>CM045769.1:84229041-85429041 GCA_025200525.1 Camellia lanceoleosa
ATATATTTCATTCTATATATAATAAAGATAAAAAATACATATATATTTAAAACAAAATGAAGTGAAAATAGTAACTTCCTTTTTTTTTCGTTTTTATTTTTCAATATTATGACACCATACTATTAAAAAAATCTTTAGACTTTTGTCTCTGACAGCCCAAACCCACGTAGTGAAAATAATTTACTTTTCAAAAAATTAGAATTTATATCCCTTCTATTCTACATTTCCCATGCAAATAAGGGAATTTAATAATAAGTTATTATTTTGTTAACATGTACGTCAAAGAAGAAAAATTATTTAATGCTAATTACTCTAGGTGTATTGAATAATTTCTTATTAAAACATTTTTTTAAACAGTATATTATAAATAGGAGTAATGCTATAAATTCTAAAAGATTCACTAACTTTTTTATCAAATGTCCTACATATCTGTGGGCCCTACATGGTGTGGACTCCATACACATATGAGACATTGGGTAATATTTTTGGGATCTCTAACATTTTTCTATATATATTTTAGTGACAAACATGAGAATTTGACTTCTCTCGAGTTGTCATACAAAATTTCTCCAACTTGAGAGAACATCGGCTTATTAGGGCTTATTTTTTCACCGAAGTTTAGTGATTTGAATAGTTCGCTTTTTAGGTTTATTGAGTAAAATATTCATGTAAAAATTAAAATGATTAAATAATAGTAATTATATATTTGAATCATATTCAATGTGTTTAGTTTCGCTTTTCTAAAGATTGAGTTTTTTTTTTTATTTTTTTTAATTTTAGTGAATCTTTTTAAAATTTCGTTATTTTTTTTTTTTACTTGTTAGATGCATCTTGCTTAGATATATCTAAATAGTAAAATATTTGTGAAAAATATTTTAAAAAATTAATAAATACACAAAAATATTAAAAATGTACTGAATTTTCGTATTTTTTTAAAAAACATTTTTGGTATTTAGTGAATTTTCTAAAGATTTTTTTTTTTCACAAATATTATACTTTTTAAGCGTATTTATGTTAGGTGTATCTAAAAAACAAAATTGCTTAAAATATTAAAAAATTCAAGAAAAACAAAAAATACGTAGTTTAAAAAGTAAATTTTTTTGAAAGGTGAATTCTAAAAATTGAAACCAAACAGAGTGAATTCGTTTTTAAAAAATAGACAACACATAATTTTAAGAATAACCATCTAATTTTTATAATATAAATGTGATTCAATCATATAGTTATCAATATCCGATCCGAGTATCATAACTTTTTGTATGAATATTCTACTCAATAAGTCTTAAAAACTGAACGATTCGGATAATTGATGTCGATCCCAAAATAGGCATAACAAGTCCAAACGCCCTCTCAAAGTCAAATCTTAAATTGATTAGGAAATCGATCTAATTTTTTGTGTGAATTATATATATATATATATGAAGGATCCAACAAAATGAATTGTTCGAATTATCAAAACGAGTCCGTAGTGAACACCATAAGCCCAAACAATATCTTTAATCCAGATTATAGACTAATAAGGATCCATCTCCTTTTATTATTTTATTAAAGGTGCTTAATAATGGACAAATATTAAAAAAAAAATAATGTTATTTCGCTTAATCTAAAAATGAAGTTAAGGAGCTTTCAAATACTCAGATCATAATTAAAAATTAAAAAGTGAATTCTCATTTTTTTTATTTTTTATTTTTTTCTTCTTCTATATATGTATCAAATCAAATGAATAAAAGATACGTGTATTCTAATTTTTTAGATAAAGTTACTTTTTTTTAGAAAAAAAAATTAACTGTCCAAAAAATTAATGTTTCTTCTCTAAATTTGATTATAAGATTTTAATTCGTAAATGAATGAAGGTAGATAAAAATTATAAAGAAAATAGTTTTATTAACAATGATTCATACCACTAAAAAAAAAGATCCCTAATAGCACTAATGCATTGGGAATGTCAAAAATAAAAAATGTTTTGGAGCTCTAATAAAGGAGCTCTAAATACCAAAAATACCAACAAAAAAAAAAAAAAAAAAGAGAGTTCAGTACATTTTTTTGTATTTTTTTGTATTTATTAATTTTTTAAAATATTATTAAATTTTTACTTTTTAAGATACATCTAAGTAAGTCAGATCTAAAAAGTAAAAAATTGTTTAAAATATTCATTAAAAATGAAAAAAAACACGAAAATAAAAACCAGCCAAAAACTTAATAAAAACTCAAAGCAAACACATCAACATTGGAAAAGTGTCCATTTAAAAAATAACATTTGGAAGAAGAGAGATGAATGTGTGGTGTTTGATAAAGTTAAAATTTAATGTTGAATTTTTTAAATAGAAAATTATTTGATAAATATTTAAGTGTTAAATTAAAAAATAAAATTGTTTGATAGATATAAAATTAAATTTGAAAATTATTATTTTTAAATTGTATATTTTAATTTTTATATTGTGATTGTGGTGGTGGTAGCGTTGATGGTGGTGGTAGCGGCGGGGTTGACAATGGTAGCGGCATGGTGGCAGTGGTGGTAGCATGATAACATTGATGGTGGTGGTGGTGGTGGTGGTGATAGTGGTGGTGGTGATAGTGGTGATAATAAAATGATGATGTTGCTTATAGCAAGAATGACAATAATAATAAAAGTGATAGTAATAATGGTGGAAGTAATAGCAATAGCATGCTGTGGTGATAACAGTAGCGATGATTGTGGTCGTAGTCGTGGTGGTAGTTATGTTGAGTATTTACCAATCACACACTTTCTTATAAACAAAAATATATAAGTTTTAATAGATAATACAAGTGTTATGAAAATATCCTTCCAAAATACTTTCTAAGAACTATATGTTTCACAAAATTAATATTTATTTTGTCTAAATTCTACAATAATATTTCTAAGATCATACTTTTCAATACATTTATAACAGAAATAAATTAAATTTACAAGTATAAAAAAATTAGGGAAAATTATATAATAAAAAATCCAAGGTTTGAGTTTTATAACAAAATAAATCCTTAATTTTTAATTTTATCAATTTAAATCTTAAAATTTTAATTTATTTTCAATCTAAACTATTTACCTATTTTCATTAAGTGCAACTAATGAAAAATGACTATTTTAGTTATTAAACTCAATGAAAATGATATTTTTAAAAATTTAATATATACCTACATTAAGTGTAATGATTGAAATACTCTTTTTCTATTGATTTTACTTAACGAAAATAGACTTATGATTTAAATTGAAAACAAATAAAAATATTATGATTGAAATTGACAAAATTCAAAATTTATTTTGTTAGATGCCTCAAACTTGGGATTTTTTTTTTTTTTTGTAATTGTCCAAAAAATTAAAGAAAAAATAAAATAATAAAATTTAAACTAAATATCGATTAATAAGTAATTTCTAATAAAAATAATAAACAAATGTACTTTTTAACTTAAAATTTTAATCTATTTTTGAATTATTAGTTTTAAGTGATTTTTATTTTATTTATTTATTTATTTATTTTTTATGCATTGTCAAATATCTCGCACATACTCCTAAAATATGAAAATTTATTTATTAAATGGGACGTTAAAGTCTATTAGTAAGTTTTTTTTTTAGTATAATAGTAACTTTAGGATATTCATATTGAAACTTCAACGTTTTTAATGCAATTTAGGATCGTTTATTACAATAGACTTTTAATATTTATTTAAAGATTGCATAATATTTTAATGTAAAATATATGGCATAATAAATTGGGGTTAAAATAGTCACAAAACAATAAAATAGATTTTTTAATTCAATAAAACAAAATGTCACATTCAAACCATAATAATTCATTTTTACTCTCACAAAAGTCAAAAAAATTAAAAAGCTCATTCTAGACGAGAATTTTTAGCCTTAAGCTAAAATAGTCAAAATACCAAAAAACCAACTTACATTCCAAAGGAGCCCATAATGTAAATATTTTAACTTATACAATAGGATTGATCATTTACATAATTTATTTATTTTATTCAGTGCATTACACTGGGTGATTGTTAGTAATTAAAAAAAAAAAATTAAATAGAATTTAAAAAAAAAGCAAAGGTTTTTAAGGGGTGTATTCCTATGAGTGTTTAATATAGAAATATAACCTTTCAGATAGAATTTGACTAAAAATTTAACTACTTTGGTGAGATATTTGCCTCAATGATACAAATATTATTTTTTTAGGAAGACTTACGTATAAATCTTAATCAGTGTGCTTATTATTCAATAAGTCCTATAATAATTTATGACATTTTTCATTTACACTATTAAAATACGTCACTAATTGTTAATTTTTGTGCCACTGCATTTCCTGTTATAATGTAATTATATATGATTCTTTGATTATCTTGATGGAGAATCTTCTTAGTCGATATTTGAACCTTGGTTGAGGTGTTACCATAGTGGTTGGGTGATATTGGATAAAAAAAACTCCAAATTCAAATAGTTGTTATTGAGTAGTCATCACTCTATTATCATTTTATCTCTCCCCAGTTTGAATCTTGCTAAAAGGCTAGAAACATTGGAAAGCTTACTTTTGGGGCTTCAATTTGGACACAAAAACGACCCTAAACGGAGTTCAGATGAGAGAGTTATGCCTGTTTGAATTTTGTGAATCTGTGTTGTGTGCATAGTACGCTCGAGCGCAATTTTCATCGCTTGGGCGGACCATAGACCCTTCCAGCTTTGTTTTTCAAAA
Organism: Camellia lanceoleosa; assembly: GCA_025200525.1. Lineage (NCBI taxonomy): Eukaryota > Viridiplantae > Streptophyta > Magnoliopsida > Ericales > Theaceae > Camellia > Camellia lanceoleosa. The sequence goes on from CM045769.1 coordinate 84,233,745, forward strand.
TTGTCTCGAGATAATCGAAGCTTTGTTCACCGCCAAGCGTTAACTTTCACCGCCGAGCGAACCGCCGTAATCATATCGTTAAAAGTCACTTTTTCCGTCAAATCTCTTCATTTTTCACTCCATTTTCTCTCTCCTTCCGTCATTTTTTAGTTTTCAAGCTTTTAAGCCTTGATTTCATCTATTTCTACACATTTTTGAACCCTAGTTCCATATACCAAAATGTAGAGCTCGACAAAGGCTTCCATTTAATCTGAGCAGATCGTGTTTTTGTTGATGTTGGATTTTCAAGCTTCTTCTCTTCATTGCTTGAGGTAGGGATTTCTTCGCCCTTTTCAAAACCTTATCTATAGATAGATATGTGGTAGATTTATTGCATAAAAATCATATCCATTATAGATTTCTTTTGGAAAATCATGAAAGGGGATCTATGGTTTGATATTTGTAAATGAGATTGTTAAATTGATTGTTATTTGGGTTAATTGAGGAGTAGTCTAACATGTTTATGTAAAGAAAATGGGAGGGGGGAGGAGAAAAAGTCCTAATTAAATATTTTGATTTGGTGAATTAAAAAAAGGGGTAAAGTTGAATAATGTTAGTATTTTGTTAATATGGATTGTGTAAATGTGTAAATAGCTAAAAGGGAGAATTACCTATGGCATTGGAATTATTTTGGATTGATAATATTATATTGAGTTGAGTTGTCTCTTTGATATCCATGGATTTAGTTTTTTGAAATGAAAAGAAATGATTTTGGATAAAGATTGAAGTATGTTAACTTGGAAAATAAGAGAATTGATTTTTGAAAAAAAAAAGAAAAAAAAAAAAGGAAGGAAATCATAACACTTTGTGAATTTTAGAAATGAACATGAGCTTGGATTGTGAACACTTTATTTATTATCTATTGTTGTTGGACTTAAAGTCTCATGAGAATTGGAGTATGATATTATGTGTATTAAGTACAAGTGTTCGGAGGTTTTGTCCTTGGTCAGCAGTGGAGGATGGCACTGTCGTGTTGAATAGATTATGTATATGTATTACACTTATGTTATTTATGTTTTTAACATGTTGTGGTGATTGGTAACGTATACTGCGCTGAGAATGAGAGGTACCGTTACCTTGTAGCTAGCGCCTGGAGAATTGAATGCGCTTAGAATGAGAGGTACCAGTACCTTCTAACTAGCACCTAGAGAACTTGACAGAGGTATTATTACCTTCCAACCGGTGTCTGGTAAATTGGTATTTCATTATGGAAAGGTGTATTCTTGGCTTACTATGCTTAAGGCAGGTAAAGCAGAGCTTATTTATCATTATTGTCTCAGTGTATGTATGTATATCATGCGTTATGATGGTTATGGTTCAGGAAGGCCGAGTTGTCTCATATGTTGAGTAGATAGTTGTTAGATGCTTGTTGTTTTCATTTTTTGTGTTAGATGCATATATGTATATTTGAACGTGTTGGAAAATGATGTAGATATTGTATTGAGTTCGTTAATAATGTGAAGAAAATCAAAGATTTATGAACATGTTTTTTAAAAAAAAATGGTTGTCATGAGATATTTTTGAAATGAGAAAATGAAAAGGAAATGTGAACTGTGTATTGTTGAAAGAATTGAATAATTTTGGGAAAAATACTTATGTAAATATTCTTCGATTATAAACCGTCACATTATTTATATAGTGTGAGACTAAACATTCATGATCATAGCTATATGTAAGTTGTTATTGTTTAGAATTATGTTGGGATCCCTACTGGACTGTATGTTCATCCTACGTTGCTAATCCTTTTTCAGGTGAATATCGAGAAGTGGTTCAAGATCGAGGATCGTCATTTTTTTTTTTTTTTGTTGGCCACAAGGCCTTTTAATTGTTGGTCGAATGCCATTGTTGTAGAAAGGGTTAAACCCTTTCTCTTTCATGTAATGATGTAAGCCTGTAGATAATTTACTGTAATTATGTTCTATGTTGCATCTATTTTATATACGAATGAGAGAATCTTCATTGTGTTATCTTTATCAAGTTATTGGGACTTCTGTTTGCTATCTTTGAAATTGTTTATAATAATGATTTGGTAATGTTACCCGAGTAATAAAAAGTGGGGCATGACAACTTGATATCAGAGCGAGGCGGGTATGAATACTTTGGGCTCGTGGGAAGTGGTTTTAACCACAATGGGTTTGGTACATGTGGTGAAGATGTTGCATATAGTTAGGACTTATATGTTGCATTTATGTGAGCATGGGATTAAGTTTCTTGGATGGTACTCGTCGCTAGTGAACTTGCTTTGAGGTCTTATTGGAAACACACCTGACCAACGTGGTTTATGATAAGAATTCCTTGAGAGTTCTGGAATGAGTGGCTATCTTTGTGAACTTGATTCGATTTTGTGTTTAGGTGTTTAATAGTTTATAAGTAATAGAAATGTGTGTTTCGAGGCTAAACGTGTCTTGTAACTTAAGGGTGGTGAGTGTGTGCCTTAGGGAAGGCTGTTGTTTTGTGCAATAAGTTTGGTTTTGATTTCGGGTTTTATAGGATTTCTACAGAAGGGAATAAAGGACGGATGGGTAGTAGGAGTGCCGGTAGGGGCACAACGGTTCCTTTAGCACCTGTTGTTATAGCATCGGCTGTCAGGGAGGAAATTGCACACAAGATTGTGAGAGCAGTGCAGGATGCTCTAGCTCGCAATGAGGGTGACAACGGGCGTGCCCTCAAGCTTACTGAGGAGTTTCTTCGCTCCAATCCATCGGAGTTTTTGGAGGAGGCTAAACCATTGGAGGTGGATGGTTGGTTGGAATAGATTACCAAGACTCTTGATATGCTCAGAATCGAGGATGGGGGGTTGAGGATTTCTTTGGTGACTTTCTAATTGAAGGGAGACACGGGTTATTGGTGGAAGTGTGCTAAGGACACTGTAGGTAATACGTGGGTTGCTTTTACGAAGGCCTTTTTGGCCAAGTACTTCCCTCATTCTGCTCGGGAAAGGTTGAGGGAACAGTTTGTTGAGTTGCGCCAGGATGTTACTCTTTTAGCACAGTTTGAGATGCGGTTTACTAGTTTGTCGAGATTTGCTCCAAGTTAGTGGCAACAGAAGAGCGTAGTTATTATGAGTTTGAGAAGCGGTTGCGTGATGATATCTGGGAGAAGGTAGTCAGATCTATGTGGAAGAATTACTATGCTCTAGTTGAGGCGGCGGCCCACGTGGAGGCCATGGTTATGAGTGTTGGTTGAGTTAGGGAGGAGTCCACCTCGGTGACTCTTACAGTTCATAAGCGCTCTAGGCTCAGTAAAAGGTGGAGGCAAGCACATGCTCAATTACGTGCCCGCCTTTGTCTTTGTCGTGGGTCTCGACTCATTAGTTGGGAGGCCTAGTGAGGTTCAAGCTTTAAGCCAGTCTTAGATAGGAAGTCTACTGTTTGTTTTGATTGTAGTCATCTGGGCCATGTTAGACGTTTCTGCTCGTTACGTGTGAATTCTTCGAGTGTTTCAAAACCTAGTCAAACTCAGTCTAATCAGTCCAGTCGGGAGAGGTATCAATACCAGAATCCAGGCCAAGCTTCAAGAGGCTCGCGAGGGTCAACCTTTCAAATATATAGTAGTATTACCTTAAGAGGGGCTTTTGTATTAGAGACAAGTGATATACTATATGAACTTTTTGTTGTCAACCAGTGTATTGTTGGATGCTGAGACATCATGATTTTGTGTTGTATATATATTGTTGTTTGTTTATCCTCATGTATTGGGGGGCACGCATTGAATCTCGAACTCTCTTTTATATATATATATGTAATGTGAAGTTGTTAATGGGATCAATAATCCAAGTGTTATTGTATGTCTTATATTAAATTATGAGATAGTTATGTGATGGCCTGTGAGCCTTGTTTAGTTTGGAAGTTGTTTGTTGAGAATGGAGAATCCGTGGGTTATTGTGATTGGTGTGGTGGTAATGTAAGGGTCGAGTTATACAACTTTGGATATGTTGAGTTTAAGGGAATATGAGGCCTTAGAGTTTTATGGAATTGGTGAAGTTATGTGAGAATGTCTGAGGGAGTGTGAGATTTGTATCTCAGGTCAAGAGAATGGTACTGTGTGTTGTTTAGAGTTTTGGGTTTTGTTGGTTAGTAAATTTGTTATGATTCTATCAATCATGAATGGGGTAGTGTTTGTGTTATGATTTGTTATGAGTTGGTAATTATGTGTAGGTGAAATAGGTTGGTGGTGTTATTAGATATTGGGTGGAGTTTATGAGTGGGAGAAGAATTTTGTGAGTAGATGCTAGAAGTATTCCTTGGAAAGAATAGTTTGTGTTCTCGAGTAACAAGGGTAGTGTTAGTTGAAATTGTTTTGTGCGTTAGAGATTGTGTGATTGCCATTGACTATATCGGTCTTATATTTGAAATGTAAGGACATGCTTGCTATGTAGGCATAAGGGTGATGATTTCCTTAGGAACAATGATGGTATGGTTTGATCTTGAGGAATCCAGTGATATTCAAAAATATGGGGGATTGTGTATGGAACTCCATTTTTGGAGTAAATGGTGTTGAGTAGAACATCAGTGTTTGGTACCGAGTGTAGAGGTTTGTTGAGTTGATTAGTCAGTGTGGTGGCCGAGTATATTACTACGTAGGTTAGCCGAAAGACTGAAAGAAGGAAATCAAGTTATGTACTATACGGCACATAGCCCAGAGGGACAGAGGCCGAATAGCCAGATCGACCTCTGAATCAAGTGTAAACTGGGCCGAATATGAAGGTCTAGCCGAATGTTACGATTGTTCATTAGATGAAAAGTGGGCCCAACCATCAACATCAAGCACGACTATAAATAAGAAGAGCATCAACTAAACAAAGGTACATGAGAACAAGTTTAACTTGAGATGTAAGTAACCAAGAGAGTATACTGACTTATCCGTCGGAGTGCTAATTCCCAAGACCCCTAACGGAGTGCTCATTCCTTTTCAGGTGATTAGCTGAGGATCACAAGCATCTTACAGGATCCAAAGAGTATTTCTGAACCACTTCTCCACAATTGGCGCCATCTATGGAAATACTCAAACATATCCATGGCGGGAGTGACAGAAGATCCTTCGGTAGTCACTGACGAAACTACACCGAGAGATGACCTCACTCCAAGAAATATGATGGGATCGAAGAATATCGCCACACGACGTGTCTTGAACTTCGACTCAATTGCCCAAACCTCACCCTCGACCTCAGTACATGAGACGATGCAAGCAATCATGGATCAGGTGAAGCAAAACGAACAGAGGTTGGAAAACATGATTGTTGAGAACGAGCGGCTTCTATAAGATTTGGCCTTGGAAGTGGCAAAATCCCAACAAGCGGCACGCCAAGACCCGCAACGACCTCAGAGAAAGGATGGTCGACGATCTCAAGTTCAGAGACAAGATAGTGATAGTGATTCTGACTCATCCTCTCCAGAATCCAAAAAGAAGGGACGGGTCGAAACCTCCAGTTCCTCTGAAGAGAGTCCGCGTGCGTGAAATAAGCGAAGAAGAAATGATTCAGATGAAGAGGACCAATATGACCCCTTTATGCGACGGATCGCAAGGGCAGTACTACCCAAGAAGTTCAAAGCTCCATCGTTCACCCTGTACGACGGAAAATCAGATCCCACTGATCATATCTGTCATTATAAGCAAGCCATGACATTGCATGCCGATGACGCCTCATGTGCCGAATATTTTCGAGCAGTTTGGGACCACTAGCTGTCAGATGGTATTATAAATTGGAACCGGAATCGATCAAGAGCTTCCACCAACTCCAAAAATCCTTCAAGGAAAGGTTCATCACCAATGAGGTCCAGCCGAAGTAAGCCGATTCTCTCTGGGCAATGCAAATCCAACCAGGGGAAACCTTACGAGTGTATTCGGCGTGCTATTGAGAATGTTTTAATCTAGTAAATGATACCTGCAATGACTCCATGGCCATTACTGCCTTCAAGATAGGGTTGCATCCTGATAGTGCCTTCCTCAACTCCCTGACCAGATGGCCTCCAAAAACAGTCTGGTCGTTGATGAAAAAAGTCGAGGAATATTGCAAAGTGAAAGACGATGCCCTGCAGGTCAAAGCCGAGCACAAAGCCAATAAGTCGGCCCCGTCTGAAATCGTGTAGCCAGTAAACGCTGTACCACCACGGAGCCCCGAATCACGGAATAAACGAGATAGACGGCGGGATTCGTGTCAATCAAATGACCAATGTTCACATCGGCCTAATGAGTAGCTTCAAGTGGATAGCAGGCGCATAAGGCGCACAGACAAGAAATACACGAAGTTATTGGAACCGATCAATACGGTTATGACTAAAGTTCAACACTTGCTGTTCTTTAAATGGCCACCTAAAATAGTGGGACCTCCCGATACGAGGAGACGGGATAAGCGATGTGAATATCATAAAAACCATGGTCATGACACTGACAGTTGTTATGCCTTAAAGGACCACCTTGAAGAGTTGGTGCAAGATGGTCGGCTCACACAACACGTCTGAAAGAGCAACTCAATAAAAACAGTAGCATTGCGGCATGATTCACCTCCCTTCGGCACAATTCATATCATATATAGTTCGCCGACAGCATCCGCGATGCATACAATTCAGTTGCAGCCGAACCCCCAAAAGCATATCACACCAGCAAAACGGCCCCATGAAACTAGGAATATTAGTTTTGATGATTCTGATCTGGTCGGCGTGACGCTCCCCCACACCGATCCCTTAGTCATTGAATTACGCATAAACCGATTCACCGTTGAACGTGTGCTCATTGGCCAGGGAAGTACTTCAGAAATAATGTACTATAAGACCTTTGTTCAACTCAGCTTTACTAAGTCGGACCTATCTCCAGCTGACTACCCGTTATTCGGCTTCAACGCTTAATCCGAATATCCTTTGGGTAAAAATATCGCTAGTTCAAGCGGTTCCCGATCATTGGACGTCAAATTTCTGGTTGTCAAGCTTCCTTCGCTGTATAATCTCATTATGGGATGAACCTGGTTGCATTCCATGCAGGCCGTGTCGAGCACTTATCATCAACTACTTCGCTTTTTGACTAAACACGGCATAGAGCAAATTCGAGGTTCCCAGCAGTCGATGCAGGCTTGTTATCTTCTCACTGCAAAGACATCGAGAGAGCCGGAGGTAAATTCAATTGAGGTGCCAGATCGGGAGAGCCTCGATGACATGGGGTGGCTTCCCAGTGAAAAGGCGACCGAAACTCTGGATCGGGTTGAAATCGACGAGAATCTTGACAAGTTCTTCATGGCTGGGGCTTCCCTAAATAAAGCCGACAAGCAAGAGCTAATATCCTTTCTACTCTGTAATGTCGACGTATTTGCATGGTCACCATATGAGATGCCGAGGGTAGATCCATCCGTTTTGCAGCACCGCTTAAATGTCAATCCAAAATGTAAGCCAATTGTTCAGAAGAGCCGGTGGTCAGCCACGGAGCATACTACTGCTATTGTTGAAGAAGTTGATCAGTTGCTTGATGCTGGGGCAATCCGTGAAGTGACCTATCCCACATGGCTGTCGAATACTGTGGTTGTAAAGAAGAAGAATGGAATGTGGATTTCACGGACTTGAACAAAGCTTGTCCCAAAGATTGCTTTCCACTCTCCAGAATTGACCAACTTGTAGATGCAACGGCACATCATTAACATATGAGCTTCTTGGATGCATACAGGGGCTACCATTAGATTGCCATCTATCCGGAGGACCAAGACAAAACTGCATTCCTCACCCCAAAAGGAACTTGTTGTTACAAGGTTATGCCTTTCGGGCTGAAGAATGCGAGGGCAACTTACCAGAGACTAGTCACTGTCATGTTCAAAGAGCAACTCAGCTGTACTATGGAAGTGTACATCGATGATATGGTGGTCAAGTCCAAAGAAGAGCAAACTCATTTAGCCGATCTGAAAGAGACATTCGACATTCTTCGCAAATACAAAATGAAGCTGAACCCTTCCAAGTGTGCTTTTGGCATTGGATCCAGCAAATTCCTTGGCTACATTGTTAACCACCACGGAATCAAAGCCAACCCGAGCAAATCACTGCAATTCTTGAACTCGCTTCCTCGCTTGGTCAAAGAGGTTCGGTCGATGGAATGGCCGTGACTCAACAGATTCATCATTGCTCCACGATCACGCCAAAGAATTCTTTCATACTCTTCGACAGGGTAAAGCTTTTGAATGGGCCCTTGAGTGCCACTTTGAAGGTCTCAAGACTTACTCCTGACATTCACTCTTGACAACACCCTCAACAGGTGATCCGCTCATTTTATATTTGGTAGTTTCCGACCGGGCCGTCAGCACCGTACTATTAAAAGAAGAACTTGGGGAGCAGTGGCCACTTTATTATGTGAGCAAAGCAATGGTTGACGCCGAAACACACTACCTTTCGTTGGAAAAACTCGTCCTGGCTCTCGTCACTGCAGCAAGAAAACTGATGCATTACTTTCAGGGGCATACCGTTAGGGTGCTAATGGACCACCCCCTCCAATCAGTACTCCATAGCGCGGAAGCATCAGGGCGTGTTTCAAAATGGGCTCTCGAACTCAGCCAGTATGACATTTAGTCAAGGGGCAAGTGCTCGCCGACTTTGTAGCCGAATTCACTAGATGCCTTGCCGACTTTAAGTCTGACCAAATTCAACCTAAATCGAACTAGAGAATTTACGTGGGGGACATTTGGCAGTTGTATTGTGATGGATTATCCAACCAACGTAGCAGTGGGGCCGGAGTAGTGATCATGGCTCCCGACGGGGCAATAATTGAGTAGATTGTTAAACTTGGCTTCGAAGCATTGAACAATGAAACCGAATACGAAGCGTTGTTAAACGGCTTGCGGAATGCACATCTCCTTGGTGCTCGGCGTCTGCTTGTCTTTTGCGACTCAAAGCTAGTCATCAACCAATTGAAGGGGGAATACGCAGCCAAAAATAACCGTATGGAAGCTTACATGAAAACGGCGAATTCTTTGCTTGCAAAATTCGACCATCATGAGTTAAATCAAATAACCCGGGATCAGAACACACACACAGACGCCCTGGCATGCCTAGCCTCCGCAATCAACTCAGAAATTAAACGGACAATTGAAGTAGGATTCATCCCTGAGCCGAGCATCGCCTCCTCAGAGTCAATTCAAATCAATGTCATAGAATCAGGTCCAAGTTGGATGGACCCTATTACTACATTTTTATCTTCCGAACAGCTCCCAAGAACAGAAAGAAGCGCATAAATCATAAACAAAGCCCTGCGATATTACTTAGATCCGTAAGGAAAGCTCTGTAAAAAATCCCTTTCTGGTCCATACCTAGAATGCGTTCATCCGGATAAAGGCGAAAAACTCCTGACCGAAATACACGAGGGAAGTTGTGGTGCCCATTCTGGTGGGCGTTCTTTGGCTCATCGAGCCATAACACAGGGGTACTACTGGTCGACCATGAGAACTGATGCCGAGTGTTACGTCAAGAAATGTGAATAGTGTCAGAAGTTTTCCCCTTTAATCCATTTGCCTGCCGAAGAGTTAAGCTCTATCACCAGTCCCTGGCCGTTTGCTCAATGGGGGCTTGATATCGTCGGACCACTACCTCAGGCCTCGGGCAACAAACGATTCTTGATTGTCGCGACAAATTACTTCACAAAATGGGTCGAAGCAGAGGCACTAACACATTCGAGATACTGATATTAGGCGTTTTGTGTGGAGAAATATCATAACGCGATTTGGCATTCCAAGAGCGCTTATTTCAGACAATGACACGCAGTTTGATTGCGGTGTCTACCGAGAATTGTGCAGCACGTATGGTCTTCGGCCCTATTTCTCCAGCCCGGCCTATCCACAGAGCAATGGTCAAGCTGAGGCTTCCAACAAAGCCATTTTGGACGGCATCAAGAAGAGGCTGGAGAAAGCTAAAGGCAGATGGGTCGAAGAATTGCCGAGTGTGTTATGGGCTCATCGCATTACTCCGAGGCGATCCACTTGAGAAACGCCTTGCGCTTTATGTTTCGAAACCCAGACAATCATCTCCCTGGAGATCGGCCTTCCAACCTTGAAATCAAAAGTTTTTGATATGAGCCGAAATGACATGATACTGGCCTTGGATTTGACTCTGATCAAAGAACGAAGAGACCGTGCCCTTGCATCCATGGCGCGGTACCAGCAGCAGCTTGCTAAGTCGTATAATCAACGTGTTCAGCTACGCCGCTATGCACTGGGCGAATTGGTCTTGAAGAAAGTACTTCCAGCTGCCAGGAATTCGGCTGATGAAAAATTGGGTCCCAACTGGAACGACCCCTATCAGATTGAGTCAATCGCCAGCACATGGGCATATCGGCTCAAAGACATGTTCGAGAGAAGCCTGCCACGTCCTTGGAATTCCACTCATTTGCGTAAATTCTATCATTAACCCGACTTGTGGGCCATGATACTTGTTTTGAATGTTCACCGTGTACAAATTTCACTTTTACAATGCAAAGTCTCTTATTTCCTCAATGAAATTCAATTCAAGATAAAAGCCTCCGGATTCGGAGCCCTATCCGTGCATGACATGTTTGGGCCGAATAAGACTCTAGATTCGGAGTGCCCTTCGTGGATATCATGATTGGCCAAGATAAAAGCCTCCGGATTCGGAGCCCCATCCATGCATGACATGTTTGGGCCGAATAAGACTCCAGATTCGGAGTGCCTTTTGTGGATATCACGATTGGCCAAGATAAAAGCCTCCGGATTTGCAGCCCTATCTGTGCTTGACATGTTTGGGCCTAATAAGACTTCAGATTCGAAGCACCCTTCGTGGATATCACGATTGGCCAAGATAAAAGCCTCCGGATTTGGAGCCCCATCCATGCATGACATGTTTGGGCCGAATAAGACTCCGGATTCAGAGCGCCCTTCATGGATATCATGATTGGCCAAGATAAAAGCCTCCAGATTCGGAGCCCCATCCGTGCATGACATGTTTGGGCCGAATAAGACTCCGGATTTGGAGCGCCCTTCGTGGATATCATGATTGGCCAAGATAAAAGCCTCCGAATTCAGAGCCCCATCCGTGCTTGACATGTTTGGGCTGAATAAGATTCCGGATTCGAAGCACCCCTCGTGGATGTCATGATTGGCCAAGATAAAAGCCTCCGAATTCAGAGCCCTATCCGTGCATGACATGTTTGGGCCGAATAAGACTCTAGATTCGGAGCGCCCTTCGTGGATATCACGATTGGCCAAGATAAAAGCCTCTGAATTTGGAGTCCCATCTGTGCATGACATGTTTGGGCCGAATAAAACTCCGAATTTGGAGCGTTCTTTGTGATTTCACGATTGGCCCAGATGAAGGCCTCGAATTCAGCGCATTTTTTGTTAATATTATGACTAAAAAGCATAAACTTAGTTGGCGAAAAATGGAAGATGATCATGACAGAATGTATAAACTTAAATTGAAACAACATGCAAACATTTAAAATAAAATGTTTCATTAAATTAATCGATAAATACATAATTCGCTCCCAATCTGCGTTGGAGCATTACAATGTCTAGTTTAATTAGGCATCTCCTTCATCATCACTCTTCTCGACTTCAAAGGCCACAAAGGAAAAATGATGACGCTGATATAGCGGCGACGCCAAATCAACGCCTGTTGCCCGGAGAGCGTCTGCGGCCTAAAGTGCCTTGATCCACCCGTGCTTGAATCCATGATTCTCGCATCGGCAGACCTCCTCGGCGAGTTTTTCCTTGGTCTTGTCTATCCCAACCTTTCGCCCATCGTGGAAGTCTTTTTCATAAGCCCTGGACTTAGCAGTCTCTATTGCAAACATGTTAGCCGTATCTTGATCGACAATCGCATCACTTATTAGCCATTGGGTCACCTTTTCCTCCACGATCGGTTAGATTGGCCGATTGTGCCTCGGCGATCTTAACCTTTTGAGTTCAAGGCGCCTTCTTCGCCGAGCTTTAACTTTAACGCTGCTCGTCTCTCGTTTATATCTCGCACCATTTCAAGATGCATGCCGATTTCATAAGCAGTATACAGCCCTTTTACCGCCCCATGAATGCCCTCCCGAAAAACTTCGAAATCAGGTCGACCGACCATTAACTGCTGGACTTCTGGTGAAAAAATTTGTCAAGCAAACTCGACTGCTACGTTTGGGTCGCACACAAGTGAATCCGCTTCCGTCATTGGTTTGTTCCCCACAAACACCGCAAAACTTAATGGGCGCGGTGCTGCACTGGTTTCTCCCATCGAGCGTGGTAGAGGAGAGCTACCCCGTTGCTATTTTTTCCTTATGGGAGATCTACTTCGACGATGCAGCGACTGGCATTTTTCACGATCCCTCGACGACCTACTCCCCGTACGGGTGGACTTGCCACCTCGATTCATCTCTTCGTCCAACTCCACAAGTGTTCTCCCTTCTCCTTTGCTGTTGAAAAATAGCCTTCTAGACATTTGGTTCAAACCCACCACATTTCTCCACAATTGGCCAAATTTGGACACTAAATCTGGACCCTAAATGAGCGCAGCCCCCGCCCATACTATTAATCGCGAGTGCAGCGTTCCCAAAGCGTTCCCTTTAATGCCTTGCGCCACAACCTGACGTGGATCAACGTTCTAGTTCCTTAATGTAGCGGTCTTGTTCATTAACTTGCTGGGGCAAGGGCAGATTTATCAATCTATTCGGCCTAATCATCAAAGCTTAGCCGAATTTCCATTGTGCCCCAGCAAACTCTTGAACTGCCATTTTTCGGCGGTCTTGTTCATTAACTTGTTGGGGCAAGGGCAGATTCATCAATCTATTCGGCCTAATCATCAGTGCTCAGCTGAATTTGCATTGTGCCCCAGCAAACTCCTGAACTTCCATTTTTCAACGGTCTTGTTCATTAACTTGCTGGTACAAGGGTAGATTTATCAATTTGTTCGGCCTAATCATCAGAGCTTTGTTCATTAACTTGCTGGGGCAAGGGCAGATTTATCAATCTATTCGGCCTAATCATCGGCCGATTTCCATTGTGTCCCAAAGAACCTCTAAACCGCCATTTTAGACGGTCTTGTTCATTAACTTGCTGGGACAAGGGCAGATTCATCAATTTATTCGGCCTAATCATCAGAGCTCAGCCGAATTTCCATTGTGCCCCAGCACACTCCTGAACTGCCATTTTTAGGCAGTCTTGTTCATTAACTTGCTGGGACAAGGGCATATTCACTAATATATTTGACTAAGTTGCAGCGCTATACAGTTACGTTGAATTTAGTAGTTTGTTCTATTCATTTCATGATTTTACATCTTACTTAGCTGTTAACAAGCACATAAACTGAGCACAAATAGCAAAAATAATTTTCATTCATAAACTTAGCACAAATAGAATTCATTTTACAAATGAAAACTACCCTACCTTAGCTTCTCACAAAAATGAATAGTAAAAAACCTAATAAATTTAACAAAACCTACATACACACAATACCAAAAACAAAATGGAAAATGTTTGGCTGTCAGTCTTCGGGGTTAGATGCCAGCGGCTCAACATCTACCTGCTCGTACAGAATCGGCTGCTCCGATACCACGTTAGCGGCAACCAAGGTTTTGAGCTAGCCGTGTTTGACCCCCTGTTTTCGAACTTTGGCATTTCTTCTACGTAGTCCGCCAAGGCCGCATCTTTGCCAGCCTGGAATGAGTTGGAAATCGTGGACTTAGCGCTATATCTCCTCCTTGACTCCACCCAATCGTCATCCTAATTGGCAATTGTCTCATACAAACCTTAGCACTCGCCTTCTCTCGGCACCAATCTCAACCGATCAAGAGTCTTTGGCCTTCTTTTCTAAGATCGCCTCACTCTCTCTGCCGCCACTTTCATGGCCTCAGATTCAGCCCTGAGAGAAGTCTCTGCTGCCTTCCCTTTCTCGTTTTTCACTTCAGCTGTGAGAAAGCCGAGTTGTTCAATAGCATCATGTTGGCGGCGGCCAATCTCAGCTATCCTTCCCGCCGCCTACAAAATAAGACATTGGTAAGCCAATGTAAAAACTTTATTTTCTTTTACACAATTACAGAGGTCACATACCAATATCGCCGACTGAGTGGCTAATACGATGGACAGTAGATCATTCTCTGCCCTAATGGTTGCTCTATCAACCAGCAAAGAAATGGAAGAGGCCAAGGTCAAGGCCACAGCCGGATCTTTTACAGCCGATGCATCGAAAGCAACTGACGTATTCCTTATCCTTGGTTGTATTATAAACGGCACGACCAAGTCTGACTCTTCCATTCTTGGCCGTTTATTCACTACGTCTTCTGAAGAATCGGCATCTTGATCGGCCAGACATTTCTCTCCTATTCGCTCCGTCACTTGGTCCTGCCGATCGACAACACGCCCGCTTTCACCACGCTAATCTGGACCACCTCAAGGAAGCGGTGGAGTCTCTTCTAAGGCCGTGGAGGTGGTGGAGGAGCATTCCGTTCGGCCTCACCCATCCGACGGGCAGCCATCCTCTCGGCAATCTTCCGCTTGGCCAATTGAGTGTGCGACCCGCCAGCCATGTTGACAGGAAATGAGTCGGGTAGATCCCCTAAGTTGGTGAAAATGTTCGGCGACACGTCCCGCCAAGTGGATGAAGGGTCGAGGCCGGCTTCTTCAAAGGCCAAATTTAGTGCGATCAACCTCTTCTTCTAATCCATCGGATCCGCCCTAGGGAGGTTGATTCGCCACTCAACGCCCGCTTAGCTACTTGTTCGCCCTCCGATTTTGAGTCCAAGCTTCAAAGCCGATCCGCCTTAGGTTCTAAAAGCTCGTAAAAACAAGCGCCAGAAGGTGTCATACCCTCGTAATCGTGATATTATCTCGCCAAAAAGTAATGTAGGTCGGCTCAGATTTCAAAAGAATGTGGGCCGCCTCCTTATTTTGGAGATTCAGACGCCAATGAACTGGGTACTGCTCGACCGCCAAGTATGGCGCTGCCTTTTGAAACTTGGACTCTCTTCAAGTAGTTTCCTGCACAAATAAAATGGTAAGTACGTTGAAGTTGAACCAAATAAATATTTAATAAAAATTCGTGGGGGATTAAATGGCCACCTGGTTCACCCCTTCGCCTAGGCACTGGATCTTGACGATCTTCACCCTCGTCGAATTCCCAGTTGCCACGAACAACGACCATAACATCATCGACACGCTTTCCAAAGCTAGCGAGCATTATCACCAGATGATGGTCGGTGTCCTTGGCCCTAAGGAAATAGCGCCTCTACCGACCAGAGGATTTGGCCAAGGCATAACAATGCCGAATGGCAGGGATTCCGAGGTTAAGCTTAAGGCATCGATTTAGTTCTACAATCCCTATTATTATTCTGTAAATGTTTACATTTGGTTGGGAAGGGATTAAATCCCAATGGCGAAGGACAACCCTCAAAAGGGGATGAAGGGGGAAACGGACTCCGCCCTTAGCGATTGACAAAAGAGGAAAGACGATTGTACTCTCGGCCCTCTCAGATAATCACGTTCTCGCTAAGAGTGATAGATGGACGCCATCGAATAGAAAAGTGACATTTAAAATCGGAGATTCGATCCGCAGAAAGAAGGGCTCTCAAATGTTTCACCATCTTAGCAAATAAAATGGACACTCAAAACAGCAAACAAACAAGGAAAATGAGTTGAAATGGAAGAGAGAAAAACTTACAAGAAATGAGAATAATGAAGAACAGAAAGAGGTTGTAGAGAGCGAGAAGCGAGGGGGATGAACTGACAGGCAATGAGAAACCTTGTGCATTCGAAAAAGCATACAAACGAAGGGACAACACGGTTTTAAATCGTGTTAAATGAATGAAGCGTACGAAGAGGCGGAAAATTGTAATCATTCCTAAGAAGAGTAGGCGTTCTGACGCTTGCATTGGAATAGGGGAAACCGCTATATTTTTTGACCCTCTAAGTCCAACACCAAACATGCCGGCTAATTGACATTAGAAGGATGTTTGGGGGCCAATTGTGGTGGCCGAGTATATTAATACGTAGGCTAGCCGAAATACTGAAAGAAAGAAATCAAGTTATGTACTATAGACATAGCCTGTGAGGACAGAGGCCGAATAGCCAAATTGGCCTCTGAATCAGGTGTAAACTGGGTCGAATATGAGGGTCTAGCCGAATGTTACGATTGTTCATTAGATGAAAAGTGGGCCCAACCATCAATATCAAGCACGACTATAAATAAGAAGAGCATCAGCTAAAGAAGTTATGTGAGAACAAGTTTAACTTGAGATATAAGCAACCAAGAGAGTTTATTGATTTATTCGTCAGAGTGCTAATTCCGGCACCCCCGACCGAAGTGCCCATTCCTTTTCAGGTGACTAGCTGAGGATCACGAGCATCCTATAGGATCCAAAGAGTATTTCCAAACCACTTCTCCACAGTCAGTTTGTTGATATTGGGGTTTGGATGACAAGTAGTCACCTTGGGGAAAGCTTGGGCTTGTGTATAAGGGTTGATAGGTTATGGGTGCCTGGGAATGATTTTACGAGCATGGAGTCTCGTGTATATGGTTGGGAAGCTCGTGTGAGACTTTTTTTGGATTAGTGGAAAACCCCGGGTTAGGGTAACACATTGTAGATTCTTCGTTGGAGTATGCATTTACCTCTTGTAGCTGATAATTTATGATAATGATTATAACATAATGAAATTGCAAAATCGTGGATTTTCTGGTGCGTTATAGTGTGGATAGCACAGTTGTTATTTTTATTAACTGTTATTATAGAAATGTTATGTTTTATGTTGGTTATGGCATCACCATATGAGTGATGGGTGTTGTTGGGTGATGGTAGAGATTCAACGATTGTTATATTGGAAAAGAATTGGAAAATGAATTTTTCCTAGTGTTATGGCCTTCTAATGGCTTTTTTAAAGCATAAATGTTAAGGATTTAATTTAATTTAATTGGTATGAGAAATTTCAATGAGTAATTTTTGGCAATTAAATTATGGATGGTTATGTGTCATGGGTAACACCTTGTTTTCGAAAAATATTTACAAAACTTTTGAGTTTTGTATGGAAAATACATAAATATATTTTGATTATGGATGGTGAAAATTTGAGCATCTTTTCAGAAATGTTTTGTATACAAGAGAATGATGTTCAAAGAGTTAAGCAACAAGGGATTTTTTATTTTTTGTTTTTATTTTTTTTTTAAACAAGGTTTTGCTATCGGTTGTTTTACTTGGGATGATGGATGTTGAGCAATAACTTGGCTTGGATTGCTAGTCATGTGTTTAGGTGTTTTGTTTTGAGGAGGGTTTGGCATTGTTGGAGCTTATTGTGCAGGAGTGTTTTCTTTTGGGACGCGTTTTCGTGGTAAGTCCTCTTCTTTTGTGAGAGTGAACCAAGGGTTTTGTTGTGAGGGTAGTTTTCTTTTCCTAAGTACTCGGGTGTTGAGTGCTCAGTGGTCGGTTTACCTTGTGTTTTGGTGTATTCTTAATTTCAGGGATGAAATTTCTTAAGGTGGAGAGGTTGTAGCACTTTGTACTTCCTGTTATAATGGAATTATATTTGAATCTTTGATTATCTTGATGGAGAACCTTCTTAGTTGATATTTGAGCCTTGGTTGAGGTGTTATCATAGTGGTTGAGGGAGATTGGATCAAAAACTTCAAATTCAAATAGTTGTTATTGAGTAGTCATCACTCTTTTATAATTTTATCTCTACACAGTTTGAATCTTGATGTAAGGCTAGAACCATTGGAAAGCTTACTTTCGAGGCTTCAATAAGAGAGTTATGCATATTTGAAGTTAGCGAATCAGGTTATGTGCATAGTACGGTCGAGCACAACTTTCACTGCTCGAGCGGACTATAGACCCTTCCAGCTTTGTTTTTCAAAATTGTTAGAGATATTGGAAGCCGCGATTCACTACTCAAGCGCAACTTTCACCGCTCATCATTAAAAGCCACTTTTGGGTCAAATCTCTTCACTTTTCACCCAATTTTCTCTCTCCTTCCGCTATTTTTGAGTTTTTAAGCTTTTTAGCCTTGATTTCATCTATTTCTATACATCTTTGATCCCTAGTTCCATATATCAAAACGTAGAGCTCAACGAGGGCTTCCATTTAATCTTAGTGGATCGTGTTTCGTTGAAGTTGGATTTTTGAGCTTCTGCTCTTCATTGCTTGAGGTAGGGGTTTCTTTCTCCTTTTCAATACCTCATTTATAGATAGATATGTGGTAGATTTTATTGCATAAAAATCATATCTATTATGGATTTCTTTGAAAGTCATGAAAGGGGATCTAGGGTTTGATATTTGTGAATGAGATTATTAAATTGATTGTTGTTTGGGTTAATTGGGGAGGGAGTAGTGTAACATGTTTATGTTCAAATAAAAAAAGGGGAAGAAAAAGCCCTAATTTAATATTTTGGCTTAGTTAATTAAAAAGAAAAGGTAAAGTTGAATAATGTTTGTACTTTGTTAATATGGATTGTGTAAATGTGTTAATAGCTAAAAGGGAGAATTACCTATGTCATTGGAATTATTTTGGATTGATCATATTATATTGAGTTAGGTTGTGACTTTGATATCCGTGGATTTAGTTTTGTGAAATGAAAAGAATGAATTTTGGATAAAGACTAGAGTATGTTAACTTGAAAAATAAGAGAATTGATTTTTGAAAAAAAAGAAGAAGGAAGGAAATCATAACACTTTGTGAGTTTTAGAAATGAACATAAGGTTGGATTGTGAACACTTTATTTATTACCTGTTGTTGTTGGACTTAAAGTCTCATGAAAATTGGAGTATGATATTACATGTATTAAATACAAGTGTTTGGAGGTGTTATCATTGGTCATCGGTGGAGGGTAACACTGTCGTGTTGAATAGATTATGTGTATGTATTACACTTGTGTTATTTATATTTTTAACATGTTGTGATGATTGGTAACGTATACAGCGCTGAGAATGAGAGGTACCATTACCTTCCGGCTAGTGCTTGGAGAATTGGCTGCACTTAGAATGAGAGGTACTAGTACCTTCCAGCTAGTGCCTGGAGAACTTGGCAAATGTACCATTACCTTCCAGTCGGTGTCTGGAAAATTGGCATTTCATTATGGAAATGTGTATCCTTGGCTTACCGTGCTTAAGGTAGGTAGAGCAGAGCTTATTTATCATTATTGTCTCAGTGTATATCATGCGTTATGATGGTTATGGTTCAGGAATGTCGATTTGTCTCTTATGTTGAGTAGATAGTTGTTGGGTGTTTATTGTTTTCGTTTTTCATGTTGGATGTATATATGCATATTTGAACGTGTTGGAAAATAATGTAGATCATGTATTGAGCTCGTAAATAATGGAAAGGAAATCAAAGATTTATAAACGTGTTTCAAAAAAAAAAATGGTTGGTAAGGTATGAGATATTTTTGAAATGGGAAATGAAAAGGAAATGCTCGTCTGTATTGTTAAAAGAATAGAAAAATTTTGGGAAAAGTACTTATGTAAATATTTTTTGGTTATAAACCGTTACATTATTTATATAGTATGAGACTAAGCATTCATAATCATAGCTATCTGTAAGTTGTTATTATTTAGGATTATGTTGGGATCTCTACTGGACTTATGTTCATTCCATGTTGCTAATCTTTTTTCAAGTGAATATCGAGAAGTGGTTCAAGATCTTGGATTCATTTTTTTTTTTTTGTTGGCCACGGAGCCTTTTAATTGTTGGTCAAATGCCATTGTCGTAGAAAGGATTGAACCCTTTCTCTTTCATGTAATGATGTAAGCCTATGGCCATTTATTGTAATTATGTCACATGTTGCATCTATTTTATATACGAATGAAAGAATCTTCACTGCGTTATCTTCATTAAAATATTGAGACTTCTGTTTGCCATTTCTGAAATTGTTTATAATAATAATTTGGTAACGTTACCCGTGTTATAAAAAGTGGGGGGAGACAATTTTCAACGATAATTTAAAAATTTTGTTACAAAAAAATGTCAGTAATTATAAGTTTTTATGACAGTTTAAAAAAAAAATCATTACAAAAAAGTCACTAATTTATAACTTTTGGCGACTGCTTGAAAAATCAGTCATAAAAAAGTCACTAATTGTAAATTTTAGCGACAATTTATAAAAATCGTAACAAAAAAAGTCATTGATTGTCGATTTTTAGCAACATATGTAAAAAATTATCACAAAAAATTATTTTTAATGACAATTTTGCTATACTTATTTTGAATGAGACTTGATGAAAATTAAATCAAACAATTAAGATCTATTGGTAGTTTATTTCAATTTTTCTTTTTTCTGTTTATTGTCTCACAAAATGACAAATAAAAAGGTTATATAGGTCGACTATGACACATGTTGAAACCCAAAGAGGTCGAATTTTAATTATTATTAAATTTTTGCATAAAGTTTAATAATATAAAATATGGTACACGACTCAGGTACTAATAGATGGGTACACTGCAGTGTTGTATGCATTGGGAAGAAACTTGTTTTGATTTTTTGAGCTGAAATAATACTAAAAATTTAAATAGGCTAGATGAAATATCACATTAAACTTATAATTATTTTAGTTTTCTATTACAAATTCATATTTAATTATAAAAAAAAAATCCACCTCTCTTTTTAAACACAACTATTTTAGCCTACTAAAATATTCAAAAACTAAAATAATCTATTAAAATAGTTAACTTCCTAAATGGGGCCGATATTCAAAACAATGTTTGAAAAAAATAGCCAAGACGTGAATAAGAGTACATTGTTATAGCAGAAGCTAAAATAGGTTATTTTAGTAATTTTTTGCCTTTTTATAAAAAGATGTGTGAAGAGATAAAGAAGTGATCTGATCCAAAAAAATAATAATAATAACAATAAGTATACTATTTAATATGTACCCAAACAATACCTAAAAGTGTCAAATATAAAAAAAATAAAAATATTAAGAGTACACTATCTTCTGTAATAGAAAAATGCTAGGAATCACCCTTACGGATTCCGAATTTATCCCGAATATATTTGTTTGGTGGAGATTGAATTGATGAAGTGTGTTGTCCACTTTTGGGCAATTATTCGAGAATGGCTCCCTTCCATACTCTTATTTTTCATACTCCTCCATATTTCATTTTTTTAGCTTAATTCTAAATCTACAATGATAATCTAAACCGTTCATCTCGTAATCCTAACAATTTCGATGAGTTATGAAAAAAATTAATTTCATTGAATATCACTAGATACATGAATAAATTGCATCTTATTTTTTAAAATGAACGATAATTATGAGTTTAAACTTAAACCTTTAACCTTTCATTCTATAAAACAAAAAGTGATTTGTTTATATATTCATCGATATCCGATGAAGCTAATTTTTTACATAGATAGTTTTTATTGTGAGATTTACAATATAAACGGTTTAGATTATTATTTTGAGCCTAGAATAAAACCCAAAAATTGAAATATGGAGAACTATAGAGGAGATTGCTCCAAAAGCATTGACGTGGGACATGGCAATATCACAAATCAAGCCAAGCCAATGCCATATGGGGCATGGATTAAATTTTTCTCACTATTTTAGATTTAGTAATGTGTAAATAAGATGATTCACATAGAATGATTGATAGATGATTAAAAAAGGTATAAAAGTAAGAGTTGCCTAAAATATTTTAATACCACCACACCATTGAGTTTGAAAAATATATTTAATTTTTGAATTAAAGCAACAAAACTCAGATAGCTAGGAACATTTTGGGAACAAGCTTTTTTAGTGGCTTTTTTATTATTGGTAACGCTGCGAAATAATTGACATTAACCCACCTCATAACAGTGCTACAATTGATCAATAATCTCATAATTTCTATTCATTATATCTTTGATCATTACAAAAATGACATATGCAATATATGTTCACCAATCTTAAATTCTGAATCTATATCATATGGCACAGATACAAGTGTAAAAAGAGAAATAAAACGAAGTACTGAAATGCCTTAATGACTACAACTTTCTAAGACGATACTTGATTACAACAAAATGAGTTTAAACTTAATACAAGTAAAACTCTAGGCTTAAACAAAAATAATTATATCAATAAACCAAAAATGAAGCCTTAAGCTCCAAGTCCTCCCAAACTACGTCCTTGGTAGAGGCATATCATGAGTACTTGAAAGTTGTTTTCCACATAAAGTGGGCCACAGTTCAGTAGAGATACTCTAACACAATATATGAATTTTAGCAAAATTATATGGTGAATGCACATGCATGCCATTTGTCAAACATTTCTCGTTTTTCATCTCAAAACAATGCAATGCCAGATTATAAATCAATTCATGAAAATAATCCTTTTATAACAGAAAACAAGGTAGTGGATATAACACAATGAGAATCTCTAGGTATGTGTCTGCCAATAGGCTATACAAGCACTACCAAAGTCATTGTACAGGTACTAACTGGAAGGATCGACACCTAACCATGCTGGTTTCTAGACTTTCACCAACGACATACAGGCCAACAAAATAAAATCACAACCACACTCTTTAATCGGATTCACCACGGTATTCACCAATTTTTTTCTTAAAATCAATACATTTACAATGTTCAATATGAAATGATGCTCAATGCACAATGTATAAGAAATTATTTTCAATTCAACCTAATCCTCATGCAATGTCTATATCAATCAAGACTATCCTTCACCGAATGACAAAACAGATATTTCTATTCAATAGATAATTTCCAATCTAAACGTACAATTTAATCAATTATAATGGGAGTGATACTACATATCCAACTCCATCATTATTATTAACATAAACATTGTTCCAATTTCACAATACCCCACATCATTTTCCATTTCCTTTCACACATCCAAATATCCAAAATTTAGGGCAAAACCCCTTTTCTTACAAAGTTGACTTGAAGAAAAGATATCCACAATTTTAACATATTTTAACCATAAATTGATTCCCACAACCATTTTTAAGAATCCATTTGGAAAACCCCTCTTTTGATTTCAAATCCAAATCCTAGGTTTTTCCCAAAATCCCCAAATCATTAACCCTTTTCAAAGAGCAAATAATTAAGCTAAAAATCATATAAAAGTGTCAAAGAAATCCCTACCTCAAGGTAGAAGACGCGAAGAAACAAAGGGTAGAACTTGATGGAGCCAAAAGTACTAAATTCACTAATTAGAACGAAGCCCTTGATGTGCTCATTCTTTTACTTCAAAGGACTAGGGTGAGGAAACCAACGGATTTAGAGTATTTGAAGCTAGAGTACAAGAATTGGAGAGTGAAGGTAAAGATTTTAGGGTTTTGAAATGTTTAGAGAGAGAAAGAGATGAAAATGTGATCCAAAAAGCCTTCTTGTTGGACTGATATATGCATAGACTACTCGAGCGACCAACACACCACTCGAGCGAAAAGACACGATAAGTGACACTGCTTGAGAGACAAAACCATCACTCAAGCGCACAATGACCCCCTTATAGTAGTTTTGTAGACTGCAAAAGATCGCTTGAGCAGAAGAAGTGTCGCTCGAGCACAGACATCACACTCTCAGTAGTTTTACAAATTGTAAAAGACCGCTTGAGCGCAAGAAGTATTGCTTGAGTGAACAAGCAAAAATATGGGCAACAACTTATTGAAAAACTAACTTCCCAACCTGTTTCAAATATAACCAAAACTTCCAATAGCCACTCTCAACAAGCAAAAGATGAAAATGAGACAAACAACAATTAAGTATACGGGTTCTCGAATTCAAAAGCAAGAAGATGGGTCGGGTCTAAACTAGAATCATTATAATCTCCCCTCTTTAAGGAATTTCGTCCCCGAAATTGAAAATCAACGACAAACATTGAAATAAAATCAACCCTATACTATCCAGACTTGTAACAGGGATACATCGAGTGTTTTAACATTAATAATTACCATTTAAATCTTTGAAACATATACTATGTTCAATATATATTACAACTTACATAAAAGTTTCAACACAAGTCTCAAATATCAACAAATAGGTTCGAATACTTCTCACAGACTTCCGCCTCACGTTCCCAAGTTGCTTCCTCAACCCCGTGATGTCCACACAACACCTTAACCAACGGAATAGTCTTTCCTCACAAGACTTGGTCTTGAGAGTCTAAAACTCGTACCAGCCTCTCCTTATACGAGGCATTCTCATCTACCTTTAACTCAGTCCAATCCAACACGTATGAAGGATCTAGCTCATACTTCCAGAGCATACAAATATGAAACACGTCATGAACTCCGAAAAGTTGGGGTGACAAGGCTAAACGATAAGCTACCTCCCCGATTCGCTCTAGAATATCAAAAGGCCCAATAAATCTAGGAGATAATATCCCGCTCTTCCTAAATCTCATTAACCCCCATCTTGGTGATATCATCAGGAACACGTGATCTCCTACCTTAAAAGAAAAATGTCTCCTCCTACGGTTAGCATAGCTCTTTTGGCGACTCTGAGCTGAAGCCAATCTCTTACGAATAAGTGCAACTTTCTCCGTTGTTTCTTGGACTAATTCAGAACCTAACATAGGTGCGTCACCCACCTCAGACCAACACACTAGAGATCTACACGGTCGGCTATACAAGGCCTCAAACGGTGCCATACCAATGCTCACCTAGAAACTATTATTGTAGGCAAACTCCATTAAAGGTAAGTGCCTCTCTCACGACCTCTTAAAATTAAGAACACAACCCCAAAGCATATCCTCAAAGATATGAATGGTTCACTCAAACTCTCCATTAATTTGAGGATGATAGGTGGTGCTAAATGTCAATCTAGTGCCCAAGGCATTTGTGGACTCGACTTTTTCGTCGCCCCCCTTTTTGGAGGGTTTTGAATCAGACCTACAGTTCAGACTCCTGTCACGGTTTTGAATCTAATCTCACAAAATGGAATGTAAGACTGATAAATCACCAAAGAGTCCAATCCGGTAAATTGTTTTGGAAAATCAGATTTTGAATCAAATAATGCCAAAATTAGTCTACTTTTCCAGATTACAGAGTCACCACCTAAATATTTTATTTTGGAGAAATTTAGGAAACCCTGACTCGTGCTAAAGGCCACGTGTCCGTCATCACCAAAGTTACCTCGGCTCGGGAACTTGGGTACGAGGGGGAAAGGTCATGAAATGAGCACTCCTGCTCGTCCGATCAAAGGATCAGCCTTTATAAAGCATGATATGTTTATTTTATAAACACATGTGTTCTTATTCTGATTATTAGCTAACTTACTATGTAATGGGCACAGTATACAAGTATAGACTATATCGCAAGAATTGGAACGAATTTAACTCATGTTTTGTTTTTGAAAATGGTTTGAAAATGCCACCCTCAAGTGGGCTAAAGCGTGGATTTGCCACCAAACATGATGGGATTAAAACCTGATTTTTCCACTTCGCAAAAGTGGGCTTAAAACTCACAATCATTGAATTGTTCCAATTCAAGCAATAAAGCCTTCATCTACAGGCATTCATTTAGTTAATCATTTAAGCACATAGCCTTATGGCAAGCATGCTAAACATGGCAATCGCTCACACACATGCAAGTATGCTAAAGCTTTAATGACTCATCGAGTACTCCAAGGTAAAACAAAAAAACTAGTTAGAAAGATGCATGATCCTAACTATACAAAATGCCTAATGCAACAATGCAATAATGCAACTAAATAGGCTCGACTATTTAAGATGACATATGGATGCAACAATTTGATAACATGCTTTAGGACACGTATTCAAATATGTATCGAAATACGATGCAGTTTGAATGATGCGCCGAGCCCGGTGCATGCAAGAAAAATTAATGATGCAAACAGGCAAGCATAAGGTATGCTAATCAAAACATGTCCCTAATCTAACCATCGAAAGCGGATAAATAAAAGGGAGAAAGACGTGGGGTTGGAAGACATGCACACACACACGCACACTTATTACAACGTTTTGCCCTCTCGACAGAGGGTCCGAATAATTAAGCTAAGCTATACTAAGCTAAGCTAATTGTTACAAAATGAACTAATTAACTACTCTAGCTAATATTACAACAATTGAAATAATTTAACTAACTATTCTAAGCTAATTAAAATATTACAACACTTGTATGAATGAATGAATTAGCTACGCTAGCTAATTACAAAACAAAGCAAATGGACGAGGGAGACATGCATGCTCGGTTGGCTTCCTTTCGAAAATACCACCGCCTTGCCATCGAATGCCTCTGTTTGCACAACTTTGATCCTCTGAAAATTGTGCCAACTTCCAGAACACTTATGCTCCATCTCAAACAAACATTGATGGTTGATCGGCTACAATTGATGGCTATCGGCCACCACTGGTGGCCGGTCGGCTAGTACATGTGGCCGGTCAGCCACTGCTTCCCTAAACTTTCTTATTTTGCTGCAACAGAGCACAAACAGAGGCAAGACAGAGTATTTCCAAGAAATGTATGTACTTCCTCCCTCCTTATCATTCCTCAAGCTCAAAGGAGTGTGGCACTCGGCTCTCAAGCCACCAATCAAGCATTTTCAATGCATGATGGCCAAAGAACCAAGCTTGTACAAGCTTAGTGAATGTACATATAAGACTCAAAAGGCCACCACCCTATCATACATGATCAAGGGTGACGACGACCAAGAAACGTGACACGTTTCATCACTCTGAGTATGAAACGTTCCACATTTCTCGTGTTTGGATTAACGTCCGAACCAAACACATGCAATACAACACGAATGCTTATCCTGTTCATGTTTTACTTGATTCATTTCTTTTTTACACATTTTAGCTTACCAATTAGTCCTTTAACCGATTAAGTCCAATGTGAAAGTCCTCTAATTGGAAAGATGGCCTAAGCCACAAGTGCCTTGAACATGAAAGAAGCCTCATGCTGTTGGTTAGTAGAAACCCTCAAGAGAAGGTTAAAACCATTAGGCATGAATGTCTCAATTCCATACTCAAGCCAACAGGGGCTCAAGACCACTTTCAAAGAAAATTCAAAAGTGAAGAATAGAGAGAGATTGCAGACTTTTAGTGTTGAAATGGCATGAAAAATAGTGCTAAATCATGAAAACAACACATACAAGTCATGTTAAGAGCCTAAAACATTAAGCTAGCGAAGAAGGTTGCACAACAGCCATGCAATACAAGCCTCAAAGGGCTAAACTAACTCATGATAGAGCTAGAACATGCCAAATTAGTGGCTAAATCATGCTGAAATCATAGCATAAAAGTGTCATGCCCCAAACTTGCCCCTAAAATTTCGGGCATGACCTACTCAGAAACAGACACTTATCCTGCTATATATAATATTCGGGGCCTGAACGGAAGCGTTAATATAATAGATTAACATGCAAACACATCCATTGAACCACTACAAATATGCCAGGATCAAAACTCACAAATAGACATATAGGGATCATATGTCTGAAGTAAGGTACATACATACGTATACATTTACAAGTCCAGCCCATAAATTGGGCACATACAAAATATTAGATATAATTCAACTTGGCTGGCATGGAGCATGAGCCAACAAAATTTAGCAAAACTGTACTAAGACACAAAAGAGCTTCTCCAAGTGCTTGGTCGTACTTAGGTTGAAAAAAAAAAGGTAGATGATAATGATGCTATGACTGACCTCCAAGTTGGTTACCTACAGAATCAGACAAAAGTTACAGAGTGAGACAAGCTCAGTGAATGACAGTACGTAAACAGTTTAATATGCAATTTAAATCAAAATACAAAACAGTGCATACACAAAAATGGATTCTAATTAGTTAGTTTGATGCTGTTATATTTTCAGAACGGCCTTTGGCCTAGTCATAACAGAACGGCCTACTGGCCCAGAAATCTGAAACGACCTTCGCCCGTATATCTGAAACGACCTTTTCGCCCGAAATATACAAAATACCTTTCGCCCGAAATATCTGAACGACCTTCGCCCGAAATATATAAACGACCTTCGGCCCAGAAATATCAGAAATGTACATAATTCTGTCAACCTCACATTGCCACCAAGTTCCAATCAATACATATGTTAATGTCGTGACTAACAGAAAACAGAATGGTAATAACGGATATTAACGGTAGATAAATGTACATTCAGTGTACTATTACTCACCGTGTTGTTGCGGAGCGGTGGTTCCTCCTGTGGTGTGTCCTACACACATAGATAACACACATTAGTTCCCTTCTCCTTTTAAACCATTTCTTGCGTTATTACATTTCAATTGCATGTACAATCATCAAATGGTATAAAACACAAATTCCGAAAAGAGTTGAGGGTTAAGCACGTAAAACAAAGCGAACGAGGTTTCTGACCTGGGCCGTACGTGCGGCCACCCCCTCCGCATGTGCGGACATGGACCGCACGTGCGGTCTCTCTCCACCGCTCGAGCGGCCAAAAACAGTATGTTCTCCCAATTTTTTCCCTCTTTTCAAGACGTATGTCGACCTCCGCGACGCTTGATCTGCCCCTATTTGGCAGTCCGAAAATCATACAAAACCCCATGTTTGGTGATCAACAACAAGGTCCAAATTAGATGCTTTAAATGCTAAAATATGGTGCAAAGATCATGTAATTAAGGGTACAAACACACAACCATTTGAATCATGGAAGATCAACTAATCATCACCACAACCTATGTCTCTTACATACACATATATACATATATAGCTATATATATACACATATGGGTTCCAACATGGTAATTCAAGAAACAAAATCAAGTTAACACAAGCAGGTAGTAGAATCATCTTACCAATAAATCAATACATCCAAAACCCTCATTACAACTCTAGGGTACACCATAACAAGAAATTCCTTCTCCAAATTAAAAAGAAAGGGTTGAATTTGGGAAACTTAGACTTACCTTGAACTTCACTATCTAGATCTCCTTCAATCTCACAAGTCTCTACCTTTTTTGATGAGCTACTCCTCACAACCCTTCTTTCAACTAAGTTCTTCCTCCAGAGATATTTCAATAAGCTTCTAAGTCAAAATGATCCAATAACTTTGATATATAGAGATATTTCTATAAGGGTGAATAAGACAAAAATTCAATCGTTTAACCATCCCAAATTAAAATTCCAGAAAATCCCATTATAGCTTAAAAATCATGCAGATTTCAAATGTCAAATCAATTTGAAAATTAAGTCTCTAAGGCTTCCAATTAGGATTCAAAGCAGGTTTAAGTGTGAGATAATTTTCTTATTCAACAGATAGGAATCCATATTTCCAAGTTTCATTTAATTCAATGTAGTTTCGTATAGAATTTCACAATAAGCATTCAAAAACACAGAATAGAGGACTGCAAAGATACCAGAATCATGTACGAGGGTCGGGTTATTACAAAAAGGCAAGAAAAACATGCTCGCATGTTGACTCGCAAACAAGGCACAAAGCACAACTCTCAAAAGCAATGAAAGAGTGAACTAAGTGAGAGTGTGACAGAGGTATATGCACTAAAATCACATGTAAAATGATGCTATATCATGGAATCATCTCGTGCAAAGCATGTTAGGGGCCTTAAAACACAAAGCTAGTGAAGGCATTTGCACTATAGCTATACAAAACATGAGCCACATGACCAAGACCACTCAAAACAGAGTTAAAGCATGACAAAAAAAAGCCTAAAACATGCTGAGATTAAGCTAAGTTAAGCCATAAAATTATGCTACTTTGTAATGCTAACTAGGCATGGAATAGAGAGACAAGGAGGGGAGGGCACCCCCCTATTTTGGACCTCAAAACAAACTTTTTGCCACTGAAATTCCCCTGGAATTCAATGGTTTAAAGGCCAAAAAAGGTTGACTTTAAAAGCCTTTAAAAGTATCATAAAAGGCTTCACAAGCCAAAGAGCAAAAGATGAGACAACCCTCCTAACTCAACAAGGCTTAAACCACAATTTTAAATCCTTAAAATCAGAGTTTTTTATGGTTGAAAAACTAGGTCAAAATAGCATAAAGAGATGGCCAAGCACTTGAGCAAAACAAAGTTTAAAAGAGGTAGGTCCTTACCCTTGAAGCACAATACCAAAACATGTGGAATTCTAAGCTAAAACCAGCTTTGGGAGCCCAAACAAGACCTCCAAGAACCTCAGCTCTACGATAAAGGTGTTTGGCTAAGGATCTTAGTACAAAATGTGTAGAGAAAACTCACTTTCAAGCATAAAATAGGGAGAGAGAGAGAGAGAGAGAGAGAGTTCTAGAGAGAGAGTAAATTTTTGCTCACAAAAATGTCTAACCCTAAAAATAGGGGAGAGACCTCTCCTTACATAGAAAAAGAAGCTACAAGCTTGCCTTGATCCGTCCATACATGTGTATAGAGATGAGCATCAGTGAACAACAGCTGGCAAATAAATATTTGAAAAAGGAGAAAAATGGCCGCCGGCCATCATTGGTGGCCAACCGGCCATCAGTATAGTCGACCAGCCACCACTGATGGCCGATGAGCATAAGCCTTGGCTGATGGGTTGTTTGGCTGGCCGATAGGCCACCCTCTTCCCCATGCTAGAAGCAACAAGGTCTGCGTCCACAACCAAGCACAAAACAGACAAGTTTCAAAGGCTCAAAGGCAAGGCGCTTTGCCAAGACCTTCGGGCGTTCAAAACGAACACAAACATGGATGATCATCGAGTATTCAAACGATGACGTAGGGTGAGCCAACCTTGTTCTTGCCATTTGCCTCCGCTTTGCCAAGGGATTGGCCTTCTTCAAAGGCAGCCCGTCCCAAGATTGGGGAGCCTTTTGACATGAAATTCCCAGTATGTGGTGTGGTCAATAACGGAGCCAATATCCCAAAGGCTAAATCTTCCATAGTTCTCTGAAGATCTTCAATCATTCTCATTAGCTCAGAATTAGTGGGTTCGTGAGTTTGAGATGATTGGGGCTCGAGTGCATCCATCATGCATAAGTCCATGCTTTCTGGGATAAACACCTCAGGCTTGGGTAGATGGGCCGGGGTGATGTATATGCTGGGGTTAAAGGTAGGTGGTAGTGTATAGATGAGGTTAAGGTGTAGACGAGGTACTTGGTCATTGGGGTCTTGAGGTGGAGCTATCGTCTGGTTGTCGATGAGATTCTGGACCTCATAATGAAGGCGGTAGCAACGATCAGTGCCATGACTGCACTGTTGATGGTACACATAGTACTTAAAAGGGTTATGTCTAGCAAGGAGTGGGTCAGGCAGACATTGAGGATCAAGGGATTTGAGATACCCTCTTTTCATCGGGACTTTTAGTGCGCTGGTTAGGCTCATATAGAGGGGGGCGAAAGTTCTGCCCTGAGCTCGGGTCAAGCTAGCTATTTGTAGGCTTGGTTTGGCAAAAAGGTCGGTTGTGGTGACTGTATTGATTTCAGTGGGTTTGGGAATAGTGCTACCACCAGCATTGGTACTCCCGGAAAACACCCTCTTTACCGGTTTACTTGTTCTAGGAATAATCCCTCTGTTGAACACACTCTCAATCTGAACCCCCAAGTCATGCAGACTTTTGAAAGTGAATAGTGGAGCCACTATCAACTTTTGCGACATATCAGGCTCAAGGTTCTGCACCATTATCCACACTTGATCCCTCTTAGAAGGCCGATCTGTCATCTATGCTTTCTTTTCTCTCTACCTTGCAACAAATTCCATAAAAGGCTCTGTTGGGTTCTGCTGGGTTGCGTTAAGCTCTTGAATGGTCATTTCAAGTTGGGTATTGTAAGAGTACTGATTGACAAAGGCCTTAGCCAACTCTTCCCAGTTCTGTTTCACTTTATCCTCCAACCTGGCGTACCATTGTACTATGAGGTTCTTCCATACAGAGAGAGTTTCTGTGGCTTAGTCAGACCCATCGGTTTCAGGACATCTAAGAAAAGCCGGATATGTACCATAGGATCTCTAGACCCGTTGAAACGGTCAATATGTGGCATTTTGAATCTGTTTGTGAGTCGTACGGCAGCCTTGGTGTACCCATCCTTAATGTCGAGAATAGAGTTAAGGCCCTGTGCCTTTTAGAATTGCTTCTCAAGGTTAGCAATTTTTAATGTGGTTGGGTCGAGCTCATTAATATCAAGGGAATAAAGCCTCTCATTAGGCTGCACCAGAGGTGTGAAAACTCGAGCTTGAGCCAATCCTTCTCGGGGATCCGGACCTTGTGAATCTTCAACTGGCGGAAGTGGGTCAAAGTTCAGCTGGGGTCCTGAGATTAGATATGTGGCAGATGCCCTAGATGGGCGTTGCATTTCGGCATTGGTCTCATCTCGCCTGGCGGTTCCCTGGTTAAATGCCACTATCATGGCCACAACTTCTTCCGAACTCTATGCCATCATGGTCTGCTGAGTTAAACAAAGGTGATCTACCTGGTGACTGTCGGATCAGTTGAATCAATGAGCCCTATTTGGCCTTTCTTTGCCTTGTCTCTAGCGAAGGAAACACTGGTTGCCCTTAGGCTGAATCTCGACTGACAAAGTCTATTAACATAAGTCCAATGTACTCGGAGATATTGAAGCCTTTTGAAGCTATGGTTCGGGACTACCTTGCAAAAGAGAAAGCAGAATGACATCTCGGCTGATTTCAACATAACAGATATGAGCATAACTGAATGACTGTGCTCTCTACTGAATTCTGCCCCAAACAGATACCAACTTGGCAACTGCTATGCACATTCCTGCAAAGACACACTCTAACAGCACATATCAAGCAAGTGAGAGCCCAAAACACCCTTATGGTGGGGTAGGGTTACCTTGTCCTAGTTTCGTCAGGAGCTAGGGTTTCACTATACACAACAAGTGGCTTCATACAATCTTGCATTTGGGCGAGCATCCTGTTCTAGAGTGGAACAGTCTCTAAGGCTTCCGATATGCAACTAGGTTGATTGGTCAAAAAGGGTGCCTTAGCAAGACCACCTAATATACCTCTCGCTCCTAACACCGAGAAGTGAAAGGAGGATCAAACGGTACAGCGGTAGTTTAGATCCAAGGTTTGCGTTCCCATCGTGGCAGAGCCTGCAACCGGTCAACCTTATGGCAAGGTTTTCCAAGCAAGCCTCCGGCAAACCTCTCAGGAATAGCAAATGGCAAACACTGTGACTTAGGTGCACTAATGCAAATGAAATGCAAAGAAACACATAAGTGTAGATAAAACAACATATCATGAGTTCGAGTCAGGTTCTCTAAATCCCCAGCAGAGTCGCCAAAAACTGTAGCTCGACTTTCTTCGTGCGTCCCCCTTTCGGAGAGGCGCGAATTGGTCCTACAGTTCAGACTCTTGTCACAGTTCTGAATCTAATCTCACAAAGTGCAATGTAAGACTGATAAATCACCAACGAGTCCAATTCGGCAAATCATTTTGGAAAATTCATTTTCAATCAAATAATGCCAAACTTGGACTGCTTTGTCAGATTACAGAGTCGCCACCTAAATATTTTATTTTGGGGAAATTTAGGAAACCCTGAGTCGTGCCAAAAGCCACGTGTCTATCATCACCAAAGTTGCCTCGGCTCGGGAACTTGGGTACGAGGGGCGAAGGTCATGAAATGAGCACCCCCGCTCGCCCAATCAAAGATCGGCCTCTATTAATCATGATATGTTGTTTTATAAACACATGTATTCTTATTCTGGTTCATTAGCTAACATTTCTATGTGATGCGCACAACATACAAGTATATACTATATCGCATGAATTGGAACAAAACAACTCATGTTTGTTTTCGAAAATGGTTTGAAAGTGCCACTCTCAAGTGGGCTAAAGCACGGATTTGCCACCAAATATGATGGGCTTAAAACATGATTTTGCCACTTCGTAAAGTGGGCTTAAAACTCACATTTATCGAATTGTTCCAATTCAAGCAATAAAGCCTTCATCCACAAGCATTCATGCTGTTATAGCAATTAAGCACATAGCCTCATGGCAAGCATGCTAACATGGCAGCACTTACACACATGCAAGTTTGCTAAAGCTTAAAGACTCAGCGAGTACTCCAAGCCAAAACAAAAACTAGTTAGAAACAATGCATGATCCTTACTATACAAAATGCCTAATGCAACACATGCAATAATGCAACTAAATAGGCTCGGCTATCTAAGATGGCATACAAATGCAATAATTTGATAACATGCTTTGAAACACGTATTCAAATAAGTATTGGAATTGCGATGCAGTTTGAATGATGCACTAAGCCCGGTGCATGCAATACAAAAGAATGATGCAAACATGCAAGCATAAGGTATGCTAATCGAAAATGTCCCTAATCTAACCATCAAAGCGGATAAATAAAAGGGAGAAAGACATGGGGTTGGAAGACATGCGCACACACACGCACACTTATTACAACATTGTGCCCTCGCGAAGGAGGGTCCGAATAAATAAGCTAACTAGCTACGCTAAGCTAAGCTACTTAAACTAATCTAATTAAACTAATTAGACTAATTATTACAAAATAATAAAGAAATAGCTAAACTAAGCTACTTAATTATTACAAATCAACTAATTAACTATTCTAGCTAATTATTTATTTATAACACAATTGAAATAAATTAACTAACTCCTCTAAGCTAGCTAAATATTACAAAATGAATTGATTAACCAGTTACACAAACTAATCATAAGCAATGAAATGGCCTCGCGAACGAGGGAGACATGCATGCTCAGTTGGCTTCCTCCCGAAAATCCATGGTCTTGCCACCGGTTGATTCTGTTTGCACTCAGCTTGATC
Source organism: Camellia lanceoleosa (assembly GCA_025200525.1). NCBI lineage: Eukaryota > Viridiplantae > Streptophyta > Magnoliopsida > Ericales > Theaceae > Camellia > Camellia lanceoleosa. Next base: position 84,268,397 of record CM045769.1, read on the forward strand.
TCCAAACACTGTACAAACTTCTAGATTGCCTCTGCTCCAACACATGAACACATTGGTCGGCTACTGCAGGTAGTCGGTCGGCTACCTCACCTGGCTGGTCGGCTAGTGCAAGTGGCCGGTCAGCCACCTATTTTTTCAGGCTTCTATTTTTGCTGCAACAGAGAACAATAGAGGCAAAGCAATGTATTTTTCAAGAAATGCGTGTACGACCACCCTCCTTATCATTTCTCAGCTCAAAGGAGTATGGCACTCGGCTTTCAAGCCATCAATCAAGCATCTCAATGCATGATGGCCAAAGAATCAAGCTTGTACAAGCTTAGTGAATGTAAAAATAAGACTTAAAGAGCCTCCACCCTATCATGCACGATCAAGGGTGTCGGCGACCAAGAAACGTGACACGTTTCATCACTTTGAGTATGAAACGTTCCACATTTCTTGTGTTTGGATTAATGTCCGATCCAAACACATGCAATGCAACATGAATGCTTATTTTGTTCATGTTTTACTTGTTTCATTTTGTTTACACATTTTAGATTACCGATTAGTCCTTTCACCGATTAAGTCCCAAAGTGGAAGTCCTCTAATCAGAAAGAGGGCTTAAGCCACAAGTACCTTGAGCATGAAAGAGGCCTCATGTTGTTGGTTAGTAGAAACCCTCAAGAGAGGATTAAAACCATTAGGAATGAATGCCTCAATTTCATGCTCAAGCCAACAAGAGGCTCAAGACCACTTTCAAAAGAAAATTCAAAAGTGAAGAACAAAGGGAGGTTGCAGACTTTCAGTGCTGATATGGCATGCTAAAGACACTAAATCATGTAAGCAACACATGCAAAACATGTTCAAAAGCCAAAGGTATTAAACTAGTGAAGAACATTACACAAGAGGCATGCAATATCAAGCTTAAATGACTAAACCAGCTCTGGAAAGAGCTTAAACATGCCAAAATAGTGGCTAAATCATGCTGGAATTGAAGCATAGAAGGCAAGAAAAACATGCTCATTTGTTAGCTCGCAAGCAAGGCTCAAAGCACAACTCTCAAACACAATGAAAGAGCGAAATACATGTGCACATGACAGAGGTTATGATGCTGAAATTACATGTTAAATGATGCTAAAACATGCAAACAACTCAAATACTTCATGCTCAAAACCTCAAAGCAATGGACTAGTGAAGACCGTTACACTATAGCCATGCAAACCAAGCCTCGAAGGACTTAACCGACCCGAAATAGATTTAAATCATGTAAAAATAATAGCTAAAACATGCTGAAGTCAAGCTAACTCAAGCTAGAATAATGGGCTAACTCATTAGGCATGCTAGGCTAGTAAGCATAATTGCACTACAAGTACAAAAAGCAAGCAACCAATGCTCCAACCAACCCAAAACAGAGTTAAAACATGTCAAAATAGAGCTTAAAACATGCTAAGATTAAGCTAAGTTAAGCCACAAAATCATGCTACTTTGTAATGCTAACTACGCATGGAAGAGAGACACGAGGAGGGGAGGCTAACCCCTCAACTTTTGGACTGCAAAATACACTTTTTACCACTAAAATAATTCTAAATTTCAGTGGTTTAAAGGCCCAAAAAGTTTGATTTAAAGATAACAAGAAATGGCACAAAAGGCTTCAAAAGCCAAAAAGCAAAAGAGGAGGAACACCCCCTAACTTAACAAGACTTAAAATACCATTTTTAAACCTTAAAAACAGAGTTTTTTTTAGTTGAAAGCCAGGTCAAAATAGTACAAAAGGATACCAATTAAAATATGCAAGACAAGTTTAAAAGGCAAGCCTTATACCTCTTGAAGCACAAGCACACTTTAGGTAACAAAATAAGCTAACCCAAGCCAAAATCCTCTTCTAGAGCTCCAAGAAGGTCCAAAGTTATCTCAGCCCAAAGGTGAGGGTATTTGGTCAAGAATTGATATGCAAAAGCTAAGGGCTTGTATGCAAGTGTGTGCAAAATAGCAAGAGAGAGAGGATTGTAGAGAGAGAGGCTCCTAAAATTTTCTAACCTTCAAAACAATAGAGAATGGCCTCCATATATAGCAAAAATACAAGCCTTGGTCGAAATATCTAAATTGGGATAGCTGGAGGTTGTGTAGAATAGCTGGAGGGAAAAAAATCTACAAAATATCTGAGTTTGGGACATTAGTGGCCGACAACCCACTTTTCTAGCTGACCGGCCACTTTTCTTGCTGATCAGCCACAAAAATCTGTTTTTCGGGCCCGACTTCAAATGGGCATATCTTCTTCTTCTGAACTCCTTTATAGGTCATTCTTGTGCCTAAATTGAACCTCGAAAGTCTTATTTCTAATGGTGAAAACCTCACATCAAAATTCCAAGTGTTCTAAGAGATATTTCTCTTTTAGTGAAGACTGCTCAGTTTTAGTCCTAACCGGATTGATGCCCAACTTCAACCAACCATATCTCCCCTATCCAGACTCGGCTTTAGGAGATTCTTGAGTGAAAAATGAAGCCCCGGAAGTCCACTTTCCAACAGTGATGGCCTCATAGCTGAAATCCAAGTTTACAAATAGATAGGCATGTTTTAGCGAGGACTGCTCGACTCTCTCTTAACGGTTCATGCCCATTTTCTTCCCCCAACTTGGTTTCTTCCCTCTTCTCTAATTTTCTTCAACTCCAAACCCCTAAACAAGGTGTTTTGAAAGATTATTTTCAAAGAGTTCACCTCTCCTTCATTTATTCCACTTTGTCCTTGCTCGATTTACCGAAAAGCGCAATATTTAACAAAATGCGAGCGTCGGAACATCATAGAAACTTTGTTTCAAAAAATATCTTGAAAGAGAGTGTTTTAAGGTCCAAAAATCATTCAAAATAGTTTTGGTCCAAAATGGGGCGTAAGGTTGGGATTTGACTCTCTCCTTCCCGAAGAAATTGAACATTTGCACAAGATAACCTGCACCATCAAGTAAGCAATCAGCGGTACCCAAGTCTTAAGAGCAGTAAAAAATGAGGTGTCTACACCTTTGTCAATGCCTTCCAGGACAAGTTTTTCCTATCCACTGCTAGGGAGAAGTTGAAGGAGTAGTTTTCGAAGCTCAAACAGTTAAACACGACTGTAGCTAAGTCTGAGGTAGCTTTCACAAGCCTATCTAGATTTGCACCGGAACTTGTGGTGATGGAGGAACACATTGCATCGAGTTTGAGAAAAGGTTGAGGACCAGGCTTCTTCTGAAGGTGGTTGGGTCTATGATTTGGGATTATGGTCACCTAGTGAATGTGGGGGGCTCACATAGAGACCGTGATTCAGACAGAGGAGGAGTGGATGAGGAGCTCTAGATAAATGAACCCAGATGTTTAAGGGGATGCAAGGGAGAACAAACGGCAAAGGGGTTCCACCCCATAGTAGTCACATGCTACATAGTTTAGATCCACCTTTCCCGTGCCAAGTTTTGATTCGGGAAAAGGTAACTAGAATTGTTTCATTTTCTTCAAGTGTGGTTAGTTAGGCCACAAATCTTTAGTTTTCCCACAGAGAGGCGGAGCGCTATAGTCTACACCGTCATTGACTTGTTCTCAAGGTCAGGGCCCAGGAAGAGGGTAGCCTCCTACCTGATATTAGTGTAAGCAGTCGGGGCACTTGAGGAGGTTTTGCCTTCAATTAGGTGGGCATATCTGGCACATCTTGTTTGAGGCAGACACAAATCCATCAGCCAATGCTGTCAACACAGGCCTTGAGGGGCAATCAAGGAGCCTCTTTGGCTTAATCTATGTACTAAACTTATGCTCCAGGGAGTGAGCAGGTGGATCAGAGGCCTTTAGGGTGCGTGTATGCTGTTACCATGTCGAATAAGTTGCCAACACCTTCTGTTGTGAGAGGTAACTTTTTGTTGTTCAACTCTATTGCCAATGTGTTGATTTATACTAGTACATCTCATTCTTTCATTTAATCTACATTCGCATCAATTTTTGGGTTAGAAATGGCTTGGTTAGCATTTTCGCTTAAGGTAGAGTCACCAGTTAAGGGAAAGGTTGTCTTGGATCGGGAATGTCGCGGTTGTGAGATATAGGTTGTCGGTCTCTTACTTCCTATTGATTTCATTTTATTAGACATATCGGGCTTCGATGTCATCCTAGGCATAGATTGGTTGTTTTCATATCGGGCCATCATAGATTGTTACCATATAAGTGTTACCATGTACACCTCGAGTGGTGATTGCTTTTATTTTTTAGGAGATTGAGCTGATAGGTTTTTTTTTTGCCATTGCATGGCTTGCATGGTCGGGGTGAACTTAATTTTCTCCTTGCAACCTTCTTGGGTAATGAAGTGATGTGGTCCGAGGTGATTTGCTGAGGGTAGTTTGTGAATACCCAAATGTTTTTCCCGAAGATCTTACTAGTTTGCCACCCCACCGAGAGATTGAATTCTCTATTGACTTAGTACTCGGAACGATACCAATTTCCATGGCACTATATAGATTTGCACGAGTTAAAGATTCAACTCTGAGAGCTTTTAGATAAGGGCTTCATCTGCCCTAGTACCTTACCCTAGGGAGCATCCGCTTCCTTTGCAAACAAGAAAGATAGGACATTGCAACTATGCATCGATTATTGGAAGTTGAACAAGGTAACTGTTAAGAAAAAGTACCCATTACCATGAATAGATGATCTGTTTGGCTAGTTAAAGGGGTCGCGTTGTTTATCAAAGATTGATTTGAGATCGAAGTATCACTAGTTGAGGGTAAAGGAGGAGGATATTCAGAAAATGGCATTCTGTACACGGTATGGCCATTACAAGTTCTTAATAATGCTTTTTAGGCTGACCAATGCACCAGCTTTGTTTATGGATTTGATGAATCGAGTCAATCATGAGTTCTTAGATTGATTTGTGGTTATCTTCGTTGACGACATCTTAGTCTACTCACCCTCCAAGGAGGAACATGAGGAACACTTACAGATTGTACTTGCGTTACTTATAGCATAATGTTTGCATGCTAAGTTCGAGAATTGTGAGTTTTGGCTAAAAAAAGTTAAATTCTTAGGCCATGTGGTGTCCAAGAATGGGGTGATTGTAGATTTGTCTAAGATAGACGCAGTACAAGATTCGGAACAACATAAGAATGCCTTTGAGATCTAGAGTTTCTTAGGCTTAGCTGGGTATTACTAACGTTTTGTAAATGATTTCTCTAGATTGGCTTCATCGTTAACCAAATTAATAAGAAAGGAAATTAAATTTGTGCGGAGTAAGGCTTGAAAAAAGTCTTTTCAGGAGCTTAAGGATAGACTCACCACCGTTTCAGTTTTGATTATTTTGGAGAGACGTTTGGGTTACTCAGTTTATTGTGATGCATCTCGGGAAGGCTTGGGTTATATATTGATGGAACAAGGGGCAGTAGTAGTGTGTAGGTCACGATAGTTGAAAACATATGAGAGAAACTATCCTGCTCACGACTTAAAGCTAGCGGTGGTGATTTTTGCCTTAAAAATCTGGAGGCATTACCTATATAGGGAGAGATTTGAAGTGTTTTCCAATCACAAGAGTTTGAAATATATATTCTTATAGAAAAACTTCAATTTGAGGTAGGGGATGTGGATGGAGTTTATAGAGGATTATGATTTCAAGTTACAATATGATCCAGGGAAGGCAAATGTGGTGGCTGACGCATTGAGTAGGAAATATGTAAGCAGTGTAGCTAGTGTCGCCATCTGGGAATGAGAGATGTTGGGTGTAGTAGGCTAGTTTGACATGCATCATGGTGAGTCCGTTGGGTCAGCAGCTTTCTTCACTGTAGTTGTACAACCTACTCTAGGTAGTCGAGTTATAGAAGGACAACAGAATGATCACGATGTGGAATCTATCCAAGGGAAGATATCCAATGGGAAGGTAGAGAAGGGCTTAAGTGTTTATCTTGATTCGAGTGTGAGGTATCTAGACCATCTTTTTGTGCCAGAATCTTGTAGAGAGGATGTACTCCGGGAGTTTCACATTCTCGCCTTGCGGTACACCTGGGAGGCACTGTAACACTCTAGAAATTTTTTCTTTCTTTTCTCATTGATTAAGCAACGGATTGTTCTCTCAAGCAATCTTTTGAGGTATCCAATACTTTTGTTTGCAAGCCTGAGATGCTAAGAGTTGGTTGTGTTCACTCAAGCGCAAGTGTGATCGCTCGAGCGATCTATTCGGGATCAACATGTGTAAACCCACTTTTTGTTCCTTTTCTCTCATTTTTTTTCTTCTCTCTTTTCTCTCTTTTCCCTCTTCATGTTCTAAAACTCTAGCTACAAAACCTTTGATTTCACCTCATTACACTAAGGATCTACCTTAGATCATGCAAGATTAGTGAATGAGGAGTGAAGATCATTCTCTTGACCGATTAGATTGCGAATTCAATAGAGTTCTTGCTTGGATCTTCATTGTTTGCTCACCTTCATGAGGTAGGGAGTTCTCTTAACTCTAATCATTTATGAATTTGTTCAATTATGTTGTATTATGGGAAGTATGGGTCGATTTGAGTTTGAAATCTTTGATTAAAAGATGTTTATATTAAAAAATTTGGGTTTTCACTCAAACTTTTGAAATATTTAGATTGTTTTAAGATATTGATGGATAATATTTGATGATTGGTGGATTTAAAGACGAAATGATGAAAAACCGTAATTTTCTTGAAACCCTATACTTAGGATTTTGTTTTTAAATGAGGGTTTGAATTAAAATTGTACTTTATGTGGAAATTTCAATTAATCTTCTTGAGTATTCGTATGTTCAATGGGATTGGTGTTATGATGATCTTATTGAAGGATTTAAGGAAGTTGTTTTGGGTGGAATATCCAGCAATGTTGAAAGGTTCAATGTATGAATTAGTATATAATTAAAATTGATGGCGGGGATGACACGGGGACATGGAAATATATAAATATTTTATATCATATTCATTGGATTGATTTTGTGTGTGATTGAATTATACTTCAGCTAAGATACAATATTATGAACTCTTGCATTGCATTGTATCCACAGAGTGTTGGATTAAGGGTTGGGTTGTGTAATTGGGTGTGTGTAAACTTAGAACGTGTTCTGTGTGTTGAGGTGCCCAATTGCCCTTCCATGCTCGGAGAATGTGGGAATGCCATTGGTATATGGTTAAGGTGCCCAATTGCCCTTCCTTGCTTAGCGCCAGTAAATGTGGGGGATATGGTTGAATAAATGTGTTGGGTGTACAATTGCCCCTCCGTGCTCGGTGGCTGATAAATGTGGAGGTTTTTTTTTTTTTTTTTTTTTTTTAAATGTAACGGGTGTCCAATTACCCCTCTGTACTTGATGGCCGGTAAATGTGGAGGTGTTTTAAGGAATGTAGAAGGTACCCAATTACCCTTATGTGCTTGGTGGTTGGTAAATGTGGGGGGTATTATGAGATGTGTTTTGGGATTTCACAAAAACAGAAAAAGAAATGTTTTCAAGAAGAAGTAAGGTCCAAGTGTGGAGTCCATCGTGAGTTTAATGTTTACATTGGGCATTGAATGTCAAACAAAGTTACAAGAGTTGTACATTATGAGGTGTTGCATGGATGTAGCCAATATGAACATATATATATAGTGTGTTGGGTTTATTTTCCTGCTGGGTGTCATTGCTTACTCCTCTTTTATGGGCTGGATATTCCCAAATTCCAGGTGATCAAGGTGTGACTCGTTCGTTGAGAAGTATATGGAGTTCTAGATGGAAGCTCTTTTGATGTTTCATGTTTTAGCTACGAGCTTACCTGTCGAGATAGAATTTTATTTTCTTTGTGATCAAGGCCCTTAACCTTGAAATGTGTAAGCCTCTAGGGAAATTTGATTATATACATATATATATAGCTTTTGGTACTATAATTTGTTGTAATGTACGAGATCACTAATTTGCGAGAAATAGATGGATTTTTTATTTATAATTTGTTATCTTTATTTATTTGGAATTTATTAAGGTTATGGAATTAAATGATAATAAGGGATTGGTAACTAGTAAAATGATGTTAATTTTCGGGGCGTGACAATTTGGTATCAGAGCTCATCAGGTTTGAATACCTTGGGCTTGTGGGAAGTGATGTTTGTTACAATGGGTTACTAGGCTAGAATGGGACGTTTACGTGCTTGGTATGACTTGTGTGTACTTATGTGATTATATGGGTATGAGATTAAACTCTTGAGATAAAGTTTGGGCCTATGAATTCTTAAGAGTCTTGTTAGGAAGGCACCTGATCAATGCCATTCTAAATCGAATTCTTTCAACGTTGTGGGGAAAATTGGTATCATAGAAGGATAAATGTATATGTGCTTTATGTAAATATGTGTGTATGTGGTTTGTCATTGTGAGAATTGTTGTGTGTAGACATGTGTATACATTTCGGGTAGAGTGTGGGGCTTCGTTCGGGTTAATTTGTGAGCTAAGTTTATTCTTATTCTTATATAGGATGTCTAGACATAGTGATAGATGCCGTGGTAGACCTTGTCGTGGTGGTTGGGGTGTTTCCCTTCTGGGGGAGGGAGCAGGCCAAACTAGCATGGCCGAATAAGAGGTGTATGGTGTTATGGGCTTGTTGTCTCAGGAGTTAGGGGGTGCACTTCGAGAATCTATGAACACTTTGAGGGCTAAGGAAGTGGCATGGGCCGCCGTGGGAGAGACTAGGGCCTCTTCCTTGGCTAAGGAGTTCATTAAATCTAAACCTATAGAGTTTTATGGTAGTGCTAACCCACTTCTAGCGGATAAGTCACTTGAATAAACAATGAAGATGTTTGAGGTGTTTTACATAGCAGATAATGAGCTTCGGGTCACGTTGGGGGCTTTTCAATTGCAAGGGGATGTAGGTCAATGGTGGAAATATGCCAAAGATCGTATAGTGTATATATGGGAGGCATTCACTTACGCCTTTCAAGAGAAGTGTCTTCTACCCACAGCCAGAGAGCGTTTGAAGAAACAGTTTAAAGAGCTTGAACAACTTGACACAACTATAGCAGAGTTTGAGGCAAATTTTACTAGCTTGTCTAAGTTTGCACCGGAGTTAGTGGTGACCGAGGAGCGTCGTTGTTTGGAATTTGATAAGAGATTTAGGTGGGAAATTAAGATGAAGGTGGTTGGTAGTATGATCCAGAATTATGATAGACTCGTAGAAGCAACAACACATGTAGAAATCACCTTGAAAGGGGGAAAGAAACAGAGGGGTAAGAGGCAAGGGAGACACGAGTCATAGAGTGACTCGGAGACGTCCAAGAAGTTTAGGGGTAGCATTAGCATGCCTTCACAATTGTAGCAGATCGAGCCTCAGGGTTTGGTAATGGGGATAAGTTTAGAGAGTACCAGTCAGAAAAAGACAACTTGTTTTCGATGTGGTTAGTAGGGTCACGAAACTTAAGCTTTCCCTAGAAAAAGGGAAGGAAAAATTCTCAGAGCTAGTCTCTAGGTAGTGGTTGGGCATCCGCCTATTATTAGTGCAGACTATCAGGGCACATGAAGAGACTTTACCTGTAGTTGGTAGGAGTTCCTAGTGTTTTAGGATCCCAGCAGTCACATGACCTTCTGCCAGATTCAGACCAAGAACAACTCCACCAGTCGGTCTAGTTACAAGATAGGAGACTACACGTTTGTTTTAAGTGCAAATCTGGGCCATGTTAAGCGCTACTGCCCTCAGACTAGGTGAGATCAGTTAAGTAGTTTGAACAAGGACAGTGAGGTTATAAGGGAGTAGCATGATGTTTTGTTGTTTTGGTATTGTAATGCTATGCTAATATTAGTGAAACAATGTAATTACAAATGTTGTGCATGTATAATTAAGTACGTGTTTTTCCAAGGAAATTGGATTGTAATGAATTGCAGATTTTTTATGTTTTGATGAATTCTTGTTAGAATGGGTAATCTTAGTACTGCGCGAAGATGCTATTATCTCATAAAGTTATTTTACGCTAAGTATGTATGGTTAGGAGTAGTGTAACCAATAGAGTTGTAGAGTGGGAGAGAGTTATTGATGTAATGCTACGGGGAATTCTTTAAGAACATTGTGAGAATTATGTTGCTTAAGGAAGAAAGTAGGGGTCAAGCTTGTGGTCTTATGTGTTGGGCCGCATGGTTGGTCAAGTTTTTGTTAAGTCTATTGATTCCTTGATGGTGGGAGGAGAAGTTTGAATTACCATACAGGTATGTAGTGTAAAGTTGGAGTGTTAATCACACTTTTCATGAATGTTGGCTTCTCATTGACCTTGTGTGGAATCCCTAGTGATGGGACAATTTCCTTTGAAGTTAGGGTGTTTGTATGTGATGATATGAGGGGTGAGTGGTGTGCCTTAACCTGTAGAAGTCTAATTTGGACTCAAGAGTGATGAAAGGATGTGTTGGCCATATAGGCACATGGGTGGTGGTCTATTTGGAAACATGAGTGGTATGGTTTGGTCTGGGAATCTGGTATAAGTTCAAGGAATGTGTGCAATGGTGTGTGTGGAACTCCTTATAGGAGTGAATAATGTTGGGTAACACATTGACATTAGTGCTACGTGTATGATTTTGCTGCGTTGGTTAGCCAGTGGGTTGATATCGGAATTTGTTTGACAAGTAGTCACCTTGAGAATAGTTAGGCTTAAGTAAGAGGGTTGTAAAGTGTGGGTGCCTTAGTGAGGTTTAGCACGTATGGAGTCTTGTGTATGTGGTTGTGAAACTGGTGTAAAACTTGTCTTGGGTTAACAGAACTCGTGAGGTTAGAGTAATGTGTTGTAGACTCATTGTCCTGTCGTGTGCGTAATGCCTCGTAAAAAAAAAGAAAAAAAGTTATAGTCATGTGTATGGCGAAAGAAATTGCATAATTGTGAATTTTCTTGTACTTTACTTGTGTTGGTAGCACAGTTGTTATTTCTATTAATTATTATTATAAAAATGTGGAGTATATGTTGTTGTTGCATAACTAGAAGAATGATGGGTGTTATGTGAAAAAGGAAGTGGAAATGAATTTTTTATTTTATTTTTATTGTGGATGGTGTGAGTTTGAGAAATATTTTGAATACAAGGGATTAACTTTCAAAGAATTGAGAAATAGAGAAAACTTTCTTTTAATAAGGAATTATCTTTGTTAATTGTTTTACTTGGAATGAAGGGGTTGGGTAGCAACTTTGTTTGGATCGTTAGTCATAGGTGGTGTGATTGGTTTAAGAAGTGTTTTAGGATGGTTGGGGCTTGTTATGCCAAAGTGTTGTTTTGACCATGTTTTGCTATAAGTAATCTTCTTTGGTGAGAGTTGACTGAAGGTTCTGTTATGAGGGTTTTCTTCCATATTCTAGTGTTGAACACTTGATGGTGTTGTGCGTGTTGTTGGTGGTTGAAGCATGGTGAACATTCTTGGGGTGCAAGTTATTGTTGTTGTTGTTGTTCGGGAGTCTTTGGTGCCCCGAGATGTTGGACTGGAATCCAGGGACTTACTCCAAGTCTGGATCTAATTTGAGTTTGTAGTTATCTATCTGTTGGTGGTTGAGTTATCTTTGTGTTAGCTCTTTCTTTAATTTAGGGGATGAAATTTCCTAAGATGGGGAGATTGTAACACTCTGGATTTTTTTTTTCTTTTCTCTTCGCTTGAGCGGCGGATTGGTCGCTCAAGCAGTCTTTCGAGGCATCCAGTACTTTTTTTTGCAGGTTTGAGATACTGAGAGTTAGTTGTGCTTGCTCGAGTGCAAGAGTGGTCGCTTGAGCAGTCAATTCGGGATCAGCATATATAAAACCACTACAACAAAATTGACTTTTTACGGCACCACATCAACGACATACAATAAATGCATGCTGTAGTTTCTCACTTTTACAACTTGTTTTTTTTGCACATCGTAAATAATTTTCCAACCACGGCGTGTCTATTGTGTAGGCCGTGAATAGTAGTAACAATGATTTTTTTACGACTTGCAATGTTTGTCATAAATAATAAAACTTTCTATGACATGCATATGGCATGCCATTAATACATCAACTATACACGAGACACATATGCTAGCCGTGAAAAGTATTGTACTTTTTTTGTCGCACAAAAAGCCAGCCGTTAAAAATGTTACACTTTTTACAACGCAGAATCTAAGTCGTTAATAATAAGACCAAAAAAAAAAAAATAAGCAGCCAAATATAAATTCTCTGCCCCCCCCCACAAAAAAAAAGCGGCAAAATAAATCCTCTTATACGCCTTACATTTCCTCCCCCCCCCCCAAAAAAAAAATAAAAAAATAAAAAAAAAAAACTCTTTGCCCTCTAATTGGATTTAATTTACAAAGGGAACGTAGAGAGGGAAGGGTTTCAATCTCTCTAGGGCTTATCTTATCTTCGATTGTGTATTTGAAATCAGAGTTATCCTTCTCTTCTTCATGGTGTTCTTCCTATAGGGAGTCTTTGAAAGCAACGATAGAGAGTGTATTTCACTGACTGGTAAGTTGGTCATCTTCATCTTCATCTTCATCTTCATCTTGAACTTTGGTTTTGGTTTTTTCCCCCCCTCATATTTGTGTAGATTCATAGATTGCTTCTTCCTCTCCCTACCTTATTTTATATGAAAATTATTTAATTTTGATTTTTTTCGAATATTCCTCAAAGTTTGTAATAAGGGATTTCGAATATGAGTTCTATTGTTTCGAATCTGATTCAAACAATGAAGCAGATAAAAAATTTTCTGACTTAAAAGTTCCCCCCCCCACCATTTCACAAAGAAACGAAGTTGTATTTTCTTTGTATTCATTGCGAAGCTCTGAATTGCGAGACCACAAAATCGAATGAAGACAGGTCTCTATTGACCGTCGAATCTGCAAGGCGAAACCCTAGATCTAAGTTGATCTGTTTTCGATCGGCCTCAGCATTCTGAAAATTAGATCCATTGGATCGGAGACCATGATTGTGGCTGCTTCCACCATATACTTCTTGAATCTCTACGACGATGTCCTCATCAATCATCTCTACTACGACGACGCTGGGTCAACTCCTCTCTCTCTCTCTCTCTATACATTGGTCCCACCATTTTAACTTGGTGCACTTCCCTGCAGGGCTATGTTAGATGGGTTTGGCCATTCATTATACACATACTGGAGAAAATTTGCTGCCTTTTTTGGATTGTTCTTTTCTGTTCTTCCTTTCTTTCTTTCTTTTTCTTTCCTCTTTTGCATAGTAACTCAAGGAATTTTTCTTCTTAAGTACTTCAATTATTTCAAGGAGCAAATGTATTTTCCTTAGTTATGGTTCGTTAGTTTGTTTCACTCTTTTGACTTACCCTTCTTTAACTAAAGCAGATTTATTGTTATTTATGGATTAAGTTGGGATAATACTTTAGATTTTTTTTTTCTTTAGCAAAAGGTATAAAGAGAAAAAGGAAGAAGTGGTAGAGCCAGAGGTTGATCCTGAACGAGATCAGCGGATGGTTTTTGCTTATCATGTATTTAAATTGCTACATAATTGCTTTTGTGTTGCTTTGCTTAGGTTGTTACTTGCACTTTGCTGACTTATATAGTTTTTCTACAATTCTAATAAATATCTTTGAAGGTAGATGAAAGAGATGTGTATGATTTCTTCTCGAGGACCGGAAAGGTTAATACTTGTTCTTTGTTTATCCTTGTGTGATTTCAGATTAAGTATGCTATCAGATTAAGTATGCGATTCAAGCGAGGACCAAAAAGGTTAATACAAGTAATTCTATGTTCACTTTTTATATTTCAGTCTATAATAGATTAGAAGTTGTAAGGCATGAGAAGGTTGCCTACAGGCTTCATTTAGGCATTGCCATATGAACTTTTTTTTGTTGTATCAATTACATTTTGTTTCTTGGGCAAACCTAAATAAAATCCAAAATTTGGGAATCTTTTAACTCTAATTTTATACAAGATAGGAACTTGCCATATTTTATTTAAAAAAGTTCAAAGGGTGCTAAATGAAATTGTATTACTTAGTCTTTACTGTGTTTGAACTTTGAAGATCTATAATTTTATTTTATATAGGTAAATGAAGCTGGCCAAAATGAATCAACTTTCACATTGATTTTACTTTTTATTATCTTTAGCGTACAATTTATAAGATTTTGGCAGGCAATCAAAGCCATCTATTGAAGACTCACTTACTTTGTGCATGCTTGCCTTGCAACTGCCCCTAGAAGTTTCGTGCTTCTTGGGCTGCTAACTGAGGGGCAGTAATGTAATATGTGATGGTATATTACGTTTGATGGTGAACTAATTATTTGTGTTTAGTATTTCTAATACCATTAAATTACAGTTCCAGGTCTCGGATGTACGCCTTATAATGGATCGCAATTCAAGGCGTTCCAAGAGAGTTGGGTAAATTCAATTTTTCCTGCCATAGCAAAAAAATTATCTCAATTTAATTTTTTTATTATGCTATAACTATTTTAATTCTATCATGGGTGGAGGTTTGTCATCTTGTAATGAGGTCAGAGATAGAAGACTACACTTTCTTTTAACAACTAAGACTATTATCAACAAGTGAAGATGACAGAGCAAAAGGCACACTAATCATATTGAAAAAGTATAGATGCTAAATTGACAAGTAATTATGGACTAACAAAATTGCAGTAAGGCCAAGTCCAATGCTTTGTAAGATAGATGATGACCCCCTGCCTTTCTCTTTCACCCTTCTCCACCATACAATGTAAACTCGCCAATTTTTATTTATTTATTTTTGGTTTTGGAGGTGGGCTTCATGAAATTGCATTGGTTAAAATTTGGTTTTGGTAATGGAGAAATGTTTTAAACATTGCGTAGCTATTAATGTATTTGTATTATTTTAGTGATTTTAAAATGTTGAGGGTGAATATTATGGGAAAAAATTGAAGTACATTTTTTTTTTTTTTTTGGTGAAGGATGGTATTTGCTTTGATGTCTCATATTTCATTTGTTAGTGGAAGTTGTTTACTTTCCCTAGTGCTTCCACGCATTAATAGATATTTGATCAATAGCAATTAGAGAGTGTCTGATTGTAAGATTCGAGTTCATTAAATTTTATACTGCCGGCATATTTTGTAAAGTCATAATGGTCTGTTCCATTTATTGCTTATTGTATCCTCTGCAAGTTAGTGGGTTTGATGGTGTGGTTAATAATATATTCCCCACCCACCCCCAAAAAAGGAAAAAAAATATGTTTGGATTGGGCAGTAAAATTTGTTAATCTTATTATTGTATTCACTTTCTCATCTAATCAATGTCCATTTCCCTTCTTAGTACCATCTAGATGCTAATGCAGCTTCTTTGCAGTTATATTGAATTTTTTGATGCAATGTCAGTCCCTATGGCAATAGCACTCTCTGGCCAGCCTCTTCTTGGTCACCCAATAATGGTTAAACCATCAGAAGCTAAAAAAAATCTGGTTCAATCTACTACAGGCATAGCTGGGGTTGTAGGTGGGCTCATAGGCCTCTATTTGGGGGTTGCTAGAAGAGTATGTTCCTTTCTATTGAGGTAAGAAACATCTTCTATTCCTTTCTTATACTTTTTTTTATGCACGGCTGGGTTGCTGCAACATTTTGTTCTTGTTGCCCAGGTGAAGAAACCACACTGGTTGTCCTATCCATGTGCTGCCACTGTCCATGTTTTCGATCATAAGGTTAATTTGGGAAACCTAGGGAGTGATAAGTCATATAGTGCATCTAATCTTAATCGTTATATTTTATCACTCACCTCATCTCTCTCTTTTATAAAAGGTAAGATTCCTTTCTTAAATCAATGGTAATCGTGCCATTTTCTCCCCCTTTTACTTTAAAGCACATTGCAACTCTTCTGCAATTAGAGGAGACATTGAAACTGCTTATGATTAAGCATGTTTCATTTTTGTTGTCTGTAGAAATTGCTATCATTAAAATGATGGAGAGAAATTGGATCAATACTATTAAATGAAATTGTGAAAAGAATCTTTTATGTGCATCAAGCAATGTAAGAGATTCACATGCAGTGCTCTGAATAAGGAAAAATACAAACTTAAATGGCATGAACACGATAAACTTGTTTCTTTTTTGAAGAAGCCTAATTTTCTTTTCTTTCTTTCTTCCTTGAAAAAAAAAAAAAAACCTAAAACTTGCAAAAAGATGAAAGTATTACACAATAGCACAACACTTCACTCTCTTAGTTAACTTTTCACTTCCATTTCTTGAACATGCAGGAAAAGAATTACAAGTTAACTCTTTAATGAGGTCAATGAAGTTACACAGGAAGTCATTTCGGGGAAAGCTCATTGGTGGACTAAGAATACACCAAATGATTAGTTCCTTATGATGGTTGCTTTTGCATTCCACAAATATATATACTAACAATTTTCTGCTCTTGAGCAATGTTTCCTTTGTTGTTGACAATTCATCATTCCATTTGTGTTTCTTGTACTCATTCTCGCAGATTGTGAGACTTCCAAGTCAAATAGCCAGGTTTTCTAAAGTCGGCATTGAGCTGAGCCTCTTCCTTGTTCCTTAGGCTGCCCCTCGAGGGGATAATTGTGATGACCCCAATCTCCGAACTATTATATTATATTGTTTCAATAAGCTCAATTGTATGATTGTGTGTTTAATTGTGTGATTGCATGCTTACTTTTGTAGTTATCTGTCATTACATGGAATATCTGTTCGCTTAACGACTTAGAATCAGAAATTGAAAGCTCGAACGACTTAAGAAGCCAAAATTGACTAGCATAACAGGCTAATTAGAGTATTTAAAATTTTATGGAAACTTTCATTAAAATTTGATTCGGATCAAAATAATTAGAATGAATTAAATGAACTTAGTTAGAATTGAGCCTAATTAATTAAATTTAATCAACCTTGATTAGGCTAAGTTAATTACATCATATATAAGCCAACTCCTGACTTGAACTCATAGCATATACAAACATATGAGCTGAGATTTTGAGAGAGAGTGAAGGTGATTTCAACAATTCTAGAAAGAAGGAGAATTTGAAGGAAATTGTAAAGGACTTGGAGGATTCAGCTATAATACACTTGAATTCACACATTAGGTATGTAATTCATCCTAAATTCTTGGAATTAAATCATGTAGAAACTAAGCTCGTGGAGTTATAGGATCATTTGTTTGAATTTGAGTAGGTTGAGCATGAATTACCATGAATATTACGAATTTGAGTTGAATTATGCACATGCATGCTTGACCTTTCATTTTGAGTTAAGATTTCTTGAAATTCATACATGCATGAAGCTTAGGAGGTATGAACTTGAAGATCATCCTTGGATTAATGCATTTCATATCACTTTGTGGTGTTTTAAAAAGAAGAGGACTTAATCCATAACATGAATGGTTTTAACTTGACAATATAAGCTTGAATTTGGACAATTGGAGCATGAATTTGGATAAATGGTTTCAAATTGGAAGTGTTTTCATGTTATGTAATATTTTTCCAAGTTTTTGTACCAAAAACACAAGTTTTGGACCTTTGAATATCAAGTTTGAACTTCAAACGCAATTTTGGAAATTCCAGAATTTGACCAGTCCGCTTGAGTGAGGAAAGCTTCGCTTGACCATATAATTCATGCTCTCATCATTTTTGCAGACATTTGTATAGTAGCTCAACCAACAAAATGTGCACTCGAGCGAACGCACTTTTTACTCAGACTTTTGCTCGAGCGACCATCGAGGGTCCGTTGAGCGAAAAAATCAAGCAACTAGTACTTTTGCAGAGTTTACAAACCGCTTGAGCGACCAAAGTTGCTTTCGATCGACCACCCTTATTTTTGAATCCCTGCTCAAGTGAAGGAAGTTGCGCTCGAGCAGAGATCCTATTTTTAGCAAATTTTGGCTAACTCTTTTAAGTGCATAATTGCATTCTCATGTCATTTTTAGCATTCTTAAGCACCAAATGGACTCATATAATCATGGAATGAGTTAGAGACACATGTGAAGAATTGAATTACAATGAAATGGTGCTTCAATTGTGCTTTTGTTATGTGTTTTGTTTAGGTAGATGTTCGAGGCTTAGTGGCAACACAAACCACTGTGAGTAGTCACTTTATAAAGATATGTTCAAGTAACATTTATTTCGAAATTGTTATCGTTCTTGAATTCAATATGCAATCGATTGAATGGTTTAATAGAATGTTATTTTCTACTGATGAATGAAGTTCACTTTTGAACCTGTATTGTTGTATCCATTGACTATGGACCCTTGCCTGGGGGTAATAATATCATGGCTGTTATATTAATTGAAACACATAGATCTTTTGTTTGACCCTTCGTGGTCCATTGGTTTGACCCTTCGTGGTCCATTGGATTAACCCTTCATGTTTCATTGGATTGACCTTTCGTGGTCCATTGGCTTGACCTTTATGGTCCATTATTATTGGAATAATATCCCCTCATGGATGTGTGACTTAATTTAATATTGAAAGATATCGATAATGAAATTTATTGGTTAATGAGAATTGATTATTGGGATCTGGTTGGGCAATGTTATCGAACATTATTCATATAACCTCTTTATTCTGTTATTGCTCATTGGGCTCTAGCTCACTAATTATTTATATATATGTAGGTGGGCAAGCTAAACATCAAAGTTAAGAAAGCCTGGAGTCTACCCGAGGCAGCCTTTTGAGGAACTTCCAAGAGAAGTAAACCAGGCTCAGGTGGAGCCATGCTAGTTAAACCCCTTTTTGTTTGTTCAATGGTTTTGTATTTATGTATAATTGGGGTTTTGTATAACTATAAGACATAAATGATTGTACAAATGTGATGAATGTACTTTTGGAGCAAATCCTTGCTTATTATACGAAGCTCTTTTCATATACGCACGGTTCAATGGATTAAATGTTATGTTATATTATGCTTCTGCTAAGCCCTATACTTTATATTAAATGGATTATTTGTATGGAGGCCGTAGGTAATCTATGACTACTTGCTGGTTATGATGCTAAACCTATAAGGGCTAGTTTAGGTCGTGACATAATGGTATGAGAGCACGAGTTATGTCTCACTCACTTGTCCATTGAGCTATAGAGAGTCTAGAAGAGATTTCAGGATTTCATTCATGTGCATTTGAATTTTGAGTAAGATGACTTAGTGATTATATATACGATTGTATGCATGAATACATATTGTGTTTGATATAATACAAAGTTTCAGATAGAAAATGGTAATGGCTAAAGTGATAAGACAACAACAGCAGTGGCAACAACAATAACAACAACAACAACCACCACCCCCACCTCCAATGCCTATGCCACCTCCAGCTCCAGGGTGTTAGACAGGGGACTGCACTGTTGCTTTACTAGAGAATTCAAAAAGATGAAGCCACTATTGTTTCATGGTGGAATTGAACTATTGAAGACAGAAGCTTGGGTCTTAGGGATTGAGAAATTGTTTGAAGTATTCCCATGTATCGAAGCTCAAAAAGTATAACTAGCCGCATTCACCTTAGAAGATGATGCCAGGCGTTGGTGGATGTTGGTTCATGATGAGAATAAGGATATTACTTGGGCTCGCTTTTTAGAGATCTTTTATGAGAAGTACTTCCCACAATGTGTGTGGGATAGGAAAGTGTCTGAATTAATGGAACTCAAGCAGGGAAGCAAATCGGTTGTTGAATATGAGGTTTAGTTTATAAAGTTAGTCCGATTTGCACCTGATATGGTAGATACAGACTACAAGGAAGTTAGAGAATTTGAGGGAGGTTTCTGTGACCCAATTCTGGATAGAATCAATGTGCTCAAATTGCCGACATATGTGGATGTACTTGATAGGGCACTGATAGCAGAGGGTAACGTGGCTAATCGTAAACAGAATTTTGACTGGAAGGGCAGAAGACAGAGTTTTAATAAGGAGGCAACAAAAAAGAAGTTAAAATCTAGGAGTTCGAGTAATACTGGTTCAAGCCAATGTGGTAATTTAGCACCAACTTGTGCTACTTGTGGAAAAAAACATTTGGGTGTTTGCTACCGTACATCGAGGGCTTGTTATCACTTTGGGAAGACAGGACACATCACAAAGGATTGTGCACAGCCACATTGAAATGGAAATCATGGTACTGCAAGTTCAACTAGATCTACTCTAATAACGGGAACAAATGCAACACCCATTACAACGAGAAATGAACAGAGGCAAGGAAGGGTTTTTGCACTGATTTCGGGGGATACTCAAAATACTGAGGCTGTGGTTTTAGGTACTCTCCCTATTTGCAATCAAGATGCATATGTGTTAGTTGATTGAGGTTCGACACATTCTTTTGTCTCTTTTGTGTTTGAACATAGATTAAATAGACCCATGGAATCATTGCCCTATATATTGTGTGCGTCTGCCCCATTTGGAAAACCTGCTTTATGTTTATCTGTTTATCGTGCTTGTGAAATATGTGTTGATAATGTGATATTATTTGTAGATCTATTGCCTCTTGATATTAGACACTTTGATGTAATTTTGGGATTGGACTGGTTGTCTAAGTATTGTGCAACTATTGATTATGTAACAAAATGAGTTTTATTTTGACCTCTAGAGCATGATGAAATTGTGTTTGTTGGTAATGGAGTAGTACTTCCACCTTATTTGATTTCTGCAATGAAAGCTTATAAATTACTCAAGAAGGGATGTCAAGGGTACTTGTGTTGTGTAATGATTAAACAAACCATGGATGTCACCCTAGATAGTACACCAGTAGTGAGGGACTTTTCTGATGTGTTTCCGGATGAATTACCTGGACAACTGATAGGTAGAGAAATTGAATTTACAATTGATGTGATACCGAGTACACAATCAATTTCTAAAACTCCCTACCGTATGTCTAATACTGAAATGAAAGAATTGAAAGTTCAATTGCAGGATTGACTTGATAAAGGGTTTGTCAGACCGAGTACATCACCATGGGGTGCACCAATACTTTTTGTAAAAAAGAAAGATGGCACTCTCCGACTATGCATTAATTACCGAGAGCTCAACAAGGTAACAGTGAAAAATAAATATCCATTGCCACGTATTGATGACCTATTTGATCAATTGCAGGGGGCTCGAGTATTTTTGAAAATTGACTTGAGATCAGGGTACCATCAACTGAAGGTTAAGTCTGAAGACGTTGAAATGATCACCTTCCAAACCAGGTATAGACATTACTAGTTTTTGGTTATGCCTTTCGGAGTTACAAATGCTCCTGTAGCATTTATGGATCTAATGAATAGAATTTTAAAACTTTTCTTGGATGAATTTATTATCGTGTTTATTGATGATATTCTCATGTATTTGAAAAATAGAGATGACCATGAACATCACTTGAGAATGACTCTTCAGACACTTAGAGAAAAACAATTGTATGGGAAATTCAAAAAGTGTGAATTTTGGCTTGATGAAATCGCGTTTTTGGGACACATCATTAATAAAGATGGTATATCTGTTGATCCTCATAAAATAGAAGCGACTATTAATTGGCCTACCCTGACGAATGTGTCAAAAGTTCACAGTTTTATGGGATTGGCAGGTTATTATCGAAGATTTGTTAGGGACTTCTCAAAAATTGATGTGCCATTGACCCAGTTGACTAAAAAAGGGTAACCATTTAAGTGGACAGATCAGAAAGAAATAGCCTTTTAAGAGTTGAAGACAAGACTGACCACAACTCCAATTTTTAGTATTCCCTCAGGTACCAAAGGTTTTGTAATCTCTAGTGATGCATCTTATAAGGGTTTGGGTTGTGTTTTAATGCAGAATGGTAAGATGATTGCATATTCCTTTCGATAAGGCCATACGAGAAGAACTACCCTACACACGACCTAGAGCTTGCTGCAGTTGTGTTTGTATTAAAGATATGTCGTCACTATTTATATGGGGCCAAATGTGAAGTGTACACAGATCATAAGAGCTTGAAATATTTTTTCATACAGAAAGAGTTGAACATGTGTCAAAGGCAATGGCTTGAATTAATCAAAGATTATGACTTGTAGATCCACTATCATCCGGGAAAAGCCAATACTGTGGCAGATGCACTTAGTAGAAAGAATGTGGGCAATCTTGCCTGTTTACTCATAGATCAAAGAGAGTTGCTACTTAGGAATGGCAACGGGGCGGGGCGGGGTGGGGCCGGGGACTACACTCCCCGTCCCCAATCCCCGAAAGTTATATCAACCCTGTCCCTGTGACGCCCCGAATCTACACTATTGGTTGCAGTCAAGGGAGAGTCACTAATGAGTCCTATGGTCAATAACCAAGTAAGATCCCAGATCGCCGGAGGAGTCAAATTAGCCTCCCTTCTAAGTCTGGCTTTCTTAGGCAGCGCACTACCCTTTTGACATATCTTAAAAGGTATTGACACAAGGTCTCATAAGCAACGATAAGGTTCATACATATAAATATGTAGAACATAAGTACATAACAACCTCGAATATTCTTAATTCCAAAAGCTTGTTCCATTACATTGCATCCCAAAAGGAAAATTTAAATCTTCACATGAGCCTTACAAAATATCAAAAGGGATTTCTAACTTTCCTAAGATGGCCAAAAGTCTTTGAAGGTTTCAAGGTCGTCGTCTCCCGCTATAAACTCATCTTCGGCACCTGGCATGACACGCCGTGAGCTTTGAATGCCTAGTAAACACACACACACCCCGTCCCTTTTTTCCAATCCAATACACCATCACATTTATGGCAAACAAGTAGTGGAGCATGATATCCAAGCCAAGAATAGTAATAGAAGAGAAAAGGAGCATGTCATTCAAATAGATAACAAGGTTATAATGTTAGTGGTTAGTATTCTAGAAATCCCCCAAAGAGATTTCATCCTCCCAACCGCAAGAATTGGACACCGGACTATTCGGAACTCCCCCTTTTGCTGCTTTGTTGCAGAACTAACCTCGGATGCCTACCAACGGTTATATACCGCGTAGCGCCAATCGTAGGGCCTCAAAAGGGATAGCGAAAAGAAAAAAGTTTTATCTCCTGATCCAACCTCATCCTCCCAGAAAAAGTTTTATCATCCTGAATGTCCCATCCGGACCCAACCTTATCTCACCATTCAAACCGTCGCAAGGAGTCCGAATATGTCCGTTCCATTCCAGGGTTTACGCGACAACTGCTTGCGCAAGACTTTAACTTTCAAATAGGGAACGCATCCCAAAAATCCATATATCACATATTCTCATCTTTTCATTACTCAAGTGCTCGAAAACCCAATACCCTCCCAATTTGGTTTCCCGTTGAATTAGATATTTTACATCAAGGCTAGACAACTTAACCAGATAAAAATGTCCACACAAGTATGCATCCATAAGGTGAAGAAGATAAAGAACATAACATAACACATACAATATCATGCCAAGATACAATCATAAGCTAATAAACATTTTTATGAATACAAGGGCATAAAACATCCATGCATAACAAATTTTCCAGATTTAGCATCACATAAAGATTAAAATGAAAGGACTATTTTAGATCTTCCACCGGACTTGGTCTTCCTATGGTTCGTAGAGAATTTGATCTAGTTTCTAGAACATTTTTCGGAAATGGGATTGCTTTTCCAGATTTTAAGTTATTTAGAAAATATTCCAGCGCTGTCCAGAATCTGTCCAGATCCGTCGACCGTTACAAAAATTTGATTTTCTTGCAAACCGATTGATGTTTTTCGATGAAACCAATTTTAGTTGAAAGCTAACTCCTTAAGGAAGATTTTGACATAAAATAGAGGTTCAGAATATTTTTGTACATTTTTCCGGAATTTCTGGAAGTGGCTGCAAAAAAACAGATCCTAAGGAGCTTTGCCCAAAAGAAGAAGATTTATGAAAAAGGGGTTCCACCAAGGGAAAGTTTCATTTCTTTTGTGAAGAAAATATACTAAGTATCACATGTTTAACTCAGAAGATTTGTTTGAAAGAGTGCTTTTGAAAAGTTGAGAGATTGGTACAAAAGAAGATGGTTTTGTGCCAAAATGGGAAAAATACAAGAGAGATAGAATCAATACTCAACCCTTAGCATTTTAACATAAGAACTCATTAATAACAGATCTGAAAACATCATTTAGAACCCTTAGAAGCATGTATTGAAAAAAGGAAAATGTAAGAAAAGGTTGTGTTGTGGCTTACCTACTAAGCTTTGCACAAGAAGGCTCTCTTCTTCCTCCCTCTTCTTCTCTAGACTTCTCTCTCTTGCTCTCCTCCCTCTCTCTAGCCAAAATGTGTGTGTGGGTGTGGTGTGTTATATGTGCTTGCAAGCTAGGGGAGATGTTGGTATTTATAGACAAGTTTTGATGCAAAAAGTCCTAAAGGCCCATTAGTTGGAAATGGATGGAAATGTTAGGATTTGTTTGGATTCTAAGGAAATGGAGGGGATTTGGGAGGCTTGGTCAATGATTTAGGAAACACTTAGTTAAAAGGGAACTAGTTTTGGAATTAGCACCCTAGGTTGGTGGTTTTTCCTAGAAGTTCATGATGATATTTCTTGGAAATTGATTTCTCACTTTCTTCTAGGAAGGCTAGGTATAGGGAAGGGTGATGGGGCTATTTTTTTTAATTATTATTATTATTTTTTTTATCAATTTAGGTATTAGGGGCACACTTCTCGATGTATGCATATATATATAGATCTCAATTGATTGATGGTACTAATAGTACTATTTTTTTGGGGGTAATTCTTGAAATTAATAAAAGAAATGAGGGTTTGGAATTAAACTCATGTATTGGGACCTTATTTATGTATTTAATTATGATCTAGTTAGGTTTAGGGCTAATTTAAATACTCATAGCAAATCTTTATTGGTACTAAGGTCATTATTGCTCCAAGATTTAAGGGATTTGTTTGTACTAAAGTATAATGATGATGGCTAGTCATGTCCTCGAGATTTGGGGAGATTTCCTTATTTATTTTGTATACAAATCTTGGAAATTGTAAAGCATAATGTTAAAAAAAGATTTTACGGTACAAGTGTATATATAAATATATAATGGTACCTGTTTGAGGTCAATTTGTGATTTAATAAAAATGTGAGGGCTTGGGCTCAATTAAAATATCTATTTCAAGTGAAGAGTTAATAAATTAGTGTTTAGGAAAAATAATTCAGTTTGTATTATCTTGCTTTGAATTTAAAGGTAAATAACTGAATGAAGACTGTAAAAACCGCAAGTTAGGGTTTAAAGAAATTAATCTAAAATTTGAGAGTTAAATAATTAATATTAGAGTGTTATGATTCTAAGCTTCCAGGGTCGATTTGGGTTTGTATGGGTTCATCCGTGATACGTTTTTGGCTCTAGGGTTTAATTTGCGAGCAATCAACGAATTAAGGGCTTTGTTATAGTAACTCAAAATTTTGGGACCTAATAAGGTTTACAAAAGTTAAGGGTCTCATAGTCCCCGCCTCCGATCCCCGACGGGGACTCATAGCCCGGCCCCATCCCCGCCCCCGATCGGGGATCCCTGACTCCGAAAAATCCCGGGTTTTTTTTTGTTTTTTTGTTTTTTTTTTTTGAGATCTATAAAAATCTGTAAACATGGATTAAAATATATTTGTCAACATATTTGCCAATTAAAAAAAGAAATTGCATATTACATCCTGTATATTACATCCTGTAGCACACAAAACCCACGTACAAAACCCACATAGTGCCATACAAAACATTGAGAATTGAGACAGTGCCACACACAAAACCCACACAGTGCCATACATCCTGTAACATTGAGACTGCCATACAAAACCCATAACATTGAGACTGCCATACAAAACCCATACACAAAACATCCTGTAGCATACAAAACATTGAGACTATCATCATTGAGACAGTGCCATACAAAACTCATAAAATAGCATCCTGTTTCTCCAAGAAAATTCAGCAGCCCATACACAACCCACACACAAGAAAATTCAACAAGTAGCAAAGAAAATAATTAATCCCAAGCACAACTCGCAAGGGATAGGTTACCCAAAAATTGAAATTAAAGATAAAAAAAAAATATCCATTACAAGATAAAAAATCAAATCCATTGTTTCTTCAATATCCATACAAACCACACAACAACTTCCATCATCTCCTTCAACTTGAATTCCTGTTAAATAACAAAAGGAAAAAAAACAAATAATTAATACTAATAATAAAATGTAAAAAATATTGACAATTAAAACAAAAAAGATGACAACTAACACAAAAGTAGCACATGACTCATCCGACTCGATCTCATCATCATCATATATAGTTGCATAGCCCACCGATTCCAATGTTGAATTTCCTAAAAAGTAAAGAATATAAATTCAGTATTGAAATTATTCCATGGTAATATAAATAATAAAAGTGAAATAATATATAGATTGGATAAAATAATACCTTTCATCTCTGCACCCCACAACCTACTTTCTGTACACATTAATGCTTCTAATGTGTTTGGATGAAGTCTACAACAATGTGAACTCACCAACCTTCCACTAGTACTAAATGCTGACTCAGAAGCAACAGTGGATACATGAATAGCTAAAATGTCCCTAGCTATTGCCTATAAGGTCGGATACTTTGGTCCATTAGCTTTCCACCAATTCAAAACATCAAAACCTGAAGTTCTTGGCAAAACATCATCTTCTAGATAATGGTCCAATTCTGATCTTACATGCTTCATTTTTTTACTTCTCATTCTACTAATAAACAAATCAAATTCTGAAAGGGTCTCTGTAACAATTTCTAGATGAGTAGAAGAGTCACCAACAACATCGCTCTCCATACCAACTCGGTGTTGATACTCTTGCAACAAATCATAATAAATATGACGAACCCTATCAACTTCATCTTCAGCTTTGTCTCCATAAAGTTTTTCAAAATAAAACTCCAATACACTCATCTTATACCTAGGATCAAGTACAACTGCAACTCCAATAACACCATGTATCACTAACCAATATTTATCAAATTTTTTCACCATTTTTGATGCCATTGTTCTGATCACTTCAATTTCACAAGAGAGCCATTGAGACAGTGTCATCCTAATCTCACATAAAGCTGGGAAACAAACATTGGCTGTGGGATACTTTGTACCAGAAAACAACTCAGTGATAGAAAAAAAAATCTTAAACCTCCCACTAATCTCTCTAGCAAACTCCCATTCTTGCTCAGTTGGCACAGTCTTATATTGGGGCTCTCTAATTTTCAACCTAGAAAAGACATCCTTATACAATAAGGCTGTCTGAAGCATCAAGTAGGTTGAATTCCACCTAGTTGCACAATCAAGTCCTAATTTCTTAGTATGTGGAATACGCAATTGGTTGACTGTTTCTTCAAATTTTTCTAGTCTTTTTGGTGTTGCTGTCCAATAAGCTACACTCTCTCGAATTTTCTCCACACCAACTCGTATGACATCCAATCCATCTTTCACTATCAAATTCAAAATGTGCACACAGCAACGCATATGAAACAAAGTACTACCCAACAAAAGCGATGAATTACTTAACTTATCCATCAACATGGTAATCATGGCATCATTTGTGGAGCAATTATCAACAGTAACAGTCGAGATTTTTCTATCAATATTCCAATCCATCATACACTCAAGCAAAGTATCACAAAGAACTTCTTTTGTATGTGGACATGGAACATAAATAAACCTAAAATATGATATTCATAAATAAGTATTAATAACATGCAAATTGAACTGAATAAGATAGAACTTTTAAATGATTTGCAAATTTACAAAAATATACCTCAAGATGCGACTTTGCAATGTCCATGAATCATCAACAAAGTGTGCGGTGACAGCCATAAATCCTTTCTTTTGATTGCTAGCAGTCCACATATCAGTTGTGATTGCCACCCTACTTTTATTATGCTCCACCAAACTCAATGTCTTCACCCTCTCATAATCATAAATCTTCAAAATATCACTCTTTATCATATTTCGAGAAGGCACTTTAAACAATGGTTGAAGTGCTGCTGAATATCGTTTAAAACCAACATGGTCTACGATAGAGAGCGGATATTCATGCAAGATTATGGCATGTGACAACTCTTTCTTAGCAAAATCTTGATCAAAAATATAAGAATTCATTTTTAGACTCTCTCTACTAAAGTTGTTAGTTAAAACTTTTTGCCTCATGTCCATCACTTTTTTCCTAGTACAACTCTTATGGTGATCATGCAAATGCCTAGTTCCATTTTTTGAATCACCTCCAAGATGCTTATTACAATAATTACATATTGCTTTCCACACCCCATTGACTTGTTGTTTCTTAAAATGTTCCCACACAACACTAGGTTTTCTTTTAGTTCCTCCACAAGTAGTATTAGACTCTTCTTCTAAATCAACAGCATTTTGATTAGAGAGGGGAGACGGTGAGTTCGTAGGTGAGTTTGTAGCTGGCGATGAATGTTGTGACGCGTCACTCTCAAATGGTACTTGAGAGTTAACGGGTACTTCAGAGTTAACTGGTGCTTGAGAGTTAACATCTGACATTTTTAACCTTTATAAAAATAATATGAATTGAATTAATATTAACGGAGGCAATAGAAAAGTACATTACTGGAACTGAGAAACAAATTAATAATAACTAAGCTAATGGATTGAATTAATGGAATCATCAATATCATCATCAACTAAGCTAACATATGTGGTTTAACTTTAACAATCCCTAATGCATCCAAACCAATCAAAAGTCCCAATAGAATCAACAAACTGGAGCTAAATTGCCATTTTGGACAGCTATTCAAAAGGTTTCTTTAAAGAATAAGCATGAAGCATGATACTGCTTGCAACTAATAGTGAAATTGTATTCCAATCCCAATTAAGTACAAGACAAAAAGTTGACTAAAAGCATAAAATTTTCCATAACTGAGGAAAACTACTAAAACAAAAGGAGGCGTATATAAATACTAGACAAGTTGGAGACATGTTTAGATACCAAAAACAAACTCCCATTGGCAAAATGTCTAAATACATGGAGATCAATTAGATACCAAAAACAAACTCTCATTGGCAAAATGGAGACATGTTTAGTACTGAGAAACAACACTTCCTAGTTTAAAGATACTTGAAAACAAATCACATTATTTGCTATAATTTATTTCCCGAGATAGCTTAACCAAGATGACATTGCATCCCAATAAATCAAAAAGGGAATGACAGCTATACGCTATTTGACTTCAAGTACATTATGTGATTTCCATACACACCAAAAATGAATTCAAAACCACTTTGGCCAGTTTTGGTGGGGTGACTGTTTCATGAGCATTTATACCTTCTTCTTCTTTTTTCCCCTCTTCTGGTTTTGTTCGTTAACTAGAAAGAATGTGATGCAATTTTAGAGAGGAAATAGTGTCCCATTAATTAAACAGGTGATTGAATCATCGATTCAAAAGTTTCAACACGTGAATCATTATATATATATATATAACAATCCCTAATGAATTAGAACTGTATATATATATTTATTTAACATATCAAAAAAAAACCAGATCATATATATATATGTAACAAATCAAAAACTCAATAAAAGATCAACTCATATATATATGTATATATTTAAAATAAATAAATTTAGAGAAAAAGAAAACAGAGGTCGAATGTCGAAAAGAGATACAATATATACACTCACAGATATATATATATATATATTGTGTGTGTGTGTCTATGTAAATCCCCCTATATCCGAAATCCTGAGAGAGAGAGAGAGAGAGAGAGAGAGAGAGAGAGAGAGAGAGAGAGAGATACCCTTTGAAATCGGCGGTGAGGGAGGATCGTCGGCGAGGAAGGAGTGGCGGTGAGGGGCGAGCACCCGTCAACGTCGTCTGTGAGAGAGAGAGAGAGAGAGGCAGTAGTGGCGGTAAGGAAGGAGGATCGACAGTGAGGTACGAGCGACGGTGAGGAAGGATCGGTGGTGAAGGAGGATCGGCGGTAACGGATGATCGGCGCCGTCGTTGTGTGAAAGAGAGAGAGAGGAAGGCAAAGCCCTAGATGGAGAGAGAGAGAGAGAGAGAGAGAGAGAGCAGGAGACGGCTATGTTGTGTTTGTGTTGTGTTGTGTTGTGTGTGTGTTCTCAAACAAAACCCTACACACACCCACATATGTTATATATAAGCATGGGTAAAAGGGTAATTTCATGTCGGGGGGCAATCGAGCCGGGGATCGGGGCTGGGGCGGGTCCGGGGCTGAAACATGTGTCCCCATCCCTGGCCCAAATATCATCGGGGATTTAATTTTTAATACCATCCTCGGCCCGTCGGGGATATTTTCTGGGGAATAACCACTTAATTCAGGGTCGGGGGATCGGGTCCTCGTCGGACCGGATTCCGATTGCCATCCCTATTGCTACTAGAGTTTGAAAAAATTGAAATTGTGGTGGTGCCTTTTGAACAAGATAGCTTGATAGCCACAATGTCTGCACAACCTACAATTATTGAAGAAATCAAGCAAATGCAAATGAATGATGAGCTTTTGAAGAAGATTTGTGATGAACTTGACACCAAACCTAAATCAGGATTCACAATTGAAGATTTCGTATTGAAATTTCAACAGAGATTGTGTAATCCAAATGATGCAGATTTGAAAAGAAAAATTTTAGAGGAAGCCCACAAGTCAGTGTTTGCTATACACCCAAGAAACACCAAAATGTACCAAGATTTGAAGTTAGTGTATTGGTGGCCCAACATAAAAAGAGAGATTGTTGACTTCAACTCTAAATGTTTACAATGCCAACAAGTGAAAGCGGATCATCAGAAATCGGCAAGTTTGCTTCAGTCTCTTCCTATCTCGGAATGGAAATGTGAACATATCACCATGGACTTCGTTGTTGGCCTACCTCGAACACCTAGAGGTATGGAGTCTATTTGGGTTATAGTTGATAGATTGACTAAGTCTGCTCATTTTCTTGTTGTAAAGATTTCTTTTATTGCATATCGACTTGCTACTATCTACATTGATGAGATTATTCAGTTGCATGGAGTTCCAGTGTCTATTATATCAGATAGAGATCCTAAATTTGTTTCTAGATTTTGGCATAGTCGACAGAATGTAGTGGGAACAAAATTGAGATTTAGTACTGCATTTCATCCACAAACTGATGGGCAAACCGAGAGGACTATTTAGACCTTAGAAGACATGCTTCGTATGTGTGTTCTAGACTTTTAGGGCGGCTGGGAAACATATTTGCCATTAGTTGAATTTGCTTATAACAATAGTTTTCACCCTAGCATCGGTATGGCACCATATGAGGCATTATATGGCAGAAAATGTAGATTGCCATTTTGTTGGACAGAGGTTGGTGATAGGGCTATTTATGGGACCAAACTTGTGCAAGAAAAGACCGAGAAGATCAAAATCATTCAGCAAAGGCTCAAAACTGCACAAAGTCGACAGAAAAGTTATGCATATCAGCGAAGAAGAGACTTAGATTATGAAGCGGGGATCATGTATTTATCAAAGTAACACCGATGAAAGGGCAGACGAGATTTGGCAAAAAGAGAAAATTGACTCATCACTACATTGGGCCATTTTAGATTCTCGAGAGATTGGGTCCTGTTGCTTACCATATTGCTTTGCTACTAAGAATGGAACAAATGCATAATGTTTTCCATATATCCATGCTTTGTGGGTATTTTAGAGATCCATTCCATGGGATTGATTACCACCGGATTGCTTTAGATGAGAATATGATGTATGAAGAATGGCTCCTGCAAATCATTGATCAGCAAGTGAAACAATTGAGAAACAAAACTATCCCTATGGTGAAAGTCAAGTGGAAAGAACATTATGGGAAGGAGGCCACTTGGGAGAAAGAGGAAGAGATGCGACAACGATATCCACATTTGTTTCCGTCTAAAGGTAACTTAAGCTTGGAGGACCAAACTTTCTAAGGAGGAGAGACTGTGGCGAACCCGACCTCTGAACTATTATATTATATTGTTTCAATAAGCTCAATTGCATGATTGTGTGTTCAATTGTGTGATTGCATACTTACTTTTGTAGTTATCTGTTATTACATGGAATATCTATTCGCTTAACGACTTAGAATCAGAAATTGAAAGCCCAAACGGCTTCAGAAGCCAAAATTGACTAGCCCAATAAACTAATTACGGTATTTAAAATTTTATGGAAACTTTGGTTAAAATTTGATTCGGATCAAAATAATTAGAATGAATTAATTGAACTTAGTTAGAATTGAGCCTAAGTAATTAACTTTAATCAACCTTGATTAGGTTAAGTTAATTACATCATATATAAGCCAACTCATGACTTGAACTCATAGCATATACAAACATATGAGCTGAGATTTTGAGAGAGAGTGAAGGTGATTTCAACAATTCCAGAAAGAAGAAGGACAATTCGAAGGAAATTGTAAAGGACTTGGAGGATTCAGCTAGAATACACTTGAATTCACACATTAGGTATGTAATTCATCCTAAATTCTTGGAATTAAATCATGTAGAAACTAAGCTCGTGGAGTTATAGGATCATTTGTTTGAACTTGAGTAGGTTGAGCATGAACTACCATGAATATGATTAATTTGAGTTGAATTATGCACATGCATGCTTGACCTTTCATTTTGAGTTAAGATTTCTTCAAATTTATACATGCATGAAGCTTAGGAGGTATGAACTTGAACATCATCCTTGGATTAATGCATTTCATATCACTTTGTGGTGTTTTAAAAAGAAGAGGACTTAATCCACAACATGCATGGTTTTAACTTGACAATATAAACTTGAATTTGGACAATTGGAGCATTCATTTGGATAAATGGTTTCAAGTTGGAAGTGTTTTCATGTTATACAATGTTTTCCAAGTTTTTGTACCAAAAACACAAGTTTTGGACCTTTGAATATCAAGTTTGAACTTCAAACGCAATTCTGGAAATTCTAGAATTCGACTAGTCTGTTTGAGCGAGGAAAGCTTCGCTCGAGCGTATAATTCATGCTCCCAGCATTTTTGCAGATATTTGTACAGTAGCTCGAGCGACAAAATGTACACTCGAGCGAACATACTTTTTACTCAGACTTCCGTTTGAGCGACCATCGAGGATCTATCTAGCAAAAAAATCAAGCAACTAGTACTTTTGCAAAGTTTACAAACCGCTCAAGCAACCAAAGTTGCGCTCGAGTGAACACCCTTATTTTTAAACCCCCGCTTGAGCGAAGGAAGTTGCGCTCGAGCGGAGACCCTGTTTTCAGCAAATTTTGGCTAACTCTTTTAAGTGGATAATTGCATTCTCTTGTCATTTCTAGCATTCTTAAGCACCAAATGGACTCACATAATCATAGAATGAGTTACAGACACATGTGAAGAATTGAATTAAAATGAAATGGTGCTTCAATTGTGCATTTGTTATGTGTTTTATTTAGGTAGACGTCCAAGGCTTAGTGGCAACACAAACCACTGTGAGTAGTAACTTCATAAAGACATGTTCAAGTAACATTTATTTCAAAATTATTATTGTTCTTGAATTCAATATGCAATCAATTGAATGGTTTAATAGAATGTTATTTTCTATTGATGAATGAAGTTCACTTTTGAACCTGTATTGTGGCATCCATTGACTATGGGCCCTTGCTTGGGAGTAACAATACCATGGCTATTGGACTAATTGAAACACAGAGATCTTTTGTTTGATCCTTCTTAATCCATTGGTTTGACCCTTTGTAGTCCATTGGATTGACTCTTCGTGGTCCATTGGTTTGATCCATCGTGGTCTATTGGATTGATCCTTCGTAGTCCATTGGTTTGACCCTCCGTGGTCTATTGGATTGACCCTTCGTGGTCCATTGGCTTGACCTTTATTGTCCATTGTTATTGGAATATTATCACCTCATGGATGTGCCACTTAATTTAATATTGAAAGATATCGATAATAAAATTTATTGGTTACTGAGAATTGACTATTGGGATCTAGTTTGGCAATGTTATCGAACTTCATTCATATGACCTCTTTATTTTGTTATTGCACACTGGGCCTTGGCTCACTAATTATTTATATATATGTGTAGACACGCCCGAACGTCCAGGGCTCCGCGCGCGAAGTGGGCGCGAAAATCCTGTTTTGTTCATTGGGCTTACTACAATTCGGACTCAATGTCACGGTTCTGAATCTAATCTTGCAAAGTGCAATGCAAGATCGATAAATCACCAAATAGTCCAAACCTGGCAAATCATTTTGGAAAACTGATTTTTATAAAGAAGTGCCAAACATGGACTGCTTTGCCAGATACAGAGTCGCCATCTAAATATTTTATTTTGGGAGAATTTAGGAAACCCTGACTCGTGCCTAAGGCCACGTGTTCGTCATCACCAAAGTTGTCTCGGCTCGGGAACTTGGGTACGAGAGGGGAAGGTCATGCAATGAGCACCCCCACTCGCCCGATCAAAGATCAACCTGTACTAAGCATGATATCTTATTTTTGAAAACACATGTGCTCTTATTCCGGTTATTAAACCTAGAATTACTATGTGATGCGCACAGCATACAAGTATAGACTAGATCGCCTAAGTTGGAACAAAGCATTGCATATTTGTTTGTTTGGAAACGGTTTGAAGTTTACTACTCGCAAGTAGGCTAAATCGAGGATTTCAACGAATTGTTCCAATTCAAGCAATCCAACCTTAACCCACAGGCATTCAAGCAGTTAATCACATAAGCAATAAGCCTAATGGCAAACATGCTATCATGGCAGCATTAACACACATGCAAGATGTTAAAGCATAAACACTTACAGTGTACTCCGAGCCAAAACAGAGAATTAGTTAGAAATCATGCATGATCCTAGTTCATGTTAAGATGGCTAATGCAACACATGCAAAAATGCAACTAAGATAGGCTCAACTATTCTAAGATGTCATGCGAAATGTAACAATTGATACATGTATTCAACTTCGTATTGAAATACAATGCAGTTAATATGATGCGCTGAGCCCAATGCATGCAAGACAAATGAATGGATGCACGCATGCAAGCATAAGGTATGCTAAACAAAATATGTCCTAAAACTAACCATCGTAAGCGGTTAAGTAAAAGGGAGAAAGACATGGGGTTGGAAGACATGCATCACACACACGCACACTTATTACAAAATTTGCCCTCTCGACGGAGGGTCCGAATGAATAATACAAACCGACTAATTAACTAACTAACAAGCTAATTAATTATTATATAACCGAATGAATAACTAGCTACAACTAATTATTACAAAACTTAATTAATTAACAAATTAACTAATTAAATTACAGATCCAAATACTAAGGTGCCGTTTGGTAACACTTACGTTTTGAGTTTTCTGTTTATATTTACAAAAATTTAAAAAAAAATTCAAATAAAAACTTGTTTGGTAAATTTTTTGATTTATAAATCAGTGGTGTCAGTTTATAAATTTGGCCAAAAAATGTAAACTCAAAAAATGTGTTTCCGTTTTGAGTTTTTTTTTTTTTACCACCCAACACTAGCCACCACCCGCCACCATTTTCCACCACCAACTTCTGCCACCACCACCACCTACCCCCCACCCCCCACCACCACCACCTGCACCTGCCACCACCACTCACCACTCACAACTCACCACCCACCTACCATTACCACCCACCACCCGCCACCACCACCTACCTACTATCCACCACCCACCTGCCACCCACTCGCCACCACCACCACCCGCCACTACCATCCACCGCCCGCCACCTACCCCCCATCACCACTCACCACCCACCTGCCACTACCATTCACCACCCACATGCCACCACCATTCACCACCAGCAAGCCACCAGCCACTTGCCACCCACCCGCCACCTACTTGCCACCACCACCCACCACCCACCACTACCACCACCACCACCACCACCTACTCGCTACCACCCACCACCCGCCACTACCCACCACCCCCCGCCATCCGCCACCCACCTGCCACCACCACCCACCACCCGCCACCACCACCACCACCACCCACTCGCTACCATTCGCCACCGTCACCCACCCACCCACCATCACCACCTGCCACCACCACCCACCACCACCACCCACTCGCTACCACCCACCACCCGCCATCGTCACCCATCCACCCACTACCCACCACCTACCATCACCACTTTCCACCACCGTCTTCCGCCGCCACTTGCCACCACTTGCCACCACTTGCCATTTCTCACTCTTTTTTATATTTTTAAAATTTTTTAAGCATTTTGTCAATTACCAAACGCGTTTGTAGTTTATGTTTTTTTAAAAATAAACAAAAAATAAACAAAAATCAGTTTATAAAATTTTTGTAAATATAAACTAAAAACGTAAACGTTACCAAACAGACCCTAACAAGTAAACATTAAAATATGTAAACTAGGCTGCCTCAGCTCAGCCTTGAAGAAGAAGAGTATGCATGCTCGGTTGTCGCCCCAAAAAAGCTCTCGGGTTGCTCTCTTGAGGCTTTACTTGCAGGGTGTCTTCCAGTATTTGCTGTTGAAACTTAACAAAACACTGTTGGGGAGTGCACCAGTGGCCTGCCGGCCATGAGGAGCCTCTGCCGATCCCACTGCCGACCAATGATGCACACTGCCAGCCAAGGATAAAGGGGGAGCCGGCCAACAATTAGAGCGTGTCGGCCACTGGTGTGCTGGGACACCAAGCTGCAACAAAGCACAAAATAGAGGAAAAGGAAGGTCTCCCAAGGGTATGTACGCACTATGCCACCCCATATCACCCAGAAACATCAAAGGAGAGGCATAATCAGATCCAAGACCATCAATCACGCATCTCGATGCATGATGGCCAAAGATCCAACTTGTGCAAATCAATAAATGCATGACAAACAAGACACTAAGACCACAGCCTTATCATGAGTGATCAAAGGCAACGGAGACCAAAGGAAGATTGGCTCATTTCATCACTTCAAGTATGAAATGAGCTAATCCACTTTGTGTTCAAACACAACATCGGGTTGAACACAATGCAATGCAACATAAGCATGTAAACAACATGCAAGAATCACGCAATGCGACAAGCATTCAACAACAACACAATGGAACAAGTATGTAGCAACATGCAAAAATGGACTAGCATGTAACAACATGCAATGTGACAAGCATGCAACAACATGCAAAGATGGACTTAAACCAAAATGGGTAGACCTCAGCCATGCCCAAATCAGTGGCCAAATTGATGAAATGATGGCATGAAAAGTGAGAAAAATGCATGCACATGCAATGGCCCATCACATAGACATAAGAACACCAACTCTTCAAAGCATTGAAAGAGTGGAAAATATGAAGGCATGGCACTGAAACATGATCTAAAATTACATAACATATGATACCAAATCATTCAAATAGGTCCAGCAATGCATGCTAGTGACTTGGAAACTCAAAGCTAACAAGCTAGAATGCACTATGGCTATACAAAGCATGGCATGCATGGCCAAAACAACAAAGATCAGAGCTTAAGCAAGCTAAAACATGACCAAAAGCTTCTTAGAGTTAAGCCATAATCATGCTAGAATGACATGTTAAAGCATGATACACATTAGGCTAATTCATAGAATTGCACTACAAGTGCATGGAGCATGCAAGGGCCAACCAAACCAAACCTTAACAGAGTTATGACATGGCAAAACATCACCAA
The DNA here is from genome assembly GCA_025200525.1 of Camellia lanceoleosa. Lineage (NCBI taxonomy): Eukaryota > Viridiplantae > Streptophyta > Magnoliopsida > Ericales > Theaceae > Camellia > Camellia lanceoleosa. The sequence continues at coordinate 84,305,849 of CM045769.1, forward strand.
AAACATGCTGAAATAGAATCAAATCATGATAGAAAGGCATGCTACTTCATGAAGCATACAAGACTAGTTTGTGAGAAATACACTAAAAGTGTATAAAGCATGCAAGGAGTAAGCCCACCAATCAAAATCAAAGTTATAACATGTCCTAAAAGTCATAAAAAAAAATGCTTGAAAAGAGCTAACACAAGCCACAAGAGCATGCTACTTTGTAAGGCTAACAAGGCAAGCAAAGAGGATTTACACTACAAGTGCAATAAGCATGCAAGAGGTGAGCAAGAGAGCCAAAAACAGAGTTATGGCAGGCTGATAAGTCACAAAAATGAGCCTAAACAAAGCCATAAAGAAGTAAAAACACATGCTTATTTAGTTGGCCATCAACACTAGCAAGCAAGAAAAGAGGATGGGGGACCACCCCCTCCTATTTTGAGCATCAAAATAGGTTTTCCACCACTAAAATTCCTTTGGAATTTAGTGGTTTTAAGGTCAAAACAAGATGATTTCAAAGGCTTTAAAAGAAGGCAAGAAGCTTAGCAAATAAGCCACCAAAGAGGGTGAAACACCCCTAACTCCAAAAACACTTTAAACTACCATTTTTAAGCCTTAAAAACAAAGGTTTTTTCAATTGACAACTATGCCAAAATCAGCATAAAAAGGTGGCCAAGGTTGTGTACAAAAACAAGCTTAAAATAAGGAGAAGCTCACCTTTGAAGCACAGCAGCAAACAGCCAACAAATAGCCACTTTTCTTGAACCAAAACCACCTTTAGCAGCCCAAAATAAGTTCCAAGAGACCTCAACCCGACGGTGATCGAGTCTTCTTAAGGGTTGATAGGTTGAAGATGGTTGTATGCAAGCCTTCTAGCACAAAAGGGCAAGAGAGAGAGAGAGGCTCTAGAGAGAGAGACAGAGATTAAGCTCTGAAAATTGTAGAGAGAGAGAGGGAGTATAGTGAGAGAAGCTCTCAAACTTGCTTAAGAAGTTCTCACCCTTGAATATGATAGATATGGCGTCATTATATAGCAAAAAGAGAGCTTGGTCGAAATATCTGAGCTGGGGGCTTGTGCATAATAGCTGGAGGTAAAAGATCTACAAAAAATCTGATTTTTGACATTGTTGGCCGGCCGGCCATCACTGGTGGCCGGCACTGCATCATCCATGGCCGGCACCCTTCACCAATGGCCGGCAGAGAAAATCTGCTCTGTAGGTCCAACTTCAAATGTGCATATCTCCTTCATATATACTCCTTTTTAGGTTATTCTTGTGTCCAAATTGAAGCCCCGGAAGTAAGATTTCCAATGGTGGCAGCCTTGCATCAAAATTCCAACTATGAAAAAAGTTATGCCTATTTTGGTGAAGCCACTTAGTTTCGATCCTACTCGGATTCATGCCGAACTTCTCCCAAACTTGTTTTCTTCTCTCCTCTCCTATTTTCTTGAAATCCAAACCCCTAAACAAGGTGTTTTGAAAGATTTTTCAGAGATTTCATCTATCTTTCATTCGTTTCCACTTTTTCCTTTGCTCAGTTTACCAAAAAGCGTAACATTTAACAAAATGCGAGCGTCGGGACATTGTACGAACTTCTTTTCAAAAATATTTTGAAAGAGAGGATTTTAAGGTCTAAAAACTATTCAAAATAGTTTTAGTCCAAAAATGGGGTATAAAGTTGGGGATTTGACTCTCTCCTTGCCGAAGAAATTGATCATTTGCCCTGCACACCTTTCACCACCAAGTAAACCATTAGTGGTGCCCAAGTCTTAAGGGTGGTCAAAAATGGGGTGTCTACAGTTGCCCCTCTTTAACAGAACTCGAAAGTCACAAAGTGACGGGAGTGAATGTCAAAGCCCAGAGACGACCCATTTTTGACAAGGCCGAAGACTTGGACAAACAAACAAAATACAATATAGATGCGCCCGCAGGCTGGGGCAAAATGCAAATGACATGCATGATGCAAGAGCATAATTTATGATTATGCAAAGAAAGCTGTAATGAAGCATTTATGCACAATAAATGCAACATTTAAGCGAATGCTATGCAACCAAGTAAACACAAACCAAACTACATCTCATGCATAAAGAATGTAAGAAAATTATACAATCTCAACCACGCACCACGCAGGAAAGACTAAGAACGACCATTGGGGACACCCGAGGTCTCAAACAAGATTCTGACGCGTTGCACGCAAGAGAAAAAAGAGTGGCACAGCATTGGAACATGTTCCAAATGCTCTTAATCAAAGAGGGAGAAACACAGGACATATCCTGGTGTTTTGGAAAGGTTTTAGCATTAGAACATATTCCAAATGCTCTTAATCGAAGAAGGAGAAACATAGGGACATATCCCCGTGTTTCGGAAAGGTATAAGCATTGGAACATATTCCAAATGCTCTTAACAAAAGAGGGAGAAACATAGGGACATATCTCGGTGTTTCGGAAAGGGATAAGCATTGCAACGTATTCCAAATGCTCTTAACCGAAGAGGGAGAAACACAGGGACATATCCTGTTGTTTCGAAAATGAGGAGAAACATAGGGATGTATCTCGGTGTTTCGGAAAGAAGGAGAAATATAGGGACGTATCCCCGTGTTTCGGAAAGAGGGAAAAACATAGGAATGTATCCCGGTGTTTCGGAAAGAGGGAAAAACATAGGGACGTATCCCGGTGTTTCGGAAAGAAGGAGAAACGTAGGGACGTATCCTGGTGTTTCGGAAAGAGGGAGAAACATAGGGACGTATCCCGGTGTTTCGGAAAGAGGGAGAAACATATGGATGTATCCCGATGTTTTGGAAAGAAGGAGAAACATAGGGATGTATCCCGGTGTTTTGGAAAAAAGGAGAAACATAACAGTGCAAGTGGAAAGTGCGTGACAACGCAAGTGAAGAGGTGTGCATGACAATGCAACCTAAGATGAATTCCAAACACACTGAAATTGTGTGAGGAAAGGAACACTCTAACCACGCTGAAATCGTGAGAATAGGACCGAAAACAACCGCCCAGGTGCGCGCACAATGCAACCTGAGATAAAACACGCCCAGGGCCACGTTTCACGCGTCCTGAGATAGCCCCGGAGGACAACGATGCTAAACGCTACACAGCGTAAAAGGATAAACAATAGAAGATAACACAAGATGCAAATAAATGCAATAAGTGCGATGATATGATACATGTTACAAGCAATGTAGAGCATGATGTTTAGGGAATCCAATAAACAAACAAAGTAGCGCTTTAGAAAGCACCTCATGGGGTGAGTGGCGGTGAACCACTCTACTCTGACGGGGATCTCCCCTTCTTGTGTTCTTCGAACACTTACCTTCAACTCACAGTTCAAAGGTTCTGAAATGTTGGCAAGTGCAACACCTGCATCTAGAAGCCACAGATGCTTTCTTTCCTGATCACATTCACAACTTTCCCTACTCTCCAACAGGGTGACAGATTAGGTTGGCTCAGTACCCAGAATCGAGGCGCATACCCGCTACCTCAACCTATGGGGCTTCCATACAGATTTCAAGCTGGGGATACACCCCTGGATATTTAAACCAGACTTCAGTCTCGGAAATTCCAAACCTTTGTGTTCTCAGCAACAACCATTTGAACTCTAGTTTCCACTGTCGCAATTGGTCTCCTAGGAACTCATTGCAAACACAGCCAAGATGTCCCTGACAAGGACTGGTTTTCGGAGGGAGCACTTCTGATCGCCATTCTAGCTTTAAAGCAGTCGACATAGTGTTCTGTTTACTTTGAACGCACAGCTCGTACAGCACACTGCTCATTTTGAACACGCAGCTCATAACACAGTACTTCGTTTATTCGGCACATAGCTCATATAGTACACTACTCACTCTGAACACATAGCTTATAACATAGTATTCTGTTCACTTGGCACACAGCTTATAACACCGCTCAATCTAAACACGCAGCTCATTCTGAATATACAGGATGTAATGACGGGACTTACAGAAGTTGAAACAAACTCAGATGCTCCAAATTCTCCCTCTTTTCTTTAGCTTTACAGTCTGGAACCTATGTAGCTTCGGATAGGTTCTGATTCTACTATTCTCACATGACCTGGTTAAACCCTGTAGTTTTATGAAAGAACAAATCCTGTTTTGCACAAATGTGGAGAATGACACAGCATTCCTGGGCACAAAACGATTTATTTTTGAAATTAAATTAAATTAAAAAAAAGTTCTGGACCGGGTATTGAGCCTACGACTGAATACAGTCAAAATGACTTAACAAAGAGAAAATAAAGGTAAACAACCTAAACACATCGAGAAACACTCGAAACGACTCAAAACAAGAATCGAGACAAAGCAAAAGACACGACACTTAGACGTGCACAGGGAGCCTGTTTCTCTGGGTATTGTTTCCCACTCTTTCTCATTTGTGATTCTCACATCACTCGGCCCTCAGGCTCTGTTTTTCTTAAAAAGCCCTTTTCCTCACTTTTTCTCTCAGCACACATCTCTCTATTCTTCAATCTCTCTTCTTTTCTTTTTATCCCTCCCCTGAACAAGAAGTTGCGGGCTTTTGCCCCTAGCATTCTGCTAGATTCTTCCTCTTTTGCTCATAATAGTGAACTTCTACCACAGAGGGGTTGCGTTACAACTGGGTGTGTAGCCAATCTGCAGTTGATATCGATTGACGATGCTCTGCTAGGGAGTTTGGACGTGATCAGATGTGTCCAGACAAGGGAGTGGAATATCTAGATCCATTCCAGTTCGTGCTTCGCACTTGGCTTGATACCTCGTTGCTTGGAGGATGAGATAGCTTTCGGCATTTTACTGTTAGCTTCAGTTGTGACCTTTTTTGGCAGGTGGAGTGCCCTTTCTGGCATGTAGAGTGCCCTTTCTGGCAAGTGTGGTGACAATGGGGAAAAGACAGAACACCTGACTTAACTGTGCCCTTAGTTCATTATTTTGACCATTTTTTTTTTTTGGCTTTCTACTAAAACAATTTTGATCGATATAAGAGTTTGATTAACATGCTTGTTCAATTTTTGATTTGAAATCATGCAAGTTAGGCTATGAGCACTGAAAATTTTCCTTTTTTGGGGTCCAAGAAATGGTCCAGTTTTGGAAAAATGGAATAATTTTCGAGAGAATTAGTCAACCTCAGTAAAAATTCTCAAAAACTGTTTTTGCAAATGGCCACTGCTCGACCATTACAGAATTTACTCTTGAGATGCACAACCTTAGATCCAAAACAATGGAAAATTGCCCCTTGTCTAAATGGCACTGCACAGCAACGGAAAGTTGCCCCTTCTCTGAATGGCTCCACAGTGCACTGTATGACAGTGGAAAGTTGCCCCTTGTTTGAATAGCACCGCAGCACACGGCAACCAGTCCTCACAGTGACAATTACAACCGAATTCTCAGATACAGAGAAGACAAAGATGACCAAAACCATCACATGGACACAATCGATTTGGAAATGTTCATGGATGGACTTCAGAATGAAGTTTCCTACGTATCCCAAACATGGAAATCAAGCCTTACGTAGTTCCAGGTTAAGGTACACTCGGGTATTAACCTCTCCTTTTACGCTTTAACTTTTGCCAAGGCCACCCTTCTAGGTTTTCAACCTTGCGAGCTCTGTTTTTCTTTTCTTTCCATTTCTTTTCATTCTTTTCGTTTCTTTTTCTCTTTCTTTTCATTTTTTATTTCTTTTCATTTTTGCATTTTTCTTTTTTTTTTTGGTTCTTTTTCTTCTTTTTCTTGTTCTAACTTTTGCCAAGGCCGTCATTTCTGGGTTTTCAACGTTTACGAGCCTCTCAAGGGTAAAAGTGTAGCTTTGTCTATGTCAAATGGTTTTGAGATCTCGAAGCCATCTGGATCTAGGAGAGTGGTTGCTGTTCATTGATGATGTAGGAGTCCATCCAATAGGGGTCGAATTTTCCCCTAGTGTTGTGGATAGGAACTTGGTTATCCTTCAGCAATACTTTCTTCTTTCGTCCCTTTTGGGATTTGGCATTCTTGCCGATCTTCGTTAGTTTGAGAAACATCCCAATTTTTGACTCTTCGAGCACATCTGACATCTTTGCCCCTAGTTCGAGGGGTGCTTCTGATCTAGCTTTGCAAGCTGCTTTTGACAACGTCTGACCTTCTTGATCTGACTTTCTTGCCCCTAGTTCATGGGCTGCTTCAAATATGGCCACACAGGCCTCACATTGTGGTCTACCGTTGAACATTCTAACTCCAAGTTCAAGGTTTGAAAGCAAAAGGAGTTGAGTCTCGAGGCTGAGAGTGATCCTAGGTTGTACAATCTCAAGAGCGATTCCACATAGGTCTTCGCAAGACCACACAAAAGATTTTTTGAAATCTTTTAAGAAAGCGACAAATCGCTCGCGCTGAAGATAGTGTAGAACCAATCTGGATCAAGCCAGGATCCTTCTTAGTACTGATGTTAACAAACATGATCTCATTCATTAATGGGCTTAGCATGCCTCTCTTTCTCTCAATTGATCGAATTTTGCAAATCCAGAGGAATTCCTTCCTCTTTGTTTTCATCATAGTGCTTAAAAAAAGTTTTTTGAAAAACTTAGGTCAATGCAATGATTTCAAGGCACAGAAAAGTAGGTGAAAATGCACTGCCATTCCATTCAAATTTTCTGGCACAACTAGCTCAAAGCCGAAACAAGCGCAAAAGCATGAAGAAACACTGCTGTTTCATTCAGATCTTTTGGTGTAACTAGCTCCATAGTGAAAACAGACTCAAAAGAGTGGGTGCAAAAGACAAACACAAAACAAAATAGTGATGTCCGAAATAACACCTACGAAATCACCTGACTCCTATACAACAGGACTGACTCGATATAACAAGACAGACCCCAAACAAAAAGACTGACTCAAAACAAAGAGACAGACTCAAAACAACACAACAGAACTGACTCAATACCCAAGCCAGAATGTAAAATAACCAGTATTTGTAAATACTCAAAACAGTGCGTGCCATACGCCACATCTGGAGTAAACTAAGTGCCACCCGTAGGTGGTTCATCCCCCAATCACGTCACATTATCCCCCAAGCTCACTGATCTAGTGCCGATAGACTTTGTGAGACTGGTGCAGCGATGACCTTGTTGTCAATCAAATTTTGTACCTCGTGGTGAAGACGGACGCAACTGTTAGTGTTATGACCGGTTTATTGATGGAAAGCACAGTACTTAGCTGGGTCATGCTTTGCAGGGAGAGGATCGGGTAGAGGCTGTTGTTCTAACGGTTTCAAACGTCCTTTCCTGAGTAGGACCCCTAGAGCTTTAGACAAAGGCATATAAAGTGGGGTGAAAACCCTCTTACCTCGGGGTAGGTAGTCCGAGGTTCGGGGGTTTGGATTGGATGTACCAACAAAGGGGGTGGCTATTTTCAAAGTGATGGTAGCCATTCCAACTTCAGAAGATCTTGCAGCTGCATCACCACTGGTGGTCGCATTCAAACTGCGTATATAACTCTTCTTGGGTGACTCCCTTTCATGGTCAATCAGACCTTGTTTCATGGCGTCCTCGATCTGCACCCCGATCTCATGTAGGTTTGCAAAGGTGGGAAGGGGTAAGACGATCATTTTTTACATCAGCCTGGGTTGGAGGTTGTGCACAACCATCCTTATCTGGTCTTTGTCGGAAGGCCTTATAGTCACCATTGAGCCCTTTGCTCTCTATCTCATCACAAACTCGAAAAAACCCTCCTTTGGCTCTTGGCGAGTGACTTCAAGATCACGAGTTGTGACCTCAATCTATGTGTTGTAGGAGTATTGAGTAATGAAGGCCTCAGCTATCTCTTCCCAATTCTGTTGCACAGAGTTCTCCAATTTCGCATACCAGATTGCGGCTATCCCAGACGTTCGGCCGAATAGTGATAGCTTCTGGGCTGTGGTCAAGCCCATTGGCCTCAGTATATCAGAAAATAGGTGGAGGTGCACCATTGGGTCTCCAGAGCCATCGAAGCGGTCGATATGTGGCATCTTGAACTGGTCCAACAGAGTCACGGCCAAATTGGTGTATCCTCTATATTCGGGATGGATTTCACGCCTTGAGACTTCTTGAATAGCTTTCTAGCTTGCTCACTTTTAGCGCTGTCAGATCCACTTCGAACTCAAACGGTGTATCCCCCAAGTTGGTCTATGCTTTGGATAGCTGGGGTAGGATCGGGGGTAGAGCTGGCCCTGTTAGAACATCCTTATTTTCCTGGGCGTTTACGGTCTCCCCGAGTATTGGAACTCTTGGTAGGGAAGGAGCTGGGTGTGAAGTAGACGCTCCGATTTGCTACTGTAGCCTGGCAATTAACTCTGCCTGTTGGGCCATAACCTAGGCCTGGCGTGCGGCAAATTTTGCTTGATGGGCAGCATCCTGCTGCATGGCTTGCATACTTTCCTGGAGCTGACATATCATCTCTTCCATACCTGCCATATTGTACTAATCTATCTGAACAACTAGTATATCTCTTTCTGTGGTAAACTCAAAAATCTCAGCCCGACTACTCAAGGACCACCACTGATTTGGCAATCGCTGTACTGATACACTGTGCATTCCTGACCTCTGTCTAATAACCGGGGGTAATGAGTGGAACACTGGTTGTCCTTGGACTGGATCTCTGACCTGACAAAGTCTATCAACACAAGTCCAATGTACCCGGGGGATATTGGAGCCTTCCGAAGCTATAGTTCCACGACTACCTTGCAAAAGAGAAAACAGACAGCATCTCAGCCTGATTTCACTAGAATAGATATGAGCATAGCTGAATAAATATGCTCTTTACTGAATTATGCCCAAAATTTTGCCTGTAAACTGATACCCTCAGGTAAAACTGATCCCCAGAATACTGATGCCCTCAGGCCTAATACCCAGACTTGCAAACTGATACGTGCATTCCTTGTAGAGACACACTCTAAAAGCACATAGCAAGCAAATGAGAGCCAAAACACCCCTATGCTGAGGTAGGGTTTTCCTGTCCTAGTTTTGTCAAGAACTAGGGTTTCACTACGCACACAGTGGTTTCAAACAACCTATAATCGGGTAAGCAACCTGTCCTAGCTTGGCATAGTCATTAGAGTTTCCGATATGCACTAGGTCGAATGGTCAAAAGGGGTGCCTCGGTAAAAACCGAGGTTTGTGTTCCTGTCGTGGCAGAGCTCGCAACCGGTCAGCCTTATGGCATGCTTCTCAAAGCATGCCTCCAGCAAACCGTTTAGGAATAGCATACGGCAAACACGGTGTCCTAGGCGCACCAATGCACACGCAATGCAAAGAGACACATAAGTGTAATCAAAACAAGATATCATGAGTTCGAGTCAAGTTCTCTAAGTCCCCAGCAGAGTCGCCAGAAACTGTAGACGCGCCCAAAGGTCCCGGGCTCCGCGCGTGAAGTGGTCGCGAAAATCCCGTTTTGTTCATTGGGCTTGCTACAGTTTGGACTCAATGTCACGGTTCTGAATCTAATCTCGCAAAGTGCAATGCAAGATCGATAAATCACCAAAGAGTCCAAGTTCGGCAAATCGTTTTGGAAAACTTATTTTTATAAAGAAGTGCCAAACATGGACTGCTTTGCCAGATACAGAGTCGCCACCTAAATATTTTATTTTGAGAGAATTTGAAACCCTGACTCGTGCCTAAGGCCACGTGTCCGTCATCACAAAAGTTTCCTCGGCTCAGGAATTTGGATACGAGAGGGGAAGGTCATGCAATGAGCACCCCCGCTTGCCCGATCAAAGGTCGGCCTGTACTAAGCATGATATCTTATTTTTGAAAACACATGTGCTCTTATTCCGATTATTAAACCTAGAATTACTATGTGATGCGCACAGCATACAAGTATAGACTAGATCGCCTAAGTTGGAACAAAGCATTGCATATTTGTTTGTTTGGAAATGGTTTGAAGTTTGCTACTCGTAAGTAGGCTAAATCGAGGATTTCAACGAATTGTTTCAATTCAAGCAATCCAACCTTCACCCATAAGCATTCAGGCAGTTAATCACATAAGCAGTTAGCCTCATGGCAAACATGCTATCATGGCAACATTAACACACATGTAAGATGCTAAAGCATAAACACTTACAGTGTACTCCGAGCCAAAAACAGAGAACTAGTTAGAAATTATGCATGATCCTAGTTCATGTTAAGATGGCTAATGCAACACATGCGAAAATGCAACTAAGATAGGCTCAGCTATTCTAAGATGTCATGCAAAATGCAACAATTGATACATGTATTCAACTTCGTATTGAAATACAATGCAGTTAGTATGGCGCACCGAGCCCGATGAATGCAAGACAAATAAATAGATGCACACAAGCAAGCATAAGGTATGCTAAACAAAATATGTCCTAAAACTAACCATCGTAAGTAGTTAAGTAAAAGGAAGAAATACGTGGGGTTGGAAGGCATGCATCACACATACGCACACTTATTACAAAATTTTCCCTCTCGACGGAGGGTCCGAATGAATAATACAAACCGACTAATTAACTAACTAACAAGCTAATTAATTATTACATAACCGAATGAATAACTAGCTACAACTAATTATTACAAAACTTAATTAATTAACAAATTAACTAATTAAATTACATATCCAAATACTAACTAACAAGTAAGCATTAAAATATGTAAACTAGGTTGCCTCAACTCTGCCTTAAAGAAGAAGAGTATGCATGCTCGGTTGTTGCCCCCAAAAAGCTCTCTGGTTGCTCATTTGAGGCTTTGCTTGCAGGGTGTCTTCCAGTGTTTACTGCTGAAACTTACTAAAACACTGCCGGGAATGCACCAGTGGCCTGCCGACCATGAGGAGCCTCTGCTGACCCCACTGCCGACCAACGATGCACACTGCTGGCCAAGGTTGAAAGGGGTGCTGGCCACTGGTGTGTTGTAACACCAAGCTGCAACAAAGCACAAAATAGAGGAAATGGAGGGTCTCCCAAGGGTATGTACGCACTATGCCACCCTATATCTCCTCGAAACATCAAGGGAGAGGCATAATCGGATCCAAGACCATCAATCACACATCTTGATGCATGATGGCCAAAGATCCAACTTGTGCAAATCAATAAATGCATGACAAACAAGACACTAAGACCACATCCTTATCATGAGTGATCAAAGGCAATGGAGACCAAAGGAAGATTGGCTTATTTCATCACTTCAAGTATGAAATGAGCTAATCCACCTTGTGTTCAAACACAACACCGGGTTGAACACAATGCAATGCAACATAAGCATGTAAACAACATGCACAAATCATGCAATGCGACAAGCATGTGATAACATGCAATGCGACAAGCATGCAACAACAATACAATGGAACAAGCATGTAACAACATGCAAAAATGGACTAGCATGTAACAACATGCAAACTAGCAAGCATGCAACAACATGCAATGTGACAAGCATGCAACAACATGCAAAGATGGACTTAAACCAAAATGGGCAGACCTCAGCCATGCCCAAATCGGTGGCCAAAATGATGAAATAATGGCATGAAAAGTGAGAAAAATGCATGCACATGCAATGGCCCATCACATAGGCATAAAAACACCAACTTTTCAAAGCATTGAAAGAGTGACAAATATGAAGGCATGGAAATGAAACATGATCTAAAATTACATAACATATGATGCCAAATCATTCAAATAGGTCCAGCAATGCATGCTAGTGACTTGGAAACTCAAAGCTAACAACCTATAATGCACTATGGCTATACAAAGCATGGCATGCATGGACAAAACAACAAAAATCAAAGCTTAAGCGCGCTAAAACATGACCAAAAGCTTCTTAGAGTTAAGCCAAAATCATGCTAGAATGACATGTTAAAGCATAATACACATTAGGCTAATTCATGGAATTGCACTACAAGTGCATGGAGCATGGAAGGGCCAACCAAACCAAACCTTAACAGAGGTATGACATGGCAAAACATCACCAAAAACATGCTAAAATAGAATCAAATCATGCTAGAAAGGCATGCTACTTCATGAAGCATACATGACTAGTTTGTGAGAAATACACTACAAGTGCATAAACCATGCAAGGAGTGAGCCCACCAATCAAAATCAAAGTTATAACATGTCCTAAAAGTCACAAAAACATGCTACTTTGTAAGGCTAACAAGGCAAGCAAAGAGGATTTACACTACAAGTGCAATAAGCATGCAAGAGGTGACCAAGAGAACCAAAAACAGAGTTATGGCAGGTTGATAAGTCACAAAAATGAGCCTAAACAGAGCCATAAAGAAGTAAAAACACATGCTCATTTAGTTGGCCATCAACACTAGCAAGCAAGACAAGAGGATGGGGGACCACCCCCTCCTATTTTGAGCATCAAAACAGGTTTTCCACCACTGAAATTCCTCTAGAATTTAGTGGTTTTAAGGGCAAAACAAGATGATTTCAATGGCTTTAAAGGAAGGCAAGAAACTTAGCAAATAAGCCACCAAAGAGGGTGAAACACCCCTAAATCCAAAAACACTTTAAACTACCATTTTTAAGCCTTAAAAACAAAGGTTTTTTCAGTTGACAACTAGGCCAAAATCAGCATAAAAAGGTGGCCAAGGTTGTGTACAAAAACAAGCTTAAAAGAGGGAGAAGCTCACCCTTGAAGCACAACAGCAAACAGCCAACAAACAGCCACTTTTCTTGAACCAAAACCACACTTAGCAGCCCAAAACAAGTTCCAAGGGACCTCAGCCCAATGGTGATCGAGTCTTCATAAGGGTTGATAGGTTGAAGATGGTTGTATGCAAGCCTTCTAGCACAACAGGGCAAGAGACAGAGGCTCTATAGAGAGAGGCAGAGATTAAGCTCTGAAAATTGTAGAGAGAGAGAGGGAGTTTAGTGAGAGAAGCTCTCAAACTTGCTTAAGAAGTTCTCGCCCTTGAATATGATAGATATGGCCTCATTATATAGCAAAAAGAGAGCTTGGTCGAAATATTTCAGCTAGGGGCATGTGCAAAACAGCTGGCGGTAAAAGATCTACAAAAAATCTAATTTTTGACATTGTTGGCCGGCCGGCCATCACTGGTGGCCGGCACTGCATCATCCATGGCCAGCACCCTTCACCAGTGGCTGGCAGAGAAAATCTGCTCTGTAGGTCCAATTTCGAACGGGTATATATCTCCTTCATCTGGACTCCTTTTTAAGTCATTCTTGTGCCCAAATTGAAGCCCTGGAAGTAAGATTTCCAATGGTGGCATCCATGCTTCAAAATTCCAACTATGAAAAAAGTTATGTCTATTTTGGTGAAGCCGCTTAGTTTCGATCCTACACGAATTCATGCCGAACTTCTCCCAAACTTGTTTTCTTCTCTCCTCTCCTCTTTTTTTCAACTCCAAACCCCAAAACAAGGTGTTTTGAAAGATTTTTCAGAGATTTCATCTCTTTTTCATTCGTTTCCACTTTGTCCTTTGCTCAGTTTACTGAAAAGCGCAACATTTAACAAAATACGAGCGTCGGGACATTGTAGGAAATTCTTTTCAAAAATATTTTGAAAGAGAGGATTTTAAGGTCTAAAAACCATTCAAAATAGTTTTAGTCCAAAAATGGGGTATGAAGTTGGGGATTTGACTCTCTCATTGCCAAAGAAATCGATCCTTTGCCCTGCACACCTCTCACCACCAAGTAAACCATTAGTGGTGCCCAAGTCTTAAGGGCGGTCAAAAATGGGGTGTTTACAATATGTAGGTGGGCAAGATGGACGTCAGAGTTAAGATAGCCTTGAGTCTACCCGAGTCAGCCTTTTGAAGAACTTCCAAGCGAAGTAAACTAGGCTCAAGTGGAGCCATGCTAGTTAAACCTCTTTTTGTTTGTTCAATGGTTTTGTATGTATGTAAAATTAGGGTTCTGTATAACTATAAGACATGAATGATTGTACAAATGTGATGAATGTATTTTTGGAGCAAATCCTTGCTTATTATACGAATCTCTTTTCATATATGCACGGCTCAATGGATAAATGTTATGTTATATTATACTTCTGCTAAGCCCTGTACTTTATATTAAATGGATTATTTGTATGAAGGCCGTATGTAATCTGTGATTAATGGCCGGTCATGATGCTAAACTTATAGGGGCTGGTTTGGGTCGTGACAATGATATTTCGACATGACCCGTAATAAGACAAAAGGCCACTCAGCAGTGGTTTTGAATTTAAGGATAGTTTTTGGGTAGTTTTTGGATAGTTTAGAACTTAAGGATTTTTTACTTTTATTTTTGGGATCATTTTGAACGTTTTGGACGGTTTTGAACTTAAGGATAATTTTTTATGTCTAGAAACATAGTTTTTGGATGGTTTGGAATGAATAGATAGTTTTTGGATATTCAAATTTATAGATAATATTTTTTTTTTAGGATGTTTGAAACAATATTTTGGTGGTTGATTGATATATATATGTTTGTAAAGCTTGTGTGTAACGTTTTTTTTTTTTTTTTTTTAAATATACATATTCTACGGCATTCAAAAAATGTTGTGAAACTTGAGCTATCTACGGCATGCAAAATAGGTCATTGTATTAAATATTTAACGACTAGCAATAAACGTCGTGGTTTGTCCCTTTAATTAACGGCGTGCAAAAGTAGTCATACAAAAAGTAAAAACGACGCACAAAATCTACTGTTAAATAGTTTTTAACGGCGTACTATGGCATGCCATTGAAAGTGAATAACTTTTCACGACTGGTCATAATATGATGTTACGTTGGACGTCATAGTAGGGTTTTTACGATGTGCGATGCGCACCACAAAGGCCCTTTTTTGTTGTAGCAAACCCACTTTTTGTTCATTTTCTCTCTTTTCTCTCCCTCCCCTCTTCATGTCTAAAACCCTTAGCCACAAAACCTTTGATTTCACCTCATTACACCAAGGATCCACCTTAGATCATGCATGATTAGTGAAGAAGGAGTGAAGATATTTCTCCTGACCGATTGGATTGTGAATTCTAAGTTCTTGCTCAAGTCTTCGTTGTTTGCTCACCTTCTTGAGGTAGAGAGTTATCTTAACTCTAATCATTTATGATTTCGTTCGATTATGTTGTATTATGGGAAGTATGGGTTGATTTGAGTTTGAAATCTTTGATTAAAAGATGTTTATGTTCAAAATTGGGGTTTTCACTCAAACTTTTGAAATATTTAGAATGTTTTAAGATATTGATAGGTAATTTGATGATTTGTGAATTTGATAATGAAATGAAGAAAACCTCCAATTTTTTTGAAACCTTAGACTTGGGATTTTGTTTTTAAATAAGGGTTTGAATTAAAATTGTACTTTATGTGGACATTTCAATTAATCTTCTTGAGTATTCATATGTGGAATGGGATTGGTGTTATGATGATGTTGATGAAGGATTTAAGGAAGTTGTTTTAGGTGGAAAATCCGGCAATGTTGAAAGGTTCAATGTACAAATTAGTATATGATTAAAATTGGTGGCGAGGATGACATGGGGACATGGAAATATATAAGTATTTCATATCGTATTCATTGGACTGATTTTGTGTGATTGAACTGGACTTCAGTTAAGTTACAATATTATGAACTCTTGCATTACATTGCATCCACAAAGTATTGGATTAAAGGTTGGGTTGTGTAATTGGGTGTGCATAAATTTAGAACATGTTGTGTGTGTTGAGGTGCCTAAATTCCCTTCTGTTCTCGGAGGTCGGAGAATGTGGGAATGTCATTGTTATATGGTTATGGTGCCCAATTACCCTTCCATGCTTAGTGCTGGTAAATTTGGGGATACGGTTGAATAAATGTGTTCGGTGTCCAATTGCCCCTCCGTGCTCGGTGGCTAGTAAATGAGGGGGTATTTTTTAAAAAATTTAATGGGTGTCCAATTGTCCCTCCATGCTTGATGACTGGTAAATGTGGAGGTATTTTCAGGAATGTAGAAGGTGCCTAATTGCCCTTTTGTGCTTGGTGGCCGGAAAATGTTTGGCGTTTTATGAGGTGTGTTTTGGGATTTCACAAAAACAAAAAAATAAATGTTTTCAAGAATAAGGTCCAACTGTGATCAAGGCCCTTAACCTTGAAATGTATAAGCCTTTAGGGCAATTTGATAAATATGTATATATATTTTTATATATAGCTTGTGGCACCGTAATGCATGAGATAAATGATTTGTGAGAAATCGATAGGTTTTTGATTTGTAATTCATTATCTTTATTTATCCATAATTTATTAAGGTTATGCAATTAAATGATAATAAGGGATTGGTAATTAATAAAATGATGTTAATTTTCGGGGCGTGACAGGCACGAATATGTATCACGACCTTAGTTGCCAGTTTTGGTGGGGAGAGATAAAGAGAGATATAGCCTTGTTTGTTTCGAGCTGCCTTACTTGTCAACAAGTGAAGGTCGAGCATCAACGACCAGCGGGTTTGTTGCAACCCTCACCTATAGCCTAGTGGAAATGGGAATATGTCACGATGGATTTTATTGTGGGTCTTCCGAGGACTTAACGGGGTAATGATGCCATATGGGTAATAGTCGACCGACTAACCAAATTAGCATACTTTGTACCTATATGCACGAGTGACTTAGTAGATTATCTTGCCAACCTATATGTTAGGGACATAGTTTGACTTCATGGGGTCCTGGTGACTATCGTCACATATAGATATCCTCGTTTTATGGCTCGATTATGGTAGATCCTACAGGGTGCTTTGGGCAGTAAGTTGATGTTTAGCACTGCCTATCATCCTTAGACTGACGGGCAGTATGAGCTCACCATTCAGATTTTAGAGGACAAGCTTCGTGCTTGCGTTCTCAATTTTAAAGGATCATAGAAGAGGTATTTGTCTTTAGTGGAATTTACCTATAATAATAGTTTTCGGGCGAGTATTGGTATGGCTCCTTTTGAGGCCTTGAACGGCCGACCGTGTAGATCTCCAATGTGTTGGACGAGGTAGGTGATGCACCTATGTTAGGTCCAAAATTGGTTCGGCAAACGACGTAGAAGGTTGCGTTTATTCGTAAGAGAATAGTTTCGGCTCAGAGTCATCAGAAGTGCTATGCTGACCATAGGAGGAGGCCTTTGTCTTTTCAGATAGGAGATCATGTTTTCATTAAGATCTCATAGAGGCGGTGCTTGATGAGGTTTGGGAACAATGGTAAGTTGTCACCTAGATTTATTGGACCTTTTGAGATTCTAAAGCGAATTGGAGAGGCAGCTTATTGTTTGGCCTTGCGCCCCAACTATCCGGGGTTCATGACATGTTTTATATTTGTATGCTCCAGAAGTATGAGCCTAATCCTTCACACATGCTAGATTAGACTGAGTTAGAGGTAGATGAGGATGCCTTGTATGAGGAGAGACCGGTTTAGGTTTTAGACACAAGGGATCAAGTTTTGCGAGGTAAAACTATCCCATTAGTTAAGGTGTTGTGGCGACACCATGAAATCGAGAAGGCGACTGGGGAGCATGAGGCGGTGGTCCATGAGAAGTATCCAAACCTATTTGTTGGTGTTTAAGTTTTGCATTAAAATTTCATTTATGTTGTAATATGTAAACATTGTAAATGTTTTAACGACTCAAATTGTAGCGTTTTGTGGTAAGGAGCATGATTTCTACCATTGTTACTAGTTTGGCTTGTCATTCGAAGTGAGTTGTGGTGATTATTGTTTCAATTTAAATTTCGGGGACGAAATTTCTTAAGGGGGGAAGATTATAACGGCTTGGGTTAGACCCGATCCTTTCAGGTTCTTAGACCTAGAATTTCATATCTTTAATTGTTGTTAATACCCTTTTTTCATCTTGTGGTTAGTAGAGTTTGGTTGTTTGGAGTTGTTGATAATGTTTGAAACATGTAAGGACTTAGTTTTTCAAAAGAGTTGCTATCTATTTCATTTCTTGTTTGCT
The DNA here is from genome assembly GCA_025200525.1 of Camellia lanceoleosa. Classification (NCBI taxonomy): domain Eukaryota; kingdom Viridiplantae; phylum Streptophyta; class Magnoliopsida; order Ericales; family Theaceae; genus Camellia; species Camellia lanceoleosa. The sequence continues at coordinate 84,323,682 of CM045769.1, forward strand.
TGAGCAGTGCTTTGGTCACTCGAGCAATCTTTGAGATGTCCTAGTATTTTTACAGGTTTGTAGAATTTCTGGGAGTTGGGTGATCTTCGCTTGAGCGGTCTTTTGTTCGCTTGAGCAGTCTTTTGTACGTCTGAACTTTTAGGAGGAGGTCAATGTGTGCTCGAACGGTGTTTTGGCCATTTGAGCAGTGTCATTTATTATGTTTGACACTGGAGCGATGGTTTGGTCGTTCAAACAGTCTATGTGTATATTAGATCAAGGGAAAGCCTTTTTCAGTCACTTTTTCATTTCTCTCTCTCTCTCTCTCTCTTTCTTTAAAATACTTCTAAATCTAATTTCTTCACTCTCTCTGTTGTTCTTGCCTAAATACATCAGATACACCCATATCCATGATTTCTCCACCATAGTTCCATGAAGAAAAGGTAGAGCTCTTTGAAAGCTTCATTTTAATTGGAGAAGATCTTGTTTTCGACTCCGTCAAACTTTTATTCTTGCTCTCTTTCTCTTTTATTCTTGAGTAGGGATTTCTTCAACCTTTGTAAATTTCTTAGCTTAGTTATTTTCTCTTTAAAAAGGGTGTGATTTGTGGATTTTGGGTTTAAATCTAGGGTTCAATTTTGAAATGTAAAAAAAGGATTTTTCAAATGGATTCTTGAGAAAGGTTATCGGGGTGTGAATATTGTTGGGTTGTGTTGAAATGTTGAAAATTTCTTACGAAAAATGTGATTTTTCAAAGTTAAGGATGTTTTATTGGAAAATTATTGATGTTTGATTTATAAAAGAAAATGGAAAGATATTGGATTTGAAAAGATGAGATAAATGTATATGTTGGTGATGAGAGTGGAGTTGAATATATATATTATCGCTCTCATATTGAAATTTATGAGATTATATCTGTTGTTGGAAAACTATCTGTTGAGTAGAGATATTTGTTTTGAGCTATCGGTGGAGGATATCTTTGAGTGTTGTAGAAATTACATAAGGATTAGGTTAATTGAAACTAATTACTCATACATCTTGCATTAAGCATTGTTTCATACTTAAGCATTAAAAATGTATTGTTTTGAGGAAAAAAAAGGTATATATCTTGGTGAATCTAGTTAGAGGGTGTGGTTGTAGTTTATTATATTAGCATGTGTGTCGTTGGTGAAAGTCCAGAAATTCACGCGATTAGGTGCAAATCCTTCCAGTTAGTACCGATCAAATGGCTTTGGAAATGCTTGTATAGCCTATTGGCAGACACATACCTAGAGATTCTCAATGTTTTGTATCCACTGCCCTTTTTTATGATTTGAAAGTATTGTTTTCATGAATGGATATATATATATATTAATGGCATTGCATTGTTTTAAAAGGGAAAGTACAATGTTTGGTAAATGGCATGCATATGCTTACACATTATGACATTGTTAAGCTTCATATATTTGTTCAAGTATCGCTACTGAGCTTTAGCTCACCCTACGTGGAAAACAACTTTTAGGTGTTGATGATATACCTCCACCAAGGACGTAGCTTGGGAGGACTTAGAGCCGAGAGCTTCTTTTGTTTTTATTTATTTATTTATTTATTTTTATAATTATTTTGTACAAGCCTTGGGCTTTCTATATATTGAGTTAAACTCACTTTTGTTGTACCCAAGTAGTGACTTGGAAAGATGTAACCAATATGGCATAAACTTATTTGTACTTCCTTTCATTCTAATTCATTTACACATGTCATGTGTTATAGATTTAGGATCTAGGATTTATGAATGTATATACACATAAGACATCTTTTGTACGGTTAAGGAATATCAATGAAACATTAAACAGTTCGCAAGATTATACTTTTCTATTGAATATCATGAAGTGGGCTGTTGTTATTATTTTGGGGCGTAATACCACTACCAACAACGCCATTATACTCCATCGTAACTCCATTCATTGCCACACGTTCTCAACACGCACCACTATTACCTATTCCCTACCTCATCCATAATCTCATCCCTCCTAATGCATCGTATCCTCTTGCCTCGCTACTCCATAGTCCCTTCCTCATTCCTTACTTCAAAGCCTCATCATTCCCGCTATCTAAATCCCTATAGAAAGATGGAGAAAAGGAGAAAGGAAGAGGATGGTAAGGAGTAGTGGCGAGACAGGGATTGTAATGCCCCATCCTTGCCTCATGTTATATTAGGGTCAAGGTAAATCTGGGAGATGACGGGAGAGATGGTAGGGGCGAGAAACAAAATAATTTTGTAACTTTAAGAATAATGGTACTCATAAAAATGAGAGATGCTATAATATATTATATATAGTTTGGGTTTGTCTTAATTTCAAATTTAAATTTAAAAGAACTGTTCATGCCTATTAGACCCACCACATGTCCTGCTTCGATGATTTAAATTATTTACTTTGTAAAATTCTCTATATATATTATTCATGAAAAATATTAAATTGATTCAATTAAATAATACGAATTACTGTTGTAAGATAAGTTATTTGGTAGTCTTGGGCATAGCCGCACAATGCTCCCATGTGAGTTGTGATTGATGGAGATGACAAGATTCGTAATTTTGTGTTGAGTGATTAAAAAAATATGAAAAGACATGATAAATTGTAATTGGTCATGAACAAATCCACATATGTCTTGGACCACAATATAATATTTTCACTTGTAGGTTCGCATGTACTGAAGTTGACATTTGAATTCTACACGATATTGCAGATATGCACTTTGTTAGGATTTTATTCTTGGCAATCCCGTTTGACAAAACTCTTTTCAGTTGTACTTGCTTTCGCACTTTTTATTTCAGTGAGGCTATGAGTTTTTAAATGCGAATCCAACCCGAATTATGCCTTGCACAGAAGTTTGTGATGTTAATACTTTCAAGATTACCACTTCGCTGATTATGAAGGGGATCGAGCTGCCCAGTTAGCTCGAGGGGGTCCAGGGGGCAGCGCCCCTTGGCGGGTCCAGGGCAGCGCCCCCGAAGCAAAATGTAAAATTGCATTCGAAGTTGCATGTCTGCCCTTACTCGCTCAAGCGAAGGAGTTCTCGCTCGAGCGAAGGCTGCGTCTGTAAAAAAACCTGAGAAGGTTGATTTTACGCTCGAGCGCAGTATGTTTGGCTCGAGTGAAGCCACTTATGGTAAACACGCATTTTTGGTTCCTGGCTCGAGCGAGAGAGTCTTCGCTCGAGCGAGCTTCTTAGTCCTAGATTTCTATAACTACGTGTTTCTGTCAGATTTTAGGATTACTTCTTTAGATCTTCTTTTTGGGTATTAAGGTTTATATTTGGGGATAGTTTGCTAGTTTTCTTTGATGTTTAATTTAGTATTCAACTCATGGGTTAAGAAGAATACATCAAAGGTTTGTTTGTTCATTCTATACAAAAGAGAGAGTTGTTCTTCGGTGGATTCTGAAGAATTTGAGCCTAAAGCTTTGGTGGATTTTGGAGTAGCTCATCGTCAAGACAATTCTGAGGTGAAGACGGGGTTGGAAGAGGCACATAGGGGTTGGTTCAATTCGGGCGTGGATTCGCTAGATAATTCAAAGTATACCTGTGTAATTCCTTTATATCTTCTTAATGGATTGTTTTGTGGCTGTTGCCCGTGGTTTTTTATCACAATTGGAGGTGCTCCAATTGTGATTTTTCCACGTAAAAAGTTGTGTCGATTTGTCTTGATTGTTTGATTGGGATTGTTGTTTACTGCTTAAAATTGATACATAATCACAAATCAACATCTAGGGGATTTCTAGATTTTTTCACACTTCATGCCCAAAACTCGATTTTAATTCATCAGCTAATAATATTGAGAACATTTGAAATTTCTCAAGAGCTATCACTTGTGATATGATCAACCTAACTAGTCTTTCCACACTTTTCCTTTGGGAACAAAACATCCCACATTGTTCCAGTCAATTCTCATCGGACATTTAATCTGAACGATCATCTATTTAACCAGACCTTTCACCGACGACTCTTTCCAAACCGTGCTATGCTTTCTTTACCCACAACCACTCTAACCTCTGTCGGAACCACCTGATTCTAATCTCAGAACCTTAACCGCAGCTTCTCTGCCCACTGTAACATAATCAAATAGGTAGATCCCAAGTGCATTCCATGCAAATCTAACTTCCCCTCCAATGAATTCCATTCCATTGCTTTCTCCAAAACTGATTATCCAATCAACTCCTGAACCAACAAACCTTCATCGCAGCGCAAATTCTCCATTGGCTCTTGGATTGAAATGGGAACAGTTTTGAGTTCTTGAAGCTTTGTCATGATTGTTGGGCAAGAATTCAACATCGAGTTATATGTATGAATTGAAAACGCAACACCTGGAGATTTCATCATTTGGAGCCACAACACCATCTCCGAGAGCTCACCGTGAGCTCCAAAAGATGAGAGAACCATAATTGAACAAACTGTATGTAATATGAAACCTTCAATCTCCTTTTGAACCACACATCTCTTCATATCATCGAACAAGTCTAATTTTCCATACATGTATATCACAGATCTGAACTCAAACACAGATGATTTCACTACTAAATCTCTCATCTCTTCCATCACATTCTCAACTTCATGAGGTAGATCCATAGCGCAAAAGCCACTGACCATCGATTCAAATGCATGACGTTATACATAAACAGAGGATGAAGGATACACCAACTCCTTCAAACGTGCGTAGGAATCGAAAAAACCTAGTTTTGGTTTGTGATTAGAATAAGAATCAATCAAATTGCTGTAGAAAAGAGCCAGGTAGCGTTCTCGAAACCCTAATTTGGAAATGGTATCGAAAATCAAGGACTGTACTTTGTCTTCTTGTCCCTATTTATCAAGCACGGCGACAAGGTCTGCTATTATCTTGGGGTTCCAATTGAACCATGAAGCTTCGCGAATCCTCGAAAACTAATGAGATGTTTCAACTCTCTTTTTGTTTTTTTTTTTTCTGAACTAGCAGTCTCTCTCTCTCTCTCTCTCTCTCTCTCTCTCTTACTCTTCCCAAATCGACTTCAGAAACTCACAACCGCCCTCTCTCACTCTATAAACCTACATTCTTGTAGCATCAGATTTGGCCTCCCTCTCTCCATCAGTGAACTCGTCGGTAGCAATAGAGGGCTTCCGACGTCGGCCTTCCGACGTCGGCCTTTCGACGTCTCTTCTCTACATCAGCTGAATAGCTTTGTTTACCTAAACACATTAGCAGCCCTAGATCCCCAAATCTTCTCCATTGACGACCAAGAAAAGTAAGATTTTTTTTTAAAATTTTATTTTAAATATATTCTCTCCATTTAACTTGCATTTGATCCCTATGATGAAAAGCTGTGTGGTTATGAATAATGGACTTGTTGAAATGTTTTGTGAATGTTGAATAATGGACCTGTTGAAACACATTAGCAGCCATCGTGATTTTTACACATAATGAACATTTTGCATTGCAAGTGTACGATGAAATGCCTCAATGATTTATTCATTTATTTTTAGTCAATGAGATACATGTGAATAGGAGCAAATGGCCAAAATACATGTGAAAAGTAAGTGATTTGGAAAACTAAGCATGTGTAATATGTTTAATTAAATTTAAATCTCATTAGCCAACCATCACCTGTGGAAATCAGCTTTGGGAGCTTTGCAAGGAAAAGTATGAACCTTTATAACTAAGTGGGGTTGGACATTGCAATCTTGAGCTTTATCCTAACTTCATTAGAAATTTGTTACACACGTCTCTTGGCAAAATCAAAACCAGCCACACATGGTTCTAAGAAAATGGCATCAGACTATGACAATTATAGCAAGCAATTTGAATGTGGTGCTTAAGATGCATTTGAATTGCACTCAAAACTTGTAACAAGTTGTGCTCTAATCCCACTTGAGAAGGTAATTTTTTCAATTAATAGTGTTTTTGTATCAATGCATCAACTCCAATTCCAACTTAATATTAATAATTAGTGTTTTTGTGTGTTCAGAAGGTAAATTGGGAAAATAGGGAATATTCATTTCTTCTTCTTCTTCTTCTTCACTCCATGTTATATCAATATCCATATCTTAATATGAATATTTTTGTTTCAGTGATGATGCTTTTCCATAAATGTATTGCTAAAGCAAAATTGTTGATGTGTGTATATTGAATCGGTTACTTTTATGGTTCTTGGAGCTCATTCTCTGGTCGGATGCCACTACATATTTGAATTGAAACACTACTAATGATCTGAATTATTGTGTCAGAAGTTTGTAAAGCTTCATCATCTGATCACAAACATGTAGTTTTGTGTGTGTGTGTGTGTGTAATCTGAACATGAACATGCATTTATAGTTCTGTGTTTTGATTTTTTGGTTTAGTTGTAATGCACTAATTATTTGATAAAATGCTATTGTTAGGAGTAACATGTCAATGGCTTATATATCCATTGGTTCAAGCAACAATGGTCTCCTTTTCCAAAATCAAAGTTGCAAATGTGGAAAAAAAAAATGGCCATGAAGATATTCGAATCAGAGAAAAATCCAGGGAGGCTTTTCTTCAAGTGTGCAAATGACATGTGCTAAACAATGAAGTTATGGACAGATTAGAGCGAAGATCAGATCAGCTTGAGGCAAACGAAGGAGCTATGAAATTGCTTTTGATGACAAGCATAATGTGTACTAGTTTTAGCATGCTAACGGTGTTAATTGCTTTAATGCTCAAGTGAATGTTTTAAGTTTATACGTTTGGTTTTGGAATACACATATGGTTTTGTAGAATGCTTAACAAATGTATGAAATTAGCTGTGTTTGTGATTCATAGAATTTAAACAAATCCACATTTAAGTTATTTTTAAGATTTTGGGTTTTCTTGGATATCTTTCTCCTTTTTTTTTTTTTTTTTTTTTATAAATGATGAAATATATTAACTATTAAAACCATTTACTTGTTTTTGGTTATGTTTTATTACGAGTCCTTGTTAATAGCTCTACTTATTCTAGCATCACTTGAATCTTGACGCACTGGTATTGATGCATTGACCAGTTGATATTAATGAATAACATCCTATGAATGTACCCATTGTGCCTTATTGAAATTCCAGATTTCACTGTCTTGGTAACAATAAAATATAGATGGAACTATGATTTCATTAACAAAACTCGTAACTCGCAAGATAGATCGTCTCATTCACATAAAACAGAGAAGTCCAAAAAGAACTACATGGAAAACATGGTTTGACCCCTGCTAGATGATACTCTTGCATCAGCCAAAAAATTGTTAACTATTATTTTCCAATAACTCTTGGGAGAGATTCTTCATTGTCCCAAAAACAAAATTCCACAACTTCTACAATTCAATCTATCATATAACAATAGAAATGTTCACAATCCAAATTGACAATAAAAATTCCCACATTTAAGGTTGACCAATAAAACCATTCGATGGTTACAACGTAGTTCAATTCATCAATAGCTCATCATCAACAACATTAAGAAAAATCTTTCACTTGCAACAATTTTCATTGGTCTCCAAGATTTTCTGGATTTGAAGGTGTATGGGAATTCTGACTAATGTTTAGATTGCCAACCTATGAAAAAAAAAGAAAAAAAAAGAGCATAATAGGAAAGAGTTCAAATCATTTCTAATACTAAATCCAACTCTTCCTCCATAAGAACTATAAAAATCTAAGCCAAAATGTTCATAGTCAAATTCCATACCTGGTATGGATTCACACTATGTATCATTCTTCCCACAAACATTCATTTGGGTAGCAATTGCTAAATCATCCATCTTTGATATATGCAACACTTCAAATGTAAAAAAAAGTAAACATATTAGATTAAATTACTTCTTAAACAAATGTCCCTAGTCATTGTATAGCATGAGTTTCACATGAGATTTAGACAAGCGAGTTTAAGAAAAACAAAGAAAGAAAGTATTAAAAACATTTCTTCCAGAGATAATCGTACGTGTAGGTATTAGCGTGAGAAGAAATTAACAATGAAGACTATTATTCATAAAGACTATATGTCATCAAACTACAAAGCCTTGGTAGATACCTATCCTGAACCAATGACATTTTATCCTTCATGTTTTGGTGAATATATTTTGTAAGAAACAATTTAAATTAGCTTGCTGTAATATAGAGAATATGATCTTTATATTTTAAAGGGAAAAGTTGTGTTGTTACGTACCAAAATTCAAAGCAATGCCCCACTTCTCAAAATGAGTGGGAGAACTTCACAATTATTATAGCCCTTAGAACTTTCAGATGAGTAAATATATTCCTGAGGTAATGGTTGGCTTATGAGATTTAAATTTATTAAAAATATTACACATGCTTAGTTTTCTAAATCACTTAATTTTCACATGTATTTTGGCCATTTGCTCCCATTCACATGTATCTCATTGTTTAAATATATATATATATCATTGGGGCATTTTATCATATATTTGCAATGCAAAATGTTCATTATGCATGAAAATCATAGAGGCTGCTAATGTGTTCCAACAAGTCCATTATTCAACTTTCACAAAAACATTTTAGCAAGTCTATTATTCATATCACACAGCCTTTCATCATGGGGATGCAAGTTAAGTGGAGAGGATTTATTTTTTTTTTTAAATGTACTTTTTCTTGGCTGTTAATGGAGGAGAAATAGGGATCTAGGGCTGCTAATATGTTTGGGTAAACAAAGCTACTCAGTTGATGTAGAGAAGGAGCGTCAGAAGGCCAACGGTGGAAGCCCTCCATCATCGTCGATGAGTTCGTTGATGGAGAGGAGGCCAAATCTGATGCTGCAAGAATGTAGGTTAAGAGAGAGAGAGAGAGAGAGAGAGAGAGAGAGAGAGAGGTTGAATGAAAAGTGTCACGACCCACACTTGCCCCTAGAAGTTTAGGCCATGACTGGCCTACATTTAGACCTCAAACAAAAATTCAAAATATTTAAATCATATTGGGGCCTTAAGCGGAAGCAAAATAAATAACAGAATGTCCATTACGCAGTGCTTATATGCCAAGATTAATCATGCAATATAAAGAGTTCACACCCAAAATTTACATATTAACCAAGTGTTCAACAAAAGCCATCAAAGACTTAACTAAAATATGGCATCAAAGGAACTCTTCAAAAGGACAAAAGGCTCCAATTTTGGAGGCTTTGCAAAATAGGTCCCACAAAAGTTTCCTGAAGTTGACTTAGGGTTGACCTTTGAGTTGATCACCTACATAAATATATATAAATACAGAGTGAGCGAAGCTCAGTGAATAATAGTAAAGTAAAGAGAATCTAATGAAGAGGTTTGAATTAAATAAGAGCATGTGATGTAAACCCAATATTTTTCCAAGGTACAATATTTAGAGCATTCATTATAGTCACGTTAAGCATAGCGTTATTCATAATCATATTTTCATAATGGCCTCGGGCCCAATCATAATAACACAACGGCCACAGGTCCATTTCATATGCCATTGTGATCCAACGTTCAATCATCTCCAATAAAACATAAGTTGCATAAAACATGTCAAAGTACATAAACATAACATATAATTATAACATATCGTTACACTACTATTACTCACATAGTGGTTTTCCAAAAATGGTTGACTAGTCCTCGAATCTTACCCGTAATCACAATGCACATAACACAACATAGCAAAACATAGAATTATTCTCTTAATCAAATTTACTTCACTTTTCTTAATCAAATAAATCAATCCCTTACTTTGCTCTTTAACCAATTATTTATGTTGGTTCTAAACTTATTAGTTCTCAATGGGTCAATATCCATGTCTAGAAAAATAGGAAGAAACGAAAGGAAACTGGGTTAGGAGAAGAAATAGCATGAAACGGTTAGAAAGAAAGTGAACATCTTTCACTAATTTGAGTATATTTATTTGTATACTTAGAATTTGGCTATGAGACTATCACCATTGGAAAATAGACTTCCGGGGCTTGAATTTGGGCTCAAGAATCACTTAAAACGGAGTCCGGATAAGAGAGATATGCTTATTCGAAGTTGGGCTAAAACAAGGGAGTTTCGCACGTGCGGGAAATCCAAGGCACGTGCGGAGGCAAGTGATTTTTTAGCAAAATCAAAAAGGGTGCTGGAAATGGACTGCCACACGTGCAGGAAACCCCACCATACGTGCGACGCAGGGTGAGAAAAACTGTTCGAGAAAGACCTGTTGGTTTCAAGCTGATTTCCTCCAATTCTCACCTAGGGTTCATTCCAAATCACTCCCAAAACATGTAAAACTAATGGAAAACATGAGATTATGATTGTTTTCTAAATCAAAACATCAAAAATACAATGAATCTTCAAGCAAGAAAGATCAAAATCCTTGTTTTAGTTCTTTTTCCAACTTTTGAAAACTTCTTTCAAATTCACATAGATCTTCATTTCATATATAATTTAATGAGTTCAAACCATACAAACCCTAAAGATTAAGGCTCAACTTCTCACAATCAACTTCATTTTACACAAATCAAGGCCCAAAACCTTTCAAACCATGTTGAATTAAACAATTCTAACTTCAATGAAAATCATGATTTCAAAGCAAAGCCAAATTTCTATTTACAAGCTCAAAGACTTGAAGTCGAGAACAAAATCAAAAGCTATGCATGTGATGAGTTCAAATTTCAAAATCCATGGAGAAAGTCCCTTGAAATCTTTATGAATCTTAGAAATCATGCAAGAAAACAAGTTATAAACATGAATCTTAGGAAATCATGCTATGTTCTTGCCTTATGTGACAAAACACATGTAAAAGCCTCCATAAAATTCATAAATCTAACTCTTAATCCATGATGTTCAAGGTTTGAGAGGTAAAATATTACCTAGAATCTTCATAGCTACTTAATCTTACACAATCTTGATGTATTCTAACTTGATCTTTAGCCTCTTCTTCTATCTCTTGCTTTGGCTCTCTATTTCTCTCTACTCTTCCTCTCTTGGATGACTCTCCAGAATTTCCACTCACCAAAATGAGAGAAGATGAGTTCAAAAGGGGCTTATATCACATATATATAAGTATTTAGCTAAGACACTTGTCAAACACGCCTTAAAGAATCAAACTAAATAAATTTTCAATTAAACTTCCCATGGCTCTAAAAATTCCCATTAGCATATCCATGTACTCAATTTCGGTTTCTAAACCCATTAAAGTTGTCAATTTCAGCTTACTTAAGGATTTGGCTTAAATAAATCTAATTAATTCATTACAAAACAATTTTTTACAAAACTTCATATTATACTCTAAAAATCATGCTAATCATAACTGTAAAGTCAATTTCGGTTTATCGTGCCTCTAAGGCTTTCAATTTGCAATCCAAAAATTGTAATTTCAACAGATTTTCTTATAACCAACAGATACAATCTCCTAAGCACATAATTCACACATTTAAACATGAAATTTCACATTGAACATGTAATCACACAGATAATGAGGGAATTAGTGTATAAGTAGCATATAAGAGAGTCGGGTTATTACACTCTTCCCTCCTTTAGGAAGTTTGGTCCCTCAAACTTGTCTTGGTCTCATAGCATTATCTAGTCAAATAAAAGTTCTACCAAATCAAAGCAAACAACATTATGCCCCGTCATTCGCAACCAAAGTAAATTTCATTCCAACAGTCTCAATTTGCTTAGGCCTATAGTTAACAGTTTCACTATTATGTATCATGAGTTAACAAATATGATAATCATCATTCCGAGCAAAAGTCTATCCATCCAAAAGGAAATGTAGAAATCAGATCCAGATTATACCGAATTTGACATCATATTCTGAGTGATGAGTAGTCATAACGGTGCAAGTGCTTTCCTAGGGTAAGTATAAATATCCTTCCTTAAAAGCATTTCCTCATGTTAGCTTATAACTCGGTTCCTATCCCTTTTTGTCATTTCAGTTTTCCTATGTTCAAATAATTTCTCTTGTTCTACTGTAACTCTCATTGACCCATCACGATATTTCACCGAAGTCTTAGTTTCAGACATACATGACATCTCCATAACATAGTCTATTTAGTTAGTTTATTCACATGCAATTCAGAATGAGTGAGTCGGTACATTTCTCATGGGTGGCACACAAGTAAATGATTCACATAGGTGGCATAATTCACCTTTTAAGGCACACATACGCTGTGATGACAAAAAGCGGTAAGTTCTCAAATTCATAAAGTTCATCACGTTTTCACAAAGTATTCAAAATATAAAATTTAGTTATTTAGTTCACAAAATCATATAAGCTATTATATCGTTTCAAAGTCATATTTCATAGTGCTAGACTAGGATAGTAAACAAATTCCCAAACTGTTCTTAGTAGTCTAGCGAATCTCATAAACTAGTGTGTATGCCATTCTTTTATTCTGTATAAACAAGCGATAGAAAGCAAATTCACAATCAATATCATTAGCCCCTTACCAGATTTCAAGAGAAGTCAACACACATAACCTCTTGTCACAACCATTCATAACACGTTCCAATGTCCCATTATGTTAAGCTTGTCAAATCCATAGATGTGGCTTCCTTGGTGCCTTCATATCTGCTGGTTGCTACGTATTTTAATCATGTGAAGAGTGCAGGAGAGTGCTAGAGAGAAGAAGGCAAAAGAGGAGGTGGACCTGTGGTGGTGGAGGTTAGATGGTAGTTTCAATGACACCTTAACGCAACCAACCATTGCCATCGGTTTTCGGTAGCTAATAGATAATGCCAAGGCAACCCACTTTAATCATTTATTCCATTTTTAGCAAAGTAAATATCACAATATGTGTATAGATTAAGTGGTATGAGTTTTTATTCCTATATTTATGATTAAGATTTCAAGTTTTATGCACTTTTCTATATATTAATTTTTTTTATTATATATATTTGAACGTCTTTCAAATTGCTACAATGAATTTTGATTCCTAAATTATTTTTCTACATCTTAACAATTGATTTCCTACACGTTGAAAACTATTCCAAATTTCTTTAACAATTGATTTGCCATATGTTAAAGACCGATTCAAACTTTTATAGCAATTGATTTGTTGCACATTAAAAACCGTTCCAAATTTTTATGACAATTGATTTGTCGCACGTTAAAAACCATTCCAAACTTGCATGTTGAAAATTGTTCTAAACTTTTATAACAATTGATTTGTTGCATGTTGAAAACTGTTTTACACTTTTATAACAATTGATTTTCCGCACATTGAAAACTATTTCAAACTTTTATAACACCTGATTTGTTGCAGGTTGAAAACCGTCCCAACCTTTGATGTTAAAAGTATCCGAAATGTTTATTAATAACTAAATACCAAAACCAGCTCAGTCCGTTTATCATAGACACTTTCAGTTACTTTCTTCATATATCTAGATTCTCAAAGAATTTGGTAGGGATCATCCTTGGGTTTCATTGCTTAACATACTAATTAATATTAGTAATTAACTTTCTAATATTGTTGCTCTTGTCCTTGATTCTTTGTAAGATAGTTTAAATATTGGATCAGATTATTAAGATCTTGTTGAAGGACAATTCACTTAAACAATGTTCTCTTATTTATTTATTAGGGATGCCTCATGGAAATTGATTAGCTACATAGTTAAGATTTTATTCTTATAATAGTTCAAAGAAGCGTGGAGATGTAAAGGGTTGAAGAAATTTTACAAAATGACAATTCCTTGAGAGCACAATAATAGCACATGAATGTGTGCTGCACACATGTAAATAACATGCACTTGTCTACATGTTACATGTGCTGATGTGCAAGCGATGACCTAATGAACTAGTGGGAAAATGTTTTGCATTCTTGTGCAAGTAATTTTAGATGATTTCAGAAAATCTTGAAGGTTGGTAATTTTATTCTTTTTCAATGGTTTTTAATTCTTTTGTCCTTGTACATATATTTGGAGGAGGAAAAAAACTTGATATTGGATTATCTTCTAACAATGTTGCCTTTTCTCTATGATAAACTTGAAGCTATAGAAAGAAGAGAGCAAGGATTAAAGACATGTATAATAATGATGAAGTCATGTTTTCTGTCACGGAGCATGCTCTAGACAAACCATTTTGACCGCCCTTAAGACTTGGGCGCCTAACACTGAACACTCGATGATGAAATGTTACGCTGTGTAATCGTTCGATTCCTTCAGCAAAAGGCTTTGATTTCAAGCTTTAAAACCTACACCTTGCACCCCTTTTGAACCAAAACCTTATTTTTTCTAGCCTAAACACTCAGAGAAGAGCTGGCCAACAAGTGGTCGGTCGTACCCCTTCATGGTCGGCCAGCCGGCCATGTTTAGCACAGGCAGATATTTTATAGTAGCCAGTTGTCCCCATGTGCATGCCTTGTACTAGTTGTCTCCTTATAGATATTTTCGACGTGAGATGCTATTTTTCTATAAATACAAGACCTCCCCTCATGGTTTGGGGTTAGAAAATTTTGCCGAGAGCCATAACTTGTCCAACACACTTCCCTCATCTCTTGCAATATACATACACTATACATACACCTTCTAAGCTTAGACTTAAGGCTTTTGATGAGGTTCTTGAAGATAATTTCAGCTCCTTGAGAGTGCTCAACTTGTGGTTTGTGAACTAGGAAGCTCTTCCTCTCTTTCAAGGAGTAATCTTTGAGCTCTTTCACCATCTTTTCTCTCTCTTTTCCTTGTGTTTACTTACTCTTTTCAGAGTGTTTTGAGGCCTGAAATATGTGATTTAAAGTCACAAAAAGAGAAGGGGTTAGCCACCCTTCCTTAGGCTTGTTGGTTGGTTGAAATCCCTTGGTTTTATTCCATCTTTGCTCACTTTTTCCACCTCTAAAACTTGATTTTTCAGCACTGTTTTTGTGTTGTTTTAGTACTTTTTAATGTGTTAAATTATGCTTTGAATATTATACTTGGTTTGCTGTAAGTCTTCATGGATTTGGTGTATAGGCCATAACTTCCAATCCATTTGAATTGATAGTCTTTTCTTTTATTTTTTATAGCTTTCATGTACATGTCGACACCATTGTAACCATCTACCTTTTCATTAGCACTCTCCAATCGCCTTCCTTTCTTTATTTCGTTTGATTAAGAGTTGTATCAAACAAAACATTATCGCTCAAGGCATAAGAAAGAGACCTCTCATGCTAAATGGTTTAATCTCCTCGAAGGTTCATTACCAGGGCATTACATCTCTCTTATGCTAAGCACAATCTCTTATTTGATACCTCCCTTTATCGCCGGGGCATTTACTTCTAAGGGACTAATTTTCGAGTTAGACCCTTGGAAATCATAAAGGAATGAGTCATTATTGCTCATTATTGAGTTTGGATTTGGAGTCATTATCGCTTGTAAATGAGTTTGATTCTTCCTTTGTAATTTCCCTTATAGAAAAGGGCTTGAAAAGCTTATTTCTCGGGTCAAGTCCTGCTTGTGTAAACACTCCATTTTTGACCGACCTTAAGACTTAGACGTCACTGTTTGTGCACTCGATGATTGTGCATGTTTGTGCTCGTTTTGAGTGCTCGAAATTCTCGATGGAACACCTTGTCTTTGAGCCTCTAAACCCTCTTTGTTTTGTGCTTGTTTTTGGACCAAACCTTGGTGCCTATTGCCTGGAGGGGACAAAGGCCTTGTTGGCCACTTTTCCCCCTTCTCGGCCACTTGAAGTGGTCGGTCGGCTAGGGGAGGTGGCCGGCCGGCCACTTGAAGTGGCCGACGGCCATGTTTCTCCTTTTTCAGATATTTTCTTTGCCAGATGTGCCAGGTATTGATCACTGAATGCCATCTTCATATACGTGTATGAAGGGATAAAAGCAAGCTTTTAGCTTGCATTTCTATATAAGGGGAGGTCTCTCCCTCATTTGAGAGGTGACAAAAATTTGTGAGCAAATCTCCCCTCTCTCTCTAGAATCCTCTCTCTCTCTCTCTCTTCCTTTTTTGTGCTTGAAAGTGAGAATTCTCTACACTTTTGTTCTAAAACCCTTGACCAAACATCTTCATCTTAGAGCTGAGGTTCTTTGAGGCTTGTTTGAGCTCCTAAGGTTGGTTTTAGCTTAGAATTGAGGTTGTTTAAGTGTTGTGCTTCAAAGGTATAAGACTTACCTTGTAAGCTTTGTTTTAGTTGCTTGCTTTGCCATCTTTTTACACTATTTTTGGCCTAGTTTTCAACTACAAAAGACCTTGATTTTTCAGTCTTAATATGTTGGTTTGAGATCACTTTGTGCAAAGGGGTTGTTTACCCTTTTTGTTGTTTGTTTATGTGAGCTTTTGTGTCATCTTCTAGCATATTAAAGTCAATTTTTTTGGCCTTATAAACCACTGAAATTTAGAGTTATTTCAGTGGTAAAAAGTATGTTTTGAAGTCCAAAATAGGAGGGGGTGGCCTCCCCTCCTTGTGTCTTATTTGCAAGTGTAGATAGCCTAACATATGAGCATGTTTTTCTACCTTTTTGTGACTTGATGTCAGCATGTTTTAGGCTCTGATTTGGGATGATTTAGCTCTATTTTGGGCTACTTTGATCATATGAACCATGTTTTGTATAGCTATAGTGCAAATGCCTTCACTAGCTTAGTGTTTTAAGGCCTCTAACATGCCTTGCATGAGTTGTTTGCATGTTATCACATCATTTTATACATGATTTCAGTGTATATAGCTCTATCACACTCTCACTTATTTCACTCTTTCATTGCTTTTGAGAGTTGTGTTTTGAGCCTTGTTTGCGAGCCAACATGTGCGCATGTTTTTCTAGTCTTTTATGCTTCGATTTTAGCTTGTTTTAGACACTGTTTTGGCATGTTTTAGCTCTATCCAAAGCTGATTTGGTCTGTTGAGCTTGATATTGCATGCCTCTAGTATAGTGCTCTTCACTAGTTTAGTGTTTTTGGCTCTTAACATGTTGTGCATGTGTTGCTTACATGTTGTGGTATCATTTTGCATGCCATATCAGCACTAAAAAATTTGTGACCTCCTTCTATTCTTCACTTTTCATTTTGCTTTGAAAGTGGTCTTAAGCCCCTTGTTGGCTTGAGTGTGAACTTGAGGCTCTCATGCCTAATGGTGTTAACCCTCTCTTGAGGGTTCCTCCTAACCAACAGCATGAGGCCTCTTTCATGCTCGAGGCACTTGTGGCTTAGGCCATCTTTCCAATTAGAGGACTTTCACCTTGGACTTAATCGGTTAAAGGACTAATCGGTAATGTAAAATGTGTAAACAAAATGAACCAAGTAAAACTTGAGCAAGTTAAGCATGTTGTGTTGCATTGCATGTGTTTGGATCGCACGTTAATCCAAACACAAGAAATGTGGAACGTTTCGTACTCAAAGTGATGAAACGTGTCACATTTCTTGGTCGCGATCATCCTTGATCATACATGATAGGGTGGTGGTCCTTTGAGTCTTATTATGCATTCATTAAGCTTGTACAAGCTTGACTCTTTGGCCATCATGCATTGAAAATGCTTGATTAGTGGCTTGAGAGCCAAGTGCCATACTCCTTTGAGCTTGAGAAATGATAAGGAGGGTGGCAGTACACACGTTCCTTGAAAAATGCATTGCTTTGTCTCTGTTGCTCTCTTTTGCATGAAAAGCAAGAGTCTGGAAAAAGGGGTGGCCGACCGGCCACTTAAAGTAGCTGACTGGCCACCAATCAATTTTTGTGCAAAAGTGTTCCTGTTTTGGAGTAGAAGCAATCTAGAAATTGGTTCGATGTTCAAAGATCAAGGCGAGTGCAAACAGAGGCAACTGATGGCAAGGCAATGGATTTTCGGAAGGAAGTTAACCGAGCATGCATGTCTCCCTCGCCCGCGAGGCCACTTAATTGCTTTATTAGCTAGTTGTAGCTAATTAATACATGTGTTATAATTAATTAATTTAATCTGTTTTGTAATATGTTAATTAGTTTAGCATAACTAGTTATTCAATTGTGCTGTAATAATTAGTTAACTAGAATAGTTAATTAGTTTTTTTGTAATAATTAGCTTAGCTTAGTGTAACTTAGCTTATTTATTTAGACCCTCCTTCGAGAGGACACAATGTTGTAATAAGCGTGCATGTATGTGTGCATGTCTTCTAACCCCACGTCTTTCTCCCTTTTATTTATCCGCTTTCGGTGGTTAGATTAGGGCATGTTTTAATTAGCATACCTTATGCTTGCATGTTTGTATCATTCATTTGTCTTGCATGCACTGAGGCTCAACGTATCATTCAAACTGCATTGTCAATTCAATGCTTATTTGAATACGTGTTTCAAAGCATGTTATCAAATTATTGCATTCATATGCCATCTTAGATAGCCGAGCCTATTAATTGCATTATTGCATGTGTTGCATTAGGCATTTTGTATAGTTAGGATTATACATATTTCTAACTAGCTTTTGTTTTGGCTTGGAGTACTCTGTAAGTTTTATGCTTTAACATACTTGCATGAGTGTGAGTTTTGCCATGATCGCATGCTTGCCATGAGGCTATCTGCTTAAGTGATTAACTGCATGAATGCCTGTGGATGAAGCTTTATTGCTTGAATTGGAATGATTCAATGATTGTGAGTTTGAAGCCCACTTGAGGGTGGCAAATCCGCGTTTTAGCCCACTTAAGGGTGGCAATTTCAAACCATTTTCGAAAGCAAACATGAGTTGAATTAGTTCCAAATCTTGCGACTCAGTCTATACTTGTATGTGTGTGTCACATAGTAAAGTTAGCTAAAAATCAGAACAAGAACACATGTGTTTATAAAACAACATATCATGATTAGTAGAGGCCAATCTTTTGATCGGGTGAGCGGGGGTGCTCATTTCAGGACCTTCCCCTCTCGTACCTAAGTTCCCAAGCTGAGGCAACTTTAGGATATTTCCAATTATAAAGTTATGTTCTATGATTTAATTATGATAATATGCAGGAAAATTATCCTTTATTAAGCCACTTTGCAAACTTTTACGAAACTGGGGGCTAAAATGCTATTAACCTAAGTCTCAAGGTTACACATGTAATTATCAAAAATTAGGATCTCTACAACCTATCCCCCTTAAATAAATTTCGTCCTCAAAATTAAATCATACTTCACGTCTCAAATAGTTATGGATAATTTGCCTGCATCGCGTCTTCACGTTTCCAGGTGAACTCTTCAATACCATGGTGGCGCCAGAGTATCTTAAGAAGTTGAATTGTCTTTCCTCGCAAGTTCTTTTCTTGTCTGTCCATAATTTGCTACTGGTCCCTCCTCAAAAGTAGCATCTTCACTGAGTTCGATTTCTTTCCAGTTGATGATGTGAGAAGGGTGCATTATGTACTTCCTCAACATAGATACGTGGAAAACATCATGTACTCCAGCCAATTACGGGGGTAAAGCCAATTTGTACATAACCTCTCCAATTTTCTAAAGTATCTCGAAGGGTCTGATATATCGAGGTGATAATTTTCTTTTCTTTCCAAAATGAATGATACCTCGACAGGGCTGAATTTTTTCAAGGCAACATCACCAATAATGAAAGTTAGAGGTCTTCTTTATCTGGATAACTCTTTTGATGATCTTGAGCTGCCACCAATCTTTGTCGAATAAGTTTCACCTTTTCCGTCGTTTCTTGCAAGATCTCTGGGCCTAATAGGCTCACTTCTCCACCTTCGGTCCAACAAATTGGTAATCTACTGGGTCGATCGTACAGTGCTTTGAATGAAGCCATGCCAATGCTAGCCTGGAAACTGTTGCTGGATGTGAACTCCACCAATGGTAGGTATCGCTCCCAACTCCCTTTGAAATCCATCACACAAGCTCTCAACATGTCCTCTAAAGTCTGAATGGTGTGCTCGGACTGTCCGTCAGTTTAAGGATGAAAGACGGTACTAAAGCACAATTCGGTCCCTACCGCTTCTTGTAAGCTTCCCCAGAATCGGGAGGTGAAACGCGGGTTCCGGTCTCAAACAATTGATATAGGAATTCCATGTAATCAAACAATTTCTTTAATGTAGAGATGACTCAGCAATGTCAAAGTGTCTGAGAGTTTATATGGAAAAAAGTATGCATTTTGCGTTAAACGATCAACTATAACCCATTTAGCATCATGTCCTCTAGGTGACCTGGGTAGTCCAGTGACAAAGTCCATTGTTACATGCTCCCATTTCCATTCTGATATCGGAGAGGGCTAAAGCATCCCTCTAGGTCGCTGGTGTTCTTCCTTTACTTGCTGACACGTAAGGCATCTGGCTACGAATTAAGCCACATCTTTCTTTATTCCGTTCCACCAGTATTGGTGTTCTAAGTCTTGGTACATTTTCGTCCCTCCTTGGTGTACTGCGAACATCGAATGATGGAACTTTTTCAAAACTTTCTCTAAGCAACTCATCTTATGGCATAAACATGCTACCTTGATGTCTCAAACTTCCATCCGAGTGAATCGTGCAATCAAGTATATGATCGTCGGATGCTATTCACGCTTTTATGAACGCCACCTCCTGATCATACTTCTGTGACTCCATGACCTCGTTCAGTAATTTGGTAGCGGCCTTAGCACCAAGGTATACCTTTTCGTCATAAGCTTTCATCTATACTCTAAGCTCATTAAGTGTTCCAACCATGTTCCATTCCTTGAGTGCCAGGCTAACAATAATCCCCCGGTTCTTGCAACTTAGGGCATCTGCCACCACATTAGCTTTGCTAGGATAATAAGATACAGTAAAATGGTAATGTTCAAGATATTCCATCCACCGTCTTTGTCTCATCTTCAAGTCCTTCTGTGTGAACAAATACTTCAAGCTCTTATGATCCATGAAAATCTCAAACTGTTCACCATATTAACGCCATTGCTTTAGCCAAAAACCATCACTGCCAGCTCCAAATCATGTGTCGAATAATTCCTTTCATGTGGTTTCAATTACATGGAGTCGTAAGCCACCACCTTTCCATTTTACACTAACACACAGCCCAGCTCATCCTTAGACGCATCGCAATACATTGTATATCCTTCGTCTCGCTCTGAAATGATGAGTATTGGGCACTAGTCAATCTCCTCTTGAGTTCTTCAAAGGATAGTTCACATGCTTCATCACAATCATATTTTACCCCTTTTTGCGTTAGACGAGTCATCGGCTTGGCCAGTTTAAAAATAATTCTTGAATAAACCATCGGTAATATACGGCCAACCCTAAAAAACTATGAACTTCAAGTATTGAGGTTGGATGCTTCCAATCTAATACTACTTCTACCTTGGCTGAGTTGTAGACACCCCATTTTTGACCGTCCTCAAGACTCAGTTATGCATGCAGGTACATCCAGCCACAAGTTCGATTGCTCGTCGAGTACTCAACTTTCACGACGGAACGTCACAGGTTTGAGCTATCCAAACCCTGTTTCCTTTCCGTCCCATTTTTGGACCATGAGTTGGTCCTTTTAGCATGCTCTTCATAGTTCACTGCCGGCCCCTTTTTGGCACTGCCGGCCATGCATTTTCCCCTGCCTGCTATTGATGAAGCCTGTCAGCCATCAATGAGCCATTACTAGCCACAGCTGATGGCCGGCAGAACACTTTGTCTTAGCAGATTTCACTCCAGATCTTTTGAGCCAGCTGGTTTTCACTCATCTCTCCTCCATACACATGTATGGAGGGATGAGGCCCTTTCCAAGCTTGTTGAACAAGCTTTGCTTGGCATTCTTCTATATAAGGAGAGGCCCCTCCTCCCTTATAGAGGTTCAGCACATTTTGAAGAGATATATCTCTCTATATATATATTTCTCTCTATATATATATTGTTGTTGGTTTTGTGCCTTAAAGTCCATTTTCTTCTCACTTTTGCACTACAACACATAGTGATACACCACCACCTTTGGGCTGAGGTTCTTGGGAGTGTTATTTGAGCTCTAAAAGTTGGTTTCTGGCCTCAGAGGTTGCTGGTTTCGAAGTCGAACTTCAAAGGTGAGTATATTCCCCTTTTAAGCCTTTGTTTGTATCTCATTTTGGCCATCCTTGCATATTGTTTTAGGCCTTTCTTTCAACTGAAAAAAGTTCTTTATTTAAGTGCTTTTGGTGATTGTTTAAGGTCTCTTTGGTGTTAAGGGTGTACAACCCTCTTGTGTGCCTTGTTTGGCCTTGTTTTGTGCCATGCCTTAAGGCCTTTGGGTTAGTCTTTGTTTGGCCTTTTAGCCACTGAAATCCAGTGGATTTTCAGTGGTAGGCATGTGATTTTGAGGCCTCAAATCAGAGGGGGGTGACCCCCACTCTTTTTGTTTTGTTTGCTTGAGTTATTGGCCTATCAAAGGAGCATGTATCCCTTTACTTTTGAGGCTTAGTTCAGGCACTTTTTTGTGACTTTTAGGACCTGCCTTAACTCTGTCCATGGCTGGTTTGGTCACCTTATGCATGCTTCTTGTATGTGTAGTGTAATCCTATTTGTGTCTCATCAAAGTAGCATGTCTTGCTAGCATTTATTAGCTCCATTTCAGTAAGTTTTTGATCATCATTTGACATTTCATAACTTTGATTTGGGCTGGTTTGGTTGTCTCTTGAGTGGCTCATGTACTTGTAGTACAAATCTTGTTTACTAGCCTTGTATGCATGTTGTTTTGGCTCATCATTCTAGCATATTTTGGCTATGCTCCAGCATGATTTTTATTCATATTTTGGGCTGTTCTAGGACTGTTTTGGGCTTCCATGGTCATATCACTCATGTTTTGTATAGCTATAGTGCAAATGCTTTAGCTAGCCTTGAGTTTTGAGGCCCCTACCATGCCATACTTGTGATGTTTGCATGCTTTGGCATCATTTGAAATATCATATCAGTGCATATTTCATGGTCATACACTTGTGCTTGTCACTCTTTTAATGCCTTGGAGGTTTGGCTCTTTACGCCTCAAGAATGAATTATTGTGCATGCCATCAAGCCTAGGCCTTTGGGTCATCATATCATTGCATTTTTTATCTTGTTGTATCATGATGTAACTCTGTTTTATGTTGTCCAAGTCATGCCATGTTTGGTTTTAATGGGTGTGGTGTAATCCCCCCTTTTGTAGCCTTATATGCTTCATGTTATTGGCCTTTTGTTCTAGCTTGTATTGGCTAGGTTCAAGCATGTTTTTAGTCTCACCTCGACCTGCCTTGGGACTGTTTTGGATGCCCTTGTCCCTTTGAGGCTTGCTTTGTATAGCTATGGCTTAAGTCCCTTTGCTAGTTTCTAGCTTTGAACTTTCTTGTATGCTATGCTTGTCTTGCTAGGGTGGTTTGGCACCATTCCATGCATGTTTTCATAACTTATGATGCTGCCACATATCCATGCTTGTCACTCTTTAAGTGTGCTAAAGAGTTGTATCTTTATACCTTAATCCTTGAGCCAATTGGCATGCATGCTTGTCTTGCCTTTTCATACTTTTCATACCACCATTTCAACACTAATGGCCACTATTTTGGGTATGGTTGAGGTCTATCCATTTTGGTTTAAGTCCATTGAGCATTGTGTATGCCATGTAGTTCATCACATTGTGTATGCCATGTTGTATCATTACATTTGTTTATGCCATGTTCATAGCATTGTGTATGCTAGTTGTTGTTCTTAGCATTGTGCATTGTGCATGCCATTAGCCTTGTTAGGTTGTTCAAATTGCATTGCATGTTTGCATGCTTGGTACCTTGCATGTTTGCATGCTTGAGATGTTTTGCATACTTGCATGCTTGAGTCGCAGTGTGTTGCATGCATCGCATTGTGTTTGGCTCAGGTTTTAAGCCAAACACGAGAAACGAGGGACGTTTCATACTTGAAGTGATGAAACGTGCCTCAATTCTCGATCGCCGACGCTCTTGACAATGCATGATAGAGTTCTAGGCATTTATGTGTTTTTGTGCATTTATTTTACATTGAATTACACAAGTTGGATCTTTGGCCATCATGCATCGAGATGTGTGATTGATAGTCTTGGATCCGATTATGTCTCTCCCTTGATGTTTCGAGGTGATATAGGGTGGCATAGTGCGTACATATTCTTGGGAGACCCTCCCTTTCCTCTGTTTTGTGCTCTACTGCAGCTTGGTGTCACAGCACACCAGTGGCCGGCAGCCTTTCATTGTTGGCCGGCACCCCCCTCATCCTTGGCCAGTAGAATGCATCCTTGGTCGGCAGTGGGGTCGGCAGTAGCTCTTCGTGGCCGGCAGGCCACTGGTGCACTCCTCAACACTGTTTTGGTGAGATCCAGGAGTTAGTTCTCAAGGACACCCTGCAGACAGAGCCTCTAGAGAGCATTTGGAGAGCTTTTTGGGACAGCAACCGAGCATGCATACTCTTATCCTTCAACCAGAGCTGGAGCAACTTAGTTTAAAGCTTTATTTGTTATTTAGCTTGAATTTGTAACTTAATTGATTTTGTTTAATTAGTTAAGTTTTGTAATAATTAATTAATTTGTTAATTAGTTAATTGTTGTAATAATTAGTTATAGCTAGTTATTCAATTTGGTTGTGTAATAATTAGTCTAATTAGATTATTAGATTAGTTGGTTAGCTTAGCGTAGCTAGCTTAGCGTATTCATTCGGACCCTCTATCGAGAGGGCACATTGTTGTAATAATTGTGCGTGCGTGCGTGCATGTCTTCCAACCCCACATCTTTCTCCCTTTTACTTACCTACTTTTGATGGTTAGTTTTAGGGCATGTTTTAATTAGCATCCTTATGCTTGCATGTTTGCATCCATTCATCTGTATTGCATGCACCGGGCTCGGTGCATCATACTAACTGCATTGTATTTCAATACCGATTTGAATACATGATTATCAAGTGTAGCATTCACATGCCATTTTAGAATAGTCGAGCCTATTTCTAGTTGCATTTTGCATGTGTTGCATTAGCCATTTTAACATAGCTAGGATCATGCATGATTTCTAACTAGCTGTTTGTAATAGCCCGACCCTCGTACATGATTCTGGTATCTTTTCCACTCTCTATTCTATGTTTTCGAATGCATATTATGAAATTCTGTGTGAAAGTGCGTTGAATTACATGAAACTTAGAAATATGGATTCCTATCTGTTGAATAAGGAAATTATCTGTTATGTTTAAACTATTTGAATCTGAAATTGGGCGCCTTAGAGGCTTAATTTTCAGAAATTGATTTGATAGTTGGGATCTGTATAATTTTTAAGCTCTAATGAGATTTTCTGTGAAATTTCAATTTAGGATGCTTAAACGATTAAATTTTTGCCTTATTCTCTTTTATAAAAACAAAGGGACTTATATCAAGTTTAGGAGATATTTTTTGACTTAGAACCATCTCTTGTGTGCAACCAAGAAGAGGGGAAAACGTGAGTGTTGGAGAGAAGCCCTCCACGTGAAGAATTTGGGGAAATTTGTGAGGATTGCTTAAATTAAACCCAAGGTATGGCAAATTTCTTGATCTAGCCTCTCTCTCTCTCTCTTGATCTTGGTTGGAAATTCTTCTTTTGTTTTGGGAAAGCTATGGTAGATGTGAGGGTTTTATGAGGTGATTCATGTAGATAATCAAATTGAGCTATGGAGGGAAATTTATCCCTTATCTTCTTGATATTTCATGAAAATATTCAATTATGGGTTTGAGTTAGAAGCTTGAGTAGCTCTATATGTATATATGTATGTAAATCCAAAATAAGGGAATTTTGGAAAGATTATGGTTGGTTTGAGTATGGATTTAATGATTGAAAATGTAAGGAGGGTTGTGGTTGATTTGTTGTGTGATTTAGCACCTTAATTTGATGTTCGAACCATTTTGAGGCTTTGTTTTGTGTTGTAAAAGATGGATTTTCGGTATGGAATTGAGCTGCCCCAATTCAGGGCTGCGGCCGCTCGAGCGGAGGCCATGGCCGCTCGAGCAGGAAAATGACCCTCTCAGCAGTTTTTTCGAAATTACCCTGTCCGCTCGAGCGGAGGAATTTCCGCTCGAGCGCAAAAATCGACCTCTCAGCATTTTTGTTAAAATTGTATAGTACGCTCGAGCGGCCAAATTGGCGCTCAAGCAGGGGACTTATTTTCAAAAAGAAACTGTATTGGTTCAGTTTTGCGTGCTTGACTTCCTGGTATTTTTAGAATATTTTTCTGGTGATTTTAAGGTGTTTATAATTCATTTGAAGGGTAATAACACAAGGAATGATTCCTCAATGATTTAAGAAGAAAGAGAACTAATTTATAAGTTATGGTTGTGTGCAGGGCACACTCCGGAAGGAACTAGCATGCCATCACAACACTGTGAGTAATAGTACATTTAATGTACATTTCTTTTCCGCTATATCTATTAATAACATTCTGTTTTCCGTCAGTTACAATTTTAGCATATGTATTGATTGGAACTTAATGAAAATGAAATGTTGGAAAAATATACGTACATATTTGTACGTTACGGGCGAAAAAGGTCGCTTACGGGCGAAGGTTGTTACGATTATTCGGGCCGCCGTTGATAAAGTAAAACAATATCAGACTCACTACTGGATCTCATTATTCTATGAATGCACTGTTATGCATTGTGCATGATGTTTAAAGTTGGTTATTAAATTGTCTAGTATTATTATTCACTGAGCTTGTCTCACTCTGTTATTTTTTTTGATTATGTAGGAAGTCAACTTGGAGGGCAGTCCTAGCATCGATATCATTTAGCTTGTGTCAACCTAAGGTTAGCCAGGCACCTGGGGGAAATCTTTGCGTGCTAGGGCAGTTCTGTTAGACCCTGTCATTCTGTATTAATGTGTTGTTGGTCAAAGTTGTTTGTATGTAATAGTTTGTTGTTTGCCTAGTCTTTGGGCTGGGCTTGTAAATGTGTATGTAACTTAATCTCAGATGTATGTTCACTATATGTTTAATTCTGAGTCATGGTCCTGGCATATTGTAGTAGCTCAATGGATGTGTCCGCATGTTATTTTTTTATATATATTAACGCTTCCGCTCAGGCCTCGAATATCATTTATAATAGGTTATTTTGTCTATTCCTGATTAGGTCATGCCCAAAACTTTTAGGGGCAAGTTAGGGGTGTGACACTATTGTTTTGGCTTGGAGTACTAGGTAGGCTTTTATGCGTTAGCATCTTGCATGAGTGTGAGTGTTGCCATGAGGCTAACTGCTTATGTGATATAACTGCTTGAATGCCTGTGGGTGAAGGTTGGATTGCTTGAATTGGAACAATTCATTTAAATCCTTGATTTAGCCTACTTGCGAGTAGCAAACTTCAAACCGTTTTCAAAACAAACAAATATGTAACGTTTTGCTCCAACTTAGGCGATCTAGTCCTTACTTGTATGTTGTGCGCATCACGTAGTAAACTAGCTAATAAACCGGAATAAGAACACATGTGTTTTCAAAAACAAAATATCATGCTTAGTACAAGCCGATCCTTTGATCGGGCGAGCGGGGGTGCTCATTGCATGACCTTCCCCTCTCATAACCAAGTTCCCGAGTCGAGGCAACTTTGGTGATGACGGACACGTGGCCTTAGGCATGAGTCAGGGTTTCCTAAATCCCCTAAAACAAAATATTTAGGTGGTGACTCTGTATCTGGCAAAGCAGTCCATGTTTGTCACTTCTTTATAAAAATCAGTTTTCCAAAGCGATTTGCCGAATTTGGACTCTTTAGTGATTTATCGGTCTTGCATTGCACTTTGCGAGATTAGATTTAGAACCGTGACATTGAGTTCGAACTGTAGTAAGCCTAATGAACAAAACAGGATTTTCGTGCCCGTTTCGCACGCGGAGCCCCGGGACTTTCGGGCACGTCTACACGGGTCCACTCTAATCCCATGCTCAGACACTAAATGTCCCAAAATTTGACTTACTTCAACTAGAACTAGCAGCAAGTTGATTATGCCACTGCTTTGTCGTGCTCGAACCCTCCTTTCTATCCCCCTTAAATTGGAAACACCTCCCATCAGGTGTGTAAGTCGTCACCCTCTTCTGGTAGCAATCAATCACCGTTCAGTAGGCAAATAGCCATTCCATACCTAAGATTATGTCAAAATCGAACATGTCCCTGACCACAAGGTCGCAAATCAAGTGTAAACCTAACACTTTTAATTCACACTGACACTTCCTCCCAAAGGTGATGTGATACTTAAAGTAGTTTTTTAAAGGTTCACATGTAAGACCTAACGATTTAACACATGATATTTTTATTAAAAAAAGTGGTGTGCCACAATCGAATAGAGCGTGAACCCAAGAATTATAGAGTACGATGTTACCTCTAATTACTAACGAGTCTTCGTCCTCTTCCTTTTGATCGTAGGGTCTAGCTCCCATTCAAACTTTCTTGCATTTTCCCTCTCAATTCGCCCAGTTGTTCCAAAATTTGGTTTCCAATGTGGCTCAAGATTTTAGCTGTGGATATTGGTTCATTCTCAGGGTTTCAATTACATGATACTTTATCCTTATTGCGTTATTGTGATACCCCTATTCTGTATTATGCTAAATTGGTCCCTAATTCGTTTATGGTTATGTGTTTAGCATGATTTTATGTGTCATTATGTGAATATACGTGATTTTGAAGTTCTATCTGTTCACCGTAGGAACATCTGTTTGAATAATATGCTTTGGAAATTAAATTGAGGGCCTTATCGGCCGCAGAACCAGAAATTGGTTACACCATTGTGATTGGCATAATTTTTAGAGCCTACGGTGAAATTTAATTGAAAATGGATCCTGGTCAATTTAAATTGATTAAATCAATGAATAGTGCCAAATTGCTCTATTATTATTATTTTATTGTGAGTGGCATTATTTTATTGTGAGTGGCAATTTATGTAAAAAGACACTATAGAACCATTCTCTCTATATTCTCATTTGGCTGATCAAACACTAAGGAGAGAGGGGAGAGGGTCGGCTAGAGAGAGAAAAAGTGCAAGGAATTGGAGCTTTGGTCTAAGACTTGAATCTTTTGAAGAGTTAGCTCAAAAATTGCCATAGGTTGTGAAGATTAAACTCCTTGGTGAGTAATTCATGCATTTTTAGTCATTGTCTTGTGAATTCAAGTTTATTGGATGGCCAAGAGCATGAACTAGTTTGAATGTGAGAGAATTGAGTTGCTTGTGTTCAATTGAAGATCAATAAAGGCATGCATGTATATGATTGTTGTGGAAATTCATAATCTAGTATGAATTCAGTTAAACATGGAAATAAAGATGTTAAATCTCACATGCAAGCATGTTTTTGTTGTATTCCATGAGAATGAGCACTAATTGCATCATTAGAAACGAAAATGAAAGTCAATTTGGGCATGCATGTTGTTTATAAAAAAAATGGGAATTTTGAATGCATGAGTTTGAGTTAATTTGGAGCATGCATGTGATTAATTTGTGAAATTGAGCTCCATTCTGTTGTAATTTGGTGTTGGTACCATGTTAGTACATGTATATTTGATGTTTGAGCCAAAAACATGCACTTGGAGCCTTTGAATGTCGCATTTGAGCTCAAGAACACATTCTGGAAAATCCAGAATTTTGAGGTCCGCCGGCGGAAAACCTCCGCCGAAGGGAAAATCGTATACCAAAGACTTTTTGCAGAAAGATGTCCGCCGGCGGGATATATTACGCTCGAGCGGGGAGTTTTGTAAACAGGCCTTCCACTCGAGCGCTCTATTACACGCTCGAGTGTATTTTTCATGCAACCAGTACTTTCCCAGACTTAAGGGTCCGCTCGAGCGAGGAAGTCTACGCTCGAGCGGGGACTCTGTTTCCTGAAATCCTGTTTTTGCATTTTGTGTTCTGTTTTCCGTTCTCTTTCACTTGCAAGCACTCTTAGGCATATGTTAAGCATTACGAACGAGTTAATGAGATATGAATAAAGCCTAAAGAGGAATATGTGAATTAAAGAACGGATTGAACTGTTAATGACCCTTTTGTGTTCATGAATGTGTAGGGTCAAGCTCCAGGGCAAATCCACAAGCCGATCACTGTGAGCAATATCGATACTTGAATGTTTGTGAATGTCCAATTGTTTACTCCCTTTTAAGCTTTATAAATTGCTAATTGGGATTGTGGACGTAAGTCAGATATGAATGCATAAATGGACCCAAGGTCGTTTTGTTAAACACGAATGGACCAGAGGTCATTTTGTTAAACATAAATGGACCAGAGGTCGTTTTGATGAACATAAATGGACCAAAGGTCGTTTTGACACGAATGTATGGGCCGAAGGCCGTTCTGACATGAATGAGTGGGCCAAAGGCCGTTTTGAAGTGAATAAGTGGGCCAAAGGCCGTTCTGAAATGAATAAGTGGGCCGAAGGCCGTTTTGAAGTGAATAAGTGGGCCAAAGGCCATTCTGAAATGAATAAGCGGGCCGAAGGCCGTTTTGAAATGAATAAGTGGGCCAAAGGCCGTTTGAAATGAATGATTGGGCCAGAGGCCGTTTTGACATAATCAAATGGGCCGAAGGCCGTTTCGTAGTGAATGCAAAGCTGAATGAGTAATAGGCCAGTGTGTGCGGAACTATGTTTTAAATTACCCTTATATATATTAACTATAGAAATGAATTGGGCCCAAGGCCGTTTGGAAAACGTTGTTTTACGTCTTGTCGCATAAATTCTGTAATTGATATTATTCACTGGGCTATCGCTCACGCTCATTCATGTCTTTGTAGGTGAGCTAAGAGAGGTCCAGACCCAGCCTCAGTGAAGCTTGTGTAGAACAACCCAGATTTTGGAGAGTCAGCCCTCGTGTCTCACGTGCGAGACCCGTCCTTGCCTTTTTGTTATGCAATTATATGATGTTTTATTGGCAAGGGTTTTGTGTACATTTGTATGTAGTCTGATATGGGTTGGCTCAGTTTGATGATCCTGTTGTAAAGAAGTTTATGCTACTATACTTTTGATGTGGGTTATTAACGCATATGAGTATGGTTTTGTTTGTTGTGCATATAAGCACCGCTCTATGGACAAAGTTTAAAATTTTTGCTTTCGTTTGGCCCCTTTACTCTGATAATTTATATTTGTTTTGTATTGAGGTCGTAGGTAATCACAGGATTACCGGCCGGTCATGTCCTTAACCCTTAGGGGCGGGTTCGGGTCGTGACAGTTATTACTCACGAGCTCGTGTGTTATCGCTTGTCTCGGTGTAGCCATCGGCTCGAGTGTGGTTCACTATTTTTTTTTTCTTTTTGTTCATAGTACGAGGGGAGGCATAAGTTGGAGTCTAATTATAGAGGCAATTCTCAAGGGTAATCAACTAATCTTAAAGTTATGGTTTAATTATCCTATGGTGTTTAAAACGAATAAGATCAAGTAGTAAATAACAAATATCGGGAAGCACACAACACAACTTCACATATATACATACAAGCAAAATAATAACTACAAGATTGTGAAAACTGGATTAATAAAAGGAATACGAAGTGGAGATGGAAGAATATTATAGTAATTGCATCAATTAATACAAGGATCATCTAAAATACAGATGAATTATGATTTACAACTTTTGTGGTCAAGGTTATAGAGATAGTGACTAAGTCAGATATTTAACTTGAAACTGCGTCGGCCATCCGGCTTTCAAACTGAATATCCAAGATTCGTCACCGAATAAAGAAATTGCAATTTTCAGAAAAATTCTCGTACAAGATGGCATAATCAAGGCTCAAGGTTGCAAATGGTATAATTGACAAATATAAAGTAAAACCAGATGGTAATGACTTAATATTGAAGTGAACAACATCAAACAATGTTACAAATATGGAATGAGGGTATGACAATCGATAGAAGACTCGTAGAAATAACGGTATCCCCTACTTCTATATTGTATCTAATATTCAACGCGTTCCCCTATTCAAAGTTAAAACTGCTTCCCTTTGTAGGTGATCGTCAAATTGTTTGAAGTCAAAACGCGTGGGTAAGGGTTGAACCTAAGCTCTGATACCATTTTGTAACGCCCCAACTTTCGGACCGTTAAATACGTACAATAATACAACACAAGTAGGATAGATAACCAAAACATCTTAATATACATATATAACCAGAGTTAATATCACAAATAATTCGTTTATGTTCCATTATAGGATTACCAAAACATTGCCAAACCAAAAGTCAAAAGAAAAAAAAAAAAAAAAAACACTACTAGTCTAAGTCTTTATATGAACCACAGCTCCAACACTTCATCTTATTTGCCTTCGAAATAACCTTCACCATTGTAAACTGCTTCATCACCTGGCATGACATACCATGGGCTTGGAATGCCCAGTAAAAGCACAAACACCCCCATTTCTTCTATCAACCAACCAACTATACATAGAACAAATTAGGTAACATAACATACAATATTACAACAAGGTTCTATGAATTAGTAGTTAGACTAGACATCTAGAATCCCCCAAAGAGATCCTTCTACCCAACCACAAGGATTGAACACAAGACTATTCAAAACTCCCCCTTTTGCTACTTTGCAGACCATACCACCTATGCCCATCTCCCGGTTATTTACTGGCCAGTGACATTGATGGACCTCAAAAGGGACGACTAAACAAGTGGGCTCGCTTACACCCAAATCATGCCTAGGGCTTGCTTACACCCTACACATAGCATACCAAATCGTGCCTAGGGCTCGCTTACACCCTGCACATACCATACAAAAGGGCTTGCTTATACCCTGAAACTACCGCATAGAGTCTGAAGACATCCGTGTCAACCTTAGGGCTCGCTTAGACCGCTTGCGCAAGACTTAACTCATTTGGTTTTAATCCCATCATAATTCATGTCATTCATATGTATAAATTATTTCACAACACTAATGTGAACGTCACCCACTGCCAACCCCTTATCATTTCCCGTTTATTAGATCTTTTGCCAAGCAAGTTAGTCACGTTCGATAATTCGGTAATATAAAAAAGCATGAGACAAACATAAGAGAGGACATCTAGCCGATGATAATCATACACAAGTATGGCAAGGCAAGCAAATAACATTAGGCATGCTTTGAAATACTTAGAGACAAATAACACAATAAAACACCATTTTCAGCACTGTTCAATTCTGCAGGGCTAACAAGAATGCTTTGGTAAAATTACTTCCAGGTCAAATTAGGGGTTGAAATTGCACAAAAACAATAATCAACTTGTCTAGTTTCAGTTCCAATTCTCTGAATTTGCACAGCATCTCCAGAAATTCATTTACAAGCTATATTCAAAAATCTATCTAGATTTGTCACCCTTTGGGAAAACTAGATTTCCATTCAATCTACCCAATGATTTTCACCCAAATAAATTCTGTTGGAAAGAGGACTCAGAATTCTAAATTTTTATAAAAGAACCAACATGAGATGATTTTTCTGGAATTTTATAAAATTGAAAGAAGTGGACTGTTTTTCAGAAACTCAAGACCAGATTTTTAGACACAATATCCAAGCCCTAAAATCACACAAGGAGGGACTAATAAAATTATCACAAGCTCTAAACACACCAAATATACTACATTAAATTCAGATTTGAGAAATAAATAGGTTTGATATTTCTTTTAAATTAGAGAAGTTGCAACAGTGCATAATTTGACAAATTTGTAGGCAAAGTCACTAAATCAAACACACACTTTCATACACATCAAAAACCCTATATACCATTAATATGCAACACAAGAGGGCATCTAGACAATAGGATGAGATAGGTGAAAGAATTGGAGAAGACATGGAAGGGGTGTGTTCTTACCTTGACTCAAGAAGGCATCCTTTTCTTCCTTTTCTTTTTTTCTTCTTCTCTACTTCTCTCTAATCATACTCTCCTTCTCTCACCCTCTCCTTGGCTGCTGATATGTGTGTGTGTGTGTGTGGAATTGAGACAAGGCTCTCAATTTATAGGAAATAAGCTTGGGTCCTAGCTTAATGACTAAGAAAGGCATAAATATCTAGATATTTTTTATTTTGTTTTTCAACCAATTTTCCACCAAAATATTATTTATAACCCATATGTACATATTCAAATAAGTAATAATATTCTATTCAAGTAAATAATAAATATTCAAATAAATAATAAATGAAAGAATAACAAAAACAAAAACAAAAACAAAATTAAAAATAAAAATAAAATTTGTGAATTAATTTATAAACTAGGAGGTAAATAAATAAAAATCAAGTTTTAGGGTATTTCCAATTATAAAGTTGTGTTCTATGATTTAATTATGATAATATATAGGAAAATTATCCTTTATTGGGCCACTTCGCAAACTATTACGAAACTAGAGGCTAAAATGCTATTAACCTAAGTCTCAGGGTTACACATGTAATTACCAAAAATTAGGATCTCTGCACTTTGGGCTGGGCTATATGCCCACCAAAGAAGACTGAAGAAGGAAATGAGAGGAGATGAGAGGAAGGGCCAAGGCCAAGTGAGCCGGGAAACATTACAAGCTGGTTTGCAGGCCAATCTAGGGACCGTTGAATGGGAGCTTTGTCAGAGAATGAGAGGATTTCCCTTTCTGTGGCTTTCCTGAGCCTTGGGTGGATTCCTCAACTAAAAAGTGTTTCCTGGGTTTCGAAATCTTCTTCGACCACCAGCTTTAAGACAGTGATGAAGAGGAGGTTGATCCAAGTATCGAAGCCAGCTAAAGTAAAGATGACGATTCAAATAGCAATGAGGTTGGAGTATGAGCAGCATGGGCAGATCTCTTGATAGATCCTAAGGCCAGTACGAAGAACTTGGGGGATACCTTTATTGTTTCTATGATCGGAGAGGAACCAGTTATGGACTTCACCAGTTGCATTCTGGATACGTTGGGGGTGCCAGGCCTCACTGGACAGTTAGAGAAGGGCTTTATTGCCAATTCTAAATAGGATGATGAGCCTGAGTCTAATTCCACCGAGTCTGTTAAGTCGGAGTAAGATTCGAGTCTATCTGAGAAGTTTGAGTCTGGCATTTCCGGGGGTGGTAACCCGAGTGCCAACATCCTGTCGAGGTCTTTTATTAGTTTTTCTTTTGAGTCAACTGTAACAGAGGACCTAGACTTTATCAATGAGAATGTAGCAGACTTTACCTACTTCTCTGTGCCTTTAGTTTGCTGCACAGACATTGATTTTCAAAATTTTGACTTAAACGAAGATGAAGAAATTCCTTGGGCTTTGAAAAATTTGATTGACCAAGAGGAGGAGAGGCTTGCTAAACCTTACACAGATGAGATCATTGTAGTTAACGTGGGTACTGAGAAAGATCCATGCTTAGTCCAGATCAAGTCTATGTTGTCTTCGGAGGAACGTGAGCGTTTAATCATTTTATTAAAAGATTTCAAAGATGTTTTTGCGTGGTCTGTAGACACCCCATTTTTGACCGTCCTCAAGACTTGGACGTCATCGTTTGAACACTTGATGATCATCCATGCTCGTGTTCGTTTTGAGTTCCTAAAGGTCTCGGCTGTGAGCCTTGCCTTGGAGCCTCTCAACTTGTCTGTTTTGTGCTTGGTTGTGGACCAAGATCTTGTGGCTTTGTTTCTGAGGAAAGGGAGTGGCCTGCTGGCTAGCCTTACAACCCATCGGCCAGGCCCTGTACCCATCGGCCATGCCCTCTTTCCATCGGCCATTAGTGGTGGCCGGTCGGCACCACTGATGGCCAGTCGGCACCTTTAATGGCCGGTCGGCCATATTTGTTGACCGAGACCCCTTTTTCTACTTTTGCAGATATTTTTCTTCCAACTGGTGCCAGCTGTTGATCACTTTGTGTATCCTCCATACACGTATATAGATGGATTCAAACAAGTTCTAGCTTGTCAAGGAAGCTTTAGCTTGTGTTTTTCTACATAAGGGGAGGCCCTCCCCCTTCTCCAGGGTTCTGAAATTTGGCATTAGGGCTATACATATCCCTCTCTCTCTATATTTGCACTTGTTTGTGCTCAAAAGTGTCATTTCTTCACACTTTTGCACACAAACACCTAGTGAAACACCTTCACTATTGAGCTGAGGTTCTTGGAGGTTGCATTTGAGTGGTTTTAGCTTGGTTTTTGCCTCTAAAGTTGCAGTTCTAAAGTTGTTCTTCAAGGGTGAGTCTTTATCCTCTTTAAGGCTTTGTTGTAGTTGCTTATTTAGCCATCTTTGCATGCTTCTTTTGACTTAACTTTCAACTGTAAAAACTTCTATTTTCAAGTGCTTAAAGTGTTTGTTTGAGGCCTCATTGGTGTTGGGGGTGGTCTACCCCCTTTTGTGCCTTATTTGGCCTTGTTTTGTGCCATCACTTTAGGCCTTTGAGATCACCTTTGTTTGGTCTCTTCACCACTGAATTGCAAAGGAATTTCAATGGTGGAAAGTGTGTTTTGAGGCCCTAAATAAGAGGGGGTCATCCCCTCTCCTTGTGTCTTGGTTGCTTGCCTTGTTGGCCTGATGTTTGAGCTTGTTTTTCTAGTAAGTATTGGCTTGTTCTCAACCTATTTTTGGCCCTATTCTAGCATAGAATAACTCTATTTTGGATTGGTTTGGTCACCCCATGCATGCTTTCTACACTTGTAGTGTAATCTTGCCATTTAGCCTTCTGTGCTCAATGCTTTGATCCATCATGCTAGCCTATTTTGGTCCTATCTCAGCATGTTTTTGGTATTATTTTAGCATGCTATATCTCTATTTTGGGTCAGTTTGATTGCCTCTTGCATGCTTCATACCCTTGTAGTGCAATCCTCCTTATAGCCTTAACATGCATCATGCTTTAGACCATCATTCTAGCATGTTTTTGGCTCCACTCTAGCAACCTTTTACTCATGTTTTTCCATGCTTAAACTCTGTTTCGTGTGCTTTTGGTCATGCATGCCATGCTTTGTATAGCCATAGTGCAATCTTACTCACTAGCTTGGTGTTTTGAGTCCACTAACATGCATTGCTTGCGCTATTTGCATGATTTAGCCTCATTTGATATATGATTTCAGTGCATGAAATATGGTCATACTCTCCCATGCTTCACTCTTTCAATGCTTTTTGAAGGTTATGCTTTGTGCCTCAATCATGAGCCAATTAGCATGCATGCTTGCCTAAGCTTTTGGGATATCATCTCAATGTGTTTTTGGTCTTATTTTTCCATGATACAACTTTGTTTTTGGTTGGTTAGAGCATCCCTCATTTGCTTCTTACACTTGTAGTGTAATCATGTTCATTGGCCTTGCATGCATCATGTTTTATGCCCCCTCATTCTAGCATTTGTTGGCTATGTTCAAACATGTTTCTAGCATTGTTTTGACCTTCCTTGAAACTATTTTGGGTCATCTTGGCCCTTTGGGGTTTGCTTGATATGGCTATGGTACAAGTATCCTAGCTAGTCTTGAGCTTTGAGCCTCCTAGCATGCTTTCTTTGTGATATGTGCACGATTTGGTATCATTTCTTAGATGATTTCAGTGCATATAGTGTAGCTACACTCCCACATTTGTCACTTCTTAATTGTGTTTGAGAGTTGTGCTTCTATGCTTTGTGTGTGAGCCATTGCATGAGCACCATCATCTTGTCTTTCATGCTACCATTTCAGAGTGTTTTGGCCACTGTTTTGGAATGCATGAGCTCTGTCTTGGGCTGGTTTGGTCCATTGAGTATTGCATTACATAGCCCTTGTGTAGTGTCCTTCACTAGTTTCAATGCTTAGGGGCTTTAACTTGCCATGCTCATGTTGTTTGCATGTTGTTGCATTGCATGGTGTTTGGAATGTTGTTGCATTGCATTGTGTTTGGATTAGATGTTAATCCAAACACGAGAAACGAGGAGCGTTTCATACTTGAAGTAATGAAATGCGCCTCATTTCTCGGTCGCCGACCATCTTGATCAAGCATGATAAAGGTGGAGGCCCTTATGTGTTATTTGTGCATTCATTGACATTGAATTGTGCAAACTTGGCTTCTCGGCCATCGTGCATTGCAATGCTTGGTTGGTGGCCCGAGAGTCGAGTACCGCACTCCCTTGAGCTTAAGAAATGATAAGGAGGGTGGTTGTGCACACATTCCTTGCAAATACACTGTCATGTCTCTGTTTGTGCTCTGTTGTAGCAAAAGGAGAAATTGCAGGAAGCAGTGGCCGACCGACCACCAAATCTGCCGGCCGGCCACCAAAAGCTGTCGATCGGCTATCAACTTTGGCCGATGGCCATCCCTCTTGGCCGACCATCCCTCAGCGTGTTCCTAAGGTGGGTCAAAATTTTTAGAAGTACAAAAGGTGTGCAAACAGAGGCATCTTGAGGCACGGTGGTGGATTTTCGAGCGATACCGACCGAGCACGCATATCCCCCTCACTTCCCGAGGCCATTTGTTTAGATTGCTTAGCTAAACTAGTTCATTAGCTTAGTTATTTTGTAATTAATTCGTTAAGTGTTTAATTAATTAATTTGGTTTGTACTTAATTAACTTAGAATACTTAGTTGATTCAATTCGGTTTGTAATAATTAATTAGCTAAGTTAGTTAATTAGTTGATTTGTAATAATTAGTTTAATTAGCATAGCTAGTTAGCTAAATTCATTCGGACCCTCCGTCGAGAGGGCACATTGTTGTAATAAGCGTGCGTGTGTGTGATGCATGCCTTCCAACCCCATTTCTTTCTCCCTTTTACTTATCAGCTTTCAATGGTTAGTTTAGGGCATGTTTTAATTAGCATACTTATGTTTTGCATGCGTGCATCATTCATTCGTCTTGCATGCACTGGGCTCAATGCATCATACAAACTGCATTGTATTTCAATACACTTTATTGAATACATGTTTCAAAGCATGTTATCAAGTGTTGCATTCATATGCCATCTAGGAATAGCCGAGCCTACTTAGTTACATTTTGCATGTGTTGCATTAGGTATTGTTGACATAGCTAGGATCATGCATTGATTACTAACTAGCTTCTTTGGCTCGGAGTACACTGTGAGTGTTTTTGCTTTAGTATCCTTGCATGTGTGTAAGTGACTGCCATGATAGCATGCTTGCCATAAGGCTATTTGCTTATGTGTTTAACTGTTTGAATGCATGTGGGTAAAGGCTTGATTGCCTGGATTGGAAGGACTCGATGATTGTGAGTTTTAAGCCCACTTGAAGTGGCAAAATCATGTTTTTTTAAGCCCACCTTGTTTGGTGGAAAATCCGCATCTTAGCCTACCTACGAGTAGCACTTTCAAACCACTTTCAAAAACAAACATGAGTTATTTTGTTCCAATTCGCGTGATTGAGTCTATACTTGTATGTTGTGTGCATCACATAGTAAGGTTAGCTAATAAACCGGAATAAGAATACATGTGTTTTCAAAAACAACATATCATGTTTAGTAGAGGCTGATCCTTTGATCGGGAGAGTGGGGGTGCTCATTTCATGACCTTCCCCCCTCGTACCCAAGTTCTCAAGCCGAGGCAACTTTGGTGATAATGGACACGTGGCCTTTGGCACGAGTCAGGGTTTCCTAAATTTCCCAAAACAAAATATTTAGGTGGCGACTCTGAAATCTGGCAAAGCAGTCCATGTTTGGCGCTTTTTGATTAAAATCAATTTTCCAAAATGATTTGCCGAATTTGGACTCTTTGGTGATTTATCAGTCTCATATTGCACTTTGTGAGATTATATTCAGAACTGTGACGGGAATCCGAACTGTAGTAGCATGAACCACAATTCGCGCCCTCCCGCGCAAAGTGGAGTTCGAGTGGTCTACATGGTCCTACAAAGACATGTCTAGACTCGTTCTTGAGATTGTACAGCACCGGATCCCTCTTGACCCCGAGGCCTAACCAATCAAGCAAAAACGTCGTAGAATTCATCCAGATTGGGCGCTGAAAATTACGGAGGAAGTCACCACGCAAATCAAAGCCGGATTCTGGATGGTATTTGAATATCCAACTTGGTTGGCCAACATTGTTCCAATTCTGAAGAATGACGGCAGAATTAGAGTTTACATTGACTTTCAGGATTTGAATAAGGCTAGTCATCAGGATGACTTTCCATTGCTGCACATTGATGATTTGGTAAACTTTACTGCCGGCCATGCCTTGTTATCATTCATAGATGGATTTTTAGGATACAACCAGATCTTGATGGCACCTGAGGACAGAGAGACGACTGCGTTCACCACGCCGTGGGCTACCTACTGCTACAAGGTTATGCCATTCAGGTTGAAGAATGTCGAGGCTACATATCAGAGAGCTGCAACCACAATCCTGCATGACATGATCCATAAAGAAGTTGAGGTCTATGTGGATGATATGATTGTAAAATCCAAAGAGCGAGAAGGCCACTACATCGCAGTGGAAAAGTTTTTCGAACGGATCAGGGAGTACAGACTGAGGTTAAACCCACAAAAAGGAACTTTTGGGGTGACTGCAGGAAAAATGCTGGGTTTTCTAATCACACAGAGGAGAATTGAAGTAGATCCGTCTAAGATCAAGGCCATCTTGGAAATGCCACCACCAAGGACTGAAAATGAGGTGCGCGGCTTTCTGGAAAAAGTGCAATTCATAAGATGGTTTATCTCCAAATTAACCTTGACTTGTGAACCACTATTTGGTTTTTTGAAAAAGGGAAAGAAGTTCCGATGGGATGATCGATGTCAGTTCACTTTTGAACAAATTAAGCAGTACCTTCAGAACCCACCTGTATTGTCGCCACCAGAACCAGGGAAGCCACTGATCATCTACCTGTCAGTGACAAAGTCAACCATATGGTGCATGCTAGCACAAGAATCAGAAGCTAAGGGGGAAAAGGCCATTTGCTACCTGAGCAAAAACATGTTGGATTACGAGACCCACTACACTCCTCTAGAGAAGGCTTGCTTAGCTTTAGTTTGGGCCACTAGAAAGTTGAGACACTACCTATTAGCCCCTCAGTAATTTCGGTTTCGAGATTGGATCCCATCAAATATCTCTTTGAGAAACTAGCGTGTTTATGGGTAGGCTAGCTCATTGGTTGCTTCTTCTCTTCGAGTTTGACCTCAAGTACATCACTTGCAAGTCAGTTAAAGGAAGGGCAATAACGGAATTTCTGGCGAACCACCCAGTGGAATGAGATGAAGCAGTAGAGTGCTTATTTCTAGATGAGGAGATCCTGCAGGTAGAAGTGGAGATGTGGACAATGTACTTTGACGAAGCGGCTAATCAATACGATTGCGGGATATGCGTGTTGCTTATAGCACTCGGTGATTCCCATATACTCCTCGCTTTCAAACTCTGGTTCAAAGTATCCAACAATGAAGTAGAGTACGTGGTGTGTATTGCTGGATTGGAAGCTGCCTTGGAACTAGGGACAATAAGGTTGGACGTCATCGAGACTCAAACCTGGTTGTTTCTCAAGCCAATGGAGACTGGAAGGTCAAAGAAGAGAACATGAAAGTTTATCATCAGACCCTGGACATTCTGATTCCAAGGTTTGGAAAACTAACATTTACACATCTACTAAGAGAGAACAATCGATTTGCTGATGCATTAACAACTCTATCCTCCATGGTAGATATACCGCTCGGGATTAAGATGCGTCCGATTATCATCGAACAAAAGTATGTACCTGCTTAAGAGACAATAACTGCAATAGACAAAGTTGAGGACAAGAATCCCTGGTATCATGACATTTGGAACTTCTTGGAAAAGGACATGTACCCATAAGTGGCAAATGCCAAAGATAAACGGGGAATACGGTGTCTAGCCGTTTAGTTTATCATATGCGGACGTAAGTTGTACAAATGAGGGCATTTGGGAATGCACAGGCTCTGTATCGAAGAGGAAGAGTCAAAATGTCTCATGGAGGCCACGAAGAAGAGTGTGGAGCACACATGAATGGTGTGATACTGGCTAAAAAGATCCTCAGATAGGGATATTATTAGTCAACCATGGAGGATGATTGTATCAACTTTGTTCGGCGATGCAACAAATGTCAAATCCATGCTAATCACATGAATATCCCGCCGTCAAACCTCTACAACATGACTTCACCATGGCCTTTCTCAATCTAGGGAATTCACGTCATCAGAGCAGTCTCGCCAAAGGGTTCGAATGGACAAGAGTTCATTTTGGTGGCGATCGACTATTTTACCAAGTGGGTAGAAACACAGTTGTATTATGTACTGAAAGCGTCACATGTAGCCAAGTTCATCAGGAATAGCATCATTTGTAGGTATGGGTTGCCAATGAGATCATATCAGACAATGGCTCAGACTTCAAGAAAAATGTGGTGGATTTGCTCGAGACATACAACGTGGTTTTTCACAAGTCATCAACATATAGGCCACAGACCAATGGAGCCGTTGAAGCCGCAAATAAAAATATCAAGAACATTCGGCTAAAGATGGTGGAAACCTACAAGGACTGGCCAAATAAACTATCTTGTGCACTCTGGGGTTATAGAACATCAATTCGAACATCTACAGGGGCAACCCCCTACTCTTTGGAATATGGGATGGAAGTTGTTTTGCCAATCGAGATCGAAGTACCATCGCTGAGAATTATGGCCGAGTGTCAGATAGCAGAGACGGATTGGCAGTAGAATAGA
Source organism: Camellia lanceoleosa (assembly GCA_025200525.1). Lineage (NCBI taxonomy): Eukaryota > Viridiplantae > Streptophyta > Magnoliopsida > Ericales > Theaceae > Camellia > Camellia lanceoleosa. The sequence continues at coordinate 84,365,944 of CM045769.1, forward strand.
TTAGAAGAATTGATGTTGTTTAATAAGAGGAGGTTAAAGCCATTGTATCACATTCGAGGATATAAGCACAAAATCACCACGGCCTTCAACAAGAAAGTCAAGTCTAGAAACCTCAAAGAAGGAGATATGGTGCTCAAAGACAACCGAGCTCCCATCCATGACCCTAGGGCAAGTTCGGACCCAATTGAACTGGTCCCTATATCATCAAATCCGTCTGGTTAGGAAGAGCAATCATCCTTATGGATTTAGATGGCTTGGAATTCTCGTAACCGATCAATATGGACAAGTTGAAGAAATACTATCTTTGAAAAACTCGCTAGGCCGAAAACCCAAAAGGCCGACCTAGGAAAAAGTTAGAGCGTGAAAAATTGGAAATAAAGAAAAATAGAGCTCGGAAGGTTGAAAACCCAGAAGGGTGGCTTTGGCAAAAGTTAGAGTGTGAAAAAATAGAGTTATTACTCGAGTGAACCTTAACCGAACTACGTAATGCCTGATTTTCATCTTTGGGATACGTAGGCAACTTCATCCCGGAGTTCGGCTCTAAACATTTTTAACTCAACTGTCCTATCTATTGTTGCTCGGCCTATCTCACCATTGGTTGATTAGGTTGTTTTACCACCATTTGACAGAAGGGGCTAGTTGCAAGTTAAAGCAAAGGGCAGAACGATGATGAAGGTGAATGCAGTTGTGGGCAGTTATGATCTTCTTGATTCAAGGCTATACTTCTTAAGGATTGATTTCATGTGTGTCAGCTAATGACCGTTTGCGAAAATTGTTTTGAAAAGTTTTAATGAAGTTGATTTTCTCACGATTTCACTTTTTACAACAAAGACCATTCTTTGGACCAAAAAGGAAAATTCTCAGTACTTGTAACTTTCATTACATGATTTCAACACAAGTCCATCCTCTAACTCTCAGGTCAAATCAAAGTTTTTTATATCATAAAAACCTAAAAAGAAAAGTCAAAGCAATAAACTAGGGGCACAAATAAGTCAGGTAGTGGTCTTCTGCCTCTTGCCCGCATTTGCAGAAGTCTCTGCAGCCATGGATGGCCCAACCTATGTCACATCCTCGAGCCTAGCCAAGCACTAGCCAGAAAGGGTACAACTGAAGCTGGCACTAGGGGCCAAAAGCTCTCTTGTCCTCCAAGCAACAAGGTATCAAGTTAGATGCGAAGCATGAACTGGGAATAGAGCAGGGTATTCCACCCCCTCACCTAGATGGGTCTGATCACACCCAAACTGGCATTTGAACTGAAATAGGAAATAGAAGGCACAGTGTGTGAGGTTAATCAACTATATACCCTACAAGCGGGACATGCTGTAGCTCATCTCGGCCAAGTTAAGCCAGGGGCAATGCCAAGCGATGTCAGTTGTGGATCTGCTGTCACATTCAGTCACACCACAATCCCTCTATGGGAAAGTCCACTAGCTAGGAGTGAAAGAAGTAAGATCTGGCCGAATAATCGGGGCAAGGGTTCACGACCTTCAGCTTATCCATCGACCACACCTGGGAAGGGATAAAAAAAAAAAAAGCGATTAAAGAATAGAGAGATATACATTAAGAGAAAAAGCAAGGAAAGGGCTTTGAGAGAAAATAGAGATTGAATGCCAGAGTGATGTGAGAATCATAACTGAGAAAGGGTGGAAAACAATACTTGGAGAAGCAGTGGACTCCCCGCAAACTGAGAAGTCTCTAGCCGATAGAAAGCATCTAAACTCATTAAAGTTTCACCCAATGCCAAACCAATGCAACTCTAACCCTCCTTCAGGCATTGGGCCACCTCGATCAACCTAATGCTAGCTTCGCTACAACTAGGGACGAGTAGGAAGTGTGCAAGTAAACATAAGCAGAGGGCATGTTGATGATAACCTCGCCAGAAAAGGTCACTTCTGTCTCCGATAACGGAAAATCAATGTATCAAGCCAGGTATATCCAACTCCCTGTCATGAGCCAAGGACCGAGCCTCGTATAACGTAAGCCCACACATCCTTTCAAGAGCCCGTGCATGGCCAAAACGGGGTTGAGGCATAATCTCCTCATTTTGGTAAGACTCCATTAATGCTTGAAACTCTTCGAGAGTTAAACACATCTCTTGTGATCCAAAGCGAAACACATGAGTGATTGGGTCCCAACATCGAGCAGTGACATGAAGGAACAGAAGACAAAACGGAGTGCGACTCAACAAAAAAAGAATGTTTATGCCGAAATCACTAAAATTTACCTTCTCCGTGTTGTCCAAAGTGGTCATCTAATCTTTGAGCCTCTCAACAAGAAAAATCTCCATTTTTGGAGAAAACAGCAGAAAAGATAAGGTTCTATTAAAGAAACAACAAGAGAAGACTTTTATAGAATATAGGGGTGTGTAAGTGGTTGACAGTTGTTGCTAGCTGTCCAGCCGCAGGTCTTGGCTGGCAGGCCACTTCACCAACTGGCCATCCATTTGGTTGGTCGGCCGTCCAAGTCTGTCATCCAAACAGCTTCACAACAGTTTTATGTCTGCCCTTTTTGATTTTGAGTCTTGTTTTGAGCCTTTTCTTTCTAGTAAGTGTAAACAGTTGTGTTTAAGTTGTTTTTACTTTGTTTTTCTTTTATTGAGTTGTATTTTGCATTTTGGTCAGTTGTAGGCTCAATATCCAGTTAAGAACTCGTTCAAATGTGATCATACTCAGTTTCAGTTTCAGTTTCACAAATACAATCCAATTTTTTTAAAAAAAAAAAAAAAAAAAAATTATGCAAGTGTTGTGTCATGCTCAAGATGCTACTCAAAACAAAAATTCTTTCTTTTATAAAACTGTAAGGTTCAACCACGATCATAGTTCTTACAAAAGAGAAAATACAAGTTTTCAAAAAGAAAAGTAAAGACCAATCTGAAGTTATATAAAGTTTTGAACTACCAAAACAAAAGAAAAAAAGTAAAAGGCGTGTAAAAATTAGTGTCAGTCACATCAAAAGGCCGAGAGGCCTTCAAGGCCCTCTTCCGAGGAGGGGACTCAGGATCACTGTCACCATCAGCACCGTTATTGTCAGAGGAGTGTGACTCAGAGCCAGCATCATCCTTTTCGCTCTAAGACCTAGAGTGCTCGCTCATCGTCCCCTTAGTGCCGCTTGTCTCAGCATCATCTCCACTCAAATTCAGCTCTGAATATGAAGAAGTCTCATGTGGCTGAGACTCTCTACTTTGACCCCGGGCACCTCTACCTTTGCCCCGACCTCTACCCTCGCCCTTGCCGCGTATAGGAGCCTGTCTATCTCTCCTCTCTACAACCGAAGGAGGTGTCACTGGTGTCACAGGTGTCGCAGGTACAAACGGATGCTAAAAGTAAGAAACAGAGTATCAGTACAGTTTGGTGCAAAAACAATATAGGTATGGCAAGAAAGGAATCAGAGCAATTAGATGAATGAGAAAAGTAAAGTACCTGATGATCGTAGTAGGCGAGGAGGACCTCCCTCTTTCGTACCATCTGGACCAGGGAGTCAACAAACTGAAAAAGGCCGTCCACGTTCTCCACTGGCACCTACAAGTGAGTTTGCACATCAGTATACAGAAAAGGGAGTATGAAACATAAAGTGCAAGATAAAGTACATACTTGCTGCACGTCGTGGTCCCTGACATACTCGTGCTCCTCTGGGTACTAAACTAGGATCTGGTGGGTCGTCACACTTGGCCGCTAATATGTGATCGTGGTCGGAAACACAGGCGGACCAGCAACATGTACAGCGGGGGGCAGCCCCTCCAATATCATGCTTGGCCACACGAGCGGCATCTCTGGCAACAGGAATATCCACAGCACCTTATTTTAATCTGAGCGGATCGTTGTTTTGTTGCCAGTGATTTTTGGGTCATCTTCTCTTTGCTTCAAGAGATAGGGATTTCTTTTCTCTTTTTCAATACTTTATCTATAGATAGATATGTGGTAGATTTTATTACACAAAAAACATGTTTATTATGAATTTTTGAAAAGCATGTAGCGAGATCTAGGGTTCAATAATGTGAAGTTTCAAATTGTTAATTGGTTGTTGTTTTGGTTGATTGAAGGGTAGTTTTATGTGTTGATGTTGAGGAGAGGAAAAAGCCCTAATTTAATACTTTTAGCTCGATGAATTGAAAAAGTGGTAAAGTTGAACAAGGGTTGTGTTTTATTTTTTATGGCTTGTGTAAGTGTGTTAATTGTTAAAGTGGAGAGTTAACCATGAGGATGAGACTAATTGGGATGTTGAGAGAAAATCGGGTTGTGACTTTGACATCATGGATGTGGATTTTAATGAAATGTAGAAATTGGTTGTGGAAAGAAAATGAAATTGTAACCTTTCATAAATTGAGGATGAACTTGAGGTTAGATTTTAAAACCTTTAAATATTACTATTATGTTTGTTGTGGGACTTAAGGTCTTGTGAGAATCAGATTATTGTTTCACATGTATTTAATACATATGTTTGGAGGTCTTATCCTTGGTCATCAGTGGTGGATGACATTGTGATGTGGAAAAGATTACGTGTAGGTATTACACTCAGGTTATTTATGCTTGTGGTATATTTGATGTTGAAACTGTACAGGCACTAAAAATAAAAGGTACCATTACCTTCCAGCTAGCACCTAGAGAAATTGGTTGTGCTTAGAATAAGAGGTACCAGTACCTTCTAGCTAGCACCTGGAGAACTTGGCAAATGTACCATTTCCTTCTAGCGGGTGTCTGGTAAATTGGCAGAGGTACCATAACTTTCCAACGGGTGTCTAGTAAATTGGTAGAGGTCATATTCCCTTCCAGCTAGTGACTAGTAAATTGGCTTGTGTTAGGGAAAGATGTATTCTAGGCTTACCATGCTTAAGTCAGGTAGATAAGAGTTTTGTTTATCATTATTGTCTCAGTGTGTCTGGGTGTATCATGTGTTATGATGGCTATGGTTTAGGAAGACTGAGTTGTCTTATATATTGAGTAAACTGTTGTTGGGTGTTTGTTGCTTTCATTTTTCGTATGAGATGTTATGTATACATGTAAGAGTATCTAATAAATTTTAGAAAGTATTTTTTTAACTTTGGACATAAGGCCCGGAAAATGTAATGAACGTGTTGGAAATGGAAGTAGGTTACGTATCGAATTTGTAAGTAAAAGTAAGAAATCAAAATCTTGTTAATGTACTTTGAAAACAAAATAGTTGATATGTGATATTGTTGAAATGGAAAACAAGCAGGAAATGTGAATTATCTGTGTTGTTGAACGAATTTGATGATTTTGGGAAAATTACTTATGTAAATATACTTTAGTACAAACCATCACATTATTTACATAGTACAAGTTTAAGCATTCATTATCATATCTATCTGTAAGTTATTATTATTTAGGGCCATGTTGGGATTCTTACTGGACTTTATGTTCATCCCATGTTGCTAATCTTTTTTCAGGTGAACGTCGAGAAGTGTTTTCAAGATTGAGGATCTTCTTTATCTATTGGCCACGGGGCCTAATATCTACTGGCAGAATGCCGTTGTCGTAAAAAGGTTGGACCCTTTCTGTTTTATGTAGTGATATAAGCCTGCGGACAATTTATTTAATTATGTTACATGTTGCATCCATTATGTATTTCGAATGATAGAACCCTTATCTATTTATCATGGTTAATGTATTGAATAACAGTACGTTGTTTCTAAATATATAATAATAGTTTTGGTAAAGTTATCCGAGTAATAAAATGTGGGGGCATTACCTATGACATGTATACATGAATTGAAATAAAGGAAGATATAGGTAAGTTTATGCCCTAATGGCCGCATCTTTCCAAGTCAATAATTGGTTACATCGAAAGTGAGGCTATGTTCTCAGGGTTAAGATCCTGAGAGATTGCTCTAAGGGACTTCTCGGTTTGTCTCAAGAGACTTACATTACGAATATCTTAGAGCGATTCTGGATGCAGAGCTACAAACCTATTGACACTCCCTTAGCTAAAAGTGAGAACCTACGTCTTAATATGAGACCTAAGACTCTAGAAGAAAAATAAAATATGGCCCAAGTACCCTATGCTAATGTAGTGGAAGCCTGATGTATGCTATGATGTGTACTCGGCCAGATATATGCTATGCAGTGGGATTAGCAAATTGTTACTAGTCTAATCTAGGACTTGCTCATTAGAATGCAATCAAGAAGATATTGTGTTATCTGATAGGGATGACAAATTATATGCTTTGCTACCAGTGTGTGGATTTACGCCTAGTTAGCTATAGTGATGCTAATTGGGGTGGTGATATAAATGAGAGGAAGTCCATATCTGGATATGCTTTCCTACTCGATGGTGGAGCCATTACTTGGAATAGTAAGAAGCAATCATGTATTTCTTTATCTACAATGGAAGCAGAGATTGTGGCATGCTCAGCTACTGTACAAGAGGTTGTTTTGCTACGAAAGTTCTTACAGTATTTGGGAGTAGCCTCATAAGCCTCAGACAGTATCACTATTCATTGTGACAACATGGTTGCACTCGCCTATGCCAAAGATCCTAAATATCATAGAAGAACCAAACATATGTGGACATAAAGTCAGAGAAATAGTAGCGCAAAAGCAAGTTGTCTTAAAACACATTTCTGCTAGTCGCATGGTTGCGGACCCATTTACTAAACCCATTTCGAGAGATACTCATTGTATTCACGTCAAGGCTTTGGGTTTACATAGATAGTAGTGATGTTTATGCATTTTTTTTCTTCTTTAGACTTGGATGATTATTTATGTACCTTACAATGTTTGGGATATTATTTATGTTATGCTTGCTATATTCATTTTTGTGTTTGGGTATGTCTTGCAAGAGAACATATACAGATTTGTTGGTTGATGTCAATGGAAAAGATTGGCTCACTCACACAAGCAATCACTTTTGGCGCTTGATGGAGCGACCAAAAATGAGACATGTGGTTGTTAGATCATAATTGGAGTTGTTTCTAACTTAGATTACCCACAGCTAGAGTTGCCTTGGTTGTAACCAAGATGAGGTCATGTTACTCGACTGACCATGGATAGAACTTTCTACTTTTCGTGATGTGTCTATAAATGATGGCCAGATACGAGATCTCATTTTAGCACTTGTATAGCTACTGCATAAAGAACTCGAGTTGTTAGGCGCTAGAAAAGTGACATGTGCGCTAGTTAGTGACTAAATTAATGTACGGTGTTTGGAGAATGACATCACTCTTTGGAAGAGTAACTCCACCGTAGCATATATTCATACTACATGTGCTTGGCGACTAGATACTGAGGTGAGGGAAAGGATCTCGGTTTTTTCCTCATTGTGTGATTCCAAATATGTCAAAAATATGCTTTAAATTTTGACATTTGTACTATACCCTTAGAAACTTTCAAACTATATCGTAAAGTACAAAGTCGATGTTAGCTACTTTGGTATGTTGCTTATGGTCATGTGTGATTCAGCTTTTAGGAACATGTCCAGGAAAGTGATTGACTTCGAACTAAGTGACATGAGGGCAAAAGGAGCATTGTCTAGAATTACACCTCAACTCTATATTCATTGTCAACTACTTACATCGCTCTGTATGAGATGTGGATTGGGTGTGAACACATAGCATGATTGAAGGAGTAAAGCTTTCTCCTTCAGGGATCAAAGATGATTGACTCGGTGCAATTAGATGGATCTAGGGCATATGAGATACTATCTTTGGGTTGATGCCTCTGTGCTGGCTCGTGACGGGTTTCTAGTGTAGAACTCCCACATGTAGGTATCCTCGGTGTTCGCACGGTCCATTGGCTAAGAATGATTGTGTTTATCGGGTAGATTGAGGTACAAAAGGCGTGGTGTCATGCCAATGCATGTTTGAGTGAGAGATGTTGAAAATTGGGTCAGGTTTAGAACCCAGACCCAATTGGGTCACCCATGGTAGCATAACCCGGCTAGGAGAGATCCAAATAATATAACAGATTATAATCTTGATATGTGATAATTATCAATATATAAATATATATTAAATTATAATTATTAATTAGATACTCTTGATCTAGGGTGAACCTTATCTGGGATAATATATCTATTCTATGGGTCTCCTAACACTTCTATATAAATAGAACTTGGGTTCTATATTTCATAGAACAAAAAATTATATATTCTCTCTTTCCATAAATCATACTGCCTTTGTACTGTGATTAGTGTGAGTAAAACTCTACTAGTTTTACTCCATTGCTGATAAAGATTATTTAAGAGTTCATGATTCACCTTCTAAACTAGATTTGTTGTGCAATCTGTTTACCCACAAGGTATGCCTGAATCTATATAATTTTTTCGCTGTATATATAGTATTATATTTCCTTCAATAGTAAATTTATAAATTATGTGGATTTTATCAATCAAATACAAAAACAATATTTCATAGTGGATGAGAAAAGTGAGAGCAAGAGTTCGGTATTAGAAAGTTGTATAACCACTTATATAAAATAAACTGATGATATACAAATGTGATTCGACTAATGAATAACTAAGCGAAATTTTAAGAAATAAGAAACTTAAACCCATAATTTATTGAGAATCCTGATTAATGATCTAGATTCAATTCTTAAATGATGGGTCCTATTCCTAAAATAAATTTTAACCACACATGTATTTTCTAGACAAATTTCTAGTAAAAAAATTTGAATTTGTAGAAGTCCTCATAACAAAGACAAATATGTGTTATCAAAAAGCGGTTGGATTATCTCTTGTATAGTAAACAGAAATAAAAGTTGTATATGTAAAAAATAATGAAAAACTTACACCTTATATAGAAGATGAAGTGTCTCTTAATGAATAATAGATGTGTCTATTCAATTTAATTTTTTAATGATTTGTAGGAGAATAACCATTTGGTCTATAGAAATTACTAATTTTTAACTTTTAAAATTAAGGTTGGCTCACCAAAATTATATTTCGATAATTCGAACAGTTCATTTTGTAGAACCCTTAGTATATATCATTCATAATAAATAAATAAATTAGATTGATTTGATAAGTATAACATTTTTATTTTATCACATATTTTTGAAAAAATAGACGACAAATATATTTTTAAAAATAAACTTTTTTTTTTTAGACAAATACAATAATATTACACGGAGGATTGTACAAAATGAACAATTCAGATTATTAAAATAGAACTTGTGGTGAGTCTTACGAAGCTGGGAAATTTTATCAAGTTTACATTTGAATTTAAATTTAAATTTTTGAAAAAAACAACCGTAAAATTATATATTATTCTATGAAAAATACAAGAAATCCACAATTTTATATATACAAATTCAATTACAATAATATGACAAGACAATTGGACACTATATATAGCTAAGTATATGACAAATTAAAAATTAATATATATTAGCATCAACTATGTCACATCATTATGGATTAAATTAGAATTTTTTTAAGAGTTTCAAATAATAATAATATTATTATTATATATGAAGTTCTTTAACGGATGAAAACTGTAAAGACCATTCACAAAAATTCAGAAGTCTTAGTGCCTATTGCTACATGGTGCCTGTGACTATTGCTATATGGTGTCTTTTTAAGGGCAAAGTGTTGAGAAGGGTATTTTTGATATATGAACCAGTGGAAAATAAGTGAGGGTTAAGGGCCATCAAATGGCCCGTGAAACCCAAAAAAAAAAAAAACAACTGATATTACCCAATTCGTCCCATGGCCCGTGCCAATCCGCTGAGTGTCCAGCCTATTTCAACCCATAAAAGATGATTTAGGGTTTCGACAAAGGTTTATTACCCAAGTCCGTCCATAAACCTGACCTGTAAAAATTCACATGGATAAACTCAACCTAATCATTACATTAGCTTGACTCAAACTATCCCGTCCAAAAATATATATATATATATATATATTTTTGATATGTATTCAAAAAAATTAACATTGTTTAATTCATTAAAATATATTAATGATTTTACATATATATATATATATATATATATATATATGTGTGTGTGTGTCTATATGATATGAGGTTACATAAATTAAATGGAACAAAAAAACAATAGCAGCAAGTAATCATATCCTCTTTTTTTTCTGAAGTTTTGGTTAACTTAAAGGGGTTCGTTTTCGAGAGTCAACATGATCAAATTTGATGTAGGAAATGTCAGCCTAGTTGGATTTTCTAGCTTTGTGTAATGCTAGCTCTTTGGCTTTTTTCCCCCATTTGTAAGTATTAGAAATAAAATTACATTATGTTATTCGATTGTTTTTTTTTATTATGTTAGATATAAAAAGACAAAAAATTAAAAATAAAAATACTTGAATTATCTTAGAAAGTAAAAAAAGAAAAATAACTACTAAAAATATTAAAAATATGTGAATGAAAAATGTGTAAAACTTAATAATATAATTATAATGTGTAGTTTGATTTGATTTGATTTTGGCTAGTAAGATTTGAGCTTATGAGTGAGATATAATTTTAATTTTTTAAATAAGTCCAACCAGTATCAACTCGTTAATTAATCAAAGTCTGAAAAACTTAATTAATATATGAGATTTTGACATAATAATTACGGGTTGGATAAGCCTAACCCATCCCATTGAGAACCCCCGGTGAGAATGCTCACATTTTTTAAATAATAGTAGATATAACGTGTTTACATGCAAAAGTCAAATATAAATGAGGGTGTTCATATTTTTAAGATAATAGTAGATATATATGTACACATGTGATGTGACTAAAACATTACAAGAATGACCAAAGAAAAGAAAGGCGTTTTGGCTTTCAATCTTTTTAGCCCCTTTTTATATATATGTACATATGTAATGTGACTAAAACATTGCAAGAATGACCAAAGAAAAAAAAAAAAGGCGTTTTGGCTTTCAATCTTTTTAGCCCCTTTCTTTCAAAAAGGAAGGATAATGGGGATGCTTCCCTGTTCGTGGTCAGGATTATCTGCAAAGAATGACTTTCTTGCTTCTCATATTTTACATCGATCATATAAAATGAATGCTCTGTGTGGAATTTCGTCATTGGGGAATCCCAAAAAACCAAAAATCTTTCTTGTGCTTGAGGTGGTGTCATGTTGTTTATTTTTATTTATCTTTACCGCTTGAAAATTGAAATATTTGATGAATTGAATGTTGCATTTTTATTTATCTTTACCGCTTAATTACAAATATGTATCATACATATACACATCTTTTCATGAGTGTATTGTAAATTTTTTCTAAAATTACAATCATATTTCTAGCAAAAGATAATTTTTGATTTAAAAATAAAATTACATATTTTTATAGTAGTATTATGTATTTTTATTGTAATGCTATACATTTTAGGGTTAAAATATCTTTGAATATATATATATATATATATATATTGCGTGTGTCAATTTTTGATCACACTGTCAACTCAATATTCAACTGGAGAGCACTGGCAGAATAGGATAAGCCCGAACAAGCTGCAACAGAAAGAAGAAATTCCGGCGATGGTTCCAAGGGCACTCCGATGATCAAATCAGTAATCAAATATCTCTCAAAAATAATCAATAGTGCTTACTCATTGTTCTGAATATAAATTGCGTACCTTAGACCCATTGGGGGTGCCTCTCTTTTATAGCCAACTAAATCCTAGTCCAAATAGAAGCCTAGCTTCAATGGACTTCTGCTCAATGCTTATCCTGGACTCTCCAATAGATAAAGATAAACTCCCTAAGAGTTTTATCCTTATCCAGACTGAAGTTCTTCCTCATTCTAGGACTCTTGTCCCTCATCCGCTTATCCCGGAATCCGATATCTTCGGAGATAACCTCGGCCTGGCCGAGAACACCTCGGCGTTACGACCAGGACACGTGGCACCCCGGCTGACACGTCGGCGTCACCTTGGCCACGTTTGGTACTCAGAAAATATATCCCCACAACTGCCTCCTAGGTTCTATTACTTCGGCATCCTGAGGTGATGGAACCTATATTGTGAATGTCGGCGATCCTGCTATATCATCCAATACATCGGCTTCACACAACTAGGCCATGTAGTCTGCCTCATCAAGGCTTTTAGAACCAATAACCTAGTTCATTTGAGTTATTTAGTCGAGATCTTCCTATCAGCCGAGATCATTGCTTCATTTAAACCAAGAACTCCAAGAGTTTTATCACGCGTATGAGTTGTCACGCAAAAATAAATCAATCATTTCTGCTACGTGTTTGTCCCCCACTGGACCGTGTCCGAAACACGCTTGTAAATCGTCTTGTGTCTGGGTGCGTCGTCTGACAAGTACGTCGTCCTAGACGTATTGATGGTTTTCTGCTGCCATTCTCCGTATTTTGATCAAAATCAATTCTCTCTCTCCATCTCTTCACTTTTGCATCCTCGTTCCTAGGTTTCCAACTTTTTCCCTCTCTAATTTCTCTCTTCAGAATACGCCATTGTTCCAAATTTTCAAGCTCTGTAACTGTTTTCATTTATCTGCTCCGATGAAGCTTTCGCTGTCCTCTTCTGATTGTAACCGCCTCCTGACTCCGGCGTTTTCAATACCGGCTTCATTTTTCTGGTAAGCTTTTGTTTCCTCCTGGTTTCTAGTTTTTTGAAAAAGCTTTACCTTTTTATTTGTTGCCATTGCTGTTTAAGTATGTTTGCTTCGTGATTCTGTTTTTGCCCAGTCCTTTCTTGAATATTCACATACTGCTCACAAATTTGTTCACTTTTACCACTATTCTTGGCCTTGTACCCTTGCACACACTTTGTCACAGTGTTCTTGATGATTCACCACTATTCTTGATTCTGAGTCATTGCTCTTGTTTGTGTTTTCTGTATTGTCTCCAGATTCTTGCCTTCAATCTCCGTTTGTTTAGACTTAGGTTTGAGATTTTCCCTAGAACATGTGAATCTTAGGGAAAACTAAAAAGAATCCCCCTCTGATCTTCACAAATTCTTACCCCAACGTGAACTTTAGGTTTTGCCGAGGTCTTCTAAGCCTTTACAGAACACTTTATTTCCAATTTATACACCATCCCCCTAAGCCAACATCATGGGTATGTGGAAGCATAGGGTAGACACCCCGACCAAATTAGAATACTTTAGGCAGGAGTTTTCCATCCCTGCCGACGTCCACCTCAGGTTGGCAGGGGAGGAGGATTCCATTATGCTCGATATGAACCTCATGCCTTTCCCAGTAGTGGCCTTTATCGAGTGTGGACTTAGGTTTCCACTTGACACCTTTTTCCTAGAAGTCCTTCATTACTATAAATTGAACCCGATGCAACTTGCCATCAATTCTTACCGAGTTATCAATGGTACAATAGCCTTAGCCAAACAAGAGAATGCTAGGGTTACTCTTGCCGATTTCCAGTACTGCTACACTATGTGTCGCCTGAAATCGGAAAAAGGCCATATCTATTACCTCAAGCCGAGGTCCACTGAGTACAAGCTCATTGCCGACCTCCTAGACTCAAACAAAGGTGCTGAAGATGATTACTTCATCGTCTCGGGCAACTGGGAGTTTCAGCCCAACGATGACCTTCACCTTTATCCCTTAAGTCGAACAGTTTTCAAGGAAAGAGCTAGTAAGGGCTAAGTGTCACTTTTTCTCGCTCTCTTTTTTAAAGTTTTCAATACTTTATTCTAATGTCTGTGCTCTTCTTTTTGCAGTCCTTCCTCAACCATCAAAGCGCTTTCGCAAGTCTTTCTTTCCCAGCAAGGACTTGCAGAAGCTATTGGATTTGGCAGTTCATAAGCGGAGAACCCCACTGCTACTCAACTTCATTCCCACTTACAAGTCGGTTCTTCCCGACGTTCCAAAGAAGAAGAATAAGAGTCAATCTCCTCCGTCTGCCTCTATTCCTCCAACAGCCTTATCATCTCGGCCAGATCAAGGATCGACCTCAGATCCAGCGAAGCAGCCGTCAACCTCGGCTCCATATCTGATCCCACCATCTCAACGTCAATGCCGCTGTAGGACTACAATTACCACCAAGATGGGTCGCAAGAAAGTTGTCGTTGAAGACCTCCTAGCCAACATCCTCGACTCGATTGACGCTCAACCAAAGACAAACCAAATGAACCAAAGCAAAAGCAAAAAAGACTCAAGAAGGCTCAGCCAAAGGCAACGGTGACTCAGATTGATACTGAGGACACCTTGCCAATTTCAAAATTGGCTGAAAGTGAGAAGACCTCTTCTGCTATCGAGAAGAGGCCCGCTGATGCTGAACCATCTCAATCAACTCGGTCTAAAAGGCCGAGGTCAGAGTCAGCCACTGCTTCGGACTCCATGAAGTCAGATGCCCCATGGGCTCCACCTATTACTTTGGAGGACAGGGCGGTCAAAGTTGATGATAGTGCCGACGACATCAACGTCGGTATTGCCCTTACTACAGCCTTACTCCTCCCTGGGGATCTCCACCGCAACGCCGAGATGACTGAGTATGAAAACTTCGCCTTGATGCTGCAGCACTCTGCTAAAGTAAGCCCCTTTATTTGGTAATTTTTCTTTCTCTATTTTATACTTAGAAAATTTTCTAATAACTTCTACTCTATCCATTTTTCTTCAGACAATCCAGCACGTCCACTCTTTCTCAATGCAATCTTTTGAGATAAGGAAAGCGTTGGCCGACAAGACTAGGGAGGTTGCTAGTCTGCAGAAGACCCTCAAAAAGACTGAGGGAAAGATGAAAACTTTATCAGACCAGGCCGAGGCAACCGTCAAGGCCAAAGATGAGGCTGAGGAGAAAGCAGACGCTGCAGAGGCCATCAAGAAGGTTCTCGAGGCTGAAAAGAGAGAGGCCGAGGAAAAGATGACCCAGGCCTAGAAAGAACTTCAAGATGCCTTGGCCACAAATGAGGCTGAGATCAAGGCCGCTGATGAGAGGGCGTATTCTGAGGGGGCGACCGATGTCAAGGAGGACTACAAAAAGCAGGTGAGGCAGGCATGCAACAAGGGTTTCACCCTTGGTTGGATGGCTGCCCTCAAAAAGCTTGATGTCCTCGAGGACTCCCCCCTCAGGAATGCCGATGTCCTTCCCCTTCCATTCCCCCCTCACACCAAGCCAATCTGCAGACGATTCTGAGTCTAAAGATGAAGCTTTGGTGAGAAAGAAGAAGGATGATGCTGGGGCCGCGCCCCCTACTCCAAATGAGCAAGTCCTAGACTTGACTCAGGACGAAGAGGGTGAGGTCTCCATAGACACTGTTCCCAAGAAGACAACATCGGACCCTTCTATTGCCAACAAGAGCCTTGACCAAACCCTTCAAGAAATAGATGCTGAGCTGGCTGCCGAGATGTCTTCTCAGCAGTCTTTCGAACTCCAGACTCAACCAGCCAGCGGTGCCAAAGAATCTTAGTTTGATGTTTGTCTCATTTTTTCTGTACTTTGCACTTTGTTTTCCTTTGAAACACTATAAGCTCTTTATGTGGCTGATATTCCATCTTTTGAATATAAACACAACTTCTTTCTTTGAATGCTTGTATGACTTTTATACTTAGAATATTTTGCATATCTTCAATGTACACCTTAACTGTGTAATCTTCTCGGGGTGAAATACTTTGGTCATACTCACCAACGGTTTACATCGGCAAGTACATAAGTACTTATTTTAATACAACCTTGGCCTTAACTTGTAAATTTTTTCACAAATTTCAACAAGTGCTCGGTTTAACTTCAACTTGTAAATTTTTCTCAAATTTCAACAACTGTTAAACATAACCTCAGTTTAACTTCAACTTGTAAATTTTTCATAAATTTCAACGAGTGTTAAACATGACCTCGGTTTAACTTCAACTTGTAAATTTTTCATGAATTTCAACGAGTGTTAAACATGGCCTCGGTTTAACTTCAACTTGTAAATTTTTCATAAATTTCAACGAGTGTTAAACACGACCTCAATTTAACTTCAACTTGTAAATTTTTCATAAATTTCAACAAGTGTTAAACATGACCTCAATTTAACTTCAACTTGTAAATTTTTCATAAATTTCAACGAGTGTTAAACATGACCTCAGTTTAACTTCAACTTGTAAATTTTTCATAAATTTCAACGAGTGTTAAACATGACTTCGGTTTAACTTCAACTTGTAAATTTTTCATAAATTTCAACCAGTGTTAAACATGATCTCAGTTTAACTTCAACTTGTAAATTTTTCATAAATTTCAACTAGTGTTAAACATGACTTCGGTTTAATTTCAACTTGTAAACTTTTCATAAATTTCAACAAGTGTTAAACATAATCTCAGTTTAACTTCAACTTGTAAATTTTTCATAAATTTCAACAAGTGTTAAACATGACATCGATTTAACTTCAACTTGTAAATTTTACATAAATTTCAACAAGTGTTAAACATGATCTCGGCTTAACTTCAACTTGTAAATTTTTCTCAAATTTCAGCAAGTGTTAAACATAACCTCAGTTTAACTTCAACTTGTAAATTTCTCACAAATTTCAACAAGCGTTAAACATGATCTCGGCTTAACTTCAACTTGTAAATTTTTCTCAAATTTCAACAAATGTTAAACATAACCTTAGTTTAACTTCACCTTGTAAATTTCTCACAAATTTCAACAAGCGTTAAACATATTTTTAGCTTGTAATTTCTATCTTCCAAGAATCATTTTCCAACTCTCTGCCCTCTCATGTGAACTTAAGTTCCACTTGGGTTCTCATTGTGCATATATTCCAGAAACACCGTCAAGTACCTTATCAGTCACAAGTGTAAAAAATTAAGCTAAAACTTTATTTATTACTTCGGGTAATAACAAAGAACAAAAAAGTCTAATGATAGAAAAATTTCAAATTGCAAGTATTACAAGGCCTTGGCAACTCTTTACTTTCATTATCTTCGGGCCGATATGCCCCATTGCCCAATACTGAAATGATTCTATAGGGTCCCTCCCAATTTGGGCCAAGATTGCCTTCTCTGGGATCCTTCTTGTTGCCGACGACTTTTCTCAAAACGAGGTCACCGACTTGAAACTCCATTGGGTTGACCTTATTATAAGTCGTGGTAAGCTGCTGCTGGTATGCCGCCAACTGAATTGCAGCTCTTTCCCTTCTTTCTTCTAGAAAATCTAGATCTCGGGCTAATAATATATCATTAGTCCCGTTCTCTACTCCCTGGGTTCTGATTCCTGGGATGCCGATTTCTAGAGGAATGACTGCTTCTGTGCCATAAGCCATGGCAAATGGGAATTCCCCAGTTGATCTTCTCGGCGTAGTCCAATATGCCCAGAGTACACTTGGCAGTTCATCCACCCACTTTCCATTTGCTGCTTGCAGCCTCTTCTTAATCCCATCCAAGATGACTTTGTTGGATGCTTCTGCTTGTCTATTGCTTTGAGGAAAACTTGGGGTGGAAAAATAATTCTTGATTTTGAACTTTGCACAGAAGCTCTTGATTAGCTTACTGTCAAACTATGTTCTATTGCCTGCAACTAGTGCTCTTGAGATTCCAAACCTGGTGATGATGTTCTTCCATATGAAGCTCTTCACATCCACGTCTCGAATCTTGGCAAGGGGTTCAGCTTCTATCCATTTGGTGAAATAAACTGTTGCTACCAGCAGGTACTTCCTTGCCAGCTTGTTTGGGGGTTGCTGTCTAACGAGATCCATGCCCCATTGGGCAAACGGCCAAGGACTGGATACTGGGTTTAGGTCTGCTGCTAGTTGGTGTATCAGAGGTGCAAACCTTTGACACTTTTCACACTTCTTGACATAGGCTTCTGCATCTTTCTGCATGTAGAGCCACCAATATCCCTGGGTAATGGCCCTATGAACAAGTGATCTGGCCCCAGTGTGGCTTCCATATATTCCTTCATGTATTTCGTACAAAAAATCTTCAACTTGTGAAGGATGTACACACCTCAAAAAGGGTCCAGTGAAAGATCTTCTATAGAGATGTCCCTCTGCTGTCAAACTGAATCTTGCCGATTTCAATATGGTCTTGTGTGCCTCTTTGTGATCATCTGGCAGTTTTCCTTCTTTCAGGAATGCTATTATTGTGTCCATCCAGCTTGGTCCCATGTCCACACACATCGCTTCACGCTCTGTGGTCAGCGGTTCGATGCTCGATCCCGACAAGTAGTCAACCATTATCGTCCTTGCCTTTCCAGGTTGTATTGCACTAGCCAGGTTAGCCAGGGCATCGGCGTGACTGTTATCATCTCGGCTAATCTGCTATAGCTGGAAATTTTGAAACAGGGCCATTAACCTGCCGACCTCCTTCGCATAGGCCGACATCCTTTCGTCTCGGGCTGCGAACTTGCCTGTTGTCTGGTTGACTATAAGCTGAGAGTCACAGGAGACTATCACCTCATCTGCTTCTACTGCTACTACCAGTTTCAGTCCTGCAATTAGTGTTTCATACTCTGCTACATTGTTTGAGGCCTTGAACCCTAAACGAATGGATTGTTCAAGTATTTGTTCATCTAGAGATACCAGTACTACTCCTGCCCCCGCTCCTTGTCGGTTTGAACTCCCATCAACAAACAGTTGGAAGGAGTCGTCGATGTAAATGCTGCAGGGCCTACGTTTTTCTTCCTTCCTTTGTTCGGTTGCCCTCGGTTGGGCTCCTCTTTGCTCGCTTGGACATCGTTCACCTCAGCTCAACGGAGCCCGATGTACGATGGCTCTTGGAGTGAACTCGGCCACGAAGTCGGCCAAGACTTGGCCTTTGATTGCTGTTCTAGGTCTGTATTCCAGGTCATACTGGCCCAAGGCCACTGCCCACCTAGTTATTCTGCATGTTAAATCTCCCTACCGTAACAGGGACTTCAAAGGATGTTCAGTTAGCACCACAATTTTGTAGGCTTGAAAGTAATGGTTCAGCTTCTTTGAAGCCATTACTAAGGCCAGCGTTAGCTTCTCCAAGGGAAAATATATGGTTTCTGCATCCACGAGGGTTTTGCTTACATAGTAAACAACCCTTTGTTCCCCTTTTTCTTCTCGGATTACCACTACGCTTACCTCATGTTCTGAAACTGCTAAGTATAGGAACAGCTCCTCTCCAAGTTCTGGATTTGAGAGAACTGGAGCCGTGGTCAAATACTTCTTCAAGTCGGCTAGGGCGACTTTGCATTCTTCTGTCCATAAGAAGTCTGTGGCCTTCTTCACTAAGCTGAAGAAGGGTTTGCATTTGTCAGAACTTCTGCTTATGAACCTATTCAGGGCTGCAGCCCTTCCCGTCAACATCTGTACTTGATTCGCCGATGTGGGGCTTTTCAATTCTAGGATGGCCTTGATCTGATCTGGGCTGGCCTCAATGCCCCTTCTAGTCACCAAGTACCCCAAGAACTTACCAGATCCAACTCCAAATGCGCATTTCGATGCATTGAGTCAGAGCCGATATGTTTTAAGGATATCGAAAACTGCTTTTAGGTCGGCCAGATGACCCTCAGGTTCTTTGGTCTTCACGACTATGTCATCGATGTAAACTTCCACTATTCTGCCAATTAGATGTTTGAACATCTTGGTTACCAACCTCTAATAAGTTGCTCCTGCGTTTTTCAACCCAAAAGGCATCACTCTGTAGCAATATAGCCCTTTTGGGGTGATGAACACAGTCTTCTCCTCATCTGGCGGTCCATAGCTATCTGATGATATCCCCTGTCGGCATCCAGGAAGCTCATCCTTCCATGCCCCTGAAGTGGCATCCACCAGTTGGTCAATCTTTGGTAAAGCAAAACTGTCTTTGGGATAGGCCCTGTTCAGGCTGGTGAAGTCCACACAGACCCTCTATTTACCATTGTTTTTCTTCACCACCACTATATTCGATAGCCATGCCGGGTAATTTACCTCTCGAATGGCTCGGGCCTCCAGAAGTCTGTCTACTTCCTCTTCCACTACCTCAACATGCATCAACGTCGATCTTCTTGCCCGTTGGATTACAGGTTTGGCCGACCTGTCTACGTTCAGTTTATGGCAAGTGATCTCGGGGTCAATGCCTGGCATTTCGTAAGGCGTCCAGGAAAACGCTTCAATGTTTTCTCTCAAGAAAGCCTCCAGTTCTTTTTCCTCTTCTTTGGCTAAGCCCGAGCCGAGAAGGAAGAAGCGTTCTTCGTCTCCCTACTGGACGAGGATTTTCTTTAGGGCTTCTTCACTCTTCTCGGCTGGCTCCTTGCCGACGTCCTCTAGGACCTCCACGTCCTCGTCTTTGATATCTGCCATTTCTGGTTCTCGTATGCTGCAGGTGGATTTCATTGTTGCCATGGAGCAACTTTTTGCCTGCAGTTGATCTCCTCTGACCTCCTCTATCCCATGCTGTGTTGGGAACCGCAATAGTTGATGTAATGTTAAGGGAACAGCCTCCATTGCATGCAACCATGGCCTTCCCAAGATAACGTTGTAAGGGGAGGGTGTTCGATTATGGTGAATTCTGTCTTTATCTTCTTGGTGCCAGCCTGCACATCCAAGCTTACTGCTCCCAGTGGCCATGTCGGCGTTCCATTGAACCCGACCATTGGTCCATTGGATTGCTTCATATCATCTGGGTGATGGCCAAGCTCCTTGTAATATCTAACATACATGATGTCACAAGAGCTGCCTTGGTCAATTAGGATACGCTTCACTTGGCACTCCCCAACCTGGAGGGATACTACCAAGGCATCGTTGTGCGGATGTTGTACCATCTCCAAATCGGCTTCAGTAAATGACACTACTGGTCCCTAGCACTCCCAGACTTGGTACACATACTACAAGTGCTTCACCTTCTGGATCTCCTTCTGTATTTTGTTTTCGTTGACCTTCGAGTGAATTACATTAATTACCTAAGGTCCACCTGTCTGCAGCTGTTGTGCTGGGAGAGGTGGAGCTGTTGGTGCCTGAGGAAGTCTTGCTTGCTCTTCCCTTGTCCTGGCCTCATCTACAAGGTCTCTCAAATGGCCTTGCCTTACCAGGTCTTCTAGGTGTGACTTCAGGGCTGTACAACCCTGAGTCAGATGCCCATCTTCGTTATGGTAAGCACAATGCTTCCCAAGGCTTCTTCCCATAAACTCTCCTGGAACCCTTGCCGGTGCTCTGAAATAGGATTGGGTTCGGATTTTATCTAGGACTTTGTGAATTGGGATTCGGAATACAGTCGTGACTGCCTGTGCGGTTCTCAGTCCTATCTCTTGTTTGTTGGATCCGTTGTTACCTCGGCCTCACTTCGGCGAGCCGTTTGCTTTCTCTTGCTTTGCCGCCTTAATCCTTGGCGTGTCTTCCTCAGCTCTGGCGTATTTCTCAATTCTGGCCATGAACTCTTCCATGCTTTTTGGCAATGTCTTTACTAATGACTTTCTTAGTGCACAATTATCTTTTAGGCCATTCTTGAAAGACACGACCGCCACCTCTTGGTTGCATTCGGGTATTCAGTTGAACACCTCATAATACTTTTTTGCGTAGGCCCTAAGGCCTTCATCCTCACTGATTCTCAGAGCCATCAGGGTGTCCACCCTTAATGGCTGTAGTTTGTTTGTCATGAACCTGGCCACAAACATCTCGGCCAGGCCTTCCCAGGTCTTCACACTTCCCTTCGGCAATTTGTGAAACCAATCCGATGCAATCTCCTCGAAGAATGAAGGGAACACCTTGCAGAGCAACGGCTCGTTCCTAGTGTACAGTGCCATTGAGTTCAGGTATAATCCGATGTGAAAGTTGGGGTCCAACTTCCCATCGTATATCTGGAATCTCGGCATACTGAATCTTTTTGGTGCCTCAAATTTGTCCAACTCCACCGAGAATGGTGTTCTCAGCTTAACAGGGGAAGTTATCTCGGCATTTTGTTGCTTCCTCTTGAGGTAATCTCTCAAGTCCTCCTTGGTCCATCTAGGAGCTCGGCTATCTCTTGATTTTAATCTTTTAGGTGCACTGCTCTCATCTTCATTGTGAGCCATTTTCGACCTTTCTCCATTAGTTGCGTCAAAGCATAACTCCTGTCTTTGAATATGTCGATGTTCTCTAGGGTCTGCCTCCTTGGTGCAATGTGTCCTTCGAGATTCTTCCCTTCTTGACTCTCCTAGCCCGACCTCCCTTGACGGCCGATGAGAGTGTTTTTCGCTCCTGGCGTGCTGAGGGGCTACAGGGATTATTTCCTGCCCTCCCTTCTGGGCATTGGCCGTTGGAATCGGCATGTCCTACAGCGAGAACGGTGGCTGCATGACATTGTTTTGCATCATGAAATTAATGACCGATTGCAGGTCTGCCAATTTGTTCGCCATCCCCTTCATCTCTTCGTCTCTCCGTAGGCATCTGTCTTTCCATACCTGGAGGTTATCCTCGTTATAGTACTCGATTTGGTCTGTTTTCTTTGGTACATCACCTTCCTGGCCGACGTCCTTCCCTCCGTGATTCTGGTCGCGAGTTTCTTCGTTACAATTGTCTTCTTCGATGCCAAGGTCAATAGGTCTCTCACTCCCAGTAGGAGTGTTATCCCCAATCTTTTCTTTCTGTTCGTCGTTGGCCATCTATTCTCCTTTCTTTCCTACAGACGGCGCCAAATTGTCTGTGTCAATTTCCGACCACACTGCCAACTCAGTATTCAACGGGAGAGCATTGGCAGAATAGGAAAAGCCCGAATAACCTGCAACAGAAAGAAGAAATTCCGGCGGTGGTTCGTCCACCTGAGAGCACTCCGATGATTAAGTCAGTAATCAAATATCTCTAAAAGATAATCAATAGTGCTTACTCACTGTTTTGAATATGAATTGCGTACCTTAGACCCATTGGGAGTGCCTCTTTTTTATAGCCAACTAAATCCTAGTCCAAATAGAAGCTTAGCTTCAATGGACTTCTGCTCAATGCTTATCTTGGACTCTCTAATAGATAAAGATAAACTCCCTAAGAGTTTTATCCTTATCCAGGCTGAAGTCCTTCCTTATTCTAGGACTCTTATCCCTTATCCGCTTATCCCGGAATTCGATATCTTCGGAGATAACCTCAGCCTGGCTGAGATCACCTCGACGTTATGACCAGGACACGTGGCACCCCGACTGACACGTCGGCGTCACCTTGGCCACGTGTTGGTATTCAAAAAATATATCCCCACATATATAATATTATCATTAAAACGTAACATTATTACAAAATATGTAATTTTATTATTGAATTACAAATTATACTCTACGAAAAAAATATGTAACATTTCTCATAAAATATATAACAAATATCACAAAATACGTAATAAAAACAACACATGGTTCACACTCTATAAAGGGTGTGTACTGAAATGTTTCCCAACGTACACGATCTTAGAAAAAATGGATGAAAAGGAACTAATTTACCCCAAGTTCCTAGTCATTTTTATTTATCATTATTATATTAGTTTTTCGCATTTAGGGCTATAAATGAATTAATTAGCAAGTTCTTTAAATTTTTACATTTTTGAGTCAATCTTAAACGAATTTTAGTCAAGTTGATAACAAATCGAATTCGAATAACTTTGTATTTTATAGTGCAGAATAATCAAGTCAAACATAATTATAAATTATTTAAACTTGACTTATTTATATAAATATATTTCAAACAAACTTCTAAACTAGTCGAATATAAGTTAAACTAAAATAACTTATTTCGTTTTACAACTTACTTTTAATGTAGTAATAATACACAAAATAATAAATAATTATTAGTTGACGATGATCATAACATTATATGACTATGACAAGTGAACATTATTATTACTATGAAAAGCGAAAACCATAAGGCCCTGAATTAACATCGTTGGATGGATGGGAAAATTATTTGAAGTAACTAAACCATGTGCTAGTGATATGGTCCAATCCCTGTCTTCATATTCATACGTGTGAGGGGTTGGTTCTCTATAGTAAACCAGTGGGAAAAGCATTGGTGATATAAAGCAAACAAACAAACAAACAGCATCCATCGGAAAAGCAAAAGGCTATTATTTAACCAAATAGAATAACGCAAAAAGACAGATAAGCAATGTAATACACTGTCACATAATGCAATAATGCTGAGTAATATATATAAAATAATAAATTTTTTTTTTTTTTTTTATCAACAAAGAAAAATTTCATTAATTAACATGAAATTAAAGATACAGGAAGATGAAATACACTGAGAGAGATTCGGAAAGTACAAAGTACCCTTACTACTGCTACTCGCAACCATACAACCAACCCCTCAATCTCACAAATTTTTTTTTTTAAACAAAAAGAGTTAAGAAAGACTTAACAGAAAAAAAAAAATACAAAATTTTCCACAAAATCAACCCACCAAAACACCCAAACTGCTAAAAAATCAATTCTAACACCCAAGCTGATCAAATAATAAATCTTACAAATGTTTTTTTATTAGTTATAGGTGTGACACTATCACATTAGTTGTATTTTAATTTTTGGATAAAATACAGTCCCTAAAATTTATTAAAAATATAATTTTTTTATTTATCTGCAAATTTATATCTTAACTCTTGAAATTTTCAATCACACAACAAATAATCTCCTCTATTAATCAGTCAATCGTTAAGTTAAACTTTATGAAGTTGAACATTTTATTTATTTATTTATTTATTTTTCCTGTCTCATCTTTTTTATTCCCAAATATCCTCTTTATTCTTCATATTCTCTCAACAAGTAAAATTACTTTGTCTAACTATTGCATCACCCACGCTTACTCTTAATCAGTACCACTGCGATTATTGTTTAAAAACATTTTGTGTGTCACTTAAGAGAGTTGGAGAATATTGTGATGATGTAGACAGAGGAATTTGGTGGTGAGTGGATGAAAATGAGAGTAGTATGATAACTTATTTTGGTATCAAAGAGTATTTAGGTATTTTTATTTTTATTTTGTACGTTAATTGAAACAAAAATTCATAATAAAATATTTGTGATTAGAATTCGTATTTTTAACAAATCTCAAGTGACATATTTATAATTTAATATAATTTATAAAATTTATTTATTACCTGACATAAATTAGTATAAAAAGAAATTATAAAATTGAAATTTGCTTATCATTTTGGGTTCAATATTATTCATATTAAAGGTGTGAAAGCATGTGAACGCAGGACCACTTGCATCAGCAGCAACACCATCCTCTCTCACGCACAGTCATTTCCATCACTTGTACCAACACCACACCACCATTATTTTTGCCTTTTTCTTTTTCTTTTTTTCTTTTTTGGGAATACCATTCTTGCCTTTTTCAACAACCCAATTCACTGTCTTACTCTTGCCAACACTCCAAGCCCCTCTCTATCCATTTTTGTGTCCTTATCTATCTATCTATCTATGTATATCAGTATAATTCAGTATATAGATTGAAAGATCTCCTCCCTAGAGTACAGCATTAGTTAGATGCATAATAATAATATATCAAGTGAGTGTGAGAAAGCCATGTTGTTGAGAAAAGGCATTGCTTTGGTTATTGTTTTGATGGTTTTGGAGGTCCAGACATGTCTGGCACAGATCATGAACAGAGCAAGCTTTCCAAAAGGTTTTGTTTTTGGGACTGCCTCTTCTGCTTACCAGGTTGGTTGTTGTTTTTTCTTTCTTTCTTTTTTTTTTTTTTTTTTGCTTTTTTTTTCATGATTCATTCCTTTATTTATTTATTTCTGAAATACCATTATCGAAATGATTTCTTGATTTTTCTTGAAATTTAAATGCCTATATTTCCAAGTTGTAGAAAGATGGCCACAAACCAGTACTCTTTTATATATTTGTTTGTTTATTATTCTAGTTGCACATTTCTGTGCCTTCAATATTAATTTCCATTAATTTCTGCCTTTATTCTAATTTTTAGGCAGCTTTGTTGTATTTTTCATCATCAAAAGAAAATTTACTTTATTTTATTTTTCTGGGCGGGTATAATATTAACAAAAAAGAAAAATGCAAGAAACATATGATATACATGTATGTATATGTATAAGATGAATTTTGATCCTTTTCATTTCATATATACAATAGAAGATTTTCATTACATATTTAACTCAAGTTTGGAGTGTACTAACAAGTAAACATTTTTTTATCTTTTTTTGGTCACATCATCTCTTTATTTTTCTACACATTTTTTCATAAAAAATGAAAAAATACATTTATTTAGATCATCTCAAATCACCCCTTAATCTATAAAATATTAATATAAATTTATATTTGATTTAAATTTAAAAATATTATTATATTCACCCATAGAATAGAATCTCGAGAGGACATAATCTTTCTCGAGAGAGCTACATGAGGGGTAACTTGGTCAATTCGTTAAGAAGTCAGTTACTATTGGCTGGTTTTTACCGCAAATGTGTCGTGATATGGGGACCGCAACGCCTTTCGGTTAAAAACCATTCTATTATGGTGTATTCCATTAGTTTTCGATCCTCATATTTTGGGAAAAATTTGCTCAAATTAGTTTTGGCAGGGGCTTTTTTGTGAATTAAATATTTACAAAGCCTGCTATAATCTCGATTGCTTAACAGAATTTTTTCTTTACTATTATCATTATTTGTTTTTGTTCGTAGGCTTGTATGTTCATCAATTGGTTAACACAACCAGGGCTGTCTTAATAAGGCGCTGCTTCAGAGCCTTAAATTCTGTTTAAAAAATAGAATTTTAACGTAATTTTGATTTTAAGTTATGTTTGATTAATTATTTCGGGCAAAATTATGTTTGATTTATTAAAATAAAGTTGAATAGATTAATTATTTCATAATAATGTCCATTTTCAAGTTTGATTTACTAAAAGAAAAAATTTAAATGAAATCATCGTTAATCATTTTGAGGGAATAGTAATTTTATGACTAAAGAATGACCAATCCATTCAATTCAATTTAATTTCAGTGAACCAAATACTGTATTATAATATTAGTAGTTTAAAATAAAATTTGAAATAAACAATTGAATTGGTGAATTATTTAAAAATAATGGATTGTTGCTTGCCAAATGTATAATTATTTAAAGAATATTGTTTGACTATACGAGTTATAATTCTTTTGGAGAAATAATTATTTTTTTTTAAGTTGAAGTTAATCAAATTTTACAATTTAATTTATTACGTCACAAAAAAGTGTGAATAAATTAATAGTATTAACAATTGAAATGTTAATTTGCCTCAACAATTATGATTTACATCAATAATTATGTGTACTATATGTAACAAACTTATAGAAGATATAAGAAAAAATAAAAAATAAATCAAAATTGTTACTATTTTATCAATATATAATTTTTAATATATATATATATATATATATGAGAATTAAGGTCTCATCTTTTGAATTCACCTTAACCCCCAAAAAATCAGGCCCCGCCCTAACTCTAACATTAGATAATATAAATCCCAAGGTAAAATTCATCTTTAAAAACTAATTTACAAAGTGAGACTGTCCAAAAGTTTATATTCACGTAACCAAACTCATCTTTGTTAATCGATATGGGATAATTTTTAAGATATAACAATATTAGATAAGAAACTTTAAAAAATGGATCCAATAAAGGGTATTTAAGATGTGCTAAAATAGTCAATCTCAAATTAAAATAATCAATAAAATAAAACATGTTGATCACTCTATTGACATATATATATATATATATTTTTGTAAAAAAATTAAATAACTAATTAAAATAATCTATTCTCAAACTGATTTACTAATACTGCTTATATCTAGAAAAAGCATTATAGAAATGAAGGTGATTATGATATCATTAAATAGCTAGTTTATGAATTGAATTGGATTGATGACTAAGCTGAGCTTCCTCTCCTCAAGACCTAAAAATCAAAATCTTAGAAAATTTACTGATAGATATCTTTCTCTAAAGGTTGTTCGACGATCAAGTTAATACTACTCCAAAATAAATAAATAAATAAGCAGAGAAAAATGAGAATTGAAAAGATAGCATAATTCCTGAATCATTTAAGTGTGGATTTATATAAGATTCGTCCTTTATGTGAGACCTTTTTTTTTTTTTCTTTTTTTTGGAACAAATTTCTTATGTGAAATTGATTTAGGGGTTGTATGGGGTGTCTTAAATAAGTGTATTTTTTTGTCTTTTTAGATTAAAAAGGCGAGGAAAAAAATATGAATGTTTAAGTTAATTTTTTGTCTTTTTACGAAAAAATGTATAATAAAAAATTGTATAAATAAGGATATAGGAAAAGTAAAGTATAATAGGCTGTATGACACCTTTTTTTGGGCGGAGTGTAGGAGATAAGGAAATGATTGCCTCATTGTGGGCAACTATTTGGACTGTGATGTTTGGCCCGTGGGGCCCACCACAAGCCCTATTTTGATAATCTGAACCGTTAAATATGTAGAACTCGTCGAGTACTATATGGGCGTGTTTGATTCGCCGGATTAGGGGGGGGGGACTATCCACTATTTGGATTGTAATCCAAATAGTGCTCTTTATCCGCCGTTTGATTTTTTTTTTAATCCGCCGGACTCCATGTCCAGCCGGACTCCTTATCCCCCATATGGGGGACTATTGTATCCTGGGGGGTATGGGATAGTTTTTGGGGGACTATCAATTGTTGGGATTAGGGGGTCAAAATGACCATTTGGACCCTCTAGTATTTAATTATGTATTATATTTAATAAAATTTAAATGTCTCAATTTAAAAATAAAATAACTTTATTTAACTTTTTATTGATGTTTTATTTATTTAATTTTTTAAAATAATTTTGTATAGATATTTTATTGATGTTTTATTTTAAAATTTTGTTTATATTTTATTTAATTCCATTATTTAAATTTAATAGATGTTTTATTTAATTTCATTGTTTGATTATTATTATTTTTAAAAACCAATTTATTTAAAATTTTAATTAAAAAAATTAATATATATTTTTATTTATTTATTTATTTATTTAAAAAAATTTATTTATTTAATTGTGTAAAAAATAAAATAAAATAAATTTTTATTTAATCTACCTAAAAATAATTAAAATATTAAAGATATGTTTAATATTGCTATTACTTAGTAAACAATTAAAAAGGGGTAAAATAGTCTTTTGTTCATTTATCATATCCAGTCCGTCCAACCAAACGTTGGATTCACTAAAAATAGTCATTTCTAGAAATCTAATCCCATGAAAAAAAAACACAGGATACATATCCAATCCAACTAAATAGTCGAGGGGATTCACAGTCCCATGACTCAAGTTCGATGGATTCTAATCCCCCCTTATCCAGTCCGTCCAATTAAACACACCCTATGTCTAAAAAGAATCACATTGATCGGATTAGTTTTTGTTCACCAATTAACTATAACATTATCATTTTTTTTTATACAAAACTGATTTGATCATATAGTTAACGATATCCGATCAACGTGATTTTCTACAGACATATAGTACTCAACGAGTTCTACATATTTAACGGTTCAGATTATCAAAATTTGACCCGTGGTGGCCCTCACGGGCCAAACAACACAGTCTAAATGGTTGCCCGCGAAGGAAGCAATCATTTCTAAACCAGTACACCATGCGGGAACAGCTCATCACTTCAGCAAAAAGTTGAATTATATTTTTTTGTGTAAATTTATTTTTTTTATATTTTTTTTTGTAAATAGTGATAACTTTTTAACTTTTTAAGTAATTTTTTAATTTTTTATCTTTTTTACGAGATGCCAAATCAGGCCCTAATAAATATTTTTTCTAACCGTGAAATGTCACGTGCCGTATAATAATAACGCATGCACTTCACTATCCGATGACAGTTTTGGAGGGGCCACTCTATAATAGCATCACGTGTTTTGCAATTATAAACGCATCAAGTGTGATGTATGTTTGTTAGAATCAACCAGAACCAGGTCTTGATTCTTGATAAGTGTAAATCCTCAAGGTTGCGTAGGCCAGCATCTTAAACTTTTTAGTGTCTCGACCGCATGGTGTCTGAACGACTGGGCCTTCCTAGATCTGGCTATCTTAAGGATGGGCCTGACTCTGATATTCTAAAGCGGGCCGAGAGCCCTTGGACTGGATTTATTAACTTATCCATACTCATTAGATGATAATCGGCCAGGATAGAGGTAGATATATTATTTTGAAAATAAAATAGATTGAAACAATAAAAAATGAGAGAAAAGATAGAAAATAATTTGGAAATTTTATAAAGTAGAATATCTTTTTTTTTATGAGGTGCCAAAATTATGAAGGGTGGGTTGTATACTTTTTAAGATTGTGTTTCGATTTAAAATTTAAAGAAGAATTTGTGACAGGAACGAAAAATATAATAAAATTTTAACTTATATTTCTTTCGTATTTTCCTTTCCTTCTCATTATACTTCCCATATCCCTCTACAAATTCAAGATTCAACCCTATGAAAATTATATATCTATGGTAGAAAGTAATTTGTTACTAAAATTGAAATCGCTACAAGGCTGGCTAGTTATTAAGGACTACATGTTATCTATTGCTAAATACTTCTGATGCATAGAATATGGTGAAAATGACAGTTAGAATCAATAACAAATCGAAGTTGCAAATAAATAAACAAATTGAAGATGATGGTAAACAAGGCTGCAAATTAATTGAATCAAGCAAGGCTTCTTTTTTATTTATTTATTTATTTATTTTTAAATCAAGCTTGAATTACAAGTAAAAATTTAGTATAATAGATTACAAATATTTTATTATATAGATAATGTCACACCCCAGATTTATCAAGAACCGAATCCAAAATACAAGATTCAAGAAATAACGAACAAGTGGCCTCATAAAGAAATTGATTAACGATGATTAGATGAGTACAAAGGAGGATTGAACTTGCTCTTCGATATAGATACATTTATATAGCATTCAAAACATGCGCTTACAAAAGGAATCACATACAATTTATATTTAGAATTTTTACATGACATGAATATATGGTATGTGATTACATCTTTAATGCGTCTACACAAAAGAAACACAATTTACAGATATTAAAGAGGGCATTCCCTCTAGCAAGTTAGGCTTCCGGCTTACAAAATATACAGTAAGCCCGTCGCTAAACAAAACAACTAGCAAAAGAGCGGTCCGTGACCATCATCATGTATCATTGGGGTGGTGGTACCACATCTAAACCTGGAAAATATTAACCACAAAGGGATAAACAAAAGTCCAGTGGAGAATTTCTTTACTTATAAAATATAAATTGTTATGAGATATGACCTGATGCATATATATTTGAAAATCTTTCCCAATCCAAGAATTTCTTTTGTCATTTCAAAATTTCCAAATACACTTATTACAATGAGTACAGTTAAATTTCAAATCCCTTATAAGTTGCAAATATGATGAATCACAGGGTTAGTATCTAACAGTGGTCTATAAAAGAATCACCAAAAATACCCCAACTTTATCAGTTATTAGTTGAAAGGAAATTAGTACCTACTTGTAGAGGGTTCAAAATGAACAATAATAATAATAATATCACTTAGAGAGGCAAAACTATATTAATGAGTTAATAATTTGGGAAGGCTGGAGAGTGAATAGCCAGGTGAAGGTGGGACGAATGGTCTAAAAGAAGAAATGGCAGTGCACTTAAATAGGCAATGTATCCTCCAAAATCCTGAAAACATTCTCCCTTGAACCTTGGGAGTTGGGCCCTATTTATAGGCATTTTCTTGATATCAAAATATACCAAGTGGCCAACAGTGCAGCGACACATGTCGCAGGATATTCCATCCTGAATTACTAGGCCTTGGTAGACACGTGTCCCTTAACATGTACTATCTATTTGACATAAAGTCTCAGCAAGTGTCACTGTACTATCTGTTTGGTTTGAGCCTTAGCATATACCTTTTTGGTATGAACCTCAACAGGTGTCTTAGTTGTTGTAGCACTTGCCTTCTCAATTCGGTTTCTCAAGACATGTACTGTCAAGACTTATGACCTGTTATCAGCCATATTGGTGTTTACCTCAGCGACTCTTCTATCTTTGGCCACCTAATCAAAAACTCTCCAACTTCCTAGGGCATGGACCACATCAAGGGTTGTGCCTCATACCAAGCCTAAGGGGGCTTCCTTGGGTCTTGCTTGTGCAACCAAGGTAGATCCTTGACCTGGGTATATGTGAAAGGAGTCCATTGCTTTCAATCTACCCTACTTCTATCTTCACGAGGTCACCGTGGTATCAGCTCCAACCAGTAAGCGTTAGGGCCTGCTATCAGCGCTAAGTTATATGTACTTCAGGCCTGCTATCAGCCCTTGGATATTAGTGCCTTGGTGTCAGCTATCAGCGCCAAGTGTCTATGCATTATCTTGTATAGAGAAAGCCTATCTCAAAGGTTGTTGTGCCTCATAAGGTAATTGTAAAGTTTGGAGTTTCCATGGCTACTCTTTACTGAGCAAGTGACAAAAGCGACGCCATAATAAAAATGGCGGCACTAATGTATAGAGTCTGTCGTAGCAACTGAACCTCAGCAAGTTCCCTTGGCCACTTCTTCCTCTTGGCCCATTTGGTACAAACGGGTTAGATCTGGTTCAGTTTTCTAGTTGACACATTTTTGTTGGGTTTTGACCAAATTCATTTAATGATAGTTATTTGCCTAATTGAGGCGACTTCAATGATTAAGTCAGTGTCCTAATTTCTCTCCCTCTATACTACTCTCTCACGAGTTTTTGATCTTTTACCACGGACACTCTCGCCAAATTAATTCACCAAAACAACATATATTAACCAAATTTATCACCCAAAACCAATTTTCAAAATTTGGTTCTAACAACAATTAATTCCTGGCATTTCAAAAATAAATTTCAATTCCACTAGGTTGTAAAGTTTTCTACGACAATGCAATCATCCACCAATTGCTAACAATTTTCATAGATCTGTACCATTTCTGATTCATTATGAAAGTGAAATGCTACTTCCAATTTTAACATACCACATGTGTATTCCCAAAATTTTGAATTCTATCAATATTTTACAAATTAGGGTTTTGTTCCCAAATTTAGGGCTTTTCCAATTTGATGCATACAGTTAGAGGTGGTAAACCCAACCCAAACCCATGAACTTGTCCAATTATACCCATTTAAAATCCATATAAACCTGTCCAAATCAATAAATAGACTTAAATAAGTTGCTCAATGTTAACTCAATTAAAATTGGGTTTACATGAGTTGGACATGAATATTCATTTAATCCTATCTAAATGGAAACCAATCTACCACCACCACTATCCCATTACCACCACCACCACTATTTCATTACCACCACCACCGCCTCCTCTACTACCACCACTCTGTCCCCACCATTACCATCGTCGACACAATACTACCACCACTCCTTCACTACCACCACCACCGTTGCCACTCACTATCGCCACTCCACCACTATCTCCTCCTCCATTGCCATTGTACCACTACCACCACCATCGACACACTACCACCACCACCACCACCACTACCTCCTCCACCACCACTACCACTGAAACACTACCAACACCACCTCCTCCTCAACTACCACAACTCCACTATTATCACCACCACCTCTTCCACCACTATTATCACGACCTCTTCCACCACTACTTCCTCTATCACTACCACTACCACTCCATTTTTACCACCACTTCCTTCTTTACTACCGCCACTCCATTACCACCACAGTCGACATACCACCAACACCACCTCCTCTTCTACTGCTGCCACTCCAACACTACCTCTACCACCATCGCTACCATCACTACTTTGCCACCATCACCTCTGTTTCACCACTGCCATTATCATTATAAAAAATTAAAAAATAAAATAAAAAATTTCGAATTCAAAAAAAAGTAAAAAATAATAATAATAGTAATAATTAATAGTTTTTTTAAAATAAAAATGCTTTTTAAAGAATAAAAATTTAAATTTTAAAATTAAAAAAAAAAGAGGTAAAAAAAAGAAGAAGAAAAAAAAAAAAGAGATGAAGTAAATGGGTTGATTGAGTTCATTTGTCTATATCCAATTCAACCCAAACTATTTAAGCCCATTTAATAAATGGAGGAGTTTGAGAGGATTCTATTTCCACAAAAAATATCAGGGGGTTGTTTGGGATAACCTAAATAAGTGTACTTTTTGTCTTTTTACAAAAAGATGTACAAAAAAGTAGAGATGTGATGTGATGAAAAAAAGATAAAAAGATAAAAAGATGGATTATTTTGTAGTTGCCAAACTTGGCCTAAGTATTTATAATTTCTCAATACTTTATATTAAATTAATTATTTAAGATTATAATTTATTCTATTATACCATGTGCTTTTTCCTAAATTACCCTTGAATGTACATCCAAAATCACTAAAAATCACCACCAGTCAACATCCATAAAAAATAAAAAACAAAATAAAAAACCCCAACATACAAAGAAAAGCGTAACTAAGTGAATTTGACAAAATGAAGTGAAATTCAAGTAGGGTCTTGCTTTGTTCACTCATAATTGCGTTATCGACTTTCAAAATAGAAAAATTGATTCGAATCCAAAACTTGTGTTTGGCTGGTAATCATTCTTGATTTTAACTCGTCGCCACTGATTTTTCCAATTATCACTGTCACCGCCTATGAGCCATTTGGGTTGTCGATCTACTCAGAGTCCTCTGTGATGGACATCATCAATATGGGTCATCAACATTGTCATCAGATTGTTGCGATTTGAATGATAAAGTTCTGGGTCTGTTTCCTGGTGAGTTGATGATCATATCGTAGGAGAATAAAAAATTTAGAGAGAGAAAGTATAACACTATGGGCATCTTATTGACTGAACCAGATGAGGCAAGCCATACCCAAAGTCAAGATGTCTATATAATAATGATGTTAATGATAATGATGAATTTTGGTAGGTGAATTAAAAAATTGAAATGAAAAAAATGATGAATAGAAAATAATTAAAATTAAAAAAAAGAAAAGAAAAAGATGAACATACTTGATTATAAAGAATAATATTTTGTTTTAAGATTTAATGTGTTGTGTTTTTATTAGTAAATTTACATAAGGATATTATGAGTTAAAATTTTAATTATGAGCTAAAATTTTAAAATTTTAATAGGATGTAATGAGTTATTATTTGGGCATAAATAGAATCATCCTGGTTTGAGTTAAGTTGCTTTAAATGCATAACTCATTTTGACCTACCCAAATCCATCCATTTGCCACCTCTACACATAATCTAATATTGCTTGATAAAAATGTGTTTTATGGAGGATACACTAGGAAATTTTCCTTATTATGCAAACGATAACTTTTCATGTAATATATGCAAATTTATAACAATTTTCATAAGAATAATACCACATAATTACAATCAACTCATATTTAAACATGTGCAAGAAAATTTCGTGTACTTCAATTGAAAAGACCAAACCCTTGAGTTCAAGGTGATGACTTTGTCCAAATGAAGATTTGAGACCGATTAGATGGTAAGTTTGATGTGTAAAACAATGTTGAAGCCTGGATTTCTTGTTGAATCAAACTCTAAATGCCTCTATTTGGTGATTCAAGTTGGATGTACAAACAAGGTATTTTAGACAGAGAAAGTAGAGAGGGAGAGGAAGAAATTTCCGATGAAGCAAAAGAAAATGGAATGAAAGAGAAAGAAATTCTTGTACTAAAATTTGTCCGACAAGGCAATCGATGGCACTTGCCTGGTGATCGATCACTCCACAATGCAATCTGTAACGTCCTCAATTGTATGAAAATCGACTCATCGGATACAACCCATATTTATTAGCCAATTTTAATTATCAATAATATTAAACATGTAGAAGCGTTAATTTATCTCAGACACACAGATAATCATTGTCATTGTAATTCTCCACATTCATTATATTTGGTTTCAATATTTCAAAATAAAGTTACATGCATTGACAAATTCACAACTCTACAAGCTTGAATATATAGCATATTACAGGATATGTAGTATTAAATAAGAACACAAAAACATATGTCTTAAAAGCTAACAAGTTCCAAGGGTCTCGCCCCATTACACCAAAAATGGGTTTCAATCCTAAATGCAATTTAGCCCTTGGCTCCACAAGAAAATAAAACAAAAGTGAGCATAACGCTCCAAAATCCTTGAGGTAGGTTAAGATGAAAAGTACAAGATAAGGCTAATTTGTCTTCTCACAATGGAATTTAACTTTGACTAAATTTTTTTCCTCTTACACTCTCTAAATAGGCAGGTAAACTTTTCGTTAATTTGGATGTAAAACGTAACTATAATAGCAAACCACAAGGAATGTATGTTGCTACATTTAAAAGATATGGGGGTAAATTGCTACTGTGCTACACTACAGAGGGTTAAAATGGAGTTTTTTTTCATTTTTCAAATGAGGTAGAATTTAAGCTCGAGCTCGACTTAAATACATAATTAAACAAACTACAAACGAGTATTCATGAATAACACAATTCTTTTGTAGTCACGGACTCTTAGTTAACTAATTAAAGTAGATGTCTTTGTCTTTCTGTTTCAGAGAGTAGTAAGACCAAACAGAAGTAAAAATTTAGAGAAATCCAAATCGGCTCAGAGAAATCACTGGCGCTATTTGGCCATTCCTTTCGCCAACAAATAAGTCATTAATGCTGTGTTTGGTTGGAGAATTTGGGGAGGGATTTGGAAATGAAAATGGAAAGGGTAGATGAAATGTAAATAAAATATGCCTATATTTCACCTAGTTTCACACACTTTTTCCCTTTTCTTTTCCAAATCCTCCAACCAAACACAGCATAAAGGTGAAGGAAGCATCATGTGATGGGAGGACTCTAAATTGTAGAACTAGAGTTGGTTTCTCACCATAAACTCTTATGTCACAGTAGCTAGATTTCTTATATGAATAACTGTTGATGATTATGGAAACTTAAGTAATCCATTAATACCTTAGTTTATGTTGTCTTACAACTTCTTGTTAATTAGTCAATCTTAAATTTGTTTGTGCAGTACGAAGGAGCAGTTAAAGAGGGTGGAAGGGGCCCAACAGTCTGGGACACAATTGCACACTCATTTGGTAGTATAGATTGCCATTGGATATAGCAATAACAAACACTCTTAATTGGATTTATCCACACACAAAAAAAAAAAAAAAAAAAAAAAAAAAAAAAAAAAAAACACTCTTAATTGATGCCCTCTACATATATTTCTTTTATTTATTTATTTACTAATTTTTTATTTTTGGTTGTAGGAAAGGTTCTTGATTTTAGTAATGCTGATGTTGTTGTAGATCAGTATCACCAGTTTGATGTAAGTCTCGTACCAATAGTATGTTGTTTTTTTTCTGGAGAGTGATAATTTTTAAAGTTATTACATTTAGCACCTTTTTTTTTTTTTTCTTTAAATCAAAATTCTTTTTTGACCCCTTTTACTTTCAATTGTGATAGTCGACATCTTGCACTTTAAATTAGGTTGCAATGTTGCTCTTTTGTCTATCTCGTGGTTACGAGGCTAACATAAATTGGCATTTGAGCCACACATGATGTTTTTATTGGCTCATTAACACCTCTACACTTTGGTTTGTACTTTCACTAAAATTACACTTTAGTCTTGTATTTTTCTCAAAATTTCACTTTGGTCTCGCCATTTTTAATTCCACTCTAAAAAAATATCACTTGTGGCCTTCTGGCATACATACTATTACCCTCATTAATAAGTTATGGGCTGAAGGGAAACATTGCAATTTGGCTTAAAATGTAAGGAGTTGTTCATAATTGACAGTTGAGGGAGCCAAAGTGAAATGTTGGTAAAATATTGAGGGTGCTAAGTGTAATTAACTCTAATTGTTAGCTTTAAACTATGTTTGTGCTAGTGATCATCAATCTTCAAATAAAAAGAGTTATTGCAACCATAAAAGTAACCAAAACAACTATGGCTTTGGCAATATATTCATTTTTCCCTGATGTTTATTATTTCATTTCTTGCGCAAAAATATGTTTTAGAGATTTTGTTGTTGTTTGAAAACAGGAAGACATACAACTTATGAAGGACATGGGAATGGATGCCTACAGATTCTCAATTGCTTGGTCTAGGATTTTCCCTAGTAAGTTCTGTTTGCTAGTGTCCTCTTCTCTGAAATTACTTGGCAGGTCTATAGCCAATAAGAGTCTCATTGAGGTTACCTAACAAGTAAAAGCCTATGAAATTACTTGGCAGGTCTATAGCCAATAATAGTCTCTCTGAAATTTCATGAGAGGGATTAATTGAAGCCCTTTAATTCTCACCAAACATATTTCTTTTTTTGAGAACAAAACATATTTCTTTTGAAAATTGGTAAATGATACTTTTTTCTTTGAGAAAGTGTCGTGACAAAAACTATTTCTTATGCTATTGTTTCGACAAAATGATCCTCTTAAATACATTGTCAGAATCGCTATTGTAACTCTGAGGATGGACTGCCAACTTGAAGTGGTGCTATATGCATTTACACACATGAGCGTATTCCCACTTTTATTAATGTCGTGTTTGTTTGACTTTGAAACTTTGCTAATTAGGGAAAATGAGTACAAATGATGCTCAAGGAAAAAACATATTTCTTTTGAAAATTAGTAAATGATACCCTACTCCATTTCCCATTCGTGCTTCACAATTGGCCAGGTACCTCACTGCTTGGAGGACGAGAGATCTTCTGGCTCCTACTGCTGGCTTCAGTTATGCCCTTTCTAGCAAATGCTTGGCTTGGCTCGAGGTTGAGGCGTAGGTTGGGCCAACTTTGGTTACAGAGACTTCCATGAGTGCGAGCAGGAGGCAGAGGACTGGCACCTGACTGATCTATGCCCCTAGTATATTGCTTTAACTTTTCTTTTAAAGTTTTATGATGTAAAAGAAACTTTGATTTAATCAAAGAGTTGGATAATGTACTTATGTTGAAATCAATGGAGTTAAAGTTGTAAGTATTGAAAGTTTTCCTTTTTGGTCAAAAGAATAGTCGGAGTTGTAAAAACTAAAATTTGAGAAAATCAACCATATTAAAACTTTTCAAAACAATTTTCGGAAACGGTCACTACCTGACACACACAGAATTGGTCCTTAAGATGTACAACCCAGAATCAAAAGATCATAACTGTGCACAACTGTATGTAGCATCATTGTTTTGTCTTGCAACTGACCCTTCTACCCATATGGAAACAACACAACCAAGCCAACAGGTGATGGAAAAAGGTAGACCACTCGAACAAATAGATAGGACAGTTGAGTTGGAGATGGTTATGGCTGAACTTCGGGATGAAGTTGCCTACGTATCCCAAAGATGGGAATCAGGCCTTACATAGTTCGGTTCAAGTTCACTTGAGTATTAACACTCTCTTTTTGCACTCTAACTTTTGCCAACCCTTTCGGGTTTTCAACCTTGCGAGGTCTATTTTTCTTTATTTCTATTTTTCATGCTCCAACTTTTGCTTAGGTCGCCGTTTTGAGTTTTCGGCCTAGCGAGCCTCTCAGGGATAGTATTTCTTCAACTTGTTTATATTGATCGACTGTGAGAACTCCAAGCCATCTAGATCTATAAGGATAATCGCTTACCTTGACCAAATGGTTTTGATGATGTAAGGACCAGTCCAATTGGGTCTAAACTTGCCCCTAGGGTCATGGATGGAAGCTCGGTTGTCTTTCAACACCATATCTCCTTCCTTATGGTTTCTGGATTTAACTTTCTTGTTAAAGGCCCTAGTAATTCTACGTTGATACAATTGAATGTGATATAATGCCTTTAACCTTGTCTCGTCAAACAACATCAATTCTCCGAACCTGCTCTACTGCCAATCTACCTCCACTATCTGACACTCAGCCATAATTCTCAACGATGGTACTTCAATCTCAATCGGCAGAATAGCTTCCATTTCATACACTAGAGAATAGGGGGTAGCCCCTGTAAATGTTCGAATTGACGTTCTGTAATCCCAGAGTGCAAAAGGCAGCTTATCCGACCAGTCTTTGTAGGTTTCAACCATTTTCTGCTGGATGTTCTTGACATTCTTGTTAGTGGCCTTAACAGCTCTGTTGGTTTATGGTCTATACGTTAATGACTTATGAAAAGCCAAGTTGTATTTTTTGAGCAAATCGACCACCTCTTTCTTGAAGTGTGAGCCTTTATCTGACATGATCTCATTTGGTATCCCATACCTATAAATGATGTTGTTCCTAATAAACTTGGCCACATATGACGCCTTCAACACAGAGTAAGAACGAGCTTCTACCTACTTAGTAAAATAGTCGATCGCAACCAAACTGTACTCATGTTCATTTGAGCCCTTTGGCGAGTCTACCCCGATGACATCGATTCTCTAGACTGGGAAAGGCCATGGAGAAATCATGTTGTAAAGCCTTGACAGCGGGATATTCGTACGATTAGCAGGGATTTGACATTTGTGGCATTGCCGAGTAAAGTTGATACAATCCTCCTCCATGTTGGCCAATAATAGCCTTGTTTGAGGATTTTCTTAGCCAGCATCACACCATTCACGTGTGCCGCATTCTCCTCCATGGATGGCCTCCATGAGATGCTTCGACTCCTTTTCTTCGACGCAGAGCTTGTGCATTCCCAAATGGCCTCTCTTGTACAACTTATTTCTGCAAATGATGAATTGAACAACCAAACATTGTATTTCCCGTTTATCCTTAGCATTTTCCCTCGGTGGAGACATATCATTTTCCAGAAAATTCCAGATGTTGTACTACCAGGGATTTTTGTCTTCAACATCATATATCATGGCAATGATCTCATAAGCAGGCGTATATTTCTGTTCAATGACAATTAGACGTATCTTGACTCCAAGCA
This sequence comes from Camellia lanceoleosa, assembly GCA_025200525.1. Classification (NCBI taxonomy): domain Eukaryota; kingdom Viridiplantae; phylum Streptophyta; class Magnoliopsida; order Ericales; family Theaceae; genus Camellia; species Camellia lanceoleosa. The sequence goes on from CM045769.1 coordinate 84,406,528, forward strand.
GGATGTCTACCATAGAAGATAGAGTTACCAGCGCATCAGCAAACCGGTTGTTCTCTCTCAGCAAATGTGTGAATGTCAGTTTTTCAAACCTCGAAATTAGGATATCCAAGGCCTGATGATAAATCTTCATGTTCTCTTCTTTGACCTTCCAATCCCCGTTGGCTTGAGAAACAACCAGGTTCGAGTCTCCGACGACGTCCAATAGTATTGCCCCTAGTTCTAGGGTAGCTTCCAATCTAGGGATACACACCTTATATTCAGCTTCATTGTTAGACACTTTGAACCAGAGTTTGAAAGCTAGGGGTATGTAGGAATCATTGGGGGGCTATCAGTAACACACCTATTCCGTAATCATATTGATTAGATTCTTCATCAAAGTACATTGTCCATGTTTCCTTTTCTACCTACAGAATGTCTTCATCTAGGAATAGATACTCTACTGCCTCATTTTTGTCCACTAGGTGGTCTGCCAAAAATTCCACTACCGCTCTCCCTTTGATTGATTTGCTCGTAACATACTTGAGGTCAAACTCGGAGAGTAAAAAACCAAAGAGTTAGCTTACCCGTAACCGCCAGTTTCTCAAAAAGATATTTGATGGGATCTAATCTCAAAACCAGAATAATGGAATGAGCTAACATGTAGTGTCTTAACTTCCTAGTTGCCCAAACCAAAGTTAAGCAAGCTCTCTCCAGGGGAGTATAGCGGGTCTCATAAACTAGCATCTTCTTGCTCATATAATAGATGACCTCCTCCACTTTAGCTTCTAACTCTTGATCTAACATGCACCCTATGGTCGAATCGGTTACCAATAGATACAAGATTAGTGGCTTCCCTAGCTCTGGCTACGACAATACAGGTGGACTCTGGAGATACTGCTTGACCTGTTCAAAGGCGAACTAACATCAATCATCCCATTGGAACTTTTTTCCTTTCTTCAAGAGACCAAACAGTGGTTCGCAAGTCAAGGACAATTTTGAGATAAACTATCTTATAAATTGCACTTTTCCCAGAAAGTCGTGCCCCTCATTTTCAATCCTTGGTGGTGGCATTTCTAGGATGGCCTTGATCTTGGATGGATCTACTTCAATTTCTCTCTACATAATTAGAAATCTACACATTTTTCCTGCAATCATCCCAAAGGTGCATTTATGTGGGTTCAACCTCATTCTGTACTCCCTGATCCGTTCAAAGAATTTTTCCAGTGCGGTATAGTAGCCTTCTCACTCTTTAGACTTGACAATCATGTCGTCCACATACACCTCAACTTCTTTAGGATCATGTCGTGCAAGATTATCGTCACATCCCTCTGATATGTAGCCCCAACGTTTTTCAACCCAAAAGGCATGACTCTGTAGTAGTAGGTATCTCACGGCATAGTGAAAGCAGTTTTCTTTCTGTCCTCTGGTGCCATCAAAATTTGATTGTACCTAGAAAACCCATCCATGAACGATAGCAACGCATGTTTGGTAGTAAAGTCTACCAACTCGTCGATGTATGGCAATGGAAAGTCGTCTTTTGAACTAGCTTTGTTTAGATCCCAGAAGTAGACGCAAACTCTAATTTTGTCGTCCTTCTTTGGAACCGAAACGATATTAGCTAACCAAGTCAAGTACTCAGATACCATCAAGAAACCCGCATCAATCCATTTCGTGGCCTCATTTTTTATCTTCAACGCCCATTCTGGATGAACTCTGCGGAGTTTCTGTTTAACTGGTCGGGCCTCGGGGTCAAGAGGAATCCAGTGTTGTACAATTTCAGGTTCGATTCCAATCATGTCTTCATAGGACCATGTGAAAACATCTTTGAAATCTTTTAATAAAAAAATTAAAACTCATGTTCCTCTGAAGACAACATGGACCCAATCTGGACCAAGCAAGTATCCTCCTCGGTATCCACATTAATTGCAATGATTTCATCTGTTCAGGGCTTAACATGCCTCTCTTCCTCTCGGTCAACCAAATTTTTCAAAGCCTAAGGAATTTCTTCTTCTTCATTTAAGTCAAAATTTTGAAAATCAAGATTAGTGCAACAAACTAAAGGCACAGAGAAATAGGTCAAATCTACTGCATTTCCATTAGTAAAGTCCGAGTCCTTGGTTACAGTTGACTCAAAAGAAAAGCTAAATGAAGACCTTGACAGGACTTTGGCATTTGGGTTACCACCCCCGGGAGTACCAGACTTAGACTCCTTAAAAGAACTTGAATCTGATCCCGACTCAACAGACTCGGTGGAATCAGATTCGGATTCATTATTCGATTCAGAACAACTAATGGTGCCTTTCTCAAATTGCCAAACTAGGCGTGGAGCCTCAGCTGCATCCACAATGAGACTAGAGCAATCCGTTGCTGGTTTATCCCTGATCATAGAGATAGTAACACTATCCCCCAAGTTAATGAACTTAGCCCCAGCGTTGGAATCCGTTAGTAGGTCAGCCAATGCCATCTCTAATAGCTCCTCTTCAATGTTATCTGAGTTGGCGTATCTATCTTGCCCTGTACCAACAGTCTGGTCAATCTGCTCCTCCTCTTCTTCATTGTTCAGCAATAGGTGATTAAAGAAGATCTCAAATCCCGGGTACCTCATCTTGGTTTCCCATTCGATCCGTGGCTCTGGAAATCCACAAAAAAGGAAATCTTTCCCTTGGCAAAGAAAGCGTCCATTTAAGGTTCCCCATATTGGCTTATGATCCAATTCATATCGCTTTCTGGCCCTTTTTGCTTTAACTCTATCCCTTAATTCATCTCCTTTTCTCTTCCAGTCTTCTACAATTAGCTTGTACCCCAATCCAAAAGTATGAGGGTTGTGACTTATCTCTTTGGCAATAGTATTTCTTTGCCTCCCACTCCTGCCTAGTCTTAATCTGGGAATGTGTCCTTGCTTATTCATCATATAGATAGACTGGGCGTTCACGTAATTCCCATCATCCTCTACCATGACAGATTGTACCAGCCAAGCCTCAACCAAGAAGAAACTAGAAATGAACACATACTCCTCCCCATGCATTATTTCTAACAAGGGCATGGTGGTTCCCGAGGGCGGGTGGATCAAAGAATTGCCATAAACAATAGCAATCCCACCCTTAAATGGATATTTCACCAATTGGTGAACCATTGATGAAACTGCCCACATCTGGTGCAACCAAGGCCTTCCCAAGAGTAGATTGAAGGTTGCTGGCACATCCATAACATGGAATTCAACCTCAAGCTTGAACGGGCCAATCAGTATTTAGCTCTTGAAGGTCCCCATGATGTCTCGGCTAGTGGTTTCATAGGCTCAAATAGCTTGAGTTGTGGGCGTGAAGTTGGCTGGCATTAAACCTATGGCATAAGTGATCCTTGCCAGACACATGTTAATTGCTGAGCCAGTATCCACTAGCACTATCGAGATCCACTTCTTCCGGCTCTCCAAAGTCACGTACAAGGGTTTGTTGTGGTTGGTCCCTTCAGGTGGTAGCTCTTCGTCTGTAAATGACAACACTAGCGTAACATCCCCAAACATGACCAAAGATACTAGTTCGTTAGTGATGGTGTTAATAGGAAGATTACTTCTAATCAATGCCTCTAGTAGCGTCTGTCTGTGCTCTTGGGAAGCCATCAGCAACCCCCCAATCGATATATCTGCCTAGATCTTTTTAAGGTGCTTTAAGACCAGGTCTTCCTCTATGTCTTTCTCATTTGATTTCTCAACCTCTTTCCCGGAGGATTCTGGCTGATCTAGAGCTGTGGGTTTAAAATATCGACTACTTCGGGTCATGTAGTTAATCTCATCTACGTACCATGTATCGCCAAGGATATCGGCTTTCCACCCTTCATCGGTACAAGCATGGCTCAGATCACTGTCTTCCCACCACTCTCTTACAGCCATTACTGGGCCATTATCAGCCCTCTCCCGAATCAAATTCACATTGATCTCTCCATCAGCACACCACTCCTCTTCTGTGGCTGATTCAATCTCTGTCTCTCAATACTGTCTGAGTTTCTTTGGCATCTTTTCCTTGTTAACAGTTTCCCATGCAGACTTTTCCATGGTTCGGACATTGTCCGTTGTTGACTCGGTCCCTTTTTTCTCTTCATTTTTTCTTGCTCTTCGGCTATTTTCCTCTATTCTCTCTCATTGGAATTGTTCTAATGCTCATTCCTGCTTAGTCATAATCAAGACTTCAGCCTTACTATTTTCACCAAGTTCTTCCAATTTCGGATTCTTATTCATTTGCTCCTCTGTATCGAATTCCTCTTCGCTATTCAATCACCCGTTGCTGGATTTATGGAGGCTTGGATCCTGCCACCTGATCTAAACGTTGCCCACATCCTCTTCTTTAGAAGAGGTTCTCCAGGTCTTCCTCTTTGTCTACCAGGTCTTCTTCTAATTTTGCCAAGTCATCAAGACCTTGCCTAGGCCAGTTATTCAGATTTTTCCCTAGTTCATTTTCCCCAATGGCGTTGATGCTGAGGGAATTTGGCAGTATGATTACGGGCTTTGGCTAGTCAATAGCCACGATGTATCGGTTAGGGTCATACTCTTCTACGAGTGAGGCCCCCTTTTCTATAACCTAGGTGTTAGACAACCCATTCTCTGGTGCATTCCTCCTCTCTTCCGCTTCTGCCACCACAAGCCCTGATTGGGTTTGGGGTGTTATATCCATCATGCACATATCTGTGCTTTCTAGAATAACCACCTTGGGCTTAGGTAGATGGGATGGGGTGATATATGCACTGGGGTTAAAGGTAGGCGGTAGTGTACAGATAAGGTTGATGTTTCTGTGTAAGGGGACTCGGTTGTGGGTGGGAAGTGGGTTGGTGGTCACATTTGGTTTCATGGGTGGAGCTGAGGATGAAGCTATGATTTTATTATCAATGAGATCTCAGATCTCATAACGTAAGCGATAGCAATGATCGGTGGGGTGACTGTGCTATTTGATGGAATCTGAAGTATTGGGTAGGATCATGTCTAGATGGAAGTGGGTCAGGGAGAGGTCGAGGGTCGAGGGATTTGAGGTACCCCCTTTCCATTAGCAGTTTAAGAGCACGGGTTCGGCTCATGTGAAGAAGGTAAAGGTTCTTTGGTTTCGATTTAAACTGATGGGTTGTGAAGTTGTACTAGCGAAGGGATCGGCCATGTTGGCCACTGTGGCGATGGTGCTGATCTCTATAGGTCGAGGAATGGTGTTACTACTAGCATTGGTACTCTTGGTGAATGGCCTCTTCGCAGGTTCGCTAGATCTCGGGATTATGTATTTCTTAAATGCGCTTTCAATTGGGACCCCCAACTCGTGCAAAGAAACAAACGTGGACAGTTGTGCAACTATCATTCTTTGTAACATATCTGATTCAAGATTCTGAATTATGAGGGCATGTTCGTCATTCTAGCTGCCTTTACCCTCCATCTTGCAACAAAGTCGATGAAGGGTTCCTTGGGATTCTGAGTGGTCGCTTCCAACTTCTGATTGTTACTTCTATCTGAGTATTGTATGAGTATTGGTTAACATACCCCTCGGGCAGTTCTTCCCAATTCCGTTTCGTTCAGATTTCTAGTTTGGCGTACCAGATTACTGGCACATCTGATAGAGTTCTTCTGAACAATGACAGTTTCTGAGCTCGAGTCAGGCCCATTGGTCTCAGAACATCTGAGAAAAGACAAACATGTATAATAGGATCTCCACTACCATCAAATCTGTTGATGCGAAGCATTTTGAACTTTTTGCTGCAGTTTGACCGAGGCCTTGATATAACTGTTGTAGACTTGACTTTCTTCACGCACCCCCCTTTCGGAGAGGCGCGAATTGGTCCTACGGTTCAAACTCCTGTCACGGTTCTGAATCTAATCTCACAAAGTGCAATGTGAGACTTATAAACACCAAAGAGTCCAATCCGGCAAATCATTTTGGAAAATTAGATTTTAAATCAAATAATGCCAAAATTGGACTGCTTTGCCAGATTACAGAGTCAACACCTAAATATTTTGTTTTGGAAAATTTGGGAAACCCTGACACTTGCCAAAGGCCACGTGTCCGTCATCACCAAAGTTGCCTCCGCTCAGGAACTTGGGAATAAGAGGGGAAGGTCCTAAAATAAGCACCCCCACTCGCCCAATTAAAGATCGGCCTCTATTAAGCATGATATGTTGTTTTATAAACACGTGTTCTTATTCTGGTTATTAGCTAACTTTATTATGTGACGCGCACACGAGTATAGACTAAATCGCGAGAATTGGAACAAAACAACTCATGTTTGTTTTTGAAAATGGTTTAGAATTGCCACTCACAAGTGGGCTAAAGCGCGGATTTGCCACTCTCAAGTGGGCTTAAAACATGATTTTGCCACTTCGCAAAGTGGGTTTATAACTCACATTTATTGAATTGTTCCAATTCAAGTAACAAAGCCTTCACCCACAGGCATTCATGTAGTTAATCAGGTAAGCACATAGCCTCATGGAAAGCATGCTAAACATGGCAATCACTTACACACATGCAAGTATGCTAAAGCGTAAAACTTACAGTGTACTCTGAGCCAAAACAAAAGCTAGTTAGAAATATGCATGATTTTAACTATGCTAGATGCCTAATGCAACACATGCAATATGCAATTAATAGGCTCAGCTATCTAAGATGGCATATGAATGCAGCAATTTTATAACATGCTTTGAAACACGTATTCAAATAAGTATTGAAATACAATGCAGTTTGTATGATACGCCGAGCCCCGGTGCATGCAAGACAAATGAATGGATGCAAACATGCAAAGCATAAGGTATGCTAATCAAAACGTGCCCTAAACTAACCATCAAAAGCGGTTAAGTAAAAAGGAGAAAGACATGGGGTTGGAAGACATGCAAACACATACGCACACTTATTACAACATTGCACCCTCGTGAAGGAGGGTCCGAATGAATCAACTAAGCTACACTAAGATGAGCTAATTTAACAAATCTAATTAAACTAATTAGACTAATTATTACACAACAAAATAAAGAAATAGCTAAGCTAAGCTACTTAACTATTACAACACTTAAATTAGTTAACTAAATTAACAACTAGTTAACCAAATTACAAAACCATGCTAACTAAACATGCAAAATACTAACTACATTGCCTCAGCTCTGCTTCAGGAATTTGAATATGCATGCAGCAGGTTGTCGCCCTGAAACGCCTTCCGGTTTGCTCTTAAGAGGCTCTGTTTGCAGGGTTGCTCCAAGAACTTTCTGCTCCACCTTACCAAACCAATGCTGAGGAATGCACCAGTGGCCTGCCGGCCATCTGCCGGCCAAAGAGAGGTGTTGCCAGCCAAAGATGTAGCACCGCTGGCCACCAGTGAGCCACTACCGGCCACTAGTGTGCTGAATCACCACACCGCAACAGAGCACAAACAGAGGAAAAATGAGGGTTTTCCAAGGATATGTTTGTACTGTGCACCTCTTTATCATCTCAAAACATCAAAGGAGTGTCACTCATGGATCCAAAACCACCAATAAAGCATTTTCAATGCATGATGGCCGAAGATCCAAGTTGTACATTTGCAATAAATGCACAAAAACAAGACTCTAGACCACTACCTTGTCATGGATGATCAAAGGCAATGGAAACAAAGGAGATTTGCTCGTTTCATCACTTTGAGCATGAAATGGACCAATCTACCTTGTGTTCAATATAACGTCCGATTGAACACAATGCAATGCAAACAACATGCTTATCTTAGTCATGTTTTACTTGTTCAATTCTTGTTTACTCATTTTAGCATTACCAAGCCATTCTTTAATCGGTTAAGTCCAATGTGAAAGTCCTCTAATTGGAAAGATGACCTAAGCCACAAGAGCCTTGAGCATGAAAGTGACCTCATGCTATTGGTTAGTAGAAACCCTCAAGAGAGAGTTAAAACCATTAGGCATGAGAGGCTCAAGTTCACATTCAAGCCAACAACGGGCTCAAGACCACTTTCAAAGAAAATTGAAAAGTGAAGAATAGAGGGAGGTTGTAGAATTTTTAGTGCTAAAATGGCATGAAAAATAGTGCTACAGCATGCAAACAACTCATGTACAACATGCTCAAATGCCAAAACCATTAAACTAGTGAAGAGCACTACACTAGAGGCATGCAATATCAAGCTCAAATAACCAAACCAGCTCAAAACAAAGCTTAAACATGCCAAAATAGTGGCTAAAACATGCTGAGATAGAAGCATAAAAGGCAAGAAAAGCATGCTCACATGTTGGCTCATAAACAAGGCTCAAAGCACAACTCTCAAAAGCAATGAAAGAGTGACAGAAGTGAGAGTGTGACTGAGATATATGTACTGAAATCACATGCTAAATGATGCCAAAACATGCAATCATCACATGCACAACATATTAGAGGCCTTAAATCACTAAGCTAGTGAAGCCATTTACACTATAGCCATACAATACAAAGCTCAAAAGGGACAAACAGTCCAAAATAGTCCTAAAACAACTTAAAAGAAATCCTAAAACATGCTTGAAATAAGCTAAAAATAGCTAGAATGAGAGGCCAACACATAACACAAACTAGACTATTAAGCACTATTGCACTATAAGCATGCAAAGCAAGCCTCAAGTGACCAAACCAGCTCAAAATAGAGCTAAAGTAGGTCAAAAAAAATAGCAAAAACATGCTGAGATCAAGTCATAAAATGATAGAAAAATATGCTCACGTGTTAGGCTATCTACTCACGCAAACAAGACACAAGGAGGGGAGACCAATCCCTCCTATTTTGGACCTCAAAACATGGTTTTTGTCACTGAAAAACCTCTGAGTTTCAGTGGTAAAAAGGCCAAAAGAGTTGGTTTGAAAGGTGATAAAAGATGGCACAAAAAGGTTCACAAGCCAAAGAGCCAAAAGGGGGGACAACCCCCTAACTCACAAAAGCTCAAACCACCATTTTTAGGACTAAAAAACATAACTTTTTACATGCCAAAACCAGCCTTGAAATGGCGGAAAAAGATGGCAAAGCAAGTATGAAAAACAAGCTTAAAGGGAGAGAGTTATACCTCTTGAAGCACAACACAAGCCCAAGAGAGCTTCAAGTAACTGCAGCCCAAAGATGACCACTCTTGTTAAGGGTTGATAGGTTAAAGATTGAGGTATGCAAGCTTCTAAGCACAAAAGCTCTAGAGAGAGAGGATTGTAGAGAGAGATGTTTTAGAGAGGGAGGCTCCCAAACTCCTTCCTAAATTGTTCTAACCCTCTCAAACAATAGAGAAGGCTCTCTCTATATAGAAAATTGAAGCTTCAGGTCGAAAATATCCCAAAAGGGACAGCTGGAACAGCTGGAACAAAAATATCTACAAAAAATTGCCTTTTTGCATCAATGGCCGGCACATGATCATTGTTGGCCGAAAAGGATCACTGTTGGATGGCAGGGGCCCGGCATAGTCCATTCATAGCCGGCACATGGCCAGAAAATCCCATTGATGGCCAATAACTTCCATCTTTGGTTGGCCAGATAAATCTGTTTTTTGGGTCCGACTTCAACCGAACATAACTCCTTCATCTGGACTCCTTTGCAGGTCATTCTTGAGCCTAAATTGAAGACTGAGAAGTCTTCTTTCCAATGGTGGCAGCCGCACATCAAAATTCCAAATGTGCAAAGAGATATGCCTCTTTTAGTGAAGACTGCTCAGTTTCGATTCTACCCTGATTCATGCCAAACTTCTCCCAAACTAGTTTTCTTCTCTCCTCTCCCATTTTCTTCAACTCCAAACCCCTAAATAAGGTGTTTTGAAATATTTTTCAAAGAGTTCACCTCTCTTCCATTCATTTCCACTTTATCCTTGCTCGGTTTACCGCAAAGCGCAACATTTAACAAAATATGAGCGTCGGAACATCGGAGGAACTTTTTAAAAAACTATTTTGAAAGAGAGCCTTTTAAGGTCTAAAATATTGTGGTCAAAATATTTTTGGTCCAAAAATAGGGTGTGAGGTTGGGATTTGATGCTCTCCTTGCCAAAAAAATTGAACCTTTGCACTATATAACTTTTACCACCAAGTAAACAATCAGTGGCGCCCAAGTCATATGGGTAGTAAAAAATGGGGTGTCTACAACTGTCTTCAATATTCAGGATGGAATTGAAGCCATGGGATTTTTTAAGTGCCTTCTCTAGCATGGCGATTTTGATCATAGCCGGATCAATGACGTTGATGTCGAAGGGAAGGAGTCCATCGTGGGGCTACGCTAGAGGCCTGAAAGCTGGGGCTGGTGCAAACATCTCTTGGGGATCCGAGACCTGAGGGTTTTCAACTGGTGGAGGTGGATCAGGATTCGGCTGGGCAGTCAGCACTAGATGTATAGTAGATGCCAATGTCGATGCCCCAGATGGGTGTCGCATGTCAGCGATAATTTCATGTTGTGCGACTATCCTTTGATTCAAGGTATCCATGGCTTTCTAGAAAGCTTTCATCATAGCAGTAACCTCCTCTGCACTCTGTGCCATTACGGGTCTGGGAGAGTTAGGTGTTGGTGAGCTGAGTGGGCGAGAACGGACAGGTGATTGTTGAATGATTTGTGTTGGTGATGATAACTACATGTTTCTTCTTCTCTGAGTAACTAGGGGAAGAGAGACTAACGCTGGCTGACCGTTGACAAGATCTTGGATTTTGCAAAGTCTGCTAGAGTGAGTCCACGAAACTTGGGGGATATCAGGTCTGTCTGAAGTTATGATTGTAAACTACCTAGCAAAACAAAAGATAAAAAACAAGAATAATAAAAAACAGACAACACTTTGGTCCAATTGCGACAGATATAATCATAGGTAAAGTACTGTAATTCCCACTGAACTCTGTCCCCAAAAACTGATATAAACTTGTACTGCTGATATGAACATTCCTGTATGGTTTCACTGTAAAGCACATATCGGGTAAAATAGAGCCAAAACACCCCTATGAGGGGATAGGGTTACCCTGTATTAGATTTTTGACATGATCTAGGTTTCACTACTTCAAGCAAGTAGTTTCACAACATCCTGTACATGGGTAGCATCCTGTCCTAATTTGGAACAGTCACTATGGTTTTACTATATGCAGCTAGACCAAATGGTCAAAAGGGGTACCTCGGCAAGATTACCTAATATACCGCACACACCTAACACCGAGAAGTGAAAGGAGGATCAAGTAGTACGACTGTAATCCAAATCCAAGGGTTGTGTTTCCAACATGGTAGAACCGATGACCGACAAGCCGTCCAGGAATAGCAGATGGAAAATACAGTGACTTAAAGTAACAATGAAAATGCAATGCAAAGAACATATATATGGAAATAAAATTTCGCATCATAAAGTTCAAGTCAAGTTCTCTAAGTCCCTAACAGAGTTGCCAGAAACTGTAGCTTGTTTTCCATGCTCCCTGGAGGGGTTTTGTAATAACCCGACCCTCGTACATGTTTTCTGATATATTTTTTTAGTTTTTGATTAAGCGTTTAAATGTTTACTGTGAAATTCCGTAGAAAATTAAAGTGATGTAAGTGAAATCCATGTTTAAGGAAGTCTATCTGTCTCTCAAGAAACGTATCTGTTACAATTAAAAGCTTTGACACAGGAATTGGAAGCCTTAAAGGTGTAATTATCTGAAATTGATTATATATCTGTGATCAGCATAATTTTTAGATAATATTAAGCATGTTTACACAATTTCAATTTCGGAATGATTAAACGATTGGATTTTGTCCTTATTCACCTATTATATAAATGTTATCTTGTTTGACTATAAACTTAGACCCATTTCAAGAAATCTCGTGAGAGAGAGAGAGTTAGGGAGAAAGGGGCTTGCAAGGAAAGTCTTCAAGAAGAGGGTTGAGAAACCTTGTGAGGGGTGTAGATTATGAACTCAAGGTATGTTAAATTCACCTTATATGAGCTCTCTTGATTATGTATGAAAATCTTCTTTCCATTGGTGAGGAAGGGTTGTTAGTTTCTTTTGGAATTGAGGATGATGTATGATTTGTGGTTGATTACAAAGGGGCTTCTCATTAATTAGTTGTTTTGACACTAATTTAAGTGTTGTATGAAATTTGCTTTGGTTGTCATGCCAATCCCATGAGATTATATCTATGAATTGTATTATATTTTGTGGATGTAAGAAACTTCGATCAAAAGATGAAATTTGATAAGGGTATGACTTGATGAAGCTTCGAATCATGTTTATTTTGTGATATTCAAATGATAATCCATATTATAGAGAAGTTGGGGCAATATTTTGCATTAATTTCATCTTGGATTGCATGAAAATGGCATGAAAATGGAGTTAGGTTACGAAATGGGAAGTTCAGAACTCTAGAAATTTGCCTGGTCCGCTCGAGCGTAGGAAGTCCCGCTGGGAAAAACGACCTTCCAGCAGTTTTGTAATTTAGCGATCCCGGCGCCAAAGTGGCGCTTCGGCGAGGCTTATTTTCAGACAAAAATAAATGTTGTTCAGTTTTGCATGCTTGTCCCTCTGGTATTTTTAGAATATTTTTCTGAAGATTTTAAGATTGTTGTAAATTCACATGAAGTGTAGTGACACAGGGAATGATTCCTCAATGATTTATGCAGAAAGAACACTAATGTACAGTTATGCCGTGTGCAGGGCACGCTTCAGAAGGAACTAGCACGCCAACACAACGCAGTGAGTGATAGTACCTCAATGTACCTTTACTCAATTTATTATTATTGACGTTGTGATTATGTATTGATGTTATATCTTGACGTTACGAACTTCGTTGTCAAACTTGTGATGGTACGAAATATATATACGCTATAAGTGAACCATTATAAAATTGTGGATGTAAGTGAACCATTATGAAATTGTGGATAAGTGAACCATTATGAAAATGTGGAAACATCAAAAAGGTTGTGAAGTTATGCACGTCATATGTGAAATCTTGTGACTTTTGGACTGTATCAGGGAAATTGTGAATTTGTGAACCAATGTCGCCACAAGCCTTTTTGTGAAACTATGTGACCAAGGGTCATTTGTGAACTATGGAACGATGTGGCCAAGGGCCATTTGTGAACGACGATATTATGAGGCCAAGGGCCGATGTGTGATATATGAATTTATGAATTGTGAACTTGTGAAACAAGAAGGACCAAAGCCAATGTGATATGAATTGTGAACTTGTGAAACAAGAAGGACCAAAGCCCATGTGATAACTTGTCAGTTTATGAAACCGATGATTCTGTGTGAATATGTGAACTCTTTAGGCCAAGGGCCAAATTATGAAATTGTGAATCGACTGAGTTGTCCAACAAAGCTATACAGAAACGGACTGATTACATGATTACGGTATTAATTATGTTCTACATGCATGCAAGTACTATTATTCACTGAGCTTGACTCACTCCATATTATGTCTGTTTCTGTAGGTAACCAACCAGGGGGTCGATCTTAACTCGGCATCGTCATACTTTCGTCAGCCTAGGCACAGCCAAGCTTGGGGTCGAAACCCTACTTTTGTGGAGTTTGTTAGATGAGGGCTTACACTTTTGCTATTGGCTTCAGATATTATGTACTTAATATTTTTGTTATATACCCCACCTCGGGGATTGGATTTGTATATGCATGTAAATAACTAACTCTCTAATGTATTTTTGCCTTTGATGTACTTGTCCTATGAGGTGTTTATGATCCTGGCATAACTTAGTAGCTCAATGGATGACATATTTTCTGATTTATATCCTTTATTCTTACAGCTTCCGGTTAGGCCCCTCTATGAAATCAGGTTAAGTGTCCTTTTCTGCTTAGGTCATGCCCAAACTTTTAGGGGCAAGTTCGGGGTTTGACAGGTTTAGTCTCCTTGGATATGATAGCCCTATAGTTCGGACTCTCGTGGTTCTTAATCTGGTTTCACGAGTGCAATGTGAAATAGATAAACACAAATGAATCCAACTCCGACAAATCTTACGAAAATCCATTTATCGTCGAAGATGCCAAAATGAACTACATTGCCAGATTACAAAGTCCCCACCAAAATATTTTTTGGGAAAATTTAGGAAACCTGTGACTCGTGCCAAAGGCCACTTGTCTATCATAACCAAAGTGTCTTGACTCGGGAACTTAGGTATGAGAGCGGAAGGTCATGAATTGAGCACCCCACTCACCCAGTCAAAGATCGGCCTTTACTAGTCATGATGTGATTTTTATGTACATTATATGCTCTTCTGATTATTATACTATCTTCACTATGTGATGCACACAAGTATAGACTAATTCGCCCAATTTGGAATGTTTTGATTTCATGTTTGTTTTGAAAATTGTTTTGAATATGTACCATTTAAAAAAGTGATCTCATATGTACATTTACTCAAATCATCCCAACTTAAGCGAAAAAGCCTTCATCCATAGGCATTTAAGAGGTATATCAAATAAGCACCTAGCCTCATGGTAAACATGTTTGACATGGCAACACTAACATAAATGCAATATGCTAAAGCAAAAATGTTCACCTAGTACTCAACTGAGGCAAGCCAAAATAGAAGAAAAAAGTTAGAAAAAAAAACATGATCATAACGATGCAAATGACTAATACAACACATACAAAATGGAATTAATAGGCCTAGCCAGTAGCATGGCATGTGTGTCAATTCAAGTCATGCGATAAAGCATGTATTTGAGTAAATTGACATTTGATTACTATGATGAGCCAAACCTTTATTCATGGAAAACGAATGGATACGAGTCATGGAGAATGCTAAGGAAAATATGATACAACGACGATAAGCAGATAAATAAAAGGAAGAAAGAAATAGGGGTTGGAAGACATACACGGATTATTACATATTTACCCTCGTGTAGGAGGGTCTATAGTGTCCAAGTGTCCAAATCAACTACTTATTACGAATCCGAATGAATAATAAACGAATAACTATCCAATTTATTACAACAATAATATGACAACAATAATATATAAAGAATGAACAAGGATCCCACATGCGCTGACGAAGACAGCCCTCAGAAATTGTTGTGTCTGCCTCCTGGGAAACTATTTTGTTTCACCCTCAGCCACTGCTCTCTGTTTCAATAAAAGTGCTCTGTTTACCAAACTTTGGAGCCCGGCCAACACACAATGAGGCTCAACCGGGCCTAAACAAATACGGCCATGCCCTATTTTTTTACAAAAAATTGTTTTTATGCTCTAAGGTGAAAACAGTGTAGATAGAGCATTCCTAATCCATGTTTGTCCTTTTTGCTCTTCTCTATCATAGAGATACTCAAGAGAAGAGCAGGTTCCGTTCTCAAATCATCAATGGTTGCAAGTTGATTGCATGATGGTTTTAGACACAATAGGACAAAATTTAACAAATGCAATAAAAGACAAACCACACCACCTTCTAACATGAAACTAATTCAAGAAGGGAGGTCGACACACCTCAAGAATCATCAAACATCACGAATTAGTATGTTATGACTCTAGAAGCCACGGATTTGGTATAACATCTGACCGAATCCAACCAATTTTATTAGTACTTTATGTTGGTTTTAATCCAATTTCAAGCCAATTTCATTAGCCTTTTTTATCTTACATCTCCATTTCTTATCTTTTATTCCATTTTGTCCAAAAGAGATATTGACGTCCACTAAGTCCAAAAGCAATAAAGATGAACAAGCATCAACTTAACCTGAGAAATGAGCCTTTCAAGCCCTTTTCTTCAGGGGAAATTACAAAGGAAGAGTCAAACTCATTTACAAGCGATAAAGGATTCGGAGTCAAACCTGAGAGAGGGTGATAATGATTCTAAATCCAAACCCGATAATAAGCTATAATGAGACCTTCCTTTGTGATTTCCAAGTGCCTAACAAGAAAGTTAGTCCCTTAGAAGTAAATACACTGGTGATAAAGCGGAATGACAAACAAGAGGTTGTGTTTAGCATAAAAGAGATGTAATGCCCTAGTGATGAACCTCCGAAGAGATTAAACTATTAAACATGGAAGGTCTATTTCTTATGCTTGAACAACAACCTTTTGTTAAACACAACTCTTTAATAAAAAAAAACAAAGAATGAAGGGAAATTGCAGAGATGATTATACAAAGTTGATTATTACAAAAGTGGGACTCTTTGCCTGAAAACTAGGTAAAGAAAGCTATCAACTCAAATGAATTGATGTCTAAGGCCTAAACAACCAAATCCATGAGGACTTACAACACCACAAACATAATATTCAAAGCATACACTATTTAAATGAATTAAAAAGCCCCTAAAATGCAAAAAACCGTGCCAAAAATTATGCTAAAAGAGTACAAAAGATAGCTAAAAAAGAGAGGATACAAAGCTAGTAAGCAAACTTAAGGAGGGGTGACTAACCCCTCCACTTTTGGGACTTCTAAATCACATTTTTTAGCCTTTTAAAACTCTAAAAATCAGTATTTAAACCAAAAAAATGAGTGGGAAAACAAAGGGTATGAGCTATGGCATAAGGTTCAAGGAAGGGTAATTAGCCCTTCCACCTTTGGTAGCTCTTTAACCCCAAGTTTCAGCACTTGGAATTGATCCGAAATAGTATGAAAACACAAGAAAAAGATAGATAAAGGTTGAAATGAAAGCAAGGAAGAAGGTGGTAAGCTTATACCTCTTGAAGAGAGAATACTTTTGTTGTAAACCAAACTTGATCATAAGGAACTCTCAAGTTTGAATTATGGTACCAAAGTCTCAAACAAAGCTCCAAGTCCAAGCTGTAATGGTGTATATATATTGTTTAAGAATGATAGGATAGCACAAAGGTGACTTGTAAGAGAAGAAGGACCTCTCAAAGGTCTTTTAACTCTTTGAAAATTTTCTAACCCTCAAAATAAAGGTCTGAGCTCGTATTTATAGAATTTGAGGTAAATAGGTCACAAATATCTGCAAAAATAGACAGCTGGCGGATTACCACCCAGAATAGTGTTTATAACCCAAAAGGCACGGCCGGGTTCCAATGGCCACGACTGAGCCCAAATGAAGCACGGCTGGGCCCCAATGTTGTTCCCTTGTCTTTTAGTTTCAGGTTTAATGTAGGTTGGCACAGTGCTCAAAAGTGAGTTTCTAAGGTAAAAACACCTTGGGTATGGCAGGTTAGGATTCTTTAGAGCTTGAATTCGGATTCTTTTGTTAAGAATTTAAACCACTTACACAATGCAAACTTCATCATCGTGTGCTCAGAATAAAGTGCCCAAGTCTTACAGGCGGTCAAAAATGGGGTGCTTACAGTTGCCCCTCTTTGACAGAACTCAGTGCATTGTGAAATGGCGTGAGTGAATCTCAAAGCCCAAAGACGATCCTTTTGATGAGGATGTAAAACTTGGGCAAACAAACAAATGCGAATACAATTGGTTGAACTCGGGGGGTTGCCTACGTATCCCTTTACAAGGAATCAAACCTGTGTAGTTTAGGGGCAAGATCCAAATGATATATAATGTAATGCATTTGAAAGTTGGATTTACACACCGAGTGAAGCTGGTTACTTTTTCAAATCCATGGTCATGGAAGACAATGCGATAAGCAAGATAACAACATGAATGAAAACTCAAAATAAAACTAACTGTGCCTCACATGGAAATGAGTAAGCAATTAACAAGACAGTGCAACCGATAGGCGCGTCTCCTCGTATCGCATACGGAGAGAAAGGAAAGATTTTACTGAAGAGAAATCAATAACCTAACGCGTCTTACGCAAAAGGAGAAAAGATGGTGTGAACATCATGTGCACCTGATGTTTTTAACCAAGAGAAGCAACAACCTAACACGTCTCACACGAAAGGTGGAAAGATGGTGTGAACATCAGGCGCACCTGATGTTTTTAACTGAGTGAATCAACAACCTAATGCGTCTCACGTGAAAGGAGGAAAGATGGAGTGAACTTCACGTGCACTTGAAGTTTTTAACCAAGTGAATCAACAACCTAACGTGTCTCACGCGAAAGAAAGAAAGATGGTGTAAACATCAGGGCCACCTGATGTTTTTAATCGAGTGAATCAACAACCTAATGTGTCTCACGCAAAAGGAGGAAAGATGGTATGAACATCAAGAGCACCTGATGTTTTTAACTGAGTGAATCAACAACTTAACGCGTCTTACGCAAAAGGAGGAAAGATGGTGTGAACATCAGGCGCACTTGATGTTTTTAACTGAGTGAATCAACAAACTAATGCGTCTCACTGTAGACATCTCATTTTTGACCATCCTCAAGACTTGGATGTTCTTGCAGGTACATCCAACGACGAGTTTGATTGCTCATCGAGCACTCGAATTCTGCGACATAACACTCTAGGTTTGACCTTTCCAAACTTTGTTTCCATTCTGTCTCATATTTGGACCATGTGTTGGTCTTTGCAGAATGATGTTGTTGCCGCCCATTGATGTGCCCTGTCGGCCATCAATGAGGCCCTGCCGGCCACCACTAATGGTCGACCAGCCGGCCACCAGTGCATCAGTAGATATTTTTGTAGATATTTTGACAGCTATTTGCACAAAATGGCTCATCTGCTTGCACGTGGATGGCTGGATCTCTTCAAGGGGCCTTTGTATCTTCTATATATAGAAGTTATCCTCATGCATGAGAGGGGTTACAAAATTTGAAGAGCAATCTCTCTCTCTCTCTCTCTAGAGTCATCTCTCTTTATATTTTGTGCTTGAAAGTGAGCTTTCTCTACACATTTGCACTAGCACCCTTAGCCAAACACCTTCACCTTAGAGTTGAGGTTCTTCGAGGCCTTGTTTGAGCTTCTTGGAGTGGTTTTGGCTTAGAATTTTGACTAATTTGTTGTTGTGCTTCAAGGGTAAGGACTTACCTCTTTAAAGCTTTGTTTTACTTCATTGTTTGGCCACCTTTGTATGCTACTTTGAAGCTAGTTTTAGCCTCTAAAAATTTCTATTTTTAAGGTTTTAAAATGTTGGTTTAAGCCTTGTGTGGTTAGGGGGTGGTTTCCCCCCTTTGTTCTTTGGCTTGTAAAGCCTTTTGAGCCATCTTTCAAAGCTTTTGAAGCACCCCTTGCTTGGCCTTTTAACCACTGAAACTCAGAGGAATTTTAGTGGCAAAAAGTTTGTTTTGAGGGCCAAAATAAGAGGGAGTGACCTCCTCTCCTTGTATCTTGTTTGTGTGTGTAGATGGCCTAATAGTTGAGCATGCTTTTCTACCGTTTTGTAGCTTAGTTCAAGCATGTTTTTGGCTTTTTTGGACATGCTTCAACTCTGTTTTTGGCTGGTTGGTGCACCTCTTGCTTGCTTTTTGTACTTGTAGTGCAATCATGCTTAGTAGCCTAGCATACTTGATGATTTAGCCCATCAATCTAGCTTGTGTAGTTTGATTCCAGCATGTTTTCCCCACTGATTTAGCATGCTTTAACTCTGTTTTGAGTGGTCTTGGTCATATGAGACTTGTTATGCATTGTTGTAGTGTAAGTGGCTTCACTAGCTTTGAGTTTTAAGGCCTCTAACATGTTGTGCATATGATGATTGCATGTTTCGGTATCATTTAGCATGTAATTTCAGTGTTGATAATTCTGTCACATGCTCATTTGCCTTGTTCTTTCATTGCTTTTTAGAGTTGCTTTGAGCCTTGTTTGTAGCTTAACATGTGAGCATGTGTTTCTACTCTTTTGTGCCTTAATCTCAGTAAGTTTTAGCTTTTGTTTTGGCATGTTTGAGCTCTATCCAGAGCTGGTTTGGCCATTTGAGTTTGATATTGCATGCCTCTTATATAAAGCTCTCCACTAGTTTTAATGCTTAAGTCTTTAACATGTTATACGTGAGTTGTTTGCATGTTATAGGCTTGTGTTTCATGCCATTTTAGCACTAAAAATCTGCCACCTCCCTCATTTCTTCATTTTTCCATTTGTTTTAAGGGTTGGTTGGCCTTATGATTGTGTTTAAGCTTGATAGAGTTTGTGCTCAAATGGCTTTAACCATCTTTTGAGGGTTCGTCTTAGCCAAAGGCATGATCTCTTTCATGTGTGAAACCATTCTTTTGGTTGACCCCTCTCTCATTAGAGGACATTCACATTGGATAAATCAATTAAAGAATGGTTTGGTAACTTAAAATGTGTAAACAAGAATTGAATTAACTAAAACATGGCCAAGATAAGCATGTTGTTTGCCTTGCATTGTGTTCAAGCGGACGTTATATTGAACACAAGGTAGATTGGTCCATTTTATACTTAAAGTGATAAAAATGAGCCAATCTCCTTTGTCTCCATTGCCGTTGGGGGTGGTGGACCTAGAGTCTTGTATTTGTGCATTTATTAAAATTGTGCATCTTAGATCTTTGGCTATCATGCATTGTGAATGCTTGATAGATGGTTTTGAATCCAAGAGTGCCTCTCCCTTGATGTTTTGAGATGATAAGGAGGGCACAGTACACATATACCCTTCGGAGACCGTCCATTTTTCCTCTATTTAAGCTTTGTTGCAGAATAGTGATGCAGCACACCAGTGGTTGGCAGTGCCACACCAGTGGCCGGCATTGCTTCATCCTTGGCCGGTAGTACACTCCTTTGGCTGGCAGGTGGCCGGCAGCAAGCTCCCATGGCCGGCAGGCCACTTGTACAGTCCTCAACAATGAATTGGTAAGGTGGAGCAGAAGTTCTTGGAGCAAACCTGCAAACAGAGCCTCTCAAGAGCAAACCGGAAGGTGTTTCCAGGCGAAAACCGAGTGCATGCATCCTCCATTATCCGAACCAGTGCTGAGGCAGTGTAGTTTGTAGTTGGATGCTTTACTTGTAAGTTAGCATTAGTTTTGTAATTTAATTAATTGGTTTGCCAATTGATTAAGTGTTGCAATAATTAAGTAGCTTAGTTTTGCTATTTGTTTATTGTGTTGTAATAATTAGTAAGTAGTTTACTAGTTATTTGATTGGTTTGTAATACTTAGTCTAATTAGTTTAATTAGATTAGTTAGTTAGCTTAGCTTAGATTAGCTTAGCTTATTCATTCGGACCCTCCTTCGCGAGGGTACAATGTTGTAATAAGCGTGCGTGTGTGTGTGTATGTCTTCCAACCCCACTTCTTTCTCCCTTTTACTTAACCGCTTTCGATGGTTAGTTAGAGGGGACATTTTTTATTAGCATACATTATGCTTGTATGTTTACATCATTCATTTGTCTTGCATGCACCGGGCTCGGCGCATCATGCAAACTGCATTGTATTTCAATACTTATTTGAATATGTGTTTTAAAGCATGTTATCAATTGATGCATTCATATGCCATCTTAGATAGCTTAGCCTATTAGTTGCATATTGCATGTGTTGCATTAGGCATTTTGGGTAGTTAGGATCATGCATATTTCTAACTAGCTTTTGTTTTGGCTCGGAGTACACTGTAAGTCTTTATGCTTTAGCACGCTTGCATGAGTGTGAGTGTTGCCATGATAGCATGCTTGCCATGAGGCTATTTGCTTAAATGATTAACTGCTTGAATGCCTGTGGATAAAGGCTTTATTGCTTGAATTGGGACAATTCAATAAATGTGAGTTTTAAGCCCACTTTGCGAAGTGGAAAAATTATGTTTTAAGCCCACCCGAGGGTGGCAAATCTGCGCTGTAGCCCACTTGCGAGTGGCAATTCCAAACAATTTTTGAAAACAAACATGAATTGTTTTGTTCCAATTCTTGCGATTTAGTCTATACTTGTATGCTGTGCGCATCACATAGTAAAGTTAGATTAATAACTGGATAAGAACACATGAGGTTTATAAAACAACATATCATGATTAGTAGAGGCCGATCCTTTGATCGGGTGAGCGGGGGTACTCATTTCAGGACCTTCCCCTCTCATACCCAAGTTCCCGAGCTGAGGCAACTTTGGTGATGACAGACACGTGGCCTTTGGCATGAGTCAGGGTTTCCTAAATTTTCCAATAATAAAATATTTAGGTGGCAACTCTGTAATCTGGCAAAGTAGTCTAGTTTTGCCATTATTTGATTTAAAATCGATTTTCCAAAATGATTTGCCGGATTGGACTCTTTAGTGTTTATCAGTCTCACATTGCTCTTTGTGAGATTAGATTTAGAACCTTGACAGGAGTCTGAACTGTAGGAGACCAATTCACGCCTCTCCGAAAGGGGGGCGCGCAAAGAAAGTTGAGTCTACAGTTTCTGGCGACTCTGCTGGGGATTTAGAGAACTTGATTTGAACTCATAATATGTTGTTTTATCTACACTTCTGTGTTTCTTTACATTGCATTTGCATCGGTGCGCCTAAGTCATAGTGTTTGCCATCTGTTATTCCTGAATGGTTTGCCGAAGGCTTGCTTGGAAAAGCATGCCATAAGGCTGACCGGTTGCGGGCTCTGCTACGATGGAAACACAAACCTTGGATCTGGGCTACCGCTGTACCGTTTGATCCTCCTTTCACTTCTCAGTGTTAGGTGCGAGAGGTATATTAGGTGGTCTTGCTGAGGCACCCTTTTTGACCATTTAACCTAGTTGCATATCGGAAGCCTTAGAGACTGTTCCAAACTAGGATAGGTTGCTCACCCGGATGCAGGATTGTTTGAAACAACATGTGTGCGTAGTGAACCCCTAGTTCCTAACGAAACTAGGACAGGGAAACCCTACCCCACCATAGGGGTATTTTGGCTCTCACTTACTTGATATGTGTTGTTAGGGTGTGTCTCTACAGGAATGTATGTATCAATTGCAAGTCTGGGTATCAGATTGGGGAATATCAGTTTTGAGGCAGAAAAATTTGGGGGCAGAAATCAGTATTTGAGTACAGATTATCCAGCTTATAAGTTCAACTGTGTGTTATCTTTATCCAAGCCGAGGTGTTGTGCATTTGCTTATTGTTGTTTCCTTTTTTGCTTTATTTTTCTTTTTGCAAGGTAGTAGTTCACCATTGCTTCCGACGAGGTAGTTTCCCCCCAAGCACTCTAGACTAGAGTAAGAAGGCTTTATCGATCTAGGCATCTTGTGAGAGGATAGCCAGTGTTTACTTCGCTCCCCCCGATTACAAGATGGAGAAGAGTTCGGCATAATTCACCGGTTCGTCAGATACTTGTGCTTAGTGAGACCTGGTTTTCTGCTTCTATCTCAAAAATAGAGGATATACCAGATCAGACAGATCAAACCCCTCAATCAGTATGGAGGGCATGATGCGTCAACTTCAACAGACTATAGAGGCCATGCAATGATGTCGCTGCCAAAGTTACTGTCGTCAAATAGAGGTTGTAGCTCAAAAGTCAAGTGATTGCTAGGCTTCAACAAGAACCAAACAACAAGAATCGCCGCTTCACACACACCCCCACATAGGGTTCCAATACCCGAGGATACAGCTAATGTCTAGGAGAATACAGACATTCCGGCAGGGCCAGTCCCAGAGCAGATTGCCAAAGCACCGGCCTACCCAACAGATACATCGTTCGAGTCTGAGATCTATCCTACAGCCTTGAAAGTCAGCAAGCTTGAGAAGCTATTCAAGCGAGCTCAGAGAGTCAACTCGATCCCTGATATAGAAGACGGCTACATAGATTCGGCGGTGACATTGCCAGATAGATTTAAAATGCCTCACATAGACCACTTCGACGATTCAGGCGACCCCATGGTCCATTTGAGGCTTTTTCAGATATCCTACGGCCAATGGGCCTTACTAGAATCCAGAAATTATCCCTCTTTGGTCGGACCCTGTCGGGTATTGCGGCCATCTGGTATGCGAAACTGGAGGATTCTGTGAAGAGAAGTTGGGAAGAGATGGCCGAGGCCTTTGTTGCCCAATATTCTTATAACACTCAAATCGAGGCCACAACACGTGATCTCGAGGCAACTAGGCAAGAGCCGAATGAGGGCTTTTCTGACTTCGTCACCCGGTGGAGGGCCAAGGCCTCCATTGTGACCACCAGGCCTACTGAGAAAGACCAAATAAGGATGGTCGTTCGAAATCTACAACCGAAGCTGATGTAGAGGATGATTGTCTTACCCCTCCCTACCTTTGCTGATCTGCATGAGATTAGGGTACAGATAGAGGATACCATGAAACATGGTCTGATTGACCATGAAAAAGAGCAGCCCAAGAGGGCCTTTTCACATGGTTCGAATGTAGCTACAAGTAACAATGCAGCCGCAAGGACTTTTCACGTCAGCATGGTCACCACTGCACCAAAAACAGCTACACCTTTTACCGGCACATCTGGAACCACTCCACCACCTGCAAAGTACTCACCCCCGGGGCCAAAGGGTTTCACCCCACTTTATATGTCTCTGTCTGCGGCCTTAAGGGTCCTTATTAGAAAACGGTGTCTAAAGCCCGTAGAACCACGCCCATTGCCAAATCCCCTCCCTCTTACACATAACCCGACTAAGTATTGTGCCTTCCATCAACAGCATGGGCACGATACCGACCAGTGCTTCAGATTATGTCATGAGATTCAGGATTTCATTGACAACAAAGTAATAGCGCCTCCTGACAAGCCAAATGTCACTACAAACCCTCTCCCACCACATAACCAACTTCCTCCTCCACCCAGACAAGTAAACCTGATCCGAACAATGGTCGTCCCATTAGACCCCAACATGTACATCACTTCCTCCCACCTACCTAAGTCGGCGCTGCTCATCCCAAAAAGCACAGACTTGTGCATGATAAGCACGTTAACATTCCAACCTGAACCCATGGTAGCTGCTATGACAGAAGAGGGCATGCTTGAGGGCTTTGCGAGCTTAATTGAGGAAGCATACAACCCTTGCCACTTTATTGCGCCAACTGATTAGGCCATGCCGAGGGTGGAATTGCCGATGGGGATTGAGGTAAATATAGTCCGGGAGGACGGGCTGAGCCAAGGGTTGGATGATTTGGCTGAGCTTGAGGAGGATATCGCGAACCTGCAGTTCTTTGATGAACAAGATCTGGGGGATGTGTGCATCAATTGGTTTGACTTGAATAGATCAATGGATAACACAAGGTGGCTTAGTGATGAGCCAGATATTGATGAAGGGTCTCAACAGAATCAGGGACAGTCAGAAACAGAAACATTTGCAATGGCCAGAACGGTTGACAACAAGAGAGAGCTACCGGAGAGCACTAGTATGGAGAATTTTGTTCGGGAGTTGAGCAGTATTTGTACAACTGAGACAGAACAAGAGGCCGCACTAAAGCTGTTCGACTAGGAGAGAACTGAGGTTGATCAGAGGGCTAGAAAAGCCAAAGCCCCTGTGGGGACTGATTGTGTTGTGAACACAGGAACAAATACAGCGGAACCGGATAGTTGTTTGTCGGTTGCTGAGGGAATGTGGTGGGAAGACGATGATTTGTGTCTTGTTCACTCGGATGAGGACTGGGGACAGAATTTACCAGATAATACGTGGTATACCGAGGAAGTTGACCACATGACTCGGAGTGGTCAGTACTTTAAGCCCCCACACCTGGACCAGCTAGAGGCATCAGGAAAAGACAAGGAAGCAGAGAAATAGAAAGAGAAATAGTTAGAAGAAGAAGCTGTACTGAAACAGCTGAAGAAAATCCAAGCGGATATCTCTATTTGGGGATTGCTCATGGCCTCACAGGTGCATAGATATGCCGTCCTATCAGCAATGGATAAGGCTAAGCTTTCTATTGATACAACGTCTGAGCAGTTAGTGGAATGGTGTTCCCGGGTGGCGCTTCACCGACTTTGACTTTCATAGATAAAGAACTACTGCTTGAGGGCTCTGAGCACAATAAGCCACTGTACATCTCTGTGGAGTGTGAGGAGAAGTGGATACCAGTTGTCTTGGTTGATACGGGATCTGCAATGAATGTGTACCCATCGCGTACAGCCTATGCTATTGGCTTGAAGTTGGCAGATTTCGCACCAACAGCACAGGTGATTCGGTCTTATGGCAATACCAGTTGGGAAGTGATGGGGACAATGCGGATCAGAACTCAAGTTGGCCCGACACAACAGGACATCGAGTTTCACATTCTAGATGTTCCAGCCACCTTTAATTTACTTCTTGGACGGCCGTGGCTGCACCAAGTAAGGGCTGTCACTTCCACTCTGCACTAGATGCTGAAGTACTCCCATGGGAAGGGGGTAGCTATTGTTTTTGGGAACTCTTCCATACATCCGCCACCGGAGGTTACTACGCCAATCTTAGAAATTGAACATGGCGAGGAGGACGCCTTTCTTTCTGGGTTCACCTTGGCCGAGGCTTGGGTAGTGCAAGATATTCTAGCTGCTAATGAGGGACTGTATATCAGTGCGCAATCTGTTTACCTCATGAATAAGCTTCAACATGTACCTAGAATGGGATTGGGAAAGAGTGGCCGGAAGGGCGTCACTGAATTGGCTGAAGTGCCACACAACCTTTATACCTTTAGTCTAGGTTACACGCCTACCAAAGAGGATTGGGTAAGAAAGGGAAAGGAGATGGCAGGAAGAGCCAAGGCTAAACAAGCTAGGAAGCACTATGAGTTGGTGCATAGACCTATTCAAGGAACCCTGAACAGACATTTTGTCCGGGAGGGGGAAGATTTCCCATTTTGTGGCTTTCCGAAGCCATGGCTAAATTTTGAGAAGTGGCGCTTGCCCGGCTTCAAGATCTTTTTTGACTTACAGTTGCAAGGGAATGAAGTTGTAGAAGAGCAGACTGACCTACCAGCTGTGGTTGAACAGTTCAAAGAGGATGGGTCCGATGGCACAGAACTTGAGATCGGAGCAGCGCTGGCTTGTCTCCTCTCGGATCCTCAGATCACATCAGGGAGCTTGGGGGACGACTTCTCTGTTTCCATGATTGGGGATCAAACGACTGTGGGCCCTTCTTCTGAAATTCTGGATGCATCTATCGCACCATTCCTCATTTGGCAGTACGAGGAAGGCTTTTTGTCTAACAGTTCTGGGTCAGGTAGTAAACCAGAATCTGATTCCACAGAGTTTGTGGAGTCAGAATCAGATTCTAGTTCTTCTGAGTCAGAGTCCGGTATTCCTGGAGGTGATAACTCGGATGCTGTTGTCTTGTCCAGGTCATCTTTTTCATTTTCTTTTGAGTCAGTTGTAACCGAGGAATCAGACGATCTGGAAGTTGTTAATGAGAATGGTACCACTGCTATTTCAGAGTACTTTTCTATGCCACTCGTTTATTGCATTAATCAGGACTTTCAAAACTTTGATAAAAACGACGAGAAAGAGATTCCTCCGATTTTGAAACAATTGATTGATCAGGAGCAAAAGAGGTTTGTAAAACTTTTGGTTGATGAAATCACTTCAATTAATGTTGGTATTGAGAAGGATCCGAGTCTGGTCCAAATCGGGTCCACGTTGTCTTCGGAGGAACGCGAGTGCTCAGTCACTTTATTAAAAGATTTCAAAGATGTTTTCGCGTAGTCCTACGAAGACATGCCTGGGATTGATCCTGAGATTGTACAGCACTGGATCCCACTTAACCCTGAGGCCCGACCCGTCAAGCAGAAGTTGCGGAGAATACACCCGGATTGGGCTCTAAAAATCAAAGAAGAGGTCACCAAGCAGATAGATGCAGGGTTCCTGTTAGTATCTTAGTATCCTACATGGTTGGCCAACATTGTTCCAGTGCCAAAGAAAGATGGCAGAATTTGGGTATGTGGATTTCAGGGATCTCAACAAAGCTAGTCCGAAGGACGACTTTCCATTACCGCACATCGACGAATTGGTGGACTTCACTACTGAGCACGCACTACTTTCCTTTATGGATGGGTTTTCCGGGTATAACCAGATTATGATGGCCCCTGAGGATAGGAAGAAGACTGCCTTCGCCACCCCGTGGGGAACCTAATGCTATAGGGTGATGCCGTTCGGTTTGAAGAATGCTGGGGCTACTTATCAACGGGCTGCAACTACGATTTTGCACAATATGATCCACAAAGAGGTTGAGGTGCACGTGGATGACATGATTGTCAAATCCAAGGAAAGAGAGGGCCACTACACCGCCTTGAAAAAAAATTTCAACGGATCAGAGAGTATCGGTTGTGACTGAATCCTCAGAAATGTACTTTTGGTGTTACAACAGGGAAAATGCTAGGGTTCTTGATTACACAAAGGGGCATTGAGGTCGATCCTTCCAAGATTAAGGCCATCTTAGAAATGCCACCACCAAGGACCGAAAAGGAGGTGCGAGGCTTTCTAGGTAAAGTGCAATTCATAAGACGGTTTATTGCAAAATTAACCTTGACTTGTGAACCACTATTTGGTCTCCTAAAGAAAGGAAATAAATTCCAATAGGATGACCGATGCCAAGTTGCTTCGAACAGATCAAATAGTATCTACAGAACCCACCCGTGTTGTCACCGCCGAAGCTGGGGAAACCAGTGATTTTGTACTTGTCAGTAACCAACACGACAATGGGCAAGAAGATAAAGTAGAGAAGGCTATCTATTACCTAAGCAAGAAGATGCTGGAATATGCGACCCGTTACACTCCGCTTGAAAAGGCTTGTTTGGCCTTGGTATGGGCTACTAAGAAGTTGAGGCACTACATGTTAGCTCACTCCGTAATTCTAGTTTCGAGATTGGATCCCATCAAATATCTCTTCGAGAAACCAGCACTTACGGGTAGGCTAGCCTGTTGGTTGCTTCTTCTCTCCGAATTTGATTTGAAGTATATAACTCATAAGTCTGTGAAAGGGACAGCGGTAGCGGAGTTCCTAGCTGATCACCTAGTGGAGGGAGATGAAGCAGTAGAGTATATGTTCCCAGATGAGGCCATTCTGCAGGTTGAAGAAGAGATTTGGACTATGTACTTTGACGGAGCATCTAACCAGTACGGGTATGGGAGAGGGGTGTTGCTGATAGCACCCAACAATTCCCACATACCCTTAGCTTTCAAACTCCGGTTCAAGGTATCAAACAACGAAGAAGAGTACGAGGCATGTATCGGTGGCTTAGAAGCTGCCCTAGAACTAGGGGCAAAACGGTTGGATGTCATTGGGGACTCGAACCTGGTTGTGTCTCAAGCGAAAGGAGACTAGAAGGTTAAGGAAGAAAGGATGAAAATCTATCACCAAACCCTGAACGTTCTGATTCCCAGGTTTGAGAAGCTAACCTTCACACATCTGTTAAGAGAGAGCAACAGGTTCGCTGGCACCTTATCAACTCTATCTTCCATGATAGACATCCCTTTGGTAGTCCAGATGCGTCCAATCATTATTGAAGAGAGGTATGTGCTAGCCTACAAACTGATTGCCGCCATAGATGAAGCACAAGATCAGAACCCCTGGTACTTTGATGTCTGGAACTTCTTGGAAAAGGAGGCTTATCCGCCAGGGGCAAACGCCAAGGACAAGAGGGCAATACGACGAATAGCTGCTCAGTTTATCATCTGTGGGGGTAAATTGTACAAAAAGGGCCATATGGGAATGCATAAACTATGTGTCGAGGCTGAAGAGTCGAAGCGCCTGATGGAGGCCATCCACAGAGGAGAGTGCGGATCGCACATGAACAGAGTGATGCTAGTTCAAAAGATTCTCAGACAGGGTTACTACTGGTCAACCATGGAGGAGGATTGTATTGCTTTTGTTCGGCAATGCCACAAGCACTAGATCCATGCAAATCGTATGAACATCCGGCCGTTAAAGCTGTACATGACTTCACCGTGGCCGTTTTTAGTCTAGGGAATTATTGTTATTGGGACAGTTACTCCAAAGGGGTTGAACGAGCATGAGTATATCTTGATGGCGATAGACTACTTTACAAAGTGGGTCGAGGCCCAATCTTACACAGTGCTAAAAGCGTCGCATATAGCCAAGTTCATCAGGAATAACATTATCTGTCACTATGGGGTCCCGAATGAGATCATCTCAGACAATGGTTCCCACTTCAAGAAGGAAGTGATCGACTTGTTAGAAAAATACAACGTGGCTTTTCATAAGTCATCCACATATAGGCCGTAAACCAATGGAGTAGTTGAGACCGCCAACAAGAACATCAAGCACATTCTACAGAAGATGGTGGAAACCTACAGGAACTAGCCAGATAAGTTACCGCTTGCTCTTTGGGGTTACAGAACATCGATTCAGACTTCTACTGGGGCAACTCTGTATTCTCTGGTTTATGGGATGGAGGCTATTCTGCCGATCGAAGTTAAGGTTCCATCGTTGCAGGTGATGGCTGAGTGCCAAATAGCGAAAGGAGATCGGTAGCAAAGTTGGTTTGAGAAACTTATGATGTTTGATGAAAGAAGGCTGAAAGCACTGTACCACATTCAAGGTTATTAATGCAAGATTGCCAGGGCTTTCAACAAGAAAGTTAAGTCTAGGAATCTGAAAGAAGGAGATTTGGTGCTCAATGAAAATCGAGCTCCCATCCACGACCCTAGGGGCATGTTCAGACCCAATTGGACTAGTCCTTACATCATCAAATCTATTTGGTCGGGTGGAGCCGTCATTCTTAGAGATTTAGATGGCCTTGAGTTCTCCCAACCAGTCAACATGGACAAGTTGAAGAAATACTACCCTTGAGTGGCTCGCTAGGCCGAAAACCCGAAAGGGTGACCTAGGCAAAAGTTAGAGCACAAAAATTTTGAAATAAGAAAAACTAAGCTCGCAAGGTTGAAAACCCAGAAAAGGCGGCCTTGGCAAAAGTTAGAGCGCAAAAGGAGAGTGCTAAAACTTGAGTGAACCCTCACCGAAATACATAATTCTTGATTCCCATCTTTGGGATACGTAGGCAACTTCATTATGAAGTCCAGCCATAAACACTTCCAAATCAACTGTGTCCATGTGATTGTTTTGATCATCTTTGTCTTTTCTACATCCAAGAGTTTGGTTGTGAGCTATAGTGCAGTGCTATTCAGACAAGGGGCAACTTTCCAGTTATCGAATTTAGGGTTGTACATCTCAGCGATAGACCTCGGATGTGTCTAGTTGTGATCCATATCGAAAATGGTTATGAAAAGTTTCAATAGAAGTTGATTATGATCAAATTAATCTCTTTACAAATTAGACCATTTTTAGACCAAACGAAAAATTTCCAATACCCACAACCTTCAATTTCATTGATTTCAACACGGAGTTCTCCAACTCTCGATACAAATTGAAGTTGCTTTTTATTACATTCAAAAGAAAACTCGAAAGTACAGATTAAAGCAATAAACTTGGGGCATAGTCAGGTGTTCTTGTGCCCCCTCCCAGAGCTTGTGGAAGCTTCAGATGCCAAGGTAGGCCCAGTTTGTGCCTCATCTTCAAGCCAAGCTATCCATTCGCCAGAAAGGATGCAATTAAAATTAGGAGCGGGGGCTAGAAGTTCTCTTGTCCTCCATGTAGTGGAATACCGAGCTAGTTGTGAGCCTCAGACTGGAAATGAAGCTAGGTACTTTATCCCCTCTTCTGGGCAAGTCTGGTTGTGACTGAACTGACCCGAAACTGGAATGGAAAGTAGGAGACGCAGTGCGTCAAGCCAACCAATTGAATGCTAGGCTACTAGGACATATTGTAGCTCA
This sequence comes from Camellia lanceoleosa, assembly GCA_025200525.1. Taxonomy (NCBI): domain Eukaryota; kingdom Viridiplantae; phylum Streptophyta; class Magnoliopsida; order Ericales; family Theaceae; genus Camellia; species Camellia lanceoleosa. The sequence goes on from CM045769.1 coordinate 84,437,859, forward strand.
TCTCAGATAGATCAAACCAGGGGCAATGCCAAGCGATGTCAACAGCGGACCTGTTGCACATCCAGTGGCACCACCACCCCTCGTTCGAGAAATCAACGAGTCGTGGGCGAAAGAAATAGCCATGCGCTGAATATGCAAGGCAAGCACCCACTACCTTCAACTTCTCAATGAGCCATATCTGGGGAGGGATGAAAAATAAGAGAAATTAAATAATAGAGACGTGTACGTGAAGAGAAAAGTGAGAAAAGGGTTTTGAGAGAAAAACAGAGCCTGAGGACCGAGTGATGTAAGAAACACATGTGAGAAGGGTGGGGAACATTACCTGCAAGAGTAGTGGACTTCCTACGAATTTGGTTGTCTCCTGGCGATGGAAAGCATCCAGACCCATTAAAGTCTCGGCTAGTGTCAAGCCAATGTAGCTTTTGCCCTCCTTTAAGCCTTGGGCAACTTCTATCAAGCGAATGCTAGACCCTTCGAAGCCAGGGGCAACCAGGAAATGGGCCAACATACACAAGCAGAGGGCATGCTGTCGAAAACTTTGCCAAACACGCTCGTCGCGGTCACCGGTGTCAGAAAACCGATGAATCAAGCTCGGAATATCCAACTCCCCGTTGTGAACTAGGGACTAAGCATCATGCAAAGTGAACCCGCACATCCTTCCTCAGGCCTGGATGTGACCAAAACGCGACTGGGGCAAGATTTCCTCATCACGCCGAGATTCCATCCAAGCTTGGAATTCCTCGATTATGGGACATACCTCATGTCTGCCAAAGCTAAAAACATGCGTAACCAGATTCCAACCCCTTGCCACGGCATGGAGGAATGGAAAACAAAACGGAGTACGACTCAGCGGGAGTAGTGCATTTATTCTGAAACCCCAGAAATTTAACTTTTCTGAGCCATCCAAAGTTACAATCCAAAGTGAGAGTTTTTCGGCAAAGAATGGCTCCATTTGGGGCAAAAACAGAGCTAGAATGAAGAAATCATGAAGCTGGAGCTTTTGTAGAAGATAAGGCAGTAAGTGAAGGCCAGGTGTCAACATTTCTGAGGTTTTGCTCATCGATGGCAAGCAGTGGCTCATTGATGGCCGGCAGAGGCGCATTGATGGCCGGCAGAGGGAAGTGACGGCCGGCAGGCCATCCTCCATGGTCGGCAGCCTCCCGTCAAGCTCACTGACCTCCTTGGTGAAGATTCAGCTGTCTGCTGTAGTGGAATCTTGTTATTTGTACCTTTTGAGGTCTTGTTTTGGTCCTTTTAGACTTGGGTGTGTTTTGTTTAAGACGTAATGGTCTTCGTTTTGTTTATCGAGTTGTTGCAATTTGCTCATCGAGTTGTATTTACATTGATTTGCTTGTCATGGCCTTGTGTTGTTTGTCGAGTTGTTTTGTTTTCTCAATTGTTAGTTGGTTCACTAACTAATTAAGACAATGCAATTTGAATGTGCAGTTTTCAAAAGTTCAATCTCGTTTTCATGCTATGTGATGTTATACGATGCTTAGAATACAAAATGTAACACTTTTTAAGCAAAAGTTGAGTTTTCATTCCCATCATGGTTACTTTTTGCAAAAGAGTACAAGTTTTAAGAAAATAAAACTACCTAAGGCTATATAATATGCTAACACTACCAGCAAAAAGGAAACAAAGTAAAAAACCATCTAAATCGGTGCCAGTCGCCTCAAGCTCGAGAGGCCCTCTTCGTCCTCTTCCTCGGCGGAGCGGACTCTGGAGCACTATCACCATCAACACCACTGTCTGAGGCTGGATCAGAGCCTGACCTGGAACCCTCCTCGTCTCCGCCCTCAGATGGCTCAGACTGTGGACTCGCTGCCTCAGCCTCCTCACTCGTCTCGTCATCATCATCGCCTAGAATGGGCTTTGAAGGGCCACTCTCACTACGGATGCCTCGAGCTCTACCTCGGCTGTGTGTTTGAGCCTGTCTCCCTCTCCTCTCTACTATTGGGGAAAGAACTGAAGGTCCTGCTATGGCTCTTGTTGGGGCATTCGGTGGAGCTGGGGTCTGGAAAGGGATCTGAAAAGGGCAGTTTGTTAGAATCTATTAGTTGTGGTGTATAGTAGATGATGTATATCAGATGCAACGTATTGATGCAGTGTATGGGAACAGTGTATCTATGCAGTGTTTTGATGTAATGAATTAGATCAGTGTAGTGTGGAACAGTTGAAATGCTAATGCGTTGGCAGAGAATGTCATGGCATGAAGTGCAAACTAAAGAAACTTACCGGAATCCTATAAAGGCTAGGCAAGTTTATGCTCGTCTGAACCATCCCTATTAAAGAAGCCGCTAGCTCGAGAGCCTGCCCGATGTACTCTATGGATGCCTGTAAATGTGTTGAGATGCTCAGTGGTCTATAAAGCATAATCGAAATGAATTGAATGTGCAAAATGTAAAGTATGGAACATACCGGGGTCGAGCCTCGAACTCTGACAAACTCGTGACCAGCAGGTATGGACTCAATGGGAATCTGATAAGTCTCTCCAGAACGTCCCCAGTAAGTCAGTGTAGTAGGCAGGTCTGGCCATCCCGCTCTGTGCCTCTCCCCAGAATCTCTCCTGCTATGGGACCTAGTCACTCTGGCCCCTTTACCTCTCTCTCTCTCTCATAGCTGGAGCTCCCGCTCCCTCACCTTTGCGAACGCCGGTCAGAGGCGGCATCAGATGAGTCTAGATGAAAGTCGCATAGTTGCCCTCTGCACAGAAGTAATCCGTCTCCAGCCCTACCATAAACTAGATCACCTCCTCAGCAGAAAGTCTGTGTGTCTCTCTCATCGATACTGGAGGTGACGTCAGTACGAACAGGGCAGGCAGTCCTAAAGTTTGTCGTGTGAAACGCTCGCTCAAGAACCAAGGATGGTAGATCGGGCCCTCGAAAAGGACATGGTAGCGGGTGATGACCCTGGCTATGTGTCATATTGGGCTCGAAGCCCCGATGGTATCGGGTCCCACGGCTGCCATGTGATTTGAGAATAAGAAAATGAACAGATGATTAGAAGTCGTCGATTGATTAATGGGTGTATCAAGTTGATTGAAAGCAGAATAAATTTATTTTGGGTTACCTCATGCGCCGCGACCGTGTCGAAGTACTGGCGAAAAAACATGAAGTTCTCCCTGGTCCTACGACGGAGCTGGCCGTTGTATACTCGAGAAAATGAGACTGTCATCAGGGTTTCCTCTATAGGCTCTGAAGCAAGAGCCGGGAAGTATGTGTACACCCACAGCTGTAGGGAAAGTGTGATCAATACAGTGTATGGGTAGATACAGAAAGTGCAAAGCAGAAAGCATCCAATATATCAGCAGATACAAAGAATGAAAAGCAAAAAGTACATGTGTTGAACAAATGTAAAGCAAGAAATGTTGAGCAGAAAATGTACAGTGAAAAGGGGGAACTAAGCTATGTACCTCCCAAGCCCGCCAGTAACCACCTATCAAGGTCCCGCTCATGCGAGAAGTCGAGCTCATATATCCATACAAGGTGGTGAGGCCGGCTCCGCCCCAGTCGTAGAACTGAACTCGATGGAGTACTACCAATGCGCTCAGAAAGTCTAGGCCCACGGTATTCCACCTATTCGAAAACAAGGTGGTACCGAAAAAGAACATGAGGAAGCCCCTCACATACTGCTCTGCCTCCTCGAATGTTTCGGGCTCAGCCCCCCTGTACTGCTACTCGAACCAGCTATATCAAACCATGCCTGCCCGCGGTGTCGATGGGTGTGCCCCAAGCGGTGCGGTCCATGCTGCCTCTCACTCTCCCATGTCAGGGTCGAGAGGGATCGGATCACCCCCTACGCCTAAGCTGGTGATCATGGCGAAGTCGTAAAGAGTCATCGTCATCTCCTCCGTGGTGGAGAAATAGAAGGAGTTGGTGGTGTCCCACCACCTCTCCACCAAAGCCTAAGAGAGGGCAGCTCGTTATAACCCGCGTCAAACTAGAGCAGAACATACCGAAGCCTGTCTCGTCGATAATATCGCGAACCCTAGGGAGCTCGCCATACCAGTCATGAGCGGTCGTCGTGCCATAGCCTCTGAAAGAGCGAGATCCGTCTTGTAATAATGCATGAAATACAATCTGATCAAGTACTGAAAGCACAGTTGAAAGTATAGTTGGATATGAGGCTGTAATGTATGGTATGTAATCAGGTCAAGGCAATCTATGCAGTCAGATCAAGACAGTACAAGAAATGCCAACAGGTAATTGTAATACTGCGGGAAACAGTGTTCATACCTCTACAGCGATAGCCGACAGATGAGATGCTGGCTCTCTCAGTAAAAGGTTATCAGGCACATCCTCAGTGAAGTCAGTGAAGGCTTTGATGCCTCATGCTGTAGGCAATATGTGAGTCTCCGGATGATACCTCACTGGGTCAAAGGGGCATATGCTCAATGGTAAAGGCTCATGCTTGACCTCGGGCACAGCCGCAAAGTTTGCCTAAAACTCTACCGGAGAAAGTGCGGGGAGGGCCCCATCATGTGGGACATCATCAGCCATCTGAAATAGGTGCAAGGGAAGCAAAAATGAGGAAAAATGTAGAAAATGGTGAAACTTTGAAAAAGTCAAACCCTAAGAGAGAGCAAAAGTCAAAGAAAGTCAAAACTCGAGAAAGGTGTACTAACCTTGGGAGAAGCTTGAGGGGAATCAACCTAGAATGGTGGAAATGATGAAAAAAACGTCGAAATCAAATTCTGATCGGTTCAAAGTGAAGAGAACTAAAGGGTTTTAGCGAATAAAATTTGTTTGGGGCATTGGAAAACGCGTAGAACGCGTGGATCTAGAGAGAAGAAGCACCTAGGGAGCAAGGGAGGAAGATTTTATGCAAGGGGTTATGAGGAAATGAAGTGGCTTTGTGTGTACTTAAAGACCCGTGGGTCAAAAGACCAAATTGCCCAACGCTACCATCGATGGCAGCGGTTTTATTGATTGCCTAAGGTGTGATAAATGGTCGGCAGCGGTCTCCTCGATGGCTTCAAAGAGTTTCTTCACAAGCTTCTACCTCTTTGACCTTGATTTGTGTCCTTGGATTCTAAGAAGTGCAAGGTATGCTCAAAGTTTGATTTAGAATGCCTCTGCGGAAGCCCAAAATTGCGTTCGCAGTCTGTGAGGGTCATTACCCATCAACATAAACAAGGTGTATCCTTTTTAACATATTGCAACTCTTCTGAGAGGTAAATCAAAAGTTGCCTTCGAGCCGTCTTTAGCAAGCATGCTTTTGTCATCGCATATAATTTGCACTTTGCATTGAATATGCATGTTGCGTTGCATTGTATTACACATGCTCTCATGTTTGCATAGAATATGCATGTTATGTTGTATTGCATTGTACATGCCCTTACATTCACAGAGAAAATGTTCGTACCTATTGCATCAACCATGCATTTGCTATTGTTGCATAGAGCATGCATTGTTGTTATGTTGCATTGAATATGCATTGTTGATTAACTTGCATAGAATGTGCCTCTGTTTCATTTCTTACATGTTGTGCATGAAACATCCCTCTACCATTGTGTTATGGTCATTCGTCTCGCATGAAACATGCATTGTATTGCATTGTACCTGTCAAGTTTCTTTCTTATTGTATGTACGGTTCATTTCAAAGCTAGTGTAACCAAACGATATTGTATGTACAGTTCATTAAGAGAAATCCCGGGTAAAACCATTCCTCTTCCTATACCTTGTTGGTTAGAAACATTTGGGTACGCCCAGTGTTTACACTAACACCTTGCTTTGGTTAGAAGCGTTTGGACTGTGTGCCCGACGCTTATACCTCCTTGCTTTGGTTAGAAGCGTTTAGACCGTGTGCCCGACGCTTGTACCATCTTGTTGGTTAGAAGCATTGGGTTGTGTGCCCGATGTTTATACCACCCTCCTGGTTAGAAGTTTTTGGACCTTGTGCCTGACGCTTATACCTCCCTGTTGGTTAGAAGCATTGGGTTGTGTGCCCGATGGTTATACCACCCTCCCGGTTAGAAGCGTTTGGACCGTGTGTTCGACGCTTATACCACTCCTTCGGTTAGAAGCATTTGGGACGTGTGTCCGACGCTTATACCATCTTGTTGGTTAGAAGCATTGGGTTGCGTACCCGATGTTTATACCACCCTTCCGGTTAGAAGCATTTAGGATGTGTGTCCGACGCTTATACCACCTTGTTTTGGTTAGAAACATTAGAGCGTGCTTTGATGTTTATACCACCCTCCGGTGTTTGCACCACTCCCTTTTCCCTCTCACGTGTGGCGCATTAGGATGCTTTGGTTAAATGCATCTGTATGGATCCCAATGCTTATACCACTCTTTGTTTTGATTGCCTAACAGTTGGATGTGTTTCACTTGTTATCACTATTTCTTTCCTCGCGTGTGCCACGTGTTGGGATCTGTTTTCCGCCTTGGGTGCGCTCAACGGTTGTTGTTCTTTACCTTTTCTGCGTGAGGCGCAATTGAGATTGCATAATTTTCTTACATCCTTTCTGCATGAAATGTGGTTTGGTTCGTGTTAACTTGCTTATGTACGAGTTTGCTGTAGCATTTCTTTGCATGATGTTTGCATCTAGATGTTTCGTTACAGCTCTCATTGCATGATCATAAGTTATGTTCGGCATCGTGTATATCACTTGCATTTTGCCCCAGCCTGCGGGTGCATCTATATTGTTATCTTGCATGTTTGTCTAAGTCTTCGGCCTTGTCAAAAATGGATCATCTCTGGGCTTTAACATTCACTCCCGTTATTTCATGACTTCCGAGTTCTGTCAAAGAGGGGCAACTGTAGAAACTCCATTTTTGACCGTCCTCAAGACTTGGATGTTCTTGCAGGTACATCCAGTGACGAGTTTGATTGCTCGTCGAGCACTCGAATTTCACGATGGAACGCTCTAGGTTTGACCTTTCCAAACCCTATTTCCATTCTGTCTCATATTTGGACCATGTGTTGGTCTTTGTAGAGTGATGTTGTTGACGGCCTGCCGGCCATCATTGAGGGCTGCCGGCCATGGGCTTTGCTCTTCCATCCATTGGTGTGCCTTGCCGGCCACCACTGATGGTCGACCGGCCGGCCACCAATGCATCAGTAGATATTTTTGTAGATATTTAGACAGTTGTTTGCACAGAATGGCTCATCTGCTTGCACGTGGATGGGTGGATCTCTTCAAGGGGCCTTTGTATCTTCTATATATAGAAGTCATCCTCATGCATGAGAGGGGCTACAAAATTTGAAGAGCAATATTTCTCTCTCTATCTCTCTCTCTCTAGAGTCCTCTCTCTCTGTATTGTGTGCTTGAAAGTGAGTTTTCTCTACACATTTGCACTAGCACCCTTAGCCAAACACCTTCACCTTAGAGTTGAGGTTCTTCGAGGCCTTGTTTGAGCTTCTTGGAGTGGTTTTGGCTCAGAATTTTTACTGATTTGTTGTTGTGCTTCAAGGGTAAGGACTTACCTCTTTAAAGCTTTGTTTTACTTCATTGTTTGGCCACCTTTGTATGCTACTTTGAAGCTGGTTTTAGCCTCTAAAAAGTTCTATTTTTAAGGTTTTAAAATGTTGGTTTAAGCCTTGTGTGGTTAGGGGGTGGTTTCCTCCCTTTGCCCTTTGGCTTGTAAAGCCTTTTAAGCCATCTTTCAAAGCTTTTGAAGCACCCTTTGCTTGGCCTTTTAACCATTGAAACTTAGAGAAATTTCAGTGGCAAACAGTTTGTTTTGAGGGCCAAAATAGGAGGGGGTGGCCTCCCCTCCTTGTATCTTGTTTGTGTGTGTAGATGGTCTAATAGTTGAGCATGCTTTTCTACCCTTTTGTAGCTTAGTTCAAGCATATTTTTGGCTTTTTTTTTTTGACATGCTTCTACTCTTGTTTTGGCTGGTTGGTGCACCTCTTGCTTGCTTTTTGTACTTGTAGTGCAATCATGCTTACTAGCCTAGCATGCTTGATGATTTAGCCTATCATTCTAGCTTGTGTTAGTTTGATTCCAGCATGTTTTTGCCACTGATTTAGCATGCTTTAACTTTGTTTTGAGTGGTCTTGGTCATATGAGACTTGTTATGCATGGTTGTAGTGTAAGTGGCTTCACTAGCTTTGAGTTTTAAGGCCTCTAACATGTTGTGCATATGATGATTGCATGTTTTGGCATCATTTATCATGTAATTTCAGTGTTGATAACTCTGTCACATGCTCATTTGCCTTGCTCTTTCATTGCTTTTTAGAGTTGCTTTGAGCCTTGTTTGTAGCTTAACATGTGAGCATGTGTTTCTACTCTTTTGTGCCTTAATCTCAACAAGTTTTAGCCTTTGTTTTGGCATGTTTGAGCTCTGTCTAGAGCTAGTTTGGCCATTTGAGTTTGATATTGCATGCCTCATATGTAAAGCTCTCCACTAGTTTTAATGCTTAAGTCTTTAACATGTTGTACGTGAGTTGTTTGCATGTTATAGGCTTGTGTTTCATGCCACTTCAGCACTGAAAATCTGCCACCTCCCTCATTTCTTCATTTTTCCATTTGTTTTGAGGGTTGGTTGGCCTTATGATTGTGTTTAAGCTTGATAGAGTTTGTGCTCAAATGGCTTTAACCCTCTTTCGAGGGTTCCTCCTAGCCAAAGGCATGATCTCTTTCATGCCTTAAACCATTCTTTTGGTTGACCCTTCTCTCATTAGAGGACATTCACATTGGACAAATCAGTTAAAGAATGGTTTGGTAACTTAAAATGTGTAAACAAGAATTGAATCAACTAAAACATGGCCAAGATAAGTATGTTGTTTGCATTGCATTGTGTTCAATTGGACGTTATATTGAACACAAGGTAGATTAGTCCATTTCATACTCAAAGTGATGAAAATGAGCCAATCTCCTTTGTCTCCATTGCCCTTGATCATGCATGATAGGGTGGTGGACCTAGAGTCTTGTATTTGTGCATTTATTGAAATTGTGCATCTTGGATCTTTGGCCATCATGCATTGTGAATGCTTGATGGATGGTTCTAGATCCAAGAGTGCCTTTCCCTTGATGTTTTGAGATGATAAGAAGGGGCACAGTACACATATACCCTTCGGAGACCCTCATTTTTCCCTCTGTTTGAGCTTTGTTGCAAAATGGTGATGCAGCACACCAGTGGCCGGCAGTGCCACACCAGTGGCTGGCATTGCTTCATCCTTGGCCGGCAGTACACTCATTTGGCCAGTAGGTGGCCGACAACAAGCTCCCATGGCCGGCAGGCCACTGGTGCAATCCTCAACAGTGAATTGGTAAGGTGGAGCAGAAGTTCTTGGAGCAAACCTGCAAATAGAGCCTCTCAAGAGCAAACCGGAAGATGTTTCGGGGCGGAAACCGAGTGCATGCATCCTCCATTATCCGAACCAGTGCTGAGGCAGTGTAGTTTGTAGTTGGCTCCTTTACTTGTAACTTAGCATTGGTTTTGTAATTTAATTAATTGGTTTGCTAATTGATTAAGTGTTGTAATAATTAAGTAGCTTAGTTTAGCTATTTCTTTATTGTATTGTAATAATTAGTAAGTAGTTTACTAGTTATTTGATTGGTTTGTAATAATTAGTTTAATTTTAGATTAGCTTTGCTTATTCATTCGGACCCTCCTTCGCGAGGGCACAATGTTGTAATAAGCGTGCGTGTGTGTGTGTGTGCATGTCTTCTAACCCCACTTCTTTCTCCCTTTTACTTAACCGCTTTTGATGGTTAGTTTTAGGGGACATTTTCGATTAGCATACCTTATGCTTGCATGTTTGCATCATTCATTTGTCTTGCATGCACCGGGCTCAGCACCTCATACAAACTGCATTGTATTTCAATACTTATTTGAATACATGTTTTAAAACATGTTATCAATTATTGCATTCATATGCCATCTTAGATAGCTAAGCCTATTAGTTGCATATTGCATGTGTTCCATTAGGCATTTTGTATAGTTAGGATTATGCATATTTCTAACTAGCTTTTGTTTTGGCTCAGAGTACACTGTAAGTCTTTACGCTTTATCACGCTTGCATGAGTGTGAGTGCTGCCATGATAGCATGCTTGCCATGAGGCTATTTGCTTAAGTGATTAATTGCTTGAATGCCTGTGGATGAAGGCTTTATTACTTGAATTGGGATAATTCAATAAATGTGAGTTTTAAACCCACTTTGCGAAGTGGCAAAATTATGTTTTATGCCCACCCGAGGGTGGCAAATCCGCGCTTTAGCCCACTTGTGAGTGGCAATTCCAAACCATTTTCGAAAACAAACATGAATTGTTTTGTTCCAATTCTCGTGATTGAGTCTATATTTGTATGTTGTGTGCATCACATAGTAAAATTAGATTAATAATTGGATAAGAACACATGAGGTTTATAAAATAACATATCATGATTAGTAGAGGTCGATCCTTTGATCAGGTGAGCGGGGGTGCTCATTTCCAAACCTTCCCCTCTCGTACCCAAGTTCCCAAGCCGAGGCAACTTTGGTGATAAAAGACACATGGCCTTTGGCACGAGTCAGAGTTTCCTAAATTTTCCAAAAATAAAATATTTAGGTAGTGACTCTGTAATCTGGCAAAGCAGTCCAGTTTTGGCATTATTTGATTTAAAATCGATTTTCTAAAATGATTTGCCAGATTGGACTCTTTGGTATTTATCAGTCTCATATCGCACTTTGTGAGATTAAATCAAGAACCCTGACAGGAGTTCAAACTGTAGGAGACCAATTCGCGCCTCTCCGAAAGCGGGCTGCGCAAAGAAAGTCGAGTCTACACTCACGCGAAAGGTGGAAAGATGGTTTGAGATTCTGAGCCCCTCGAATCAGCGAAAGGGAAAACGAGCTTTCGGAACTCGATGCAGCAAGATTATCCCACCCTGGGAAGTAACACTTGCTTCTAAAAATGCCTCAGAAAATGAAGCTTATGAAGGTAACCCGGTTCTGGGTCTGAAGATTTGAACGTGAGTTAGATAAACCAAAATGATGCACAAATCAATACGAAGCTCGAATTAATAATATGAAATCAATTTTGCCGATTTTCTTTTGACGGTAGGCCTAATTGGAATTCACATACCTCAAAAAAATGATATAAAGGAATGAATGTAATTTGGATTATGATTCCGTAATGCTTGAAATCCAGAACAAATTATGAAGTAAACAAAACAAAACGCCCTTCATCTTTTTTCTTTTATTCTTCTTATTCTCCGTTTTTTCCCTTTTTTCTATTCTTTTTTTCCTTCTTTATTCTATCTTTTTTCCCTTTTTTGCTTTCTCTTCTGCTTTTTTCTTTTTTTTCCTATTTTATTCTTTTCTTTTGCTTTCTCTTCTTTTGTTTTGCTTTTATTCTTTCTTTCTTTCTTTCTTTTTTTTTTTTTTTTTTTTTTTTTTTTGAGCTATGGCCTACACCCGAAGTTAAAACAACACTGCCCATTTAGTGAAATAATAACAAATAAACTGTGTTGCACTTGGGGCCGGCCGGGTCTCAATGAAGCACGAGCTGGCTCCAATGGGGTCAGCTGAGTCGCGATAGCGACAAAGTGGTAGTTCTGTAAAACCACAACACGTGGTTGCTTCAAAAACACTTAGACCCTCATTCCGCATATACCGTCCATTTGCATTTCTCAACAACCCTTGCAAATTTTTCTTGAAAACCCTTTCACTCTATCTTTTGAGCCGATTAAAACTTGAGTTGGTTAAGTTTTGGGATTTCTCTTGATTTTTCTTGGATTCTCACATGTTTGCCCAAACTTTTCCCTTTTCCCTTTTTGATGTTCCACTCTCTTTTTATTTCCTCTCTTCTAGGGTTTGGGTTTTGCGATTTTTCACTCAATCTCACTCACCCACTCACTTTTGCTCTTCCATTTCTCCTTTCTCTCTCATGGCTGATGATGAGGCACCCATTCCGGACCCTGCTATGAGTATTGGACCCATCCTTGGTGAGGACTTAGTAGCTGAGGATATTCCTTCTCTTGTGCTAGAGCCTGAGTTTCTCCCTCTTGTTGATAGACCTTTTGATGTGGTGACCTACTGTAGACACCCCATTTTTGACTGTCCTCAAGACTTGGACGTCACCGCTTGAACACTCGGTGATTATCCATGATTGTGTTTGTCTTGAGTTCCCGGAGGTCTCGGCTACGCGCCTTGCCTTAGGATCTCTCAACTCGACTGTTTTATGTTTGGTTTTGCACCAAACACTTGTGTTTTTGCTTCTGATGGTGGGAAATAGCTTGTTAGCCATCCCCATACCTCACCGGCCATGGCTTGAGGCCACCGGCCCTGTTTTGTTGCTACCAGCCATTGGTGATGGCCGGTCGACACTCTTTATGGTCGGTCGACCATTGGTTTGGTCATTTTGTAATTTTTGGCTGGCCGACCACTGTGCATCTGCTTTTGGCAGATATTTTATGCCAGCTGTGATAGCTGGCATACACTTTGCACCCCCCTTCATACACGTGTATGGAGGATTTGCACCTTTTGCACCCTTTTGTTCTAAGCTTCTTGAAGAAGCTTGGACCCTTTGCTCAAGCTTCTTGAGGAAGTTTGGACCATTGTCTTAGCTTCCTCAAGAAGCTTGGACCTTTGGCTTAGCTTCCCTTAGAAGCTTGCCCCCCTTGACCCTTTTGCCTTAGCTTTTCCAAGAAGCTTAGGCCTTTTGCCTTGCTCTATATATAGAGAGCCTCTCCTTCCATTTCAAGGGTTGGAAAAACTCAGAGGTTCAGTGATATATAGGATATATATATATCACTCTCTCTCTATATCTCACACTCTCTCTACATTTGTGTGTGTTAGAGAGCCTTTAAGGTGTTTTGTTCATAGTTTTGTGCACAAACACCTAGTGTTACACTTTCCTTTGGCTATTGAGGTACTAAGGGGTAATTTTCAAGGTTTTGAGCTGGTTTAGACCTAAGGAAGGCTGCTGGAGCATTGTTCTTGAAGAGGTCTACAAGGGTAAGAACTTTTCCTTTAAATACCCCCTTTTTGCATAGGCTTTTAGCCATCCTTGCATCTGTTTTTAAGCTTAACTTATAACATATAAAAGTTCTGATTTTAAGTGCTTAAAATAGTTGTTTAAGGTTGCTTTGGTGTTTGGGGTTGTTTGACCTCTCTTAGGCCTTGTTTGGCCCCATTTTTGTGCTATTTTGGTGAGCTCCGGGACCACCTTGTGTTGGCCTCCTCACCACTGAAATCCAGAGGGATTTTAGTGGTGAGGATGGTGCTTTAAGGTCTTAAGAAGGAGATGGACATCCCCTCTCCTTGTTGTCTTCAATAATGGTCATTTTAGCCTCATGTGTGAGCACCTTGTTTAAGTGCATGTTGGCCATGCCTTAACTGGTATTTGGTAGTATTTTTCCATGGTTTACCTCTGTTTTAAGTTGGTTTAGACACACCATGCTTGCTTTGCATACTTGTCATGTAATGCCATGAAATTGCCTTAACATGCTTTGTGCTTCGAGCCTTGTTTTTAGCATGATTTTGGCTTAGCTTTGTGAAGCTTTTATGCATGTTTTAGTATGCTTAAGGTCTATTTGTGGTTGTTTTGGCCATCCATGACATGCTTTGTATAGCCACCTTGCATTTTGGCTTATTAGCCTTGGGTGTGTGAGTGTTGAGCATGCATTACTTGGCTTGTTTCAATGGTTTGGCACCACTTATAACACCATTTCAGTCCTTGTGGTATGCTTGTATGCTTGCATTTGATGCCCCTTTAATGCTTTAAAAGGCTTGTGTCTTATGCTCCATGTTTGGACCTTTGTGTATACTTCCATGTGTAGGCCATTTAGATGCCATCTAGGTGTGTCCTTGACCTTGTTTTGGTCTACCTTGGGGTTGTTTTGAGTCCCCTCGACCCTTTGGGACTTGTTTCATTTAGCCTTGGTTTGAGTCCCATGGCTAGTTTTCAAGTTTTGGGCTTAGTTGCATGCTTTGCTTGATTTGTTTAATTGGTTTGGCACCTTTTCTAACATGATTTCAGAGCTTATAATGTATGCCATTTGTCCATGTTTATCTCCTTTTAAGTGTGCTTAAAAGTCCCCTCTTTATGCTTAAATGTTGAACCATGTGTGCATGCATGTTTGTATATGTTTTGGCCCTCATTTCCTTGGCATGTGGCCACTGTTTTGGGCTTATTTGAGAGCTGCCCAAATTAGTTTAAGACCATCCTTCACATGTTGTTGCATGGTCGCCTTGTGTGTTGTTGTATACTTGGCCTATCGTATGTTGTTGCATGCTTGAATCACATTGCATTTGGCATGCATCTTGTGTTAAGCTGCTTTGCATGTTTGCATGTGTTATGCCTCACATGATGTAACATGATTGAATAAAGTCACATGTTTTCTTAACATGCTTGCCCTTGCATATTGTTATATGCTAGTCGTCTTGGTAGTATCATTGCTTGTTTGTATGATTCATGGTGCATACTTAACTTGTATGCGTAGGTTGCATTTCATTGAGCATGCATGCCTTGCCTCTTGAATTGATTATGATAGAGGTTGGGCCTCTTGTTTGCTTTGTGTGCATTTCATTCCATATTGAAATGGCACACTTGACTTCTTAGACCATCACGCATTGAAATGCGCGATTGGTGGTCCAAGGGTCGAACACCATATCCCTTTGAGTCATAAACATGATAAGGGGTGTGATGGTGCAAACATTACTTTGAAATGCATTGCCATGCCTTGTCTTGTCCTTTGCTGCTATCAAAATAGGATTCTGCAGGCATAGATGGTCGACCGACCACATTGAGTGCCAACCGACCACAAATCTCTGGCCGAGAGCCATACCAATGGTCGATGACCACTTTCCCATGGCTGGTGACCATTCCTCATGGCCGGTGGCACCCCACAGTGTTCAGAGAGTGCTCCTTGGGACTTGTGCAATTTTCATAGGCACAAAACAGTGAAAACAGAGGCAGCTTGTGCATGGTGGTGGATTTCCGAGCGAAGGCGAGCACGCATGCATTGGACCCTCTTCCCGAGGCCGTTTTATCGCTTTATTAGCTTAGTTAATTTGCTTAACTAGTTAATTGGTTTGTAACTATTTAGTTAGCTTGTTAGTTGATTAAATTGTATTATTTTTTCGGACCCTCCGAGTGAGGGCGAATTTGTAATAAGTGTGCGTGTGTGTGTGAATGTCTTCCCACCCCACGTCTTTTTCCTTTTTACTTACCTGCTTTTGATGGTTAGTATTAGGGCATATTTCAATTAGCATCCTTATGCTATGCATGCGTGCATTCATTCATCTATATTGCATGCACTGGGCTCGGCGCATCATACTAATTACATAGTATTTCAAATCTAACTTCAATACATGTCATCTGCTGCATTTCACATGCCATCTATAGGTTAGCCGAGCCTATTCTAGTTGCATTTTGCCTACGATGCATTAGCCATCTTAACACGGACTTGGATCATACATTTGATTACTAACATATTCCTTGTTTTGGCTTGGAGTACTAAGTGAGTGTTTATGCTTTAGCATCTCCCATAAGTGTGAATGTTAACATGAAAGCATGCTTGCCATGAGGCTAATTGCTTAGTTGATTTACTGCCTGAATGCCGGTGGGTGAAGGTTGGATCGTTTGAGTTGGAACAACTCGTTGAAATTCGTGTTTTAGCCTACTTGCGAGTAGCAAAATTCAAACTATCTTTCAAACGAGCGGATATGCAATGCTTTGTTCCAAATTAGGCAATCTAGTCTATACTTTTGTGTTGTGCGCATCACGTAGTAAGATTACTAATTAATCGGAATAAGAGTACATAATGTTTTCAAAACTAGATATCATGGTTAGTAGAGGCCGATCTTCGGCTCGGGCGAGAGGGGGTGCTCATAGCTGACCTTCCCCAATCGTACCCAAGTTCCCGAGCCGAGACAACTTTGGTGATGACGGACACGTGGCCTTAGGCAACGAGTCAAGGTTTCCTAAATTCCCCAAAAAATAAAATATGTAGGTGGCGACTCTGTATCTGGCAAAGCAGTCCATATTTGGCACTTCTTTACAAAAATCAGTTTTCCAAAACGATTTGTCTGATTTGGACTCTTTGGTGATTTATCAGTCTAGCATTGCACTTTGCAAGATCAAATTAAGAACCGTGATAATTTGAGTCCGAACTGTAGCATGAGGCCCCCGAGGGCGCGTCTACATCTACCAGCCACACACACACGCTTTGACCCCTGGCAGTATTCTTAGATTTGAGGGCCTCATTCTGGGATTGACAAGGATGTCCTATTGCAAGAGCCCACGGAGTACTTGTCTATCGATGCCTTTACGATAAGAAACCATTTTTTTGTTTGTTTTTGGAAAATGTTGAGTCAAAGATTTGTTGATAGCTTTTAATACAAGTGTTAACGACATACCTTCCGCCCCAGGTGATGGCCAGAATGATATGTGGCTATGGGACCATTTTCGGCCCTCGACACTAGTATGAAAGGCTCCCTCTAGAGGTCCGCACTATAAATAATGATGTTGGCTTCAGGCCTTTCTACTTAGGACTCATATAGATGAGGGCCAAGCCATTGCTATATGGGGCCTTGGCGGAGAGGTGGTGAGACACCACCAACTAGTTCCACTTCTCATTGACCGGAGAGCTAACCCTGATCCCATATGACTTTTCAATACTCACTGGCTTACGGGTAGGGGTTGGCGACCTGATCCCGTTCGATCTTGACATGACGTAATGGAGAGCTGCACACCTTCACCTTCTCGGGGCGATCCCAGATACTGTTGGCCACGAGATGGTACGCTACAGTTGGTTCTTGGACCACTTCTCCGGCCTTTAGCCAGCTACCCTAGAGGAGGTTGCCCAGTACACCCGGGAATTACTCATGTATCTCCTCAATACTACCCTATTTGCAAACAAGGAAAATACCATGGGGCTATACGTCTTGGGCACACTGGCGCATCTTCCACAGGTGGCGGAGTACGATTGGGGTGGTGCCAGCCTGGCCACCCTATACTGCTACATAAGTTCAGCATCCCGCCGAAATGTGGACTCACTTAGCAAATACTGGAGAGTCTGGGAGGTACACTTTCTCCTCTTTCTTTTAATTCTATTTACACATTCATGCTTCGCATTTGCATATGCTTCCCTTGCCGATACTTGTTTCTTTCGTCCATTCATTCACAAACCTGTTTCCTTTTGTAGCTGTGGGTCTACTCCTACTTCACTTCTCTTGCCCCAGTCCCAGTACAGCCGATAGAGTTGTCTGTACGCCGCTCTCGGTACTACAACTTCTGGTTTGAGTGCCGACGATGTGTTGATCGTGACTTTCCCTACTTCCGCCACTTTTTTAACATAGTCACTGTGGAGAGGGTAACCAAACTTGATACTAATCTCTATCCTTACTGCTTTCATTGTTTCCATATTGTTCAACCCTTGATATCTGACACTTACCTTGCATCCTCTACTTGCAGATTGATTGGTACCCTTGGGCGGGCATTCGTCAGGCGTCGAGGATGACCTATGTAGCTGCATAGGAGGCTTCCTTCATGCAGATTCTATTCGAGGGTCCCTTTGGCAGGGTATACCACTTAGGAGAGCGATTCATTAGCCAGACTCAGGACCGAGCCAATCTTGATGTTCCACATCCTCTTCTTTCAGGTGTAAGGATCACTGATGATCTTCGTGATGGGCCCCTGATTGATCACCTTATACAGAGAGAGTATGGTGATCGGTACCACGGAGCCGACGACTTTATCATCTTCCTACCGACTCGTGTGATGGCTTCTCTTACCAGGGTTGTGGTCCGTGCACTTTCTGAGGCTGCTGCTGCCGCTGCTACTGGATGCATTCCCACTGCAGCTCCCATTCCTAGGCTTCCTGTGATTCCTACTGAGGTTGTGCATATCCGACCAGACGGGGTGATCGAGCAAATCCCTCTTGAGTACATTGAGGAGAGGGATCGCAGGTTGGTGGTTGCTTATGGTGTTGAGCAGGTAAACACTTCTCCAATATCTCTGCCCACTGTGCTTTACAACTTTGTTCCACATTCTTGAATTTTCTCTCTTTTGCAGGTACCTGTGGGATATGTTGACGACCTCCTCCGGACGGTAGGCCGACTACTTCTCATGGTGCGGAGGAGACAGACTGCTTTGGTTACTCACAGGATTGAGGTACTCTTTGTCCACCGACTACTATTGTTGCAATCTTGCCCATAATTCCGTTGAATCTATTCTAATATTTGTACTCTTTTCAGCTTGAGCCAGCACAGGCTGTACCTATAGGACCTCCTCCAGTTGGGAGAAGAAGAGGGAGACGAGCCCCAGTAAGAGGTAGAGAGTGGGTTGATCGTAGGAGAGGCATGATGAGACAGCGCTCACCTTCTTTTAAGGGTACTTTTGATGAGCATGTCGAGTATACTACTCCTGAGGATGAGGGGGATGATGTCGACATCTAGTTGAGCAGTGCCGGTGATGATAGTGATGTGCCTCCTCTACGGCCGAACATGAAGAGGGCCAAAATGGGTTGATTTTTCCTTTTTCTTTTCATTTTGTAGTTAGGAACTATGTAACTTCAGATAGACCTCTTGTTTTGTTTTTGAAGACTTCTTTTGCTTTTTCTTTTGTAAAACAATGGTTGGGATTAGACCCAACAGCTTATGAAAAGAAAGATTTTGATGATTTCTCTTGCATAACATGTGATGAATGGTGTACCATTGCACAACAAAACAATTTACAAGATTTATAAAGAAAAAAAAAAAAACCTACAAATGCTTGCGTTTGGATTTATTCTTGAATCAGATAACAACCTACAACTGGACAAAGTGCAAAATACAACTTAATAATGGAGAAACGATATAAAATCAACCTAGAAACACTAAAAAACAGTTGATGCAAGCAAGGAAAAACTCAAAACACAGCCATAGTGAACTAAGGCAAGAACTAGTCCTCTTCTGCAACTATTTTGTCTAGGAAGATATTTAGACCTGGCCGAGTCTAAATAGACACGACCGAGCTCCAATAAGGCACGGCCAGGTCCAAAAGGGAGGTCAGTTAGTGTGATCCAGCTATCATGCTGTCTTTCTGACAAAATAACAAGTTTTAGCATTTTGTCCTCAAGATGGAGATTGTACTCAACAGTAGGCTCAAAGATTGGGTAGCCACTTTGGATGGCTCAGAAAAGGTGAATTTTTGCGGTTTTGGCATAAACGCTCTTATTTCTTTGAGTCGTACTTCACTTTTTTCCATTCCTCCATATCGCTGTTCAATGCTGGAACCTGGTTACACACATATTTCACTTCAGGACCCAAGAGATGTGCCCTACACTTGAAGAATTTCAAGCTTTAACGGAATCCCGACGTGATAAGGAGATTATGCCCCAGCCCTGTTTTGGCCATGCATGGGTGCTTGAGCGGATGTACGGGTTGACCTTACAGGAGGCTCGATCCTTGGCTCATGACGAGGAGTTAGACATTCCCGGTTTGATTCATTGATTTTTTGGTATTGGAAATAAAGGTGACCTTCTCTAGAGAGGCTATCGTCAACATGCTCTCTGTTTATGTTTACTTGCACACTTCCTACTTGGCCCTAATTATGGTGGAGCCAGAATTAGATTGTTCGAAGTGGCCCAATGCCTCGAGTAGGGTAAGAGTTGTATGGGTTTGGCATTAACCGAGACTTTGATGAGTTTAAATGCCATCCACCAACAAGAGAATTCGCAATTTGCAAGGAGTCCAGTACTTCTCCAGGTATTATTTCCCACCCTTTCTTATTTACGGGTTCTCACATCACTCGACACTTACTCCTTATTTTTCTCTCAAGCCCTTTCCTTCTTTTTTTTTCCCTCAACGTACATCTCTCTATTTTTTAATCTCTCTTCTTTTTCATCCCTTCCCAGGTGTGGTTGATGGATAAGCTAAAAGTGGTGGACCCTTGTGTAGACAACCCATTTTTGATCGTCCTTAAGACTTGGATGTCATCGCTTGTGCACTCGATCATTATGATTGCATGTGCTCGTTTTAGTGCCCGAAGACCTTGACGGAATGCCTTGCCTTTGAGCCTTCAAACCCTGTCCATTCTATGCTTTGTTTTGTGCCTTGTTTTGGACCAAAACCTTAGTTCTTCAAACCTTAAGACCTTGGGACTTGCAAGCCTCCTCTAGTGGGCTACCGGCCACCCTTGTGCCTTGTCGGCCAATGGTATGGCCTGCCGGCCACATTAGTGCCCTGCCGACCACTAGTGTCTTTTTGCAGATATTTTGTTGACAGTTATTCCAGCTGTTGGCACAATGGGCTTTATCTCCCTACAAGTGTATAGAGGGATTTAACTCAACCAAATGCATGTTTTTCTATATATAGCGGGTGTCCTCACCCATTTTTTAGGGTTAGAAAATTTAGAACAAAAATCTCTCTCCCTCTCTCTACATTTCTCTCTCTCTCTCTTGCAAATTTGTGCACATTAGCTTAGATATACTACACTTTGCCTACACCTCCTTAACCAAAGTTGATCATCTTTGAGCCGAGGTTCCTTGAAGCCTTCTTGGAGCTCTTGAAGGTGGTTTTGGCTTGAATTAGTGCCTAAGTTGATCTTTGTTTCGAGAGGTATACTACTTCCCTTTTAAGCTTACTTTGTGTACTTGTTTTTCTATCTATTGCCACTGTTTTTGGGCGTAAAAAAACTTTGTTTTTTGTGGGCTGAAATTGGTGTTTTAGGCTATTTAAAGTTAGAGGGTATCTCACCCTTCTTTATTCCTTGCTTATAAGGCTTTTCCACTTTTGTTTCCCACCTTCAAATTATCTTTTTTTTGGCTTTTGAACACTGAATTTCAGAGTATTTTCAGTGGTAAAAATCATGTTTTAAAGTCCAAAATTGGGAGGGGGGGTTAACCTCCCCTCCTTGTGTCTTGTTTGCTAGCCTAGTTAGCTCTACGTGTTAGCATATTTTTCTGGTCTTTTGTAGCTTAATTCCAGCATGTTTTAGGCTTTATTTTGAACTGCTTTGCCTCTATTTTTGGCTATTTAAGTCATTTGAGACTCGTTTTGTATGCCTCTAGTGTAAGTGTCCTCATAAGCTTGGTGTTTTAGGCCTTTAGACACCACTTGTTTGAGTTGATTGCCATGTTTTAGTGCTTTTCTCACTTAATTTTAGCACTATTAATCTCTACAACCTCCCTCATTTCTTGATATTTTCATTTGCTTTTAGGGTTGTTTCAACCTTAGGATAGTTTAAGCTTGAGATTGAGATCCATGCCTAATGGTTTAATCCTCTTTTGAGGGTTCATTATCAATGGCATGACACTTCTCTCTTGCCTTAAACTACCCCTTGTTTGACACTTCCTTCTCTTTTAGAGGACTACTCACCAATGGACTTAATTGGTTAAAGAATGTTTAGTAATCTAAAATGAGTAACTAAAAGTTGCAACTAAAATTATGCAAGATAAGATTGGTTGTGTCGTGTTGTGTTTCAAATCGGACGTTAATTTGAACACAAAGAAAAGTGGGACATTTCATATTTAAAGTGATGAAATGTGACAATTTTCTAAGGTCTTCATTGCCCTTGATCATACATGATAGGGTGATGGCTTTTTGGTCTTGTTTGTGCATTTATTAAACTTGTATACCTTGGTTCTTTGGCCATCATGCAATGAAATTGCTTGATTGATGGTTTTGAAACCAAGTGTATCACTCTTTTGAGCATGTTTTGATGATAATGAGGGATACACAGTACAAACAACCTGTGAGAATAACCTCTCTTTGCCCTCTTTTCTCTATGTTGCAGCAAGGAATGGTGTATAATCAGTGGCCGACAAGCCACTATTATTGGCCGGCAGGCCATCAGTGTTGGACAGCAACCCCCTAATGGCCACCACTTCTAGCCTACCGGCCACCAGTGAATTTTGAGCAATGCGTTTGTGAAGCATAGCAAAATTGATCTAGAAAAGGAAATTAGTGCAAGGGTTGTGCGACAAAGGCTTCCGAGGGCAGATAGTGGGTGTTCTTCGAGCTAAAACCGAGCATGCATTGGGCCTCCCTCATTCCCGAAAATGGTTAATTAGTTTAATTAGCGTTTGTTCATTTATTTGTTGTAATTAATTAGTTGTAGCTAATTAGTTTACTTATTTAATTAGTTTAGATTAATTAATTAAATTAGTTTGTGTTGTAATATTTAATTAGCTTAGCCTAGTTAAATCCTTAATTAATTTAATTTTCTTTTAGTTAATTTATTTCATTCAAGTTTTGTAAAAATTAGTTAAGTAGTTTAGCTTAGCTAGTTTATTCATTTGGACTCTCCTTCGTGAGAGCGTAATGTAATAATGTGTATGTCTTCTAACCCCACATCTTTTTCCTTTTTCTTTATCCGTTTACGATGGTTAGATTAGGAGTATCACGTTTCATTTAGCGTACCTTATGCTTGCATCCATTCATTTGTTTTGCATGCATCGAGGCTCGACGCATCATTCTAACTGCATTGCCATATAAATACTTCTTTGAATACATGCTTAGACCGCATGTCTGGAATTGCCTCATATGCCATATTAGTAGCCGAGCTTATTAGTTGCATTATTGCATGTGTTGCATTAAACATATTGCATAAAGTTAGGAATCATGCATTTTTCTAACTGTTTTGTTTTATCTTAGCTTGGAGTATTAGGTGAGTTTTAGATTGTTTTATCTTAGCTTGGAGTATTAGGTGAGTTTTAGTGCTTTAGCATACTTGCATGTGTGTGAATGTTACCATGACAAGCATGCTTGCCATGAGGCTAAATGCTTACTTGCTAAACTATTTGAATGCCTGTAAATGAAGGCTTGTTGCTTGAATTGAAATGATTGAATAAATGTACATTTTAAGCCCACTTTGTCAAGTGGCAAATTCACTTCTTTAAACCCACTTTGTTAAGTGGCAAATTCAAACCCATTTCAAAAATCAAACATGAAATTGAATTGTTCCAATTCAGGCAAACTAGTCTATACTTGCTTGTGCGCATCACATAGTAATGTTAGCCTAATAAACCGGAACAAAAGCACATAATGTTGATAAAAATTATATCATGATTAATAGAGGCCAATCTTTGATTGGGCGAGCGAGGGTGCTCAATTCATGATCTTTCCCTCTCGTACCCAAGTTCCCGAGCTGAGGCAACTTTGGTGATGACGGACACGTGGCCTTTGGCACGAGTCATGGGTTTCCTAGATTTCCCAAAAAAATATTTAGGTGGCGACTCTGTATCTGGCAAAATAGTCCAATTTCGGCATTTTTTATTCAAAATCAATTTTCCAAAAGATTTGCTAGATTTGGACTCTTTAGTGTTTATCAATTTCACATTGCACTTGTGAGATTAGATTCAGAACCGCGAGAGTCTGAACTGTAGGGCTTCTTTCGAACATTCCGAAAGGGGGTGCGAAAACGTTAAGCCACACCTTGCTCGAGTATTCGGCCAAAGATTACTTCTGTCGTCCACAGCTAGTGGATTTTCCCTCAAAGGGATTATGATGTGACTGGATGTGCAGTAGATCTGCAGCTGACATTGCTTGGCGTTGCCCCTAGCTTAACTTGATGGAGATGAGCTACAGCGTGTCCCTACAGCACGGTATTCAGTTGATTGGCCTGACGCATTGTGTGTTCTATTTTCCATTCAGGTTCAGATGCCAGTTTGGACATGATCAGACCAGTCTGGATGGGAGGGTGGAATACCCGACTCCATTTCCCATTCGTGCTTCACCCTTGGCCCAGTACCTCACTGCTTGAAGGACAAAAGACCTTCTTGCTCCTGCTGCTAGCTTCAGTTATGTCTTTTCTGGAAAATGCTTGGCTTGGCTCGAGGATGAGGTATAGGTTGGGCCAACTTTAGCTATAGGGACTTCCACGAGTGCGAACAGGAGGCAGAGGACTAACATTTGACTCATCTATGCCCTTAGGATATTGCTTTGACTTTTCTTTTCAAGTTTTATGATGTAAAAACAACTTTGATTTAATCAGAGAGTTGGAGAATGTACTAATGTTGAAATCAATGGAATTAAAGTTGAGAGTACTGAAAGTTTTCCTTTTTGGTCAAAAGAATGGTCTGACTTGTAAAAAGTAAAATTTGAGAAAATCAACCTTATTAAAACTTTTCAAAACAATTTTAAAAAACGGTCACTACCTGACACACACAGAATCGGTCCTTAAGAGGTGACACCCCGAATCAGAAGATCATAACTGCACACAACTGCATTCAGCATCACTGCTCTATCTTGCAACTGACCCTTCTATCCATATGGATACAACACAACCAAGCCAACAGTTGATGGAGAAAGATGGACCGCTCGAACAAATAGATAGGACAGTTGAGTTGGAGATGGTTATGGCCGAACTTTAGATGAAGTTGCCTATGTATCCCAAAGATGGGAATCAGGCCTTATGTAGTTCGGTTCAGGTTCACTCGAGTATTAACACTCTCCTTTTGCACTCTAACTTTTGCCAAAGCCGCCCGTTTAGGTTTTCAACCTTGCAAGTTCTATTTTTCTTTATTTCTAATTTTTCTTTCTCTAACCTTTGCCTAGGTCGCCCTTCCGGGATTTCGGCCTAGCGAACCTCTCAGGGATAGTATTTCTTCAACTTGTCCATATTAATCAATTGTGAGAACTCCAAGCCATCTAGATCCATGAGGATAATTGCTCCTCCTGGCCAAAGAGTTTTGATGATGTAAGGACCAATCCAATTGAGTCTGAACTTGCCCCCAGGATCATGGATGGGAGCTCAGTTGTCTTTCAGCACCATATCTCCTTTCTTGAGGTTTCTGGATTTGACTTTCTTGTTGAAGGCCCTAGCAATTCTGCGCTAATACCCTTAGATGTGATATAACGCCTTCAACCCCCTCTCGTCAAACAACATCAATTCTTGAACCTACTTTGCTACCAATCCGCCTCAGCTATCTGATACTCGGCCATAATTCTCAGTGACGGTACTTCAATCTCAATCGGCAGAACAGCTTCCATCTCATACACTAGAAATAGGGGGTTGCCCCTGTAGATGTTCAAATTGATGTTCTATAACCCCAAAGTGCAAAAGGCAGCGTATCCGACCAGGCTTTTATATGTTTCAACTATCTTCCACAGGATGTTCTTGACACTCTTGTTAGCAGCCTCAACAGCTCTATTGGTCTGTGGTCTATAAGTTGATGACTTATGAAAAGCCACGTTGTATTTTTCGAGCAAATCGACCACCTCTTTCTTAACGTGCGAGCCGTTATCTAAAATGATCTCATTTGGTACCTCATACTTGCAGATGATGTTCTTCCTAATGAGCTTGGCCACATGTAATGCCTTCAACATAGAGTAAGACTGAGCTTCCACCCACTTGGTAAAATAGTCAATCACCACTAAAATGTACTCATGTCCATTTGAGCCCTTTGGTGAGACTGCCCTGATGACTTCGATTCCCCAGACTAAGAAAGGCCATGGAGAATTCAGGTTGTAAAGTTTTGACGACGGGATATTCATGTGATTAGCATAGATTTGACATTTGTGGCATTGCCGAACAAAGTTCATACAATCCTCATCCATTGTTGACCAATAATAGCCTTGTTTGAGGATCTTCCTAGCCAGCATCACACCATTCATGTGTGCCCCACATTCTCCTCCATGGATGGCCTCCATGAGACGCTTCGACTCCTCTTTTTTGACACAGAGCTTGTGCATTGCTAGATGGCCTCTCTTGTACAATTTATTTCTGCAAATGATGAATTGGATGGCCAAACGCCGTATTCCTCATTTATCCTTGGCATTTTCCCTCAGTGGATATGTATCCTTTTTCCAGAAAACCCCAAATGTCATAATACCATGGGTTCTTATCTTGAACGCCATCTATCACAAAAATTGTCTCATAAACAGGCATATATTTCTATTCAATGATAATCGGACGCATCTTGATTCCAAGCAGGATGTCTACCATGGAAGATATAGTTGCCAATGCATCAGCAAACAAATTGTTCTCTCTCAACAAATGTGTGAACGTCAATTTTTCAAACTTCGGAGTTAGGATTTCCAGGGCCTGATGATAAATCTTCATGTTCTCTTCTTTGACCTTCCAATCCCCGTTGGCTTGAGAAACAACCAGGTTCAAGTCTCCGATGATGTCTAACCTTATTGCCCCTAGTTCTAGGCCAACTTCTAATCTAGCGATACACGTCTTATATTCAACTTCATTGTTGGACACTTTGAACCAGAGTTTGAAAGATAGGGGCATGTGGGAATCATCGGAGGCTATCAGTAACACACCTATCCTGTAACCATATTGATTAGATGCTCTATCAAAGTACATTATCCTTGTTTCCTCTTCTACCTGCAGAATGTCTTCATCTGGGAATAGATACTCTACTGCCTCGTCTTCGTCCACTGGGTGCTCTGCCAAAAATTTTGCTACCACTCTCCCTTTAACTGATTTGCTCGTGACATACTTGAGGTCAAACTCGGAGAGTAGAAGCAACCAATGAGCCAGTCCACCCGTAAGCGCCGGCTTCTCAAAGAGATATTTGATGGAATCTAATCTAGAAACCAAAATTACAGAATGAGCAAATTGATAGTGTCTCAACTTCCTAGTTGCCCAAATCAAAGCTAAGCAAGCTTTCTCCAGGGGAGTATAGCGGGTCTCATAATCTAGCATCTTCTTGCTCAGATAATAGATGGCCTTCTCCACTTTAGCTTCTAATTCTTAAGCTAACATGCACCCCGTGGTCGAATCTATTACTGATAGATACAAGATCAGCGGCTTCCCTGGCTCTAGCAACAACAATACAGTTGGATTCCGAAGATACTGCGTGGCCTGTTCAAAGGCGAACTAACATCGATCATCCCATTGGAACTTCTTCCCGTTCTTCAAGAGACCAAACAGTGGTTCACAAGTCAAGATTAATTTTGAGATAAACTGTCTTATGAATTGCACTTTGCCTCAGAAAGCCATACACATCCTTTTCAGTCCTTGGTGGTGGCATTTCTAGAATGGCCTGGATCTTGGATGGATCTACTTTAATTCCTCTCTCCATAATCAGAAATCCCAGCATTTTCCCTGAAGTCATCTCAAAGGTGCATTTTTGTGGGTTCAACCTCAATCTGTACTCCCTGATTTGTTCAAAGAATTTTTAGTGCGGTGTAGTGGCCTTCTCGCTCGTTAGACTTGACAATCGTGTCGTCCACATACACCTCAACTTCTTTATGGATCATGTTGTGCAAGATTATAGTCGCTGCCCTCTGATATGTAGCCCCAGGGTTTTTCAACCCAAAAGGCATGACTCACGACGTAGTGAAAGTAGTCTTCTTTCTCTCCTCTGGTGCCATCAAAATCTGATTGTACCCAGAAAACCCATCCATGAATGATAGCAACGCATGGCTAGCAGTAAAGCTTACCAACTTGTTGATGTGTGGCAATAGAAAGTCGTCTTTTAGACCAGCTCTGCTCAGATCCCGAAAGTCGACAAAAACTCTGATTCTATCGTCCTTCTTTGGAACCGGAATGATATTAGCCAACCAAGTTAGGTACTCAAATACCATCTAGAAACCCGTATCAATTTGTTTTGTGACCTCCTCTGTAATCTTCAACACCGAATTTGACAAACTCTGTGGAGTTTCTGTTTAACTGGTCAGGCCTCGGGGTCAAGAGGCATCCGATGTTGTACAATCCTAGGATCGATTCTAGACATGTCTTCGTAGGACCACGCGAAAACGTCTTTAAAATCTTTTAATAAAGAGATTAAACGCTCGCATTCCTTCGAAGACAATGCGAACATGATCTGGACCAAGCAGTATCCTCCTTAGTACCCACATTAATGGCAAAGATTTCATCTGTGCAGGGCTTAACACACCTTTCCTCCTCTCGGTCAACCAAATTTTTCAAAGCCCAACGAATTTCTTCCTCTTCATTTAAGTCAAAATTTTGAAAATCAAGATTAGTGCAACAAACTAAAGGCACTGAGAAATAAGTGAAATCTACTACATTTCCATTAGTAAAGTTCGGGTCCTCGGTTACAGTTGACTCAAAAGAAAAACTAAAAGAAGACTTCGACAGGACTTTGGCATCTGGGTTACCACCCCCCGGAGTACCATACTCAAACTCCTCATAAGAACTCGAATCTGATCCCGACTCAACAAACTCGATGGAATTAGATTCAGACTCATTATCCGATTCAGAATTGGCAATGGTGCCTTTCTCAAATTGCCAAACTAGGCATGAAGCCTTAGCTACATCCACAATAAGACTGGAGTAATCCGCCGTTGGTTTATCCCCGATCATAGAGATAGTAACACTATTTCCCAAGTTAACGAGCTCAGCCCCAGCGTTAGAATCCATTAGTAGGTCAGCTAATGCCATCCCTAATAGCTCATTTACAATTTTATCCAAGTTGGTGTGTCTGTCTTGCCCTGTACCGACACTCTGGTCAATCCACTCCTCCTCTTCTTCATTGTCCGACAACTAGTGATCAAAGAAGATCTCAAATCCCAGGTACATCATCTTGGTTTCCCATTCGATCCAAGGCTCTGGGAATCCACAGAAAGGGAAATCTTTCCCTTGGCAGACAAAGCGTCCATTTAGGGTTCCGCGTATTGGCTTGTGATCCAGTTCATATTGCCTTCCGGCCCTTTTTGCTTTAACTCTATCCCTTAATTCATCCCCCTTTTCTCTTCCAGTCTTTTGTAGTTGGCTTGTACCCCAACCCAAAAATATGAGGGTTTGACTTATCTCTTTGCCAATAATATGTTCTTACCTCCCGCTCCTGCCTAGTCCCGTTTTGGAAATGTGTCATTGCTTATTCATCGTATAGATGGACTAGTCGCTCATGTAGTGCTCGTCATCCTTTGCCATGATAGATTGTACCAGCCGGGCCTCGGCCAAGGAGAAATCAGAAAGGAACACATCCTCCTCCCCATGCATTATTTCTAATAAGGGTGTGGTAGTTCCTGAGGGTGGGTGGATCAAAGAATTGCCATAAATAGTAGCAATCCAACCCTTGAATGGATATTTCACCAATTCGTGAGCCATTGATGAAACTGCCCATATCTAGTGTAACCAAGACCTTCTCAAGAGCAGATTGAAGGTTGTCGGCACGTCCATAACATGGAATTCAACCTTATGCTCGAACGGGCCAATCAGTATTTGGCTCTTGAAGGTCCCCATGACATCTCGGCTAGTGTTGTCATAGGCTTGAACAGCTTGAGTTGTGGACGTGAAGTCGGCTGGCTTCAAACTTACGGCGTAAGCGGTTCTTGCCGAACACACATTAATTGTTGAGCAGGTGTCCACTAGCACTACTGGGATCCACTTCTTCCGGCTCTCCAAAGTCATGTACAGGGGTTTGTTGTGGTTGGCCCCTTCAAGTGGTAGCTCTTTGTCTGTAAAAGACAACACTGGCATAGCATCCCCAGACGTGACCAAAGACACCAGTTGGTCAATGGTGGTGTCGATAGGCAGCTTAGTTTTGTTCAATGCCTCTAGCAACGCCTACCCATGATCCTAGGAAGCCATCAGCTACCCCCAAATTGATATATCTGCCTGGATCTTTTTAAGGTGCTTTAAGACCAGGTCTTCCTCTATGTCTTTCTCCTTTGATTTCTCAGCCTTCTTTCCAAGGATTCTGGCTGATCTAGAGCCGAGGGTTTAAAATACTGACTACTTCGGGTCATATGTTTAATCTCATCTACATACCACGTATCATAAGGGATATCAACTTTTAACTCTTCATCGGTATAAGCGTGGCTCAGATCCCTGTCTTCCCACCATTCTCCTACAACCATTGTCAGGCTATTCTCAGCCCCTACCCGGATCATATTCATATCGCTCCCTCCATCAGCACACCACTCCTCTTATACGGCTGATTCAATATCTATCTTTCCATACTGTCTGAGTTTTTTTGGTATGTTCCCCTTGCCACTAGTTTCCCATACAGGCTTTTCATGGTTCGAACATCGTCCGCTGTTGACTCGGTCTTTTCCTATCTCTTTCATTTTTCCTGCTCTTGGGCTATTTTGCTCTGTATTTCTTCTATTCTCTCTCGTTGGAATTGTTCTAATGCTCTTCCTACTCAGTCATAGGCATGACTTCAGCCTTACTATTTTCACCAAGTTCCTTTACTTTCGGATTCTTATTCATTTGCTCCTCCATATCGGATTCCTCTTCGCTACTCAACCGCCCGTTGCTGGATTCAGGCTAGCTTGAATCCCACCACCTGATCTGAACGTTGCCCCAATCCTCTTCGAAGAAGAAGAGGTTCTCCAGGTCTTCCTCTACTTCTACCAGGTCTTCTTCTAATTCTGCCAACTCATCAAGACCTTGCCTAGGCCAATTATTTAGATTTTGCCCTAGCTCATTTTCCTCAATGGCATTGATGCTAAGGGAATTTGGCAGTATGATTATGGGCTTTGGCTAGTCAATAGCGACGATGTACCGACTGCGGTCATACTCTTCTACGAGTAAGGCCCTTTTCTCTATAACTTGGGTGTTAGACAACCACTTTTCTGGTGCATTCCTCATCTCTTCCGCTTCTACCACCACAGGCCCTGATTAGGTTTTGGGTGTTATATCCATGATGCACATATCCGTGCTTTCCGGATAACCACCTCAGGCTTAGGTAGATGAGATCTGATGATATATGCATTGGGATTAAAGTTAGGCGGTAGTGTATGGATAAGGTTGATGTTTCTAGGTAGGGGGACTCAGTTGTGGATGGGAAGTAGGTTGGTGGTCACATTTGGTTTCACGAGTGGAGCTATGATTTTATTGTCAATGAGATCGTAGATCTCATGACGTAAGCGATAGTAACAATCGGTGGGTTGACCGTGCTATTTGATGGAAAAAGCAATATTTAGTGGGATCATGTCTAGGTAGAAGTGGGTCAAGGAGAGGTCAAGGGGTTTGTGGTGCCCCTTTTCCATTAGCAGTTTAAGAGCGTGGGTTGGGCTCATGTGAAGAGGGGTAAAGGTTCTTTGGTTTCAGTTTGGACCGGTGGGTTGTGAAGTTGTACCAGCGAAGGGATCAACCATGTTGGCCGCAGTGGTGACGGTGCTAATCTCTGGAAGTCGAGGAATGGTGCTACTGATAGCATTAGTACTCCTGGTGAATGGCCTCTTCGTAGGTTCGCTGGTTCTCAGGGATGATGCCTTTTTTAAATACACTTTCAATTTGGACCCCCAACTCGTGTAAAGAAGCAAACGTGGACAGTGGTGCAACTATCATTCTTTGCAACATATCCGGTTCAAGATTCTGAACTACCAACCAGACTTCTCCCTTTCTGTGGGCCTGTTCATCATTCTGGTTACCTTTGCCCTCTATCTTGCAACAAATTCGATGAAGGGTTCCTTGGGATTCTGAGTGGTCGCTTCTAACTCGCTGATTATTACTTCTATCTGAGTATTGTATGAGTATTGGTTGACAAATCCCTTAGACAGTTCTTCCTAATTTCATTTTGTCGAGCCCTTCAACTTAGCGTACCAGATGCCTTCCACGTTTGATAGAGTTCTTCCAAACAATGACAGTTTCTGAGCCCGAGTTAGGCCCATTGGTCTCAGAACATCCGAGAAAAGATAAATATGTACAATAAGATCTCCACTACCATCAAATCTATCGATGTGAGACATTCTCAACTTTTCCGGTAGTCTGACCGAGGCCTCGGTATAACCATCTTCAATATCTTGGATGTAATTGAGGCCTAAGGATTTTTTAAGCACCTTCTCTAGCCTGGCAATTTTGATCATAGCTGGATCACTGTCGTTGTTGTTGAAGAAAAGGAGTCCTCCATGGAGCTGTGCTAGATGCCTGAAAGCTGGGGCTGGTGCAAATATCTCTTGGGGATTGAGGACCTGAGGGTTTTCAACTGGTGGAGATGGATCGATTCATTGACTAAATTTGAGGCTGGATGTACTGATGAATCTTGATGCTGGATAGGCGTCACATGTCAACAATAGTTTCATCCTGTGCGGCTATTCTTTGATTCAATGTATCTATGGTTTTCTAGAAAGCTGCCAGCAGAGCAGTAACCACCTCTGCACTCTGCGTCATTATGGGTCTGGGAGAGTTAGGTGCTGGTGAGCTGAGTGGGTGAGACGGACAAGTGATTGCTAAATGGTCTGTGTTCGTGATGATACCTACATGTTTCTTCTTCTCTAAGTAACTAGTGGGAGAGAGACTAATGCTGGCTGACAGTCGACAAGATCTTGGATTTTGCAAAGTCTGCTAGAGTGAGC
Organism: Camellia lanceoleosa; assembly: GCA_025200525.1. Lineage (NCBI taxonomy): Eukaryota > Viridiplantae > Streptophyta > Magnoliopsida > Ericales > Theaceae > Camellia > Camellia lanceoleosa. Next base: position 84,469,947 of record CM045769.1, read on the forward strand.
CCACAAAACTTGGGCGATATCGGGTATGTCTGAAGCTTTGATTATAAACGACCTAGCAAAAGAAAAGAGAAAAAAAAAAACGGACAGCACTTCGGCCCAATTGCGATAGATATAATCACAGCTGAAGTATTGTAATTCCCACTAAACTCTACGCCCAAAAACTGATATCAACTTGTACCGTTGATATGAACATTCCTGCACAGTTTCACTGTAAAGTATATACCAGGTAAAAGAGAGCCAAAATACCCCTATGAGGAGATAGGGTTACCTTATCTTAGATTTTTGACATGATCTAGGTTTCACTACTTCAAGCAAGTAGTTTCACAACATCCTGTATATGGGCGGCATTCTACCCTAATTTGGAACAATCACTATTGTTTTACTATATGCAACTAGGCCAAATTGTCAAAAAGGGGTACCTTGTCAAGATTACCTAATATACCTCTCATACCTAACACCATGAAGTGAAAGGAGGATTAAATGGTACGACAGTAATCCAGATCCAAGGGTTGTGTTTCCAACATGGCAGAGCCCACGATCGACAAGCCGTCCAGGAATAACAGATGGAAAATATAGTGACTTAGAGTAACAATGCAAATGCAATGCAAAGAACCTATAGGAAATAAAATTTCATATCATAAAGTTCAAGTCAAGTTGTTTAAGTCCCCAGTAGAGTTGCCAGAAACTGTAGCTTGCTTTTCGTGCTCCTCAGAAAGGTTTAGTCTCCTCGAATACGATAGCCCTATAGTTCGGACTCCCGTGGTTCTGAATCTGGTTTCACGAGTGCAATGCAAAGTAGATAAACACAAATGAGTCCAACTCTGAAAAATCTTAGAAAAATCCATTTATCGTTGGAGATGCCAAAATGGACTGCATTGCCAAATTACAGAGTCGCCACATAAATATTTTTTGGAAAAATTTAGGAAACTCATGACTTGTGCCAAACGCCACTTGCCCGTCATAACCAAAGCATCTTGGCTCAGGAATATAGATATGAGAGGGGAAGGTCATGAATTGAGCACCCCACTCACCCGATCAAAGATTGGCCTCTACTAGTCATGATGTGATTTTGGTGTACATTATATGCTCTTCTGATTATTATACTATCTTTACTATGTGACACACACAAGTATAGACTAACTTAGAACGTTTTGAATTCATGCTTGTTTTGAAAAGTGTTTTGAATATGTACCACTTAAAAAAGTGATCTCATATGTACATTTACTCAAATCATCCCAACTAAAGCAAAAAAGCCTTCATCCACATGCATTGAAGAGGTATATCAAATAAGCACATAGCCTCATGGTAAACATGCTTTACATGGAAACACTAACATACATGCAATATGCCAAAGCAAAAATACTCACCTAGTACTCAATCGAGGCAAACCAAAAGAGAAGAAAAATAGTTAGAAAAATACATGATCCTAATGATGCAAATGACTAATGCAACACATACAAAATGAAATTAATAGGCCGGCTACTAGCATGGCATGTGAGTCAATTCAAGTCATGCAAGAAAACATGTATTCAAGTAGGGAATTTGAAATTGACATTGACATTTGATTACTATGATGAACTGAACACTTATTCATGCAAAACAAATGGATGTGAGTCATGGAGAATGCTAAGGAAAATATGATACAACCACGATAAGAGGATAAATAAAGGGAGAAAGAAATGAGGGTTGGAGGACATATACAAATTATTACATATTTGCCCTCGCACAGGAGGGTCCAAAGTGTCCAAGTGTCCAAATCAACTACTTATTACAAATCCAAATGAATAATTATCTAATTTATTACAACAATAATATGACAACAATAATATATTAAGAATGAACAAGGATCCCACACATGCCGACAAAGACAGCCCTCAGAAATTGCTCTATCTGCCTCCTAAGAAACTGTTTTGTTTCACCCTCAGCCACTACTCTCTGTTTCAAAAAAAGTGCTTTGTTTACCAAACTTTAGAGCCCAGCTGGCCCATAATGACGCCCGGACGGGCCTAAACAAATACGCTCGTGCCCGAATTTTTTTTTTTTTTGCAAAAAATAGTTTTTTTGCTCTGAGGTAAAAATAGTGCAGACAGAGCTTTCCTAAGCCATGTTTGTCCTTTCTACTCTTCTTTATCATAGAGATACTCAAGATAGGAGCGAGTTTGGTTCTCAAACCATCAATGGTTGCAAGTTGATTGTGTGACAGTTTTAGACACATTAGGATAAAATTTAATAAACGCAATGAAAGACAAACTACACCTCCTTCTGTCATGAAATTAATTCAACAAGGGAGGTCGACACGACTCAAGAATCATCAAACATCACGAATTAGTATGTTATGACTCTAGAAGCAACGAATTCGGTCTCCAACCAATTTTATTAGCTCTTTATGTCAATTTTAATCCAATTTTAAGCCAATTTCATTAGCCTTTTTTATCTTACCTCTCCATTTCTTATCTTTTATTCCATTTTGTCCAAAAGCAATAAAGATGAACAAGCATCGACTTAACTTGAGAAATGGGTCTTTCAAGCCCTTTTCTTCGGAGGAAATTACAAAGGATGAGTCAAACTCATTTACGAGCAATAAGGGATTCGGAGTTAAACCCAAGAGAGGGCGATAATGACTCTAAATCCAAACCCGATAATAAGTTATAATGAACCCTTCCTTTGTGATTTCCAAGAAAGTTAGTCTCTTAGAAGTAAATACACCAGTGATAAAGAGGAATGACAAACAAGAGGTTGTGTTTAACATGAGAGAGATGTAATGTCCTGGTAATAAACTTTTGAAGAGATTAAACCATTAAGCATGGAAGGTCTCTTTCTTATGCTTGAACAATAACCTTTTGTTAAATGCAACTCTTTAATAAAATAAAAAAACAAAGAATGGAGGGAGGTTACAGAGATGATTACACAAAGTTGATTATTACAAAAGTGGGACTCTTTGTGTGAAAACTAGGTAAAGAAAGCTATCAACTCAAATGAATTGGTATTTAAGGTCAAAACAACCAAATCCATGAGGACTTACAACACCACAAACATAATATTCAAAGCATAAACTATTTAAATGAATTGAAAGCCCCTAAAATGTAAAAAAATAGTATCTAAAACCATGCTAAAAATGAGTACAAAAGATAGCTAAAAAAAAGAGGATACAAAGCTAGTAAGCAAACTTAAGGAGGGGTGGCCAACCCCTCCACTTTGGGACTTCTAAATCACATTTTTCAGCCTTTTAAAACTCTGAATATTAGTATTTAAACCAAAGAAATGAGTGGGAAAACAAAGGGTATGAGCTATGGGATAAGGTTAAAGGAAGGGTAATTAGCCCCTCCACTTTTGGTAGCTCTTTAACCCCAAGTTTCAGCACTTGGAATTGATCCAAAACAGTATGAAAACACAAGAAAAAGATAGATAAAGATTGAAATGAAAGCAAGGAACAAGGTGGCAGGCCTATACTTCTTGAAGAGAGAATGCTAACCAAACTAGATCCTAAGGCACTCTCAAGTTTGAATTATGGTGCCAAAGTCTCAACCAAAGCTCCAAGTCCAAGCCCTAATGGTTTAAATATATAGTTCAAGAATGATATGATAGCACAAAGGTGACTTGCAAGAGAAGAAGGAGCTCTTAAAGGTTTTTTAACTCTTTGGAGTTTTTCTAACCCTCAAAACAAAGGTCTGAGCTTGTGCTTATAGAATTTGAGGTAAATAGGTCATAAACATCTTCAAAAATAGATAGCTGGCAGATTCCAGCCAAGAATAGTGTTTATCGCTCAAAAGGCACGGTCGGGTCCCAATGGCCATAGTCGGGCCCAAATGAGGCACGGTCGGGCCCCAATGTGGTTCCCCTATCTCTCAGTTCAATGTAGGTTGGCACAGTGCTCAAAAATGATTGTCTAAGGTAAAAACACCATGGGTATGGCAGGTTGGGATTATTTAGATCTCGAATTCAGATTCCTTTGTTGAGAATTCAAACCACTTACACAATGAAACCTTCATCATCGAGTGCTCAAAATAAACCACCCAAATCTTACAGGCGGTCAAAAATGGGGTGTTTATAAATAGAAACCTCCATGCCTGTAAAATGCACAAAAATCTTAGTATTCCACTGACACCTTTTAATCGAAAAGCATCACTCCCAAATGGAACACAAACCCCCAAAAAAACCAACACAACAGCGTACAGGCTCCAAAAAAAAAAAAAAAAAAAATCAGAATAACCCACACCCTAGAGAAAAAAAAAAAAAACTGCCCCTTAAATAACATTTACCTCGTCGCATAAAATCACAGAATAGTCACCGACACCAAAAAACAACAAGCAATCCAAATAGACTTCCACCAATCTAGAAAAATGGTTACCACGTTACAAGAAAAACAACATCAACAACTGTAAAACAACCCACTGTATATCACTCTACACAACCCACACACACAAAGGGAAATGTAAAACATTGCCCCTAATATCATTACCATACATCAGCAAAAATAAATCACACCAAATCCTACATAAGGGTAAATATGTAAACTCCACTCATGCCAAATCACAAGAAAATATTCTTTGCCAATTAAATAGGACCAAATGGTTCATAAGAAAAAATACAGGATTAAATGGATCAACATTCCCCAAATTGAGATTTACCGAAAATTTTTCCTAATATTAAATACATATTAATAAGTTAAAATTACAATAATACTAAATTTTATGTGTAAGGGAAATTTTGAGTTTTGAAAAATTATTATACAATAGCGAAAGAGTTTATTAATATTTATAAAAATTATGACCCTTTTGTTAAAAAAAAAAAAAAAAAAAAAAAATCTGACACACCACCTATGTGTAATTCTTCCTTAATAAAACTTAATAAATTTTCAAAATTTGTTTGGTTTTTTTTTTTCCCAGAAAATATAAATTAGTTCAACTAAAACAAATATTAAGCAATATTTTTTAATTAAATTTTTTTTTTTGGTGAAAAAAATACACTCAAATAAAAACGATGGTATTTTTAGGATAAATTACAAATATATCTCTTGAGATTTACTTAAAATATCGATTATTTCATGTGATTTGAAAAATTACAAATATCCACTTGTCAAACTTTTTTATCTGAGAAAATTAACTAAAAAAAATAAAATTTATAATTGCTCTTCTATACAATGATAAAATTATCTGAATTATTAATTGAAATAAATTTATAACATCATTAAAAAAATATTAATTAATTTAATAATTTATTAATAAAATATATCATTTTTAATGAAATTAAAACTTTCATGGGATGTGATATAATTTCTAAAACCATTGGAAAAATTGTGTTTTTAACAAATTTTAGAGAGTATTTATAATTTACACATATTTTGCTGTTATACTAATTATTTTTTATTTAAAAAAAACAGAAAAAGGAAAAAAAAATTACAAAAATGGTTGGCCCAAAATACAGAGGTGTCATGCCAATTCAGTTATCGATAATTCTTTCAATCAATTGAGATCCATAGCAGCTCTGTATTAACAATTTAGTAGTAATACAAGCACTAATTAGTACATAAATTAGTATATCAATATTAGTTATGATATTATTATTAACATTATTTATTAATTATATTATAAATGTCAAAAATTTTCTAAATTATATCACATTATTAATTGGTATATTAGTTAATATACTAATTTATACATATAATATTATTCTAAACAATTTTGAAAGTCATGTACAGTGGTGGGCCGGAAATACATAGCTGGCATTCCAACTCAGTCCTCAACAATTCTTTCAGCCAATCAATAATATTACAAATTTAAAATTATTTATTTAGAAAAAATAATTAATTATTTAAATTTATTTTACTTATAAATCTCATATTTTATTAATTTAATCTCCCCTGTAAATGCTTACACCTCGTTTGCTAAGTAACTTTTTTAGTCAAAAAGTTATTTAAAAAATCAAAAAAATTAACAACTTATACTAAAAATTTAAAGATTCTATTTTCTCTTTAATTTTTACATATTTTTTTGTAAAAAATCAAAAAATTATACTAAATTTTTTTTATATCATATTTTAACTAAAAAAATTAAAAAATTACTTTAAAAAATTTATTTTCAAACGAGACCTTATTCTGAGTAAATCTTAAGATTATTGTTTGGTAGCTCGAATATAAGCGGCTCGAATGGCCCGATTTCTTTGTACACCCTAGACTCCTCATACACCCCAGACTCCTTATACACCCCCAGCTTTGTTTGGCCATACCAGACCTTTAATTTCAAATAAAAAAAAAAAAAGAAGGAAAGAACAGAGAGTGAAGATTGAGGAGACCGAGTAACCTCTCATCTCTGTTAAACCTTCCGATCGCGCTCTCTGATCGCGGAATGAGAACGAACGACGACGAAGGACGAACGACGCCCTGCGACAGCGAACGACGGAGAACGAACGACGGCCTGCGACAACGAAACGCGGACAGAAAATCTGTAAATCTGTTAAAAATATGTTATACAAATCTGTTCAAAATTATAAATCTGTTACAAATTTGTTAAAATTCTGTCAAAAATCTGTTATAAATCTGTTAAAACTATGTTATATAAATCTATAAATGTTGTGAAGTCTGTAAATTTGATTTTAAATGTGTGTTGAAAGTTGGAAGAGCAACTTGAACATGATTTTGTAATTAGTCTCTCTTACCAAGTTCTATCCTCTCTCTTTTGAAATGAAAGGTGTAGTTGAATAGAGATGGTGTGTGCAAGAAATCTGGGGGTGTACATAGAAATCGGGCCATTCGAGCCTCATTACATTCGAGCTACTAAGCGGGACTCAAATCTTAAATCCTAATTTTGGGTTCCGGACTTTTCCTCAGCCAATTAGTTAGGATCCGGAGCAGCTCTGTATTAAAAATTTTAAAAGTCAGAAGCTTGTACAGTGGCAGGCTCTAAATACACAAGTATCATGCCAACTCAAGCTTATTTTGAGGATATGGATATAGTTAAAAGTAATTTTTTAATTTTTTTAAATTACGTCTCCACTTTATTTTTTTATAGTTTTTTTTTATAAAAAATTAAAATTTACTTTTAACTTACTTTTTAAGTCAAATCTCAGTCATTGCTAACACCCTTAGTCAATTAGTTGGGATCCATAACACCACTGTTTTGAATCACACTCCAATCCAACTCAAGAAGCATAACTCTTCGTTTAAATAGCATGTACGAACAATAAATAAAAACAGCCAAAATGTTAATTTATAAAAATTAATTTATGAAAATCTTAAAAATAGCCAAAATGTGAATAAGAATACATACAATTTTTATAGAAAATTATAAATTAGTTTTATTAAATAAAAAACTATCATACAGAACAAAAAAAAATTAAAAAGAAAAATTACAACAACAACACAGCACCAAATAAGAAACACTACTAAAAAACACTGCTGAAACTATAACAACAAACTACTAAATTCGCTAAAAAAAATACATACATTAATTGTTTAATTTTCCAGAGGTAAAGCTATTTGAGATTGAACATATTTGAATTGATTTTTTTTTTTTACTGTTTTTAAAATTTTTTATAAAAATATGTTTAGAAAAATAAAAATAATGATTTGATAATTTGTGGTAGCATTTTAGCTAAAAATTCTGAGTAAAGTTAAGAACACTACTAGTATGCTAATTAACACATCAATTATATATAATATTAAGTAGGATTCGTGTAAAGTGATGGAATCCATATATATACCTTATGTCTTAATTAAAGTGTTAGTGAGTATAAAAATTAGTTTTTGTACATTTTATTCAAAAATTCTACTTCCAAAAAATGCCTAAATAAATAAAAAGCTATCAAAAGCCATTTAAATTGTTACCATATTTGAAATATAATAATTGTTATAGAGAGTAAACACGGAAATTGAATGAAATGAAAAATAGTTTACGATCCAATTAGGGAAGGTAACAATAATTATTAGCAATGAAAAAATAGAACACATATGGTGTGATTTTACAACACTATCCATTTTCAACATTAGCATTGATTATAGGGGAATTGTATGTTACATGCCCTCTTGTTTATAATTTTTGTATCAATGGTTATGATTTATTATATTATTAGTTATAACACATTATAATATTAATTATAACATTTTTTTAATTATGATTTAAGAATTGTTTGGTTATACATCATATGATGCTTGGTTATAACTCTATTTTATTTTATTTTTAAGCTATAATTCCCATATTGAGTTATGTCATTTGTAATAATCAAACTCACAAACAGCATAATTTTGACGGTGTATACCATGATATTACCCTTGATTATAGAGAGTATGGTTCCATTTAACAACTAATATAGTGTACGAGTATGAAATAAACTTCACTCATATAATCCTGTTAATCAAGGTTAGGTTTCTCCAAACGTCGTCGTATCACTTGAAAACAGAAACGTGAGCTAGTCGGCGATTGTATGCCAGAAACCCCTCCGATGCCTAAACCAGCAAATAAAGTAAAGATACTAAAGCTCTGTCAATTCAGGAGTAAGAATTGCAATACCGGATATTAGGGTTTGGTTTGAGCTTTTGTAAATTTTGCATGGCACAATCCTAGTAAGACTTTAACTCTCCTTTGTAGAGTCCTCATAGGAATCACATTCCTAAAGGATAATGCTTATCCCTTAACATCCTCATCACTGCTAGCCAAGTAAGATGGCACAACTCTTTATTCGGTTTTCACCATGTAACCAGACTACTCTTGCTTTATCTGCCACTAGTTTAGCAGTGCAACACGTAACGCCGTGCAAAGCTTGTATGGTGCGCTATCATGCTGACATTAAGCAGCTCTTCTCCTAGCTCGGTCAAACCCCTATCTCTATTTGTTTGACTGTCTTCTTAATAGCTCAGTCAAGGCATTAACTGTCATTCTAAGGCTACTCGGTTCAAGATCATAAGCAGTTACTAGCCCGGTCAAACATCTTTGACCGGTCTAGCCACTGCTCGGCCCAGACACTGTTATCTTCAAGACATAGCTCGGCCCACTGTGTGGCCCAAGCCTTAAAGACATTTCCAACTAGCTCGGCTCAATTTGGCTACTCAAATTACCATCTCAATTGCTTCTTAATACCATTTGCATCGAATGATTGGAATTACTCTCTAGAACTAAGCTTTGTTACTTCTTCCTACGAAGCTAATCAAGCTGCTTGGTCACGAAACTCGCTCGGTCTACAGTGGTCTCATCAGCCATACAACACATTTACCAATTACTCTGACACGTCTGACACATCGTCCTTTCTGGGACACGTGGTGCCAGTACGTCTGCCCCAACCTTCACGCATCCTTCTCCAAAATTTGGATCTTTCTACTTTCCAAGTATATATAGCCCATACATACAAGGCCTATATCTTTATTGTTCATGTTCTTCAGTGAAAAACCCTTGAAACCATAGTGCTCACACCTTTGAATTCCTGCATTTCTGTCTCAAATCAGCACGATTTCACAGCAACGACATATTTAACTTCATCTTTGGAGCTTTGTTGATGATTGGAACCCGACTTAGCATCCCAAAAGGTAAGCCTTTCATTCCTTTGCAGTATTTCTTCCATAGCTACAGATATTGTTCTTCTTGTTCTTGGCATTTTTTCTGTTATTTTGGTATCTTTTGCTCACTCTTGCCCATAAACCATGTTAAAACATTTATAATTGATGGAATCTGAGCAAAATTAGCCTTGGAGTTAGATTAAGCCTCTACAGGCCCCTTAGCTTGCTATTCTCTGCGATGGATGGGCCATTCTAGAAAAAACCAGTCAAAAATCATGAGTTTGATCCAAAATTACACTGGAACCAAGAAAACATCCTGTTTGTAATGCTCTTAGGGAAACCCACTGAGCTAAGAGACATTTTATGTGATAACCCTACTCTATATTATGATAATTAATCTTAATTATGAATGTGATTATGTGTTTGATATGATTTTGAGTGCCATTTATATGAATATATGTGATTTTGAATTTCTATCTGTTCATCATAAGAAAATCTGTTCGATTATTTGCTTTAGAATTTAAATTGAAGGCCTTATCGGCCCTAGAAACTGAAATCGACTGTGCCATTGTGATTAGCGTAATTTTTAGAGCCTATAATGAAATTTAATTGAAAATTGATTCAGATCAAAATAATTAGATTCAAAACGATTAATTAAGTGCTATTAATTAGTTATGACCAAATTTGATTAAGTAGGGCTATAAAAAGGGCCATTATACACTCAATTACTCTCTTTAAATTCATTTTGGCTGAATTTAGCTCTCTAGGAAGTGAGAGACCCAGATTTAGAGAGAGCGAGGGGAGACAATCTAAGGTTTGATCAAGAGGCTTGGAATCTTGAAGTTAAACTCAAGAATTAACCATAGATTGGGAAGATTGAGCTTCTAGATGAGTAATTGGTTATGAATTCATAAGTTTAATATTGTAATTTTGTGAATTCAAGGCTTGATGATAATCAAGAACATCACTTGAATTGAATTTGTTGAATTTGGAGCTTGTATAAACATGCATGTGCATAATTGTTGTAACTTTGTATGTTCAAGCATGAAGCATGTTGAATATGAAGAATTGAGCACCAAACCTTACATGCATGGATAATTTTGTGTAGCTTCATGATTTTGAACACCATTTGCACCATTTGAAATAGAAATGAAGTCAAAAATTGACATGCATGTTTGATTGTGGAAGATATGGAGCTTATATGAGGGTTGAATGCATGAGCCTTGATTATACAAAAGAAATGTTGATTAATTTTGAAGATTGGACCTTGATTTTGAGCAATTGGACTCACATGTATACTCACGATATATAATGTGTTTCCCTATTTTTAGTACCTTAATTCGAGCTTTGGAGCCTTTGAATATCAAGTTTGAGCCTCAAGAACAATTTTGGATTTTCCAGAATTTGGCATGTCTTCTCGAGTGGGGAAAGCGCCGCTCGAGGGGGAAATACGAGCTCCCAAAACTTTTTGCAGACATGGATGTCTGCTCGAGCGAGGAAGTTCACGCTCAAGCGAGGAGCTATGTAGAGTGACTTTCAGCTCGAGCATCCGAATTCACGCTCGAGCGTAAAAATGATGCAACCAGTACTTTTGTAGACCTAATGGGTCCGCTCGAGCGGAGACCCCTATTTCAGAAATTTTGTAAAGGTGTTCTATGTTTCATTTTCCATTCTCTCTCATTTCTAAGCACTCTTAGGCATGCATTGGGCACCATAAATGAGTTTAAAAGGATAAGAAAGAAGCCTAAGAGGGATGTATGAATTAAGAACAGATTGAATTTTTTGTGACCCATTGTGTTCATGAAATGTGTAGGGTCGAGCTTCAGGGCAAACCCGCCGGCAGAACACTATGAGTAATATCTTAATAAAGATATTTAAAATATGCTCTTTGTCCAATTGCCTACTTCCATGTAAGTCTTATGAGTTTGTTAAATTGAATTGGGGACAAATATCCGTTATGCCATATAAATGGGCCAGAGACCGTTGGATATGAATGAATGGGCCAATGAATAGGCCAGAGGCCGTTGGATATGAATGAATGGGCCAAATGGGCCAGAGACCGTTGGATATGAATGAATAGGCTAATGAATGGGCCAGATGCCGTTGGATATGAATGAATGGGACATATGAATGGGCCAGAGGTCGTTGGATATGAATGAATGGGCCAATGAATGGGCCAGAGGCCGTTGGATATGAATGAATGGGCTAGAGGCTGTTGGATATGAATGAATTGGGCTCGAGGCCGTTCGTTTAAGAACAAAGTGGGCCAGAGACCGTTTGATATGTTTGGGCTTGAATCACCTAATGTACTAAATAATACACGAAGCGGAATACTAAATGGGCCCAAGGCCGTTTGATATATGTGAATCTCATTCGTGTACTTTCTTTATTTGATATTATTCATGAGGCTTTCTCATTCATGTGCATGTAGGTGAGCCAAGGGATGTCTAAACCCAGCCTCGGTGAAATATGTGAGAAACAGTCAAGGTTTTATAGAGTCAGCCCAATGTCTCACGCACGAGACTTGTCTTCGCCTCTTTTGTTCTTTTGTTATAGTTTTGTTATGTTGGCGAAAACATTAGATCACTTCTGTATATAAACTTTGGGTTTGATTGGCTTAGACTTGAATAATCCTGTATGTACAGTTTATATGTTAACTTCCCTTTGATGTGAGTTATTAGCGAATACTTATGTGAAATGTTATGATGTGCATATAAGCACAACTGTATGGACAAAGTTTTAAGTTTGCTTCCGTTTGGCCCCTTTATTCTGATGAGTTATGTCTTATATGGTTTGAGGCTGTAGGTAATCACTTGATTACTGGCTGGTTATGTCCTTAACCCATAGGGGCGGGTTCGGGTCATGAAAGAGTGGTATCAGAGCACGAGTTAATAACTCATACACTTGTCCAAATGAGCAATAAGCGTCTAGAAAAGATCTCGGATGCATTCATGTGATAAGTATGAATCTGAAAGCATCGAGAATACGCTTAAATGTTTTAATGTGAATGATTATGTGTTATAAGTTGTGGTTTGCTGCATTGTAAATTATTTGAATACGTATGCTCTTTAGTATATGCATACCTGTGAATCTTTTGTATAAAGTATAATGCAAGTCTAATCTAGATAGTGAGAACAAGAAGTGATGAGATAGAGGAGTCTTCTACTGCCAGAATGGATAGAATGGAAAGATTGCTTCAGGAAATGGCAGAAACATTGAGGCAACAACAACAGTGCAACAACCGCATCCTCCACCTCCACCTCCACCTCCGGCACCTCCTGTGCCAGACTTACAGGATGATGACCGGATAATAGCTCTCACCAAAGAGTTTAAAAAAATGAAACCACCACAGTTTCATGGGGGATTAGATCCGTTAAGAGCCGAGGCGTGGGTTCTCGGCATTGAAAAGTTGTTTGAGGTGTTTTCTTGTTAAGAGACACAAAAAGTACTTTTGGCCACCTTTACGCTAGAACACGAAGCAAGAAGATAGTGGATGTTAATGCGTGAGAATCGTAAAGACATTGACTAGGCAAAACTCCTGGAAGTTTGCTATGATAAGTACTTCCTTCAATGTGTCCGTGACAGGAAAGTATCGGAGTTCATGGAACTTAAACAAGACAGCATGACAGTGGCTGAGTATGAGGCCAAATTCACTGAGTTGGCCAAGTTTGCACCACATGTGATCGATACCGACTACAAGAAAGCAAGGCATTTTGAAGGAGGGCTTCGAAGTGATATTTTAGAAAGGATAAATGTCCTAAAGCTGGAAACCTATATTGGGGTGCTAGACTGGGCCATAATATTAGAGGCTAACATAGCTAGACAGACCAAACCAACAACAAACTGGAAAGGTAGTAAGAGACAAGGCTTCTTTTCAAAGAAGAAATTTTTGAAGAAGCAGAATACGAGCTCCTCGGGTACTTCTAATTCTTCCTGAGATAATCCCTAATGTATAATATTTGTAGTAAGGGATATCGTGAGGTTTGTTACCGTGTGTCAGGAGCCTATTTTAAATGTGGTAAACAAGGGCATATAGCTAGAGATTGTAATCAAAACAGTGGAAAGCTAGCTGCTAGCTCAACTGCATCAGTCCTGAAGCCGAGAAATACGATGAGATCTACTACCACCGGAGATACCATGAGACAAGGGAGAGTTTTTGCGCTTGTTCCGAGTGATACACGGAATGCTAACGCAGTTGTCTCAGGTACTATTTCTATATGTAATCAGGATGCTTTTGTGTTAATTGACTCCGGATTAACGCACTCTTTCGTAACATGTGCATTTGCATCTAGACTGAGTAGACCTCTAGAATTATTGCCATATCTGCTATGTGTATCTGCTCCATCTGGGGAATCTGTATTGTGTGAATCTATATACCGATTTTGTGACATGCGTATTGAGGATGCTATCCTATATGTAGATTTGTTGCTCTTGAACTTTAGACATTTCGGTGTAATTTTGGACATGGATTGGTTAACCAAATATTGTGCCACCATTGATTGTGTGACAAAACGGGTTGTATTTAAACCACCAGAACATAAAGAAATTGTGTTTGTGGGTAATGAGGTAGTGCCTCCACCTTACTTAATATCTGTAATGAAGGCATGCAAATTAATCAGGAAAGGGTGCCAAGGTTATTTGTGTTATGTGTTGTCTGAACAATCTGTGAATGTTGAACTGAACAATATCCCTGTTGTTAGTGAATTTCCAGATGTGTTTTCAAATGAATTACTAGGGGAATTGGTGGACAAGGAGATAGAGTTTACGATTGAAATTATGCCAGGCACCCAACCTATTTCTAAAACTCCCTATAGAATGGCCACTGTTGAAATGAAAGAACTGAAAGAACAGTTACAAGACCTGCTTGACAAAAGGTTTATCCGACCTAGTACTTCACCGTGGGGTGCACCGGTGTTATTTGTGAAAAAGAAAGACGGAACCTTACGCTTGTGTATCGACTATTGAGAATTGAACAAGGTAACAATAAAGAATAAATATCCCTTACCCCGTATTGATGACTTGTTTGACCAGTTGCAGGGATCACAAGCGTTTTCCAAAATTGATTTGAGATCTGGGTATCATCAGTTGAAAGTGAAAGCAGAAGATGTTGAGAAAACCGTGTTTCGAACAAGGTATGGCCATTATGAATTTCTTGTTATGCCATTTGGGGTAACTAATGCTCCTACAGCGTTTATGGACCTAATGAACCATATTTTTAAAACCTACCTTAGTGAATTTGTTATGTTTTTATTGATGACATTTTGATATACTCCAAGAATAGACTTGAACATGAACAACATCTAAGGACTGTGTTACAGCTACTTGGAGAAAAGAAGTTATTTGCTAAACTGAAGAAATGTGAATTTTGATTAGATGAAGTAATCTTTTTAGGGCATGTGATCAACAAGGAATGAATATTTGTAATACCCCTGTCCCTTATTATGTTAATTGGTCCTTAATATGAATGTGATTATGTGTTTTAATATGATTTTGTGTGCCATTATGTGAAAATATGTGGTTTTGAATTTCTATCTGTTTACCGTAGGAATATCTACTTGATTATCCGCTTTGGAAATTAAATTGAAGGCCTTATCGGCCACAGACCCCGAAATTGATTACGCCATTGTGATTGGCGTAATTTTTAGAGCCTACAGTGAAATTTAATTGGAAACTGATTTGGATCAAATTAATTAGATTAAATTGATGAATTAGTGCCCTATTATTTATTATTACTATATTGGACTTAGTGGGATTTGTTGTATTGTGCCACTACACCCTCAAATTCCCTCTTTTAGTTTATTTTGGCTGATCTAACTCAAAGAGAGGAGAGGGAGACTAGGCTAGAGAGGGAGAGAGTGTAGGGGAGGGTTGTAGTTGATCTTGAACTTGAGAGATTAGAAGACCAACTCAAGATTTAAGCATAGATTGGGAAGATTGAGCTCCTAGGTGAGTAATCAACCCTTAATTTATAAGTTTGAGCTTGTGATTTTATGAATTCAAGATTTATTTGGTGAGCTAAATCATGAGTTGTGTTGATTTTGATGAGATATAGTCATGCATGCATGCATAGAATTGCTATCAAATTGCCATAAGTTTGCATAATCTAGCATGTGGCATGCCAATTAAGCAAGATTGGAAGTTTGATCATACATGCAAGCTTGGTTTTGTTGAGCTTTATGAGAATAGACACTATTTGCATCTTTTGAAATGGAATAGGAGTTAAAAGATTTCATGCATGTTTGATTAATAAACTTATATGAGATTTGAAAGCTTGAGCCATGAGTATACAAAAATGTGGATTATTTTGAAGAAATGTGACCATGATTTTGAGCAATTGGCCTCCTATTGCTTGTGTACTCATGGTATGTAATGTATTTGCATGTTTAGGAACCAAGATTGTGGGTTTTGGACCTTTGAAGGTCGAATTAAAACTCAAGAACACATTACGAAAACTCGAATTTTTCGCCCTTTCGGCGAGGCAAGGAACCTCGAGCATGGAATTCGTGCTCCCAGTATTTCCTTTTGCAGGCATGGGTCCACTCGAGGCGGGAGTCCACGCTCGAGCGGGGAGCTATGTAGACAGGCCTTCTGCTCGAGCGGCCGAAGTGACGCTCGAGCATAAAAATAACATATCCAGTACTTTTGCAGGCCTCAAGGATCCGCTCGGGCGGGGAATCCCACGCTCGAGCAGGAACCCTGTTTTCTGAAATTTTGAAAATGCATTATGTGTTCTGTTTTCCGTTCCTTTTCACTTCTAAGCACTCTTAGGCATACATTGAGCATTATAAAATGAGTTAAAGAGATAAGAATGAAGCCTAAAGAGGAATATGTGAATTAAAGAACGGATTGAATTGTTGGTGACCTTTTTGTGTTATGTGATATATAGGGTCAAGCTCCAGGGCAAATCCACAAGCCGATTACTGTGAGTAATATCTTAACAGGATATTTGAAATATACTGTTGTCCAATTGTTTACTTCTATGTAAGTTTTGTAAGTTCATTAGTTTGAATGGTGGTCAACGATTGATATGAATGATTGGACCGAAGGCTGATTGATATGAATGGCTGGGCCAAAGGCCGATTGATAAGAACGATTAGGCCGAAGGCCGATTGACATGAATGATTAGGCCAAAGGCCGATTGACATGAATGATTGGGCCAAAGGCCGATTGACATGAATGATTGGGCCGAAGGCCGATTGACATAAACGATTGGGCCAAAAGTCGATTGACATGAATAATTAGGCCGAAGGCCGATTGACATAAACGATTGGGCCAAAGGCTGATTAACATGAATGATTGGGCCGAAGGCTGATTGATAAGAACGATTGGGCCAAAGGTCGATTGACATGAATGATTGGGCCGAAGGCCAATTGATAAGAATGATTAGGCCGAAGGCCGATTGATATGAATGATTGGGCCAAAGGCCGATTGACATGAATGATTGGGCCAAAGGCCGATTAATAAGAATGATTGGGCCGAAGGCCGATTGTTACAAGTGATTGGGCCAAAGACGGTCTGCTGTAACTGTTTCAAAGATTGCTTATTTTAAACACCCCATTTTTTACCGTCCTCAAGACTTGGACACCACCGTTTGAACACTCGGTGATCATCCATGTTCATGTTCGTCCTGAGTTCTCGGAGGTCTCGGCCACGCGCCTTGCCTTAAGACCTCTCGACTCGATTGTTCTGTGCTTGGTTTTGCACCAAACACTTGTGTTTTTGCTTCTGAGGGTGGGAAATAGCTTGTTGGCCATCCCCACACCTCACCGGCCATGGCTTGAGGCCACCGGCCCTGTTTTGTTGCTACCGGCCATTGGTGATGGTCGGTCGGCACTCTTTGTGGTTAGCTGGCCACCTTTGTTGGTTAAATGGCCATTTTTGTTGGTCGACCACTGTTCATCTGGCCATTTTTGTTGGTCGACCATTTTTGTTGGTCCCCACACCTCACCGGCCATGGCTTGAGGCCACCGGCCCTGTTTTGTTGCTACCGGCCATTGGTGATGGTCGATCGGCACTCTTCGTGGTCAGCCAGCCACCTTTGTTGGTCAAATGGCCATTTTTGTTGGTCGATCACTATTCATCTGCTTTTGGCAAATATTTTGTGCCAGCTAGCACAGCTGGCACCCACTTTGCACCCTCTCCATACACATGTATAGAGGATTTGCACCCTTTTGTTCTAAGCTTCTTGAAGAAGCTTGGACCTTTGTCTTAGCTTCCTCAAGAAGCTTGGACCTTTGACGTAGCTTCCCTTAGAATCTTGCCCCTTTGACCCTTTGACCCTTTTGCCTTAGCTTCTCCAAGAAGCTTAGGCCTTTTGCCTTGCTCTATAAAATGAGAGCTTCTCCTTCCATTTGAGAGGTTCAGCAAAATCAGAGTTATATATCATATATATATATCACTCTCTCTTTATATCTCCCTTTCTCTCTTCATTTGTGTGTGTTAGAGGGTCCAAAAGTGTGTTTTGTTCCTAGTTTTGCACTAAGGCACCTAGTGTTACACCATACCTTGGCTATTGAGGTGTTGAGAGGTTGTTCTTAGAGCTTTTAAGCTGGTTTTGATCAAAAAAGGGGCCTGAGGTTGCTCTTCTTCAAGTGTTCTTCAAGGGTGAGCATAGTTACTTTATATTCTCCATTCTTGCACTAGCTTTTAACCCACTTTGCATGCTGTTTTGAGCTTCGTGTATAACTGATAAAAGTTCTATTTTTTGATGTTTAAGATGTTTCATTAAGGTCATTTTAGTGTTGGGGGTCGACCTCCCCCTCTTAGGCCTTGTTTGGCCCCTTTTGTGCCTTCTTTGTTGAGCTTTGGAACCTTTTGTGTATTGGCCTTCTCACCACTGAAATCTAGTGGATTTTCAGTGGTGGTGAAGGGGTCTTGAAGTCTTATATAGGGGAAGGACACCCCTCTCCCTTTGTGTCTCATTTGTTCATGTTTTTGGTTCATAAGGGTAGCATACATGCTTAGCTTTATTTAGCTCCATTTTAGAGGTTTGTGGGTGTCATTTGGTCATTTTATACCTCAATTTTTGGTCGGATTGATGGTCCATTACATGCAACATACACTTGTCTAGTAATCCCCTTTATTGTCATAACATGTGCCATACATTTGCCCCTTTATGCTTGCATGTTCTAGCTTGACTTCATGAAGCTTTTGGTCATATTTCATCATGGTTGAGGTCTGTTGGGTACTGATTTGATCATGTTTGCCATGTTTGGTATAGCCACCATGCATTTTGGCTTGTGAGCCTTGAGTGTGTGAGTCATTAGCATGCTTTAGTTGGGTTGTTTCAATGATTTGGAATCATCTCCCACGCTATTTCAGTCTATAATCCATGCTTGTATGCTTGCATTCATCATCCTTTCCATGCTTTGAAGAGATGCTCTTTTGTGCCTTAAAACGAGTAATTGTGCATGCCTATGTGTTTGAGGCTTTGGACTGCCATATCAGTGGGTTTGGGGGCTCCTTTTTGCATGTTAAAACTCTGTTTTGCATTGATTAGTCCATGCCGTATGTCGTTGGGGTGGTTGAAGTAGAGTGCCCTCTTTGTGGCCTTAAATCCCCCTTTGTTTTGCATTCATTTCTTAGCATGTTTTGACCATGATCTATGCATGCTCTAGTCTTGTTTTGGAGTGCCTTAGGACTATTTTAAGCCATTTTGGTCCTTTGGGGTTTGGTTGACATAGCTATGGCTTGGACACACACTACAACCACAAAGTCCGACCGAGGGAGTTCGCCGTGGGGGACCTTGTTTTGCGCGAAGTAACCCTTGCCACCAAAAATCCGACTGAGGGCAAACTGGGAGCCAAGTGGGAAGGACCTTACGTTGTCAAAGCCAGACCTTGTCCGAGCACTTACCGACTTCAGGACATGGAGAGCCGAGATCTCTTCCATCCATGGAATGCCGAGCACTTGAAGCGCTATTTTCAATAACAGTTCAATTTTTGTATCAATCTTTTGCTATATTTCCTTTTTCGACAATCTACACACTTGAATGTTCTTATTCTCTTCTCATGTGATGTAAATTTTCGATCAAATGGGTTACACTGTACATGACAACAATCTTATATCTCAATTATCTGTGTGGTACCTCAATAATGTCCTGGTTGCAGCACTCAGCTACAAGCCTCAGCCAGACTGAGCATGAAAAGCCTCAGCCAGACTTAGCATAAAAAGCCTCAGTCAGACTGAGCATGACAAGTGAGCATGAAAAGCCTCAGCTAGACTGAGCATGACAAGCCTCAGCTAGACTGAGCATGAAAAGCCTCAGCCAGACCGAGCATGACAAGCCTCAGCCAGACCGACCATAAAAAGCCTCAGCCAGACCGACCATGACAAGCCTTAGCCAGACCGACCATGAAAAGCCTCAGCCAGACTGAGCATGAAAAGCCTCAGCCAGAATGAACATGACAAGCCTCAGCCAGATTGAGCATGAAGAGCTCAATCAGACTGAGTTACTTGAAGAGGTAGCTCGACCGAGTTCCTCATGGCTCAACCCGAACTGAGCACGAATGAAGAGATCGACCAAGGCCACTATTGCAACTTTATGATCGTGGCATAGTTGCCATACTTAGTCAAAGTCTGGTTCAACGTTTTCCAAGTCAGACTGGCACCTTGCTGGGTCATGATTTACAACTTCACTTTGCATTGAGGTTTTCTCACATTTTAAACTTCACTTTACATTGAGGTTTTCTTATATTCTAAACTTCACTCTGCATTAAGGTTTTCTTACATTTTAAACTTCACTATGCATTGAGGTTTGCTTACATTCTAAACTTCACTCTGCATTGAGGTTTGCTTACATTCTAAACTTCACTCTGCATTGAGGTTTTCTTATATTTTAAACTTCGCAATGACTTATACACAAGCCCTATGTAGACCACCACTTTGCAGATAATAAAGACAATCATGTAAAAACACAAACACAACTCATAATTTTATTCATTCACAAACTTATACATAAGTTTATTACAACAATTCAAAAAAAATAAAAATAAAACAACCAGAGCTCTGAGTACAAATTTTGTCCACTTTAATCATTCATCTTCACTTAAGACGAGGTCTTCTTCTTCAACACCCTCATCTAAGGGGGTCTGGGCCACGTCGTCTTCGTCAATCTTCACACTGCTGAAGTCCAAGTCTGGGAATAGCTCTTCTACTTTGCATTTAAACATCTTCCAGCCGCTATCCCAGAACTCAGCCATCTCGTGTTTGTAGAAGTTCGACCGCTGGAAGCTCTGGATTACTACTTCTTCACTCCTGGTCCCAGCGGTCGCTCCTGACGGGCCAGCCCCCCCAGAAGCCTCCCTTGCCAAGTTACTGGTGATCGTAGCATCGATCGCCATCTGGAAGTCAACAGACCCCTTGAACTGCTCTACTGTAGTGACGTACAAGTCGAGGTACGCTGCCCTCTCAGAGGTTGTCTTGGTCTTCTCTTCCTCCAACTCCTACTCCAACCTCGCCTTCTCCTCCATCGACTTGGCCTGCTCGTCCGCCAACGTCCTCTCCAGCTCAGCAATCTTTAGATCCAACTCTTCTTTCTCTTTGATTGACTGAGCTCGAAGATCTTAGTTGCTAGACATGGCCTCCTCCCACTGTTCGTTGGCGACGGTTGTAGACGTCCCCGAACGTCCCGGGAAGAAATCTCGTTTTGTTCATTTGGGCTCACTACAGTTCGGACTCAATGTGTCACGGTTCTGAATCTAGTCCCGCAAAGTGTAATGCGAGACTGATAAATCACCAAAGAGTCCAAATCCGACAAATCACTTTGAAAAGCTGATTTTTAGAAAGAAGTGCCAAACATGGACTACTTTTCTAGATACAGAGTCGCCACCTAAATGTTTTATTTTTGGAGAAATTTAGGAAACCCTAACTCGTTGCCTAAGGCCACGTGTCCGTCGTCACCAAAGTTGCCTCAGCTCGGCAACTTGGGTACGATTGGGGAAGGTCATGCAATGAGCACCCCCGCTTGCCCGATCAAAGATTGGCCACTACTAAACATGATATCTTGTTTTTGAAAACACATGTGCTCTTATTCCGATTAATAGCCTAGAATTACTATGTGATGCGCACAACACACAAGTATAGATTAGATCGCCTAAGTTGGAACAAGACATCTCATGTTTGTTTGAAAATGGGTTGAAGGTGCTACTCGCAAGTAAGTTAAAACGTGGATTTGCCACCCTCAAGTGGGCTTAGAAAATAAGGTTTTGCCACTTCGCAAAGTGGGCTTAAAACACGCTTTTCAATGAATTGTTCCAATTCAAGTAATCCAACCTTCACCCACAGGCATTCAGGTAGTCAATCACATAAGCAATTTGCCTCATGATAAGCATGCTTTCATGTTAACACTCACATACATGCAAGATGCTAAAGCAAAAACACTCACAGTGTACTCCGAGCCAAAACAAGGAACATGTTAGTAATCAATGTATGATCCAAGTCCATGTTAAGATGGCTAATGCAACACATAAGAAATGCAGTTTAGAATAGGCTCGGCTAATCTAAGATGGCATATAATATGCGGCAATTTGATACACGTATTCAAGTTGGAATTGAAATACTATATAGTTAGTATGATGTGCCGAGCCTAGTGCATGCAATACAAATGAATGAATGCAAACATGCATAGCATAAGGTATGTTAAATCAAATATGCCCTAAAACTAACCATCATAAGTGGTTAAATAAAAGGGAGAAAGAAGTGGGGGTTGGAAGACATGCATCACACACACGCACGCTTATTACACAATTGCGCCCTCTTGAGAGAGAGACCGAATAAATAATACAAATCAACTAACTAATCAACTAACAAGCTAATTAGTTAAATACACAACCAAATCGAAATAAATAACCATTCTAAGTTATTAAAACGTTGAAATGGCCTCGGGACGAGGGATGCATGCAAGCTTAGATGGCTTTGCTCGGAAATCCATCGCCATACTACATGTTGCCTTTGTTTACACTGCTCTGCACCTCTAAAAACTTCACAAATCCCAAAGATACTTCAGAATCACTCCTTGAACACTGTGGGAGGCCACTAGCCAAGGGGAATAGTCACCGGCCAAAAGGAACTCGTCATCGACCAAAAATTAAGCTATCGGCCCCAAGTATGTAGCCAGCCGGCACTGAATGTGGTCGGTCGACCATCTCTTCCTGCAGAACCCTGTTTTGCTACAGCAGAGGACAGACAAGGCATGGCAATGCATTTTCAAAGCAATGTTTGCACGACCACCCTTCACAAAAAAGGCACAAAAAAAGAGGCCAAACAAGGCCTAAGAGGAGGTAAATAACCCCAAACACCAAAGTGATCTTAAACAACTATTTTAAGCACTTAAAAACAGAACTTTTATCAGTTATAAGTTAAGCTTAAAAACAGATGCAAGATAGGCTAAAAGCTTAAGCAAGAAAGGGGTATCTAAAGGTAAGAAGCTCACCCTTGTAGAACCTCTTCAAGAACAAAGCTCCAGCAGGTTTTCTGAGTTTAAACCAACCCAAGAACACTGAAACCAACCTTCTAGCACCTCAGCAACCAAGGATGGTGTTCTAGTGTGTGTTTGTGTACAATAGTAAGACAATACTACACTTTTGGACACAAACCAAAGCTAAAACAAGAAGAATAGATACAACACTATATCTATCCTCTCAAGAACAAATTTTCTAAACCTTGGACGAGGGAGGAGGAGCTCACTCTTTATAGAGGCTCAATTCTAAGGCTTCCAAGAGAAGCTAAGCAAAGGAGCCAATCCCTCCATACACGTGTATGGAGGGGGGGAATGTGGATGCCAGCTGTGATAGCTGGCATAAAATATTTGAGAAAAGCAGATGGAGAGGGGTCGACCAGCAGAAATGGCCGATTGACCAACAAAGGTGGCCGACCGACCAACAAAGGTGCCGACCGGCCACAACCTTTGGCCGATGGCAAAAAAAAAGGGGCCAGTGGCATCATGCCTTGGCCAGTGGGTTGAGGGAATAGCTAACAAGCCTCCCTCTTCCTTTCAAAGCAAAAACACAAGTGTTTGGTCCACAACCAAGCACAAAATAGTCAAGTTGAGAGATCTTGAGGCGAGGCGCGCGGCCGAGACCTCTGAGAACTTAAAATGAACACGAACATGGATGATCACCGAGTGTTCAAACGGTGACGTTCAAGTCTTGAGGACGGTCAAAAATGGGGTGTCTACAATGGTGCAGGCTACCTGGGCCTCTTCTAGCTTCTTCTGCTCATTCCCCAATTGGAACTCAAGCGACACCACCTTTCGGCGTTCCGCCTCCAGCTCCAACTTGGTCGCGAGCAGTTCAGCATTGGCTCGATCGGCTGAGTACCCCTGCACTATCGCCAACACTTGCATCTTCTTGGTCTTCTGGGCCTCTTCCAACCCCCTAGCACACACACTTCGCGCGATCTTCCTCCATCCAGTAGTTTCTCTCCTCAAGCTTTCAAGTTGGGCCTTCGCCTCCTCCAACTTTGCCTTCAGAGGCTTCACCTCACCTTTTGCAGCCGCCGCCTTTCTCAGCAGAGCCCCTGCTAAGGTGGTCGCCTCAATTTGGGCAGAAACACCCTTAGTGCTTCAGCCTCATTGAACACAGCTCACAAAGTGCGGTTGCTTGTCCACTACCCCAAAAGCGATCTGTGGGCATCTGGCTGAGCCTTCTTCTCCCTCCAGTCGCCCAAACACTACAGGAGCATGGTAGATGGCAGTCTTCAGCCTGACCCCCTCTCCTTGGGGCGCAGGACCCCCCTTAGGCTGCTTCTCCACCCCCTCCTCAAGACTAGCTGACCCACTCTTCACTTGCATCTTGGGCATGGCACTCATGTGCTCTTCTTCCTCTTGGTCCCCCTGACCTTTGTCCCCCTGTACCTCTGGGACAACCACCCTTTCTAGGGTAGTCCCCACTCTCTTCTCCTATGCCTTCTCCACCAAAAGGGTGTCCTCCACAACGACCCTCGCCTTCTTCGATCCAGGCGCATCTGTAGCCCCCTCAGGGGCACCCTTCCTCTTCTTCTTCTTCTTCAAATCCTTCCCCTCCTTGTTTGCCCTTTCCTTCACCGGATCAACTGGGGGCGGTCGTGGCTCAAAACTACCCAAGTCCTTTTCCCCCAACGGCTTGGGGCGCGATCGGATTTGTTCCCTGGCGATCAGTTTCGGAGTAGGCCTAAGTTGTGTCTCCTTATACTTGTCCACTTGGGCGAACAATCTCCTCTCCTCCTCCTCCTCTGCCTTCCTCTGTGCCTCTAGCTCCTCCCTTGCTGGGTCCTCCCCCAACGGTTATGGTCTCAATTTCAGGGCGAACAACGTTGAAGACAGGACCAGCTCATCCCACCTCTGCCCTTTCTCGTCCCTCCACTCCCTTACCTTCTTCACTCGGTCTTTGGCCTTAACACCCAACCTAGGCTCGACTAATTTGGTGGGGACCTTCCACTTTGTGCATACCCCAACCCCACCGTTCTCTGTCACAAATGACCATCTCGGTCTCCACCCCTTCACCGACGATGGAAGATCTACCACCAGACCTCTCCCCACCATCGCTTGCAACGTCACCCAGGTCTCCTGCTGACCGGAGGCCTTGTAACAGGAAAAGAACTCTTCTACTGTCATCGTCGTCCCTCCAGTCGCCTGCGGCTAAGCACTCGCGCACGCCATTACTATCTTCCAGGCGTTTGGCATCAGTTGCATTGGCGTCGCCTCTAGCCTGCTTAGCACATCCACCACAACCTGAGGAGAGGGATAGCCTCAACCCTCCTCACAATGCTTCTTCGTAGAGGCTAAATTCGCCCGGCCGCACATTTGATGCTCTTTCCGTGGTTGTGAGCAATCTTAGCCCTATCTCCGAGGGTATTTGGTACTTCTTCCTTATTCCCTCAAACTCCTTTGTTGTCAGTACAGATCTGTTCGGTTTGGTGTGCCAATGGTCCGGCTCCACCTGACTGATAGGCCTCGCGGCCGAGATTATTGTCCTGGGGCGAGCCCGCATCGCTTGACTCGCTCCCTCTCCCTCCCTACGCTCCGTACGGTATTGTTCTGCCAAACCCACCGCATCATTGTCGCCTAGTGGATCAACCCTTGTGTTTGTTGCTTCCTCTTGGGCCATCTCTCTTGTGTGTCTGCGAATAGTTTCAGATGCGGGCGCAAGAAAATTCACAAAGTGTTGCAGGGGTGTATCGCTAGCAACGAAGGAGTTTACACTTGGAATGTTTTGATTTTTTGCAAAAAAGTAGGTAAAGCAAATAATACCAAAGGCCCAAGGCTTGCTTGTATTCCAAGGGTCACAATTAAATTTCGCCAGTTTGAAAGTTTTCAAAAATCCGCCAAGACTGTCTTTTCAACACCCTATAATGACCTATCGTTTCACTTCTTGCCCAACGCCTAACCTTCCTCGCTACGGGATTCTGCCACGTGTACAACCACGATCCACTGTCCTTTTTCCCTTCCCTGTCTATTCCAATTCACTTCAACACGTGCCCTGCCGCCTCTCGAGCCCTGCGCTACACTACCCACCCTTCGCGGTCGGCCCTCCTCTTGGTCGGTTCCTCCATTCGGCCACCCTTCACGGTCGGCCCTCCTCATGGTCGGTCCCTCCACTCGGTCACCCTTCGCGGTCGGCCCTCCTCCTGGTCGGTCCCTCCACTCGGCCACCCTTCGCGGTCGGCCCTCCTCATGATTGATCCCTTCACTCAGTCATCCTTCGCGGTTGGCCCTCCTCCTGGTCGGTCCCTCCACTCGGCCACCCTTCGCGATCGGCCCTCCTTATGGTCAATCCCTCCACTCGGTCACCCTTCGCGGTCAGCGCTCCTTGTGGTCGGTCACCCCTCTCGATCGACCTTCTCTCTACCGATCTCTCCCAAGCCTCATTTTCTTCATTATTCCCTTCTTTGGACGAAAGCTGCACTTGGGAATGGTGGACTATTGACATGGATAAGCCCACAAAGATTATAGCCCACCAGTTGGGGCCCAATACATAGCTCAAATACTACAGCCCAACATTAATGAAGCCCTACGTAGCAATAAGAACCAATGGCATCAAGACACATGGCAAAAGAAGGGCAAGCCACATAAGCAGACAAAGACCTGCAAAGTTATTGCCACTGCACATCGCCATTAATGAAGCCCCTTACAACATTTATTGCAATAAGCCCTCCCTGTCGAGACAGAACGACCTCACCATGAACAAGGCAAGCTAGAGCATAGACTTTCGGCCAAGATAGCAGGTCGGAAGGGACAACGAAATGATTACCAAAGGATATAAGCAGACATTGAAGACAAGAAGAAGGTTAAGCTTTTCTATCTCTAATCCTTCCATATACTCCACCTCTCTTTCTAACTTGCTCGTCAAAGGGTTTGCTGAGGGACTCCCCGTTCCCGGTTGAACTCTTGTGCAGGTTCTCTGGTGGGCTTGGTCATTCGGACACGGGGCTGAGGAGCGTGGATCAGTCTGACCAGTTCTACTAGGAACTCGCTGTATCGTCAATGATCATATCAAATACGTAGAAGATTAACACAAACTTTACCGAATCTATGAGGAACGATTCTATCACCATTTCCAACAGCAAAAAGAATATCATCAATGAGAGTTACGATGCTAATGAAGTCAGACACCATCGAACCATCAATGGTGGCAAAAGAAGAAGCTTCCGAATGATTCTACTTGTTGAATAGAAACACACAAGCTCACATTAGAAGAGTATTAATTCTTCCAACAACTTTTTTTTTTTTATCAGCAAATAAAAATTTTATTGATGAAAGTACATGATACAAAACAAGATCATCAATAAAGATATGCGAGTGCAAAAAGCATCACGGCACACAAGATCATTCCAACTATGTTAGCACCAAAATGCGCACCCTATCATTTGCTAGCACCCCAAGTTGGTGAGCAACCAACCACAAGAACAACAAAGCAGATAAATACTGATGCATTACCAATACTGATGGAACAGGGCAGCACTACCAATACTGATGCAAGACCACGCTAAAACAGATAAACACTCAAACACCATTCCTGTTACAATACTTGACTTGCTGCAGATTGTACACCAGATCATTCACAGAACCCCCACAGGCAATGATGAGGCCTTGACCCACAAAGCTACTCTCACTTTCACAATTTCACACAAAGCTTCTACGTCTGGTTGAGATTCAATAAAAACACACTCATTTCTATGCCTCCATGTAGACCAAAGAGTTGCCAAAGGGAGGACCATCCAAATTTTCTTCTCCAATTTTTTCATTCCGCAACTAGACCACCACTACAACAGCCCATCTACAGAACCTGGCAAGACCCACTGAAAATCCCACAATTCTTCTTACAACTTATCACAGAAGCTCACATTAGAAGAGTATTTATTCTTCCAAGAACTTGTACATAAAGTAAATGATGCGAAAACCAGAAAATTAGAGCTTAGAACCGCACAAGTTGGTAGGAAAATCTGCATTTAAGAAGAACAATCATGATCCCCACAATCATTCCATAGCCACATTACAATCATGACTCGTGTTTACAGTCATGTAAATTGAAAGTTCAATTTTTCTCTTGGTTGACTTTCTTTTTTCCAGGATCAGTTGCTGGATCTTGCTTGATCAACCCAATGATGCCCACGATATGAAGCATCTTGCCTTCAAATTGAAACATATAACAATTTTACAAGGTTGTCACTAAGTCAAAAGACATACATGCAAGATTGTAGCTAAAACTCAATCAACTAGATCCCAAGGCCGTGGGTTAGAAATTTACATCACGAGTATCAACTAGAAGTCAGAATCAGTAACAAGTAACAGGTTAAAGTTATTTGAGGTCATTAAATCGTCTCCATAGATTCCATAATGTATGAATCGATTATGAAGGAATAAATATTGTGGGGATATATTTTCTGAGTACCAACACGTGGCCGAGGTGACACCGAAGTGTCAGCAGAGTTCCCCACGTGTTATGGTAGTTGTGCCGAGGTTATCTCGGCAAGGCCGAGGATACCTCCGAAGATATCAGAGTCCGAGATAAGCGGATAAAGGACAAGAGTCCTAGAATGAAGAGGAAGCTCAAACCTGGATGTGGACAAGAGTCCAAGGTTGGGGGAAGACTTCAGTTTGGGGTAAAGATAAACTCTTAGGAAGTATGTCTTAATTCTACTGAGAGTCCTAGATTAGCAAGAGTCCTAAATCCATTAGGACCGGGTTCCTGTTGGGACTAGGATTGGATTGGCTATAAAAGAGAGGCACCCCCATGGGTCTAAGGGACGTTTTTTATGCTCAAGTTAGTGAGTTAAGTACTTGATTATCCTTGAGAGATATACTGACTTGATCGTCGGAGTACCCCCGGGTGGTGAAACCACGCCGAGTCTTTTCATACAATGCGAGTTACAAGGAGCCGTCTACTCTGCTGTGTTCTTCTGCTGAATCACTAAGGAGGGCAGTGTGATCGGAAATTCACTCACACAATTTGGCGCCGTGGGGAAAGAAAGAAGAGTAGATGGCTAATAGCTTGAGAAGGAAAATATTGGGGCGACACTCCATCAGGAGTGGAAGACTGTCGATCCTAATGTGGAAGGAGGCGCATAGCGAAGAAACTTCGTGATCGAGAATCACGCTTGAAAAAGACGTCGGCAGGCGGCGACACATCAAAAGCGAACGAGCAAGTACTACAGCGAGGATGACCTCCGACACGGAAAGGCGGATGTCGAGGAGGGATGAAGAAGTAAAGGAGATGGCACATAAAGCGGTGACCTTCAATCGGTCGTCAACTTTATGATGCGAGAATAATGTCATGCGGCCGCCATACCCGCAGGACACACCAATGCCAAAGAAGCGCCCAAAAGAAGGGACGGAAAGAAGTCCCAAGCCCCTCGGATACGAGGCGGAAGGCACTCTCACCGACCATCCGGGGAGGTCGGCCGAGAAGAGCCGAGGAGAGAAGAGTCGAAGGACACATCGTGAGAAGGATCACGGACCCCAAAGAACATCGGCATGTTAAAGGCGGGTGTTGTGTTTTGATGCCTCTGCGGAGAAGGATCAAGGGGCCACCATGAGGCCGAGTAGTCATAAAAATTTGAAGTCCATTGGTAGAAATGCGAGAGAAGTAAAGAGGACTTGAGAGACTACCTCAAGAGGAAGCAGGAGAATCTTTGGAGCAGTAACCTCCCAGTTAAGCCGAGGACTCCATTCTCGGTGGAATTGGACAAATTCGTGGCACCAAAAGATTGACATGCCAAGGTTCGGATATATGATGGTAAGTCGGACCCTAACTTCCATGTTGGATTATTTTTGAATTCAATGGCGTTATCTGATTGGGAGCGAGCCGTTGCTCTGCAAAGTGTTCCCTTCATCCTTTGGGAGATTGCATCAGTTGGTTCCACAAACTAGAAGGGCGTAAAGAAGCTGGGAAGGCTGGCGAGATGTTTGTGGCGGGTTCATTACAAACAAAGCGCAACCTTTGAGGGTGGATGCATTGATGGCCACGAAGATCGGCAAAGATGAGAGCCTCGAGCCTCATAAGCGGTACTACGAGGTGTTCAATCGAATACTGAGTGCAACCAGGAGGTGGCGGTCGTCTCTTTCAAGAACGGCCTAAGGATGGTATCCTTCTTGGAAGTCATTAGCAAAAACCCTGCCGAAGAGTATGGAAGAGCTCATGGCGAGGATTGAGAAGTATGCAGGCGAGGAGGATACCTCGGGGAACAAGGAGACAAAAGGCGAGAAAAAAACAGCGGCTCGCGAAGCGGTAGGCAACAATGGACAAAACAAGCAGGAGAGCGAGTTGAGGACTAAACAAGCGATGGCAGCGGTGTTTGAATTCCGATCAAAGGTCCTTGACCAAATTCGAGATCAGGACTATTTCAGGGCGCCGGCAAGAGAACAATGAGAATTCATGGGGGGACACCTCGGTAGGCGTAGTGCCTACCATAATGAGCGAGCCACCCAACTTCGAGTGCAGGTCCCTTAAAGCACACTTAGAAGATCTGGTGAGACAAGGCCATTTAAGAGATCTTGTGGATGAGGCCGAACCGAGGGAAGAACGAGCACGGTTGCCTCAAGCCCCAGCGGCCGCCCCGGCCACAGCAACCCGCAGGCGGCGGACCTCGGGTGGTTAACGTGATCCACTCAGCGGTGAGCAAGCGACATTGGGAGAGCAGAGGGTGAAACATCTGACATGTCAACGGTCGGATGAAAAGACCTCGGCGAAGATTGCCGAGGACCTATGATCACCTTCCTGAGCCGACCTAGACATGGTTCGACACCGCACAATGATGCCTGGTAGTATCCCTCCGGGTTGGGGAGTGCGGTGAAAGCGCATCTTGATTGATCAAAGCGACTCTGCGACATCATGTATGTCGAGATGCTACAAGGAGTTAGGCCTTCACCACGATGACATGGAGCGATCAAAGCGGCCCGATGGTGGCTTCAATGGAACGCCGGCGTGGCCTTTAGCGCAACAAGCACTGGAAGTACAAAAGTGGCACAAAGAAGGTGAGGGCGAAATTCATTGTGATTGATACGCCTTACAACATCATCTGGGGAGGCGTGGTTGCATGCAATGGGGCGATTCCTCCACCTTGCATCAAGCTAACTGCGATTCCCAGCAGAACATGGGATTGAGGAAATCGAGAGGAGATCGATTCGCGAAAAAGCGCTCCATGGCGACAATGAAGTTAACTGCGACATTCGAGAACCAGTAGCGAAGGTTGAAGAAGAGGACATGAAAGTCCTAGATGATGTCGGCAAGAGCCGGCCGAGAAGAATGAAGAAGCATTGAAGAAAGTCTTAGATCGGAAGGGTGATGAGAGCGCTTCTTTCTTCTCGGCAAGGATTAGCCGAAGAAGAAAGGGAGTTGGAAGCCTTTACGAGAAAGAATATTGAGGTGTTCGCTGGACACCTTCTGAAATGCAGCATCGACCCGAGGTCACATGCCACAGACTCAACGTTAATGGTCGGCCAAACGTAATACAACGAGCGAGAGGCCGGCGTTGATACGTCGAAGCGGTGGAAGAGAAGTAGATAGACTTCTAGAGGCGGGGCCATCAGAAGCCAATTATCCGGCGTGGTTGTCAAATACCGTGGTAGTAAAAAAGAAGAATGGCAAGTGGAGGTCTGCGTAGACTTCACAAATCTGAACAAAGCTGTCCCAAAGGCGACTTCCCTCTGCCAAAGATCGACCGGTTAGTGGGCGCCACATCTGGACATGGTAGGATGAGCTTCTTGGGCGCATATAGGGGTATCACCGGATAGCAATGTACCCGGATG
Organism: Camellia lanceoleosa; assembly: GCA_025200525.1. Taxonomy (NCBI): domain Eukaryota; kingdom Viridiplantae; phylum Streptophyta; class Magnoliopsida; order Ericales; family Theaceae; genus Camellia; species Camellia lanceoleosa. Next base: position 84,501,656 of record CM045769.1, read on the forward strand.
AGGAGAAACGGCGTTTATTACTCCCAAAGGTCTGTCTTTATTCTGAGTCATGCCCTTCGGGTTGAAGCGAGAACAACTTACCAAAAGGTGGTGACCCGGATGTTCGGACACTTGATCGGCGAGCGTGGAAGTCTACATTGATGATATGGTCGTGAAAACCAAGGAACCGAAGGATCATCTCGTGACTTAGAAGAGGTCTTCAACATACTCAAAACATATCGGCTCAGGCTAAGCGCGCATCGAAATCTTGGCGTTTGGAGTCGGATCCGATAAGTTTTGGGGTACTGGTGACAAGAAGGGGCATTGAAGCGGCCGGATCGGATCAAGGCCATTACGGAATTCTGAGTCCGACATCGGCTAAGCGAGTTCGGATGCTTCTTGGAAGGGCATGACCCTAAGCATTTATAAGCGAAGTTCGGACAAGTGTAAACCTTTTTCAATCTGGTGAAAAAGGCCCGCAATTTTTATGGGCGGAGGAATCGAGGCGCTTTGGCCGACTGAAGAAGTACCTTACCTCGATCCTCTCAACGCCTCAACACAGGGAGGCGCTCTTATACCTAGCGGTTTGAGCCTGCGATGAAGTCTTTGTGATTATCCGAGAAGAAAAAGGCGAAACGAAGCGGTTTACTATGTGAGCAAGACCTTGGCTAACGCGAAACAAGGTATACGCCATTAGAAAAATTAATCTTGGCCTTGGTAATGGCTTCAAGAAAATTTGAACCACTATTTTCGAGCTCACAAGATAGTGGTTACGTGAGCACCATTAAAATCCTTGTTGCGACAAGGAGACTTGTTGGAAGAATTGCAAGATGGGCCGTTGTTTTGGGCCAATATGACTGGAGTTTAGGCGAGAACGCAATTAAGGGCCAAGTCTTGGCCGACTTTGTGGCGAGTTCTCACGAGAATACATCGAACATCGGACTCCGTCGGTAGAGATGAGCGATGCCCGAACAAGGAAAGAAAGCCCGACCAAAAGCCAAAGAACCAAGAAGGAGAAACTCGGACCTGCGGCATTTACATCGGCAACTCCTTTCAACTTTTTGTTGATGGGAGCTCAAACCGGCGAGGCGGGGCTGGAGTAGTGTTAATTTCCCGATGGGGAGATATTGGAAGCGATCAATTCGGTGGGGTTCAAGGCCTCGAACAATGAGGCGGAGTATGAAGCATTGATTCTTTGGATTAAAAGGCAGCAATAGCAATGAGGCGATGAGGTAATTATTTTTTGTGATTCATGACTTATAGTAAATCAAACTACGAGGAGAGTTCTTTTGCCGAGATGAAAGAATGTCGGCATCGTAAAAAGAAGTCATCAATTTGGCGGACATGTTTCAAATGCCGACTTCTCTGAGTTAGCGAGATGATAACAACCATGCCGCGTTGGCCAATTTAACAAGTTCGGTACAAGCCAGGAAGACAAGGACAATAATGATTGACTACCTACGGGCCCAAGCATAGAGCCACGAGCATAATGCAAGAAGCATTATGTGCGGTTGGGACCAAATTTGGATGGATGCAATTGTTGCATTCCTAAAAGAAGGCAAAATTTGCGAGAAGATCGGAAGGAAGCACACAAGGTCGAGAATGAAGTCGGCAAGATTCACTCGGCAATGAAGGACATCTGTCTGAAGATCCTTCTTTGGACCTCTTTTAAGGTCGTACACCCTCTTCAAGTCGAAGACTTTACATCTGAAATTCACGAAGGAGTTTGTGGAAGCCACTCGAGGCGATCGTTAGCACATAGGGCCATTACCGGGGTATTGGTGGCCCTATATGCGAAAGATCTGAAAGCCTATGTAAAGAAATGTGAACAATGTCGAGGTTTGCACCATTGATACACCGACCATTTCTTGACTTGAATCTGTTTCGACCCTTGGCCATTTGCCCAATGGGGCATGGATCTTGTTGGAAAATTGCCCCAAGCAAGCTGGGCAGCGGAAGTACCCTCTTGGTGGCTACGGATTACTTCACAAAATGGATAGAAGCGAGCCTCTTGCCAAAATCCGAGATGTGGATGTGAAGAACTTCATCTGGAAAAGCATCATTACGGTTGGGATTCCAAGAGCAATCGTTGCCGACAACGGAACAGTTTGACAAACTCATCAAGAATTTTTTGCGCCAAATTCAAGATAAAAATTACTTCTCAACACCAAGCTTTCCCCAAAGTAATGGGCAAGCGAAGCATCAAACAAGGTCATTCTAGATGGAATAAAGAAGAGGCTGCAGCGACCAAAGGGAAGTGGGTAGCAAGCCCAGCGTGCTCTGGGCATATCGCACTCTGCCGAGAAGATCAACGAGGAATCCCCTTTGCCATGGCTTATAGCGCAGGCGATCATTCCATTGGAGATCGGCATCGAGGATCGAGAACACGAGGAGTTGAGGGCGGGTCTAATGATGTGCTCTTAGCGAGATCTGGACCTACTAGAAGAAAGAAGAGAGCGCAATCCGACTGCGACATACCGACAACGACTTGCCAAAGCTTATAACAAGAAGGTCAATCCAAGGGATTTTCGGTCAACGACTTAGTCTTAAGAAAAGTGGTCGGCAATAAGAAGGATGCGGAGAGGGCAAACTTGGCCCCAAAGCGGGAAGGCCCCTCTGAGAATAATTTCGGTGTTAGGGAATGGGGCATCTGGCTCGAAGATAATGAAGGCAAAAACCTTGCCTGAACCATGGAACACTTGTAATTTAAAGTTTTTCTATCATTAGATATTGTTTGATTTTTTCTTGCCGATATGATAAATAAAATCTTAGCGAAATTTCTCTGAACTTATACAACTTGCACGATGTTGAATAATGAGAACCAAGAGGAACTTAGGTTCACATTGAGGCGAGAGAAGACATTAGTAATGCTTAGCGAAGTTAAGTGAGATAAATTCCTTATCTTTACTTGTTGAAATTTGTAGCAATTTACAAGTTAAAGTTAAAGTGAGATAAATTCATATCTTTACTTGTTGAAATTTGTAGCAATTTACAAGTTAAAGTTAAGCGAGATAAATTCATATCTTTACTTGTTGAAATTTGTAGCAATTTACAAGTTAAAGTTAAGCCGAGATAAATTCCTTATCTTTACTTGTTGAAATTTGTAGCAATTTACAAGTTAAAGTTAAGCCGAGATAAATTCCTTATCCTTACTTGTTGAAATTTGTAGCAATTTACAAGTTAAAGTTAAGCCGAGATAAATTCCTTATCTTTACTTGTTGAAATTTGTAGCAATTTACAAGTTAAAGTTAAGCTGAGATAAATTCCTTATCTTTACTTGTTGAAATTTGTAGCAATTTACAAGTTAAAGTTAAGCTGAGCAATCTACAAGTTAAAGTTAAGCCGAGAAGATTCCTTGACCTCGCTTGTTGAAATTTGTAGCAATTTACAAGTTGAGCAAAGATTATGGTCTAAACATTTGAGCAAAGTACACTGATTATTTTTGAAATTTACAAGAAAGGCAAATTGAAATTGTTATTTATGGCCTTTTGGAACTTGAGAAAAGTTAACATTGAATAGTATCTGTCTATACTTGTTGAAATAATGCAGGACAGTCTCTTGCCGAAGTAAAATTTGCAAGTGTAATGCCCGAGGTATGTTACCCGAGGAGATTGTGCAAAAAAGGAAGAATCTGGAAATCATGCAAAATATTCTAAGTATAGAATCATTCAGAAGCAGAAAGAAGGATTAAAAGCCTGAAGCATTCAAGAATAAACAGCTGCATAAATAAGTTGTTTACAAGCAGCAGAGAGGCACATCGGCCTCAGAAGGAACAGCTTACAAAGAAAAGAAAACAAAGTACAAGAAATAGAAGAAAACAAAAAGCGTTAGTGTCCTTCTTCAACTTGAAGGAAGGTCGGGTTGGAACCTCGGAAGGTTGGAAGAACCACCTCGGTGTCTTTGGGTCCACAACCTCTGCATCTATTTGGTAGAAATCCTGTTCTTTATTTGCCACGACCTCGGAGTGTTTGTCGGCTACAACCTCGGCGTCGATTTCGCTAAGGTTTCATCAACACTTCTCCCAATTAGAAGCATATCGAGAAGGCAGTGGCCAGGCGGCTTCCTTGGATTGCTTCTCGGCAGGTTCATCCCGGTGAGGTCCAAAATCTGGTCGGCCTTGGGAGGATTTGGCCTTCCTCACCAAGGGTTCATCTTTATCTTCATCTTTTCTTCATCTTCATCCTCGGCAGTTGATTCATCTTGGCTTGGAGATGGAGGAAGTGGGCAAGAAGGCCTTGAGCTCTCGGTCTTTGCGCCATGGCGAAGTCATTGGAAGATCAAGCTTTTTGGTCGAGCATTCCAACCTAGGGCGTATCCTTTGTTGCAAGCTTGCTTGACACAAGCTTGTAGTCTTGACAACGTCTGCCATGCCTTGGTTGTAAGCGACCGATTTCGGCCTTTTTGTGGCGAGCATCCCTAAGCTCTTTCTCGGCCTCGGCCTTCTTAGCCTCGGCTTCCTTTTTCTCGGCCCGGCAACTTCCTTGGCGTTCTGACCGCCTCGGCCTTTGAAGAGCAAGTGATTGGGCCTTTGTGGCGCCTCGGCTGCTCTTCCGGTTTTTCATCCTCAGTTGATCTCTTTTTGGGTCTTTTGAAGGCGACAAACTCCTTCTTTAATTGAAGAGCTCCTCCCTTGTTTCAAATGCCTTATGAGAGAAGGCGTGGGCATGTTGAGCGGCTGACGGTTTATAAAGACAAAGGTTATTACTGAGTGAAAATGATGTTTTACAAGTATGAAGATAAAACAAGATCATCAAAGTTACGAAGACTTACTTGGACGAGCGTTGCAACATGAGAGCATAGTTCTCATATTCAGCGATCTTGGAGTTTTTTCAAGATCACCTTCGATGAGAACGGCCATCTTGAGTGCCACGCCGACGTTAATGTCGAGGCGCTTTCATTGGCATAAAGCGCTGTCCTCAAGTGTAATTTTGGGCTCGAGGAACTTTGGGAACCACGGATCCCGAGTTGAAGGCTTTTGCTTTTTCGGTGGACCCGGATCCAGAGGCTGCGTCTCGGCCGACCTCTTCACAGAGCATAGGTGGTCTTCTGCTCTCCGCTTCAGGGGAGATCGGCGAGGCGTCTTCGGCCTCGGCATCGGCTTGATAGCCTTAGCCTTGGTGAGCCTTTTAGTTCTCTTCGGTTTTGGTGGGGGCATAGTTTGGTGGCTCATCCTCCATGTCATCTGGCGGGTCGGCCAAGAGATTGAGCACCGCTTTTCTTGGTCTTTCCATTTCAATTTGTTTTAGCCAGTCTGCGTCGGCGCTTCTTTTCTGGGGACTGGTTCAGACGTGGAAGCAACTTGTTGATGAGGCGATTGATGAGGAGGTGCTCCTCCTCTCTGTTTGGAACGTCGGGCAACTTTGAAGTATATGTGGGGATGAAGTTGATACCAAAGGGGCCTTGCGTTTCTCAAGGGAGGTCCAAAAGCTTTTTCGATTCGAACTGAGGAAGTAGGGTAGCGAAAGTCCTTGGGAGGATTGACGAACGTCTGCAAAAGCAAGAACAAAACATGAAAGCAGATAAAATATTTTGGAAAATTGGAGAAAAAGCAGCGATTAAGTAGTTCGAGATGGGCTCTTACCCTTGCCCTCCTTTCTTGTTAAGTGGGAGAGGGAAAAGGTGGACTTCTTCACTGGGCCAAATTCGATTCAGTGACAATAAGATAATCCTCAAGAGCCCCTTTGTTGGAGTCAGGGAGCTCGGCTACAATCTTATATTCGGTAGACCTCGGCTTGAGGTAATATCTGAAACCTTTCTCCTTAAGGTTAAGGGCACTCATGGTGTAACAATCTTGGATATCGGCAAGAGTGATTCCAACACCCTCTGCCGAGCTAAAGCTATTATTCGATAAGGGTTCTATAGGCATTTATGGTAAGTTGCATGGGGTTGAGGCGTAGTAGTTAAGGACCTCATGGAAGAGGATATCAAGAGGAACCTAAGTCCACCTTTGGACGGCGACTCTGAGGAAAGGCATTTTATCGCCATCGGGCATAATGGAGTCCTCCTCCCACTAGTCTGAGTTGGGCGTCATCTGGAATGGAGAATTCTTCCCTAAAGTGTTCTAGTTTTGTGGGGTATCCACCCTATGTTTCCACACACCCATGGCCTTTATAAGTGTTTGGCTCTGAAGCAGTATTCCTAAGGGTTTTAAGGACCTCGGCTAAAACCTAAATCTTGATTGTTTCAGTTCTTTCCTAGAGATTGATGGTTCTACAACAAATCCCAAACTTAAGTCTCTGAATAAATGAGAATGGAAGGCGAAAATCTGGAAAGCAGGGAAGCAAAAGAAGTTTGATTCAGAATACAAGAAAGTGGAAGGCCAAAAGCGAAGTGAGATGGTGCAAGTATTGGATGCAAAATCAAGAAATGATTCAAGAAATACGTGACAAAGCAGAACATTAGAAGCGAGAAGAACCGATAACGATCGGAGAAATGGAAGCGAAGAGCGAGGGACTTACGAGAAAGGATGAAGCCGAGATGAGTCTGCCGAGGTCGAGTGACTTAGGCGGCAATGACAGAGCTCCACGAAATGGCAAAGGCGGACCTAATCACGAGCTTGAGCTTGGGGCAATGGAGGATTCGAAGGAAAAAGCGAGAGAGAGAACAAGAATTTCAAAATGCGAAGTGAAGCGAAGGAGAGAGACAAACGTTTTGTCAAAAGTGAAGCGGCAACAAAACAGCAATAATGACGCCTAGAAGATGCTTGCATCGCCCGAAGTATGACGGGAAAAAAAACGGCTTGTAGGCACGTCAGCAGCGCGGACGATAAGAATGAAAGCAGCGTCCTCGGAATAGTTGAAGATTGGTGTATGACGACTCATACGTAAGGGAATTGATTTGAATCAAGAGGACATGCCGTCTGGAGCGAATGATCTCGGCTAAAAGTTCTTAGGCGATGTGCGGGATAAAATTCGAAGATAGGTTCCATCACCTCGGAATGCCGAGGTAATAGAACCTAGGGGCGGTTAATGGGGATATATTTTACGAGTACCAACACGTGGCGAGGTGACACCGAAGTGTCGTGAGTTCCCCACGTGTTATGGTAGTTGTGCGAGGTTATCTCGGCAAGGCCGAGATACCTCCGAAGATATCGAGTCGAGATAAGCGGATAAAGGACAAGAGTCCTAGAATGAAGAGGAAGCTCAAACGGATGTGGACAAGAGTCCAAGGTTGGGGGAAGACTTCGGTTGGGGTAAAGATAAACTCTTAGGAAGTATGTCTTAATTCTCTTGAGAGTCCTAGATTAGCAAGAGTCCTAAATCCATTAGGGCCGGGTTCTGTTGGGACTAGGATTGGATTGGCTATAAAAGAGGCACCCCATGGGTCTAAGGTACGTTTTTATGCTCAAGTTAGTGAGTTAAGTACTTGATTATCCTTGAGAGATATACTGACTTGATCGTCGGAGTTCCCCCGGGTGGTCGAAACCACCGCCGGAGTCTTTTCCTTCTGTGCAGGTTACAAGGAGCCGTCTACTCTGCCTGTGTTCTTCTGCTGAATCACTAAGGAGGGCAGTGTGATCGGAAATTCACTCACACAAATATTACAATCAGCAAGTACAAATAGCTTATTCATGGCCCATGTCAGTCCACATCCGTCAATATCTTCTTGAAAGAAATTATTTTTCATGAATTAAACATTCAAATGCCCCAAAAAAAGAATTTCATATATTTTTCCTTCTAAATATTTTCTGAAATTAACTCAAGTTGAATTCATATAAGACTATTGAACACCAAATGAGCTGTGGTTGTCTCTAATAGCACACCTGTTTAGTGCATTACAGTCTGTTACAAGCCACAGTGGTCATGCCTCTAAGGGTAGAAATGTAATGTCTAAAAGTTTATATCAAAATGTAAAAAAGTTTTACAATCAAAACTCTATCAGGATCGTGCTTTTCACATGGTAAACTTAATAAGGTGAGGAGAAGAAAAAAATAAAAAAATTACAAAAGGCTAACAGATTAACTAAACTATGTCAATTTCCTCAACTGAAACTATTGAAGTAAACCAATTGGCTTCAAATAGTATCCGATGCACATTTTCTCTTCTATAGTAATTAAATCATTTCCTTTCCTTGCATGGCTAGGATACATTATAAGCGCACAGTGACAAGAAACACAATGCATTAGACATGAAAACTGTTGGGATCGATTCCTCTCTCTATAACTAAATAAGTAAATAAATAAATGAAGAAAGCAATGGGTAGTATTTATTCCTTTTCAAATTGCTAGTTTTAGGTACTGTTAGTAGAAGAGCTATTGTGTGGAGAGAGAGAGAGAGAGAGACTTTCAATTTTGTCCAAAAACATAGGTTTATCTGTGTGTATTTTTGGTCTCTGTGACATTGACTAATAACAAATTTCCTTCATTGAGGACACCCTGCATGCAAATGGGAAGCAGCCTTATTTTCTGTATAATCTTATTCATTAAATCTAAATCTGAAGGTTGAGAATTGAATTATAAAAATATATATATATATATAGGTAATAAAAATAAACCATACCATAAAAAAAATCTGATAAAAGTTATACTTGATTCACAGTCTATTTTTACAACACAAATTTAATAAAATCACATGATAAAGAATAGGGAACCAATTTTAATATTTTTATATAGATGTTTGAATACATATTCTTAGAAAATAAACAAAAGGTGTGACCCTATATCAAGACAAGAAAAATTATTGGAGTGAAATTTGAGTATTTAATAATTTGCAATCAGTTGGTCCAAACAAATCTAATTTTAAAATAATAATATATAGGATCCATTCCTCTTTCAATAAGTAAATAAATAAATAAATAAAGCACTATATAGTACTAGTATAACATAACTCTTTTTTGGTGTATCACATATAATTCTTATTTTTTCTTCTAACGCGTTCCAGAATCCATCTCAGTCTCCCTCCATATTTGAAAACATTTCCTTACAAACTTTTAGCTGTTAAACGTTGCTTCTAAACAAAATTTCCCTTTTTGTATAATTTTAGCCGTGTCCTTTTGTTTTATTTTTTTCTCTATTTATTTTTTCTTCCTTTACTTTCTTGTATTGCTTCCAGATAAAATTTCCGTTTTTGTATAATTTCAGCCCTTACCTTTTGTTTTAATTTTTTTTTTTTTTTCTGTCTTCAATGCACTCTGCCAACTTCATCTATGTTTATTTTTACTCTGCTATGTATTGCTTTCAAAAATAGGCAAGACTCTTAACGCTAAGGGCTGTGAGGGAGGAAGAAAGAGAGAGAGAAAGAAGTGAAAAATGAAAGAGAGAAGAGAAGGGACGAAGAGGCAGAGAAGACGAAGACGAAGACGAAGATGAAGTAAGGAGACGTCATCAGCAGGCCACTGAACGACCGCCATTGCCAGCGAGTGAAGAGCAACCTTGCTCGTTCGTAGCCGCTTTCTTACCTCTCATCTTCCTCCGGCCGCGACCTTGGACGAAGAAGACCACCTCTTCCTTCGACCGGAGCACTTGCAACTCTCCCACCGCTGAGTTTCAGGTACGTGAAAAATTGTTGAGATTTTTTTTGTTGACATGAGATTGTTGAGATTTGTTTATTTATTTTTCATAAATTGAGCAGAGAGTTTTTTTTTTTTTATTGAAAATTGTTCAAGTTTTTAGTTTGTTGAGTCATCATGTAGAAGTTTTCATAGACGAAATTGGATTTTCCTAACTTCCTCTGTTTCCTTCCTTCAAACCATAACCAAACTAAAGCAAAAACCTTTCAGTTCATCTCTACCCAGTCAAAGCCCTACCCAATCAAAACATCTCTCTCTACCCTTTACAATTCAACTCATGTGAATCGCATACCCATTTCAATCCAGCAATTTCACAGGTGACTTCCCAACTTGTTCAAAGCTAATAATTGCAGTACTAGTACTTAATCTCTGTTTTGCTTCAAATTAAAGGCTTCGCATATTCATATTTTTTTTTTGAGTATAACGTCTGGATTGAACTGATTAATCTATGGATTGAAAATTGTATAGTATAATGTAGTCCTCTTTATTTTCTTCAAGTTTTGCGTATATATATATTCAAATTTTCTATTTTTATGTTTTACAGCCAAAATCATGGTTTTAAAGAGCAAAAATGTTTAGTCCACGCAATTTCTTCCCCCATCCCTAGAATGACCTGGCCTCTAAATTTCAAAAACTGACCCACGCTCCTTACATTCATCTCTCTCTACCTCTCAAAACTCCAATCCCACTCATCTCTCTCTCATGCCCAACGGTCCCAAATCTCATTTCTCTCTCTCCCGCAGTATCGACGCCGAACTACCACCACCAACACTCGTTAGCGAGAAAAGCAGAGAAACAAAGAAGACCCAACTCAAGGAGAAACAAATGAGACCCAACTGATTCGTAATCTCTGATTGTCCCTCGCCGATGGCAGCATTTCAACATATTGTTTTTTGAGTATAACGTCAGATACACCCATATCCATGATTTCTCCACCATAGTTCCATGGAGAAAAGGTAGAGCTCTTTGAAAGCTTCGTTTTAATTGGAGAAGATCTTGTTTTCGGCTCCGTCAAACTTTTGTTCTTTCTTTCTTCCTCTTTTATTCTTGAGTAAGGATTTCTTCAGCCTTTGTAAAATTCTTAGCTTAGTTATTTGCTCTTTAAAGAGGGTGTGATTTGTGGATTTTGGGTTTAAATCTAGGGTTTAATTTTCAAATGTAAAAGAGGGATTTTTCAAATGGATTCTTGAGAAAGGTTATCGGGGTGTGAATATTGTTGGGTTGTGTTGAAATGCTGTAAATTTCTTATGAAAAATGTGATTTTTCAAAGTTAAGGATGTTTTATTGGAAAATTATTGATGTTTGATTTATGAAAGAAAATAGAAAGATGTTAGATTTGAAAAGATGAGATAAATGTATCTGTTGGTGATGAGAGTGGAGTTGAATATATATTATCGATCCCATATTGAAATTTATGAGATTATATCTGTTGTTGGAAAACTATCTGTTGAGTAGAGATATTTGTTTTGGGCTATCGGTGGAAGATATCTTTGAGTGTTGTAGAAATTACATAAAGATTAGGTTAATTGAAACTAATTACTCATACATCTTGCATTAAGGATTGTTTCATACTTAAGCATTGAAAATGTATTGTTTTGAGAAAAAAATAGATATATATCTTGGTGAATCTGGTTAGAGGGTGTGGTTGTAGTTTATTATATTAGCATGTGTGCCGTTGATGAAAGTCCAGAAATTCGTGCGATTAGGTGCAAATCCTTCCAGTTAGTACTGATCAAATGGCTTTGGTAATGCTTGTGTAGCCTATTGGCAGACACATACCTAGAGATTCTCAGTGTTTTGTATCCACTGCTCTATTTTATGATTTGAAAGTATTGTTTTCATGAATGGATATATATATATATATATATTAATGGCATTGCATTGTTTTAAAAGGGAAAGTATAATGTTTGGTAAATGGCATGCATATGCTTACACATTATGACATTGTTAAGCTTCATATATTTGTTCAAGTATCGCTACTGGGCTTTAGCTCACCCTACGTAGAAAAAACAACTTTCAGGTGTTGATGATATACCTCCACCAAGGGCATAGCTTGGGAGGACTTATAGCCGAGAGCTTCTTTTTTTTTTTTTTTTTTTAATTATTTTGTACAAGCCTTGGGCTTTCTATATATTGAGTTAAACTCACTTTTGTTGTACCCAAGTATTGACTTGGAAAAATGTAACCAATATGGCATAAACTTATTTGTACTCCCTTTCATTCTAATTCATTTACACATGTCATGTGTTATAGATTTAGGATCTAGGATTTATGAATGTATATACACATAAGACATCTTTTGTACGGTTAAGGAATATCAATGAAACGTTAAACAGCTCGCAAGATTATACTTTTCTATTGAATATCATGAAGTGGGCTGTTGTTATTATTTTGGGGCGTAATACCACTACCAACAACGCCATTATACTCCATCATAACTCCATTCATTGCCACCCGTTCTCAACACACACCACTATTACCTATTCCCTACCTCGTCCATAATCTCATCCCTTCTAATGCACCGCATCCTCTTGCCTCGCTACTCCATAGTCCCTTTCTCATTCCTTACTTCAAAGCCTCATTATTCCCGCTATCTAAATCCCTATAGAAAGATGGAGAAAATGAGAAAGAAAGAGGATGGTAAGGATTAGTGGTGAGACAAAAAACCTCTCTCTCTCTAAACCTCCACCCCGGGTCTCACTGTTGGCCAGCCGGCCGTCGCCTTGGCGATGGCGGTTGGCTGGCCTCGTCTCTTTCCCGCGTGATCGTTGTTTTCCGGTTAATAAACTTGAATCCCCATTGTTTTTCCTTATCTTTTTCAGTTCTCTTGGGTTTTGGGGTGGGTTTCAGTCTTGGGGGTGTTCAACCATGGAAGAAGCCGTGAATATGGGAGGGTTTGGTTTTGTTTTTAGAACTTCATTCGTGCGCTCCTATGCAAGTGGGAGTTTGAGGGGTGGATTCCATTCAGATCTGTGGAGGTCGGCGTTGGGCCGAATAAAGGGATGATCCAAATTTGTTCTTGGGGGAGTCCGGAGTGGGTGAAGTCCGGCATGGGAGTTCCGGCCATAGAGTGCGAATAGCAGAACAGTAGATCGTGGGGGTTCTTGGGTGTGAGGGTGGGTGTCTCGATATTGGAAGCAAGCTTCGAGCATGGAGTAGGTGTAGTCCGACGAAGTTCGGCGGAAATGTCAAGTGTAGGTGAAGCGTGGGTGTTGTATTGTTTGGGTGATGTACAAGCGTGGGTGATGTACTGCAAAGGGAGCAGTGCTCCGGCGTGGGTGTTCCGGCCATAGAGTGCGAATAGCAGAACGTGGCAGTTCCGCCCATAGGCGAAGGTCCAGTGTTCCGGCCATGGAGTGGGTGAAGCCCAATGGAGATGTCAGGCGTGGGAGAAGGCTGGTGGAAGGAGTTGTTTAGGCATGGGAGTAGGCTGGTCAGGAGCAGGGCATCAGGCGTGCAGCAGGCGTGGGTTTTAGGTCATGGTGTACAGCGTGCAGCAAGCGTGGGTCATTGGGAAGAGCTTGTTTGGGTGGTGTGGGCTTTGGCAGTGATAAGTTTTAATTTAATAATTTGTTTAGCAGGTGGGTTGGGAGTGGAGCTGCTTAGTTTTGGTGTTGGTTTTTAGCTTTCGGTTGTGTGGTGTAATTTTGTAGGGATTCATGTATTTTATTTTCTAGTTAAGTTCTTCTTAACATTTTTTTTTTAATTTTCTTAAAAAAAAAAAAATTTGTGAGACCAAGGGGTTGGTTGTATGGATGCGAGTAGCAGTAGTAGGGATAATTTGTACTTTCCGAAACTCTCTCGATGCATGTCATCTTCCTGTACCTTTAATTTCATGCTGTTAAATGAAATTTTTCTTTGCTGATCAAAAAAAAAAAAAAAAAAGGATTAGTGGTGAGACGGGGATTGTAATGCCCCATCCTTGCCTCATGTTATATTAGGGTCAAGGTAAATCTGGGAGATGACGAGAGAGATGGTAGGGGTGAGAGGCAAAATAATTTTGTAACTTCAAGAATAATGGTACTCATAAAAATGAGAGATGCTCTAATATATTATATATAGTTTGGGTTTGTCTTAAGTTCAAATTTAAATTTAAAAGAGCTGTTCAGGCCTATTCGACCCACCATATGTCCTACTTCGATGATTTAAATTATTTACTTTGTAAAATTCTCTATATATATTATTCATAAAAAATATTAAATTGATTCAATAATACTAAATAATACGAATCACTGTTATAGATTAGTTATTTGGTAGTCTTGGGCATAGCCGCACAATGCTCCCATGTGAGTTGTGATTGATGGAGATGACAAGATTTGTAATTTTGTGTTGAGTGATTAAAAAAATATGAAAAGACATGATAAATTGTAATTGGTCATGAACAAATCCACATATGTCTTGGACCACAATATAATATTTTCACTTGTAGGTTCGCATGTACTGAAGTTGGCCAAAACTCGATTTTAATTCATCAGCAAATAATTCTGAGAACATTTGAAATTTCTCAAGAGCTATCACTTATGATCAACCTAACTAGTCTTTCAACATTTTTCCTTTGGGAACAAAACATCCCACATTGTTCCAGTCAATTCTCATCGGACATTTAATCCGAACGATCATTAGTTTAACCAGACCTTTCACCGGCGACTCTCTCCAAACCGTGCTATGCTTTCCTGACCCACAAACCACTCAAACCTCTGTCGGAACCACCTGATTCTAATCTCGGAACCTTAACCACAGCTTCTCTGCCAACTGTAACATAATCAAACAGGTCAATCCCAAGTGTATTCCATGCAAATCTAACTTCCCCTCCAATGAACTCCACTCCATTGCTTTCTCCAAAACTGATGATCCAATTAACTCTTGAACCAACAAACCTTCATCACCTCGCAAATTCTCTATTGGCTCTTGGATTGAAATGGTAACAGTTTTGAGTTCTTGAAGCATTGTCATGATTGTTGGGCAAGAATTCAACACCGAGTTATATGTACGAATTGAGAACGAAACACCTGGAGATTTCATCATTTGGAACCACAAAACCATCTCCGAGAGCTCACCGTGAGCTCCAAAAGATGAGAGAACCATAATTGAACAAAATGTATGTAATATGAAACCTTCAATCTCTTTTTGAACCACACATCTCTTCTTATCAGCGAACAAGCCTAATTTTCCAGACGCGTATATCACAGATCTGAACTCGAACACAGACGATTTCACTATTAAATCTCTCTTCTCTTCCATCACATTCTCAACTTCATGAGGTAGATCCATAGCTCACAAGCTACTGACCATCGATTCAAATGCACGACATTTTACATAAACAGAGGATGGAGGATACACCAACTTCTTCAAACGTGCGTAGGAATCGAAAAAACCTTGTTTTGATTTGTGATTAGAATAAGAATCAATCAAATTGCTGTAGAAAAGAGCCAGGTCGCGTTCTCGAAACCCTAATTTGGAAACGGTCTCGGAAATCAAGGACTGTACTTTGTCTTCTTGTCCCTATTTACCAAGCACAGCGACGAGGTCTGCTACTGTTTTGGGGTTCCAATTGAACCATGAAGCTTCGCTAATCCTCGAAAACCAATAACTAGCAGTCTCTCTCTCTCTCTCTCTCTCTTACTCTTCCCAAACCGACTTCAGAAACTCACAACCCCCCTCTCTCACTCTATAAACCTACATTCTTCTATCAACAGACCTGGCCTCCCTCTCTCCATCAGCAAACTCGTTGGTAGCGGTAGAGGGCTTCCGATGTCGGCCTTCCGATATCCCTTCTCTACATCAGTTGAGTGGCTTTGTTTACCTAAACACATTAACAGCCGTAGATCCCCAAATCTTCTCCATTGACGACCAAGAAAAAGTAAGATTTTTCTTTTAAATTTTATTTTTAAATAAATCCTCTCCATTTAACTTGCATTTGATCCCAATGATGAAAAGCTGTGTGATTATGAATAATAGACTCGTTGAAATGCTTTGTGAATGTGAACAATAGACTTATTGAAACACATTATCAGCCTTTGTGATTTTCACACATAATGAACATTTTGCATTGCAAGTGTATGATGAAATGCCTCAATGATTTATTCATTTATTTTTAATCAACGAGATACATGTGAATAGGAGCAAATGGCCAAAATACATGTGAAAAGTAAGTGATTTGGAAAACTAAGCATGTGTAATATGTTTAATTAAATGTAAATCTCATTAGCCAACCATCACCTGTGGAAATCAGCTTTGGGAGCTTTGCAAGGAAAAGTATGAACCTTTATAACTAAGTGGGGTTGGACATTGCAATCTTGAGCTTTATCCTAACTTCATTAGAAATTTGTTCTGTCACTGTCTCTTGGCAAAATCAAAACCAGCCACACATGGTTCTAAGAAAATGGCATCAGACTATGACAATTATAGCAAGCAATTTGAATGTGGTGCTTAAGATGCATTTGAATTGCACTCAAAACTTGTAACAAGTTGTGCTCTAATCCCACTTGAGAAGGTAATTTATTCAATTAATAGTGTTTTTATATCAATGCATCAACTCCAATTCCAACTTAATATTGAGTTTGTTTCATAGAACAGATCATTAATGTTATTTGTGTGTTTAGAAGGTAAATTGGGAAAATGGGGAATATTCATTTCTTCTTCTTCTTCTTCTTCACTCCATGTTATATCAATATCCATATCTTACTATGAATATTTTTGTTTCAGTGATGATGCTTTTCCATAAATGAATTGCCAAAGCAAAATTGTCGATGTGTGTATATTGAATCGGTTACTTTTATGGTTCTTGGAGCTCATTCTCTGGTTGGATACCACTACATATTTGAATTGAAACGCTACTAATGAGCTGAATTATTGTGTCAGAAGTTTCTAAAGCTTCATCATCTGATCACAAACATGCAGTTTTTTCTTTTTCTTTTCCTTTTTTTTTTTTATTTGTAATTTGAACATGAACATGCATTGATAGTTCTGTGTTTTGATTTTTACATTTAGTTGTAATGCACTAATTATTTGATAAAATGCTATTGTTAGGAGTAACATGTCAATGGCTTATATATCCATTGGTTCAAGCAACGATGGTCACCTTTTCCAAAATCAAAGTTGCAAATGTGAAAAAAAAAGCGGCTATGAAGATATCCGAATCAGAGAAAAATCCAGGGAGGCTTTTCTTCAAGTGTGCAAATGACATGTGCGAAACAATGAAGTTTTTTTTTTATTTTTGTTTTTTTTTGAAACTGAGGTGTCCGGCTTCTACCGCTGGGCTGCGTCCACCGACTAATCCTCAGGGGGAGCAATCACAGCATCCCACTGCCGTGGCTCCCCACTTAAATCCCAAAGTGTCCCAGAGGGGAATCGAACCCGTGACCGTGCGTCTAACCCACACAATCACGTCTTCGCCCTTACCACTGGGCCACCTAGGGGGTGGGTGCGAAACAATGAAGTTATGGACAGATTAGAGCGGATATTAGACCGACTTGAGGCAAACGAAGGAGCTATGAAATTGCTTTTGATGACAAGCATTATGTGTACTGGTTTTAGCATGCTAACGGTGTTAATTGCTTTAATGCTCAAGTGAATGTTTTAAGTTTATACGTGTGGTTTTGGAATACATATATGGTTTTGCAGAATGCTTAACAAATGTATAAAATTAACTGTGTTTGTGATTAGTAGAATGTAAACAAATCAACATTTAATTTATTTTTAAGATTTTGGGTTCAACTGACTTTGGGTTTTCGTGGATATCTTTCTCTTTTTTTTTTCTTTTTCTTTTTTTTTTTTTTTTTGAGAAAAAGATGAAATATATTAACTATTAAAACCATTTACTTGTTTTCGGTTATGTTTTATTACGAGTCCTTGTTGATAGCTCTACTTATTCTAGCATCACTTGAATCTTGACACACTGGTACTGATGCATTGACCAGTTGATTAATAATAATATCCTATGAACGTACCCATTGTTCCTTATTGAAATTCCAGATTTCACTGTCTTGGTAACAATAAAATATAGATTGAACTATGATTTCATTAACAAAACTCGTTACTCACAAGATAGATCGTCTCATTCACATAAAACAGAGAAGTGCAAAAAGAACTACATGGAAAACATGGTTTGACCCCTGCTGGATGACACTCTTGAATCAGCCAAAAAAATTGTTAACTATTATTTTCCAATAACTTTGGGAAAGATTCTTCATTGTCCCCAAAACAAAATTTCACAACTTCTACGATTCAATCCATCATATAACAATAGAAATGTTCACAATCCAAATCGACAATAAAAATTCCCACATTTAAGGTTGACCAATAAAACCATTCGATGGTTACAACGTAGTTCAATTCATCAATACCTCATCATCAACAACATTAAGAAAAATCTTTCACTTGCAACAATTTTCATTGGTCTCCAAGATTTTCTGGATTTGAAGGTGTATGGGAATTCTGACTAATGTTTAGATTGCCAACCTATGAAAAAAAAAAGAAAAAAAAAAAAGCATAATCAGAATGAGTTCAAATCATTTCTAATACTAAATCCAACTCTTCCTCCATAAGAACTATAAAAATCATAAGCCAAAATGTTCATAGTCAAATTCCATACCTGGTATGGATTCACACTATGTATCATTCTTCCCACAAACATTCATTTGGGTATCAATTGCTAAATCATCCATCTTTGATATATGCAACACTTCAAATGTTAAAAAAGTAAACATATTAGATTAAATTACTTTTTAAACAAATGTCCCTAGTCATTATATAGCATGAGTTTCACATGAGATTTAGACAAGCAAGTTTAAAAAAAAAAAAAGAGTATTAAAAACATTTCTTCCAAAGATAATGGTATGTGTAGGTATTAGCGTGGAGAGGAAATTAACAATGAAGAATTATTTGAGTTCATCAACTAGAAGTCAGCATCAGTAACAAGTAAGAGCATCTCCAATGGTTGTTGCTATATTGAGGTTGGTATTGCTATAATTTGGTAATGAATAGTGTTATTTTTGCCAAATTATAGCAATGGTGCTCCAATGGTCACTTGCTATATATGGCAAATCTCAACCAACTTTCCCTCCAAGTTTGTAGGTGTTGTTTGGATATAGGTTTTTTGTGATTTTATTTATTTATTTATTTTTTGTCTTTTGTGATATTTTTTTACCTGTTTGTTAAAAAAATTATATATTTATATTATTCCCAATTAGACAATTATAAAAAATAAAAAAAAATGAAAAATTGGAAAAAAAAATTTATTAATTCACCCCACCAAAAAATATATCACTGCATATTTAATAAATTTTTTTAACTATACATAAAAAATTATTTTTCACCAATTACCCACCAACAACCAACCACCAACAACCATCCATTATTAACTCAGCATTCATTCACTCATATCCACCCATCCAACAACCATCCATTATTTATCCATCCACCCAACAACCATCCATTATTCATCCATCCACCTAGCAACCATCCATTATTCATCTACCCACCTAACAATCATCCATCATTCACTCACCCACAATTTTCCTCTATAAATATAACATAAAGTTTTCTATAATTTTCATATTCACCTACCTATCATTTTCATATCTTCAAACTCTCTGCACCCACCAAGGAGATTTTCTACAATTTTCATATTCATCTACTCACCCATCCACCTACAATGAACAATTTGAGTAAAGCCATATTAAATGGAGATTTTGATGAATCTTCATCATCTGATGATGATATCATCATGATGCAACTATTCACAGCGCAACAACAAAGATTACAAATGTTAAGCCTAAACCAACAAACCAGATGTGTTGGTTCCACAAGTGGTCATCGATACATTAATCGTGAGAGGGTCAAAGGCGACGAACAAATTTATAGAGATTATTTTGCAGATAATCCTGTCTATCTAGAAGAATACTTCCGAAGACGTTTTTGAATAAGGCGGTCGTTGTTTGTTAGTATCTTACACGATATTCAACAAGTGAATGAGTACTTCATCCAAACCCGTGATGTCACTGGTGCCACTGGCACTGCCCTCACCAACAGTTGGATTGTTACCAACACTTGGACTGTTGTCGTTTTCAAGAGAAATGCAGTTTTCCATAGGGGAATCAGGGGCTGAATTAGGGGTAAACACTGTATGCATCCTTGACTTTACCGTATTCGTGGGAGCTACATCTTGCCACCTGATATTGTCTTGCAATATTGGCCAACAATGTTCAAAAGCAAAATGTTTGTTTTCATCTTGATGGTATAACAGTTTTGCTTGAAGCATCTGTTTAAAAAAAAATTAAAGATAAAAATTAAATGTAATTGAAAATCAAAACATTATTAAATAAAATAAATAATAATTGAATAATAAATAATAAACATTATTTAATATTTCAAAAAATTAAATGTTTTCATATTGAAACATTATTTAATTACGTAATTTTTATATGATACCAGAATAAGAAACTAAACATAATAATTGAAAATAATTTGTGTGAAATAAAATTCTCACTGAAGAGAGGAGAAAAGAATAAGAATATAATTTAAGAGGTTTATTGTGAAATCAAATTCAAAGAAGAGAGGAGAAAAGAAAAATTAAATGTAAATATTTGTGTGAAATAAAAGTGAAGGAAAGGTTTCAATTTATAGAAATTAAATTTATTACTATTTGGCAAATAGCCGTTAAAGAGCCGTTGTGAAAAATAATTTCATTTTTTTTTGATTGAACAAACCAAACAGAGCCCAACGGCTCTTTTATTTACACTGACCCATCACTATTTTGCCATACATCTATCTCAGTCTCTTCTCACTCTCATCTCCCTCTCATCTCCTCCACAGCTCTTCATCTCCCTCTGATTCTCACTGTGTCTTCTCCTCCATGGCCGAAATTAAACAGAGCACAAACCAAACAGAGCACAGGATCGGAACCCGATCTCCCCTTCTCCAAGATCGAAACCCCCTCCTCCAAGATCGGAACCCCTTCTCCTCCATGATCGGAACCCGATCTCCCCCTTCTCCTCCAAGATCGGAACCCCCTCTCTCTGGTTTGACTCTGTCTCCCTCCGATCTGTGTACTCTCCGTCTCTGGTACGATCTTCATCTATATATATATATGTTTTGATCTATCTGCATATATGTATATATATATTTTGATTTGTCTTGATCTCCATCAAAAAATTCTGTCTTTATGTGTTTTGGTCTCCATAAAAAATATCTGTCTTCATATATATGTTTTGGGTTTGATTTTGATCATATATATATATATACGGTTTGCTATGTCTTAATGGGTTTGATCATATATATATATATGTATACACGATCTGTCTTCATGTGAAATTTGCTTGATTGTAAAAATTGGGTTTGATTTTGAAAATAGCTTCCCTACTGGATTAATTCTGTTGTTTTCTCAACTGAATTTGGTGCCAATTTCTGTTGGATTTTGCTGATCTGGCAAGGTTGGCATCTGCTATTTCACTTGCCATATTTGAGAACACATATGGCATCTGCCATCTTTGGCAAGTGAAATAGCAGACCGTTGGAGACTGATTTTTGCCATTTCTGTCATTTTTTAGCTTTGGCAACTGATATAGCAGCTCCATCAGGTTAAAATTATTTGAGTTCATTAAATTGTCTCCATAGATTCCATAATGTATGAATTGATCATGAATGAATAAATACTACAATCAGCAAGTACAAATAGCTTATTCATGGCCCATGTCAGTCCACATCCGTCAATATCTTCTTGAAAGAAATTATTTTTCATGAATTAAACATTCAAATGCGCCCCCTTCTCCTCCAAAGAATTTCATATATTTTTCCTTCTAAATATTGTCCAAAATTAACTCAAGTTGAATTCATATAAGACTATTGAACACTAAATGAGCTATGGTTCCCTGTAATTGCACACCTTCTTAGTGCATTACAGTTTGTTACAAGCCATAGGGGTCATGCCTATGAAGGTAGAAATGTAATGTTCAAAAGTTTATATCAAAATGTAAACAAGTTTTACAATTAAAACTCTATCAGGATCATGCTTCTCACATGATAAACTTAATAATGTGAAGAGAAAAAGAAAAAAAAAATTACATAAGTCTGACAGATTAACCACATTATGTCAATTTCCTCAACTGAAACTATTCAAGTGAACCAGTTGGCTTCAAGTAGTATCCGATGCACATTTTCTCTTCTATAGTAATTAAATCATTTCCTTTCCTTGCATAGCCAGAAAACATTATATGCGCACAGTGACAAGAAACACAATAATGTATCAGATCTGAAAACTGTTGGCATTGATTCCTCTCTCTACAAGTAAATAAGTAAACAAATAAATGAAGAAAGCAATGGGTAGTATTTATTCCTTTTCAAATTGCTAATTTTAGGTACTGTTAGTGGAAGAGCTATTGTACGTAGAGAGAGAGAGAGTTTCAATTTTGTCCAAAAACATAGGTTTCTCTGTGTGTATTTTTGGTCTATGTGACATTGACTAAAAACAAATTTCCTTCATCCAGGACACCCTGCATGCAAATGGAAAACAACCTTATGTATAATTTTATTCATTAAATCTAAATCTAAAGGGTGAGAATAGAATTATAAAAAAAATAAAAAAATATAGTAAATACAAATAAACGACTTTTCTTGTACCATAAAAAAATCTGATAAAAGTTGTACTTGATTCACAGTCCATTTTTACAATACAAATTTAATAAAATTGCATGACAAAGAATATCGAACCAATTTTAATATTTTTATATAGATGTTTGAATACATATTCTTAGAAAATAAACAAAAGGTGTGACCCTATATCAAGACAAGAAAAATTATTGGAGTGAAATTTGAATATTTAATAATTTGCAATCTTATTATCCAGTCCGTCCAAACAAATCTAATTTTAAAATAATAATATATAGGATCCATTCCTCTCTCAATAACTAAATAAATAAATGAAGAAAGCACTGTATAGTACTAGTATCACATATCTCTTTTTTGATGTATCACATATAACTCATATTTTTTCTTCTAATGCGTTCCAGAATCCATCTCTCTCCCTCCATATTTGCAAACATTTCCTTACAGACTTTTAGCTGTTAAACGTTGCTTCTAAACAAAATTTCCCTTTTTGTATAATTTTAGCCGTCTCCTTTTGTTTTATTCTTTCCTCTATTTGTTTTTTCTTCCTTTTCTTTCTATGTATTGCTTCCAGATAAAATTTCCGTTTTTGTATAATTTCAGCCCTTACCTTTTGTTTTAATTTTTTTTTTCTCTCTGTTTCAATGTACTTTGCCAAATTCATCTTTGTTTATTTTTACTCTGCTATGTATTGCTTTCAAAAAAAGTTATTCCCAGAAAAAATAGGCAACACTCTTAACGGTAAGGGCTGTGAGGGAGGAAGAAAGAGAGAGAGAGAGAAAGAAGTAAAAAACGAAAGAGAGAAGAGGAGGGACGAAGAGGCAGAGAAAACGAAGACCAAGTAGGGAGACGTCATCAGTGGGCCACCGAACGACCGCCGTTGTCAGCGAGTGAAGAGCAACCTTGCTCGTTTGTAGCCGCTTTCTTACCTCTCCTCTTCCTCCGGCCGCGACCTTGGACGAAGAAGACCACCTCTTCCTTCGGCCGGAGCACTTGCAACTCTCCCACCGCCGAGTTTCAGGTACGTGAAAAATTGTTGAGATTTTTTTTGTTGACATGAGATTGTTGAGATTTGTTTATTTATTTTTCATAAATTGAGCAGAGAGTTTTTTTTTTTAATTGAAAATTGTTCAAGTTTTTAGTTTGTTGAGTCATCATGTAGAAGTTTCCATAGATGAAATTGGATTTTCCTAACTTCCTCTGTTTCCTTCCTTCAAACATAACCAAACTAAAGCAAAAACCTTTCGGTTCATCTCTACCCAGTCAAAGCCCCAACCCAATCAAAACATCTCTCTCTACCCTTTACAATTCAACTCATGTGAATTGCATACCCATTTCAATCCAGCAATTTCACAGGTGATTTCCCAACTTGTTCAAAGCTAATAATTGCAGTACTAGTACTTAATCTCTGTTTTGCTTCAAATTAAAGGCTTCGCATATTCATATTTTTTTTTGAGTATAACGTCTGGATTGAACTGATTAATCTGTGGATTGAAAATTGTATGGTATAATGTAGTACTCTTTATTTTCTTCAAGTTTTGCGTATATATATATATTTTTCAAAATTTTCTATTTTTATGTTTTACAGCCAAAATCATGGTTTTAAAGAGCAAAAATGTTTAGTCCACGCAATTTCTTCCCCCATCCCTAGAATGACCTGGCCTCCAAATTTCAAAAACTGACCCACGCTCCTTACATTCATCTCTCTCTACCTCTCAAAACTCCAATCCCACTCATCTCTCTCTCATGCCCAATGGCCCCAAATCTTATTTCTCTCTCTCCTGCAGTACCGACGCTGAGCTACCACCACCAACACTCGTTAGCGAGAAAAGCAGAGAAACAAAGAAGACCCAACTCAAGGAGAAACAAATGAGACCCAACTGATTCGTAATCTCTGATTGTCCCTCGCCGATGGCGGACTCTCCCTCCGGTGTCGACTTTGTCTCGCTCTCTCCGGCGTTAAGAGGAACAAAAGTTTTCCAATATATTTTTTAAATTTTAGTAATGGAGTTGATCTTAAGATTAATAAAATGTATTGTACTTGTAAGTGTCGAATCAGTTTTAAAATTATTAGTAGTATTTATTCCTTTTCAAATTTCTAATTTTAGGCACTGTTTAGAAGAGCTATTGTGTGGAGAGAGAGAGAGAGACTTTCAATTTTGTCCAAAAACATTGTGTGTATTTTTGGTCTCTGTGACACTGACTAATAACAAATTTCCTTCATCCAGGACACCCTGCATGCAAATGGGAAACAACCTTATTTTCTGTATAATCTTATTCATTAAATCTAAATCTTAAAGGTTGAGAATATAATTATAAAAAAAAAAAAATTTGATAAAAGTTGTACTTGATTCACAGTCCATTTTTACAATACAAATTTAATAAAATTGCATGACAAAGAATATCGAACCAATTTTAATATTTTTATATAGATGTTTGAATACATATTCTTAGAAAATAAACAAAAGGTGTACATTGAACAGAGAGAAAAAAAATTAAAACAAAAGGTAAGGGCTGAAATTATACAAAAATGGAAATTTTATTTGGAAGCAATACATAGAAAGAAAAGGAAGAAAAAACAAATAGAGGAAAGAATAAAACAAAAGGAGACGGCTAAAATTATACAAAAAGGGAAATTTTGTTTAGAAGCAACGTTTAACAGCTAAAAGTCTGTAAGGAACTGAATAATAAGAAAAAATAAGAGTTATATGTGATACACCAAAAAAGAGATATGTGATATTAGTACTATACAGTGCTTTCTTCATTTATTTATTTAGTTATTGAGAGAGGAATGGATTATATATATTATTATTTTAAAATTAGATTTGTTTGGATGAACTGAATAATAAGATTGCAAATTATTAAATATTCAAATTTCACTCCAATAATTTTTCTTGTCTTGATATAGGGTCACACCTTTTGTTTATTTTCTAAGAATATGTATTCAAACATCTATATAAAAATATTAAAATTGGTTCAATATTCTTTATCATGTGATTTTATTAAATGTGTTGTAAAAATGGACTCTGAATCAAGTACAACTTTTATCAGATTTTTTTATGGTACAAGAAAAGTGGTTTGTTTTTATTTACTATTTTTTTTTTTTTATAATTCTATTCTCAACCTTTAGATTTAGATTTAATGAATAAGATTATACAGAAAATAAGGCTGTTTCCCATTTGCATGCCCCTCCTGGATGAAGGAAATTTGTTATTATTCAGTGTCACAGAGACCAAAAAATACACACAGGGAAACCTATGTTTTTGGACAAAATTGAAAGTCTCTCTCTCTCTCTCCACACAATAGCTCTTCTACTAACAGTGCCTAAAATTAGCAATTTGAAAAGGAATAAGTACTACCAATAATTTTAAAATTGATTCGACATTTACAAGTACAAGACATTTTATTAATCTTAAGATCAACTCCATTACTAAAATTTGAAAAATATATTGGAAAACTTTTGTTCCTCGTTAACGCTGGAGAGAGCGAGACAAAGTCGACACCGGAGGGAGAGTCCGCCATCGGCGAGAATCAGTTGGGTCTCATTTGTTTCTCCTTGAGTTGGGTCTTGTTTGTTTCTCTTCTTTTCTCGCTAACGAGTGTTGGTGGTGGTAGTTCGGCGTCAGTACTGCGGGAAAGAGAGAAATGAGATTTGGGACCGTTGGGCATGAGAGAGAGATGAGTGGGATTGGAGTTTTGAGAGGTAGAGAGAGATGGGGGAAGAAATTTGGAGGCCAGGTCATTCTAGGGATGGGGGAAGAAATTGCGTGGACTAAACATTTTTGCTCTTTAAAACCATGATTTTGGCTGTAAAACATAGAAATAGAAAATTTGAAAAATATATATATGCAATTATATATATACGCAAAACTTGAAGAAAATAAAGAGTACTACATTATACCATACAATTTTCAATCCAGACGTTATACTCAAAAAACAATATGAATATGCAATTATTAGTACTGCAATTATTAGCTTTGAACAAGTTGGGAAGTCACCTGTGAAATTGTTGGATTGAAATGGGTATGCGATTCACATGAGTTGAATTGTAAAGGGTAGAGAGAGATGTTTTGATTGGGTGGGGCTTTGACTGGGTAGAGATGAACCGAAAGGTTTTTGCTTTAGTTTGGTTCTGGTTTGAAAGAAGGAAACAGTGGAAGTTAGGAAAATCCAATTTTGTCTATGGAAACTTCTACATGATGACTCAACAAACTAAAAACTTGAACAATTTTCAAAAAAAAAAAAAAAACTCTCTGCTCAATTTATGAAAAATAAATAAACAAATCTCAACAATCTCATGTCAACAAAAAAAATCTCAACAATTTTTCACATACCTGAAACTCGGCGGTGGGAGAGTTGCAAGTGCTCCGGCCGAAGGAAGATCTTCTTCATCCAAGGTCGCGGCCGGAGGAAGAGGAGAGGTAAGAAAGCGGCTACAAACGAGCAAGGTTGCTCTTCACTTGCTGGCAATGGCGGTACAAGGCTGCGAACGAGCAAGGTTTCTCTTCACTTCACTCGCTGGCAATGGCGGTACGCAGCTACAAACGAGCAAGGTTGCTATTCACTTCACTTGTTGGCAATGGTGGTATGCAGCTACGAACGAGCATGTTCTTCACTCGATGGCAATGGCGGTATGGAGCTACGAACGAGCAAGGTTGCTTTTCACTTCACTTGCTGGCAATGGCGTTATGCGGCTGCGAACGAGTCTCGCTGGCAATGGCGGTCGTTCGGTGGCCCGCTGATGACGTCTCCCTACTTGGTCTTCATCTTCTCTGCCTCTTCGTCTCCCTTCTCTTCTCTCTTTCGTTTTTCACTTCTCTCTCTCTCTTTCTTCCTCCCTCACAGCCTGCCTACATTTCTAAATATTTATAGTAGAGTGAGAATCATCATCAGGTCAAGTGGAGGGCTATTGATTGTATTGTGAAAAATCCATTTTTGGGTTCTTTGGTAACTTGTAGTTTATTAAACAGAAGTCGATACTGAAGGAGTGCATTTGCTTTCTATTGTCAGATTTAGCTTCATTCGATCTTTTGGTGGTTGTTTTGTGAACTCCATTTTTCATTTACTACAACATATATATATACACAATAATAATGTTATTTCTCCTTTTTATGCTTTGTTGGTTGTTGAATTTATATATGAGTTTGTTGGATAAGTTTAAGATCGTAATGTCATTTTAAGGTCGGGCTTGAGATGATAGTTTTAGGCCCAAAGTAGTACCCGGTGAAAGAAGTCTTCCCCTTCCCCTTCCCCTTCCCCTTCCCCAAGCCTAAAGATGCGCCTTTATCTTTTGCATACTTCATACCTTCAATTTTGAAATTTGTGGAGCTTAGTCTTCAGTTTTTTGTTTGACATGCTTGACCTAGCCTACACGCACGAAGCATCAAAGTATGTACACATTTTAGAAATCAGTTTGTGTCTTTGGGGAGTGTCTTAGAGTTTGCACTTAAGGGAGCCATAGCCGCCCTTTTAACATATGATATCTTATGTTAAAAACTAGAGATTTTCTGTTGTGATTTTTTTTTCTTTTTTTCTTTTCCTTTCTTTTTTTTTTTTTTTAAGTAAAAGAAAACTAAATTAGGCCGAATCATATTTCTTTTGTAAATCCAACAATAAGTTGATTCTTAATTTCCATTCTACAAAATATTTCTAATCAGTTTAACTAACCATTTAGAAGGATAAAATACGCAAGAAAAACTCTAAAAACCAGATTATGCTATTGCAAATTGCATTTTCTTTTCATTTGATGTAGTAGAGGAGCTTGCTAGAAACCCATTCTACGTCAGGAATCCTTGCGCAACCTTGCTGGCTATACATATTTGTTGAATTTGGACAAGATGATAAGCATAAATTGTTGTGAATATGATCTCGCAATGTATCAGAGCTAACTACATATTTTCTGTTAAAGTTCATGTTCCAGGTTTTAGCCTTCTACATGTTGTTGTGATTTGGCTGTGTTGGGTTGGGGTATTGTGGATCATACTGATCATTGACCACTCCATCGCAGATCCAACTTAAGCGTATTTTGGTATTTCTCCACTTATGTCCTGCTGCCTTAATTTTTATTATTTATAGCTAAGGAAGAAGAAGGCTATCTTAGAGCATCCACAATGGGATGGCTAAAATTATTTGTTAAAGTGTGTTATATGACAAAAAGTGATAAAAGTAGGGTTCAAAATTGTGTGTTAAGGTGTGTTAAGAGTTTGTTAATTTTAGAAAGTGAGTGGTGGTGTATATATATATATAAATAATAAATAAAATAAATAAATAAATCCTCAATCTCTCTTTCCTCTCTCTCTCCATGGAAGCTCTGCTACAGCAACGTGCGGAGGATTTGGGCTGGACGTTTTTTTTTTCTTGAAGGGTCCGGGAACGACGGGCCGGACGACTGGGGGAATGACCGGCTGGACATCCGAAGAGACGGAGAGACGACCCCAATAACAGCTGACACTAACACACCCCACTAACACACTCCTTAACACTTCCACTGTAAAGACAAAAGTTATTGTGGCTAGCTAATTTTTTAGCCACTGACACTAACATCCATTGCGAATGCTCTTATATCTTGTACTTTTTTTATTATATTAAAAATCGTACTAGCCGTGAACATAACTCTAAATTTGGAATGAATTCTTCGGTCTTGTGTGTGATTTATCACTTTCTTGCGTTGTTCCTAGGAGCAATTTTGCTGCTTTTCGCAATATTTGCAAACATTTCCTTACAGACTTTTAGCTGTTAAACGTTGCTTCTAAACAAAATTTCCCTTTTTGTATAATTTTAGCCGTCTCCTTTTGTTTTATTCTTTCCTTTATTTGTTTTTTCTTGCTTTTCTTTCTATGTATTGCTTCCAGATAAAATTTCTGTTTTTGTATAATTTCAGCCTTACCTTTTGTTTTAATTTTTTTTTCTCTCTGTTCAATGTACTTTGCCAAATTCATCTATGTATTGCTTTCAAAAAAAGTTATTTCCAGAAAAAATAGGCAACACTCTTAACGCTAAGGGCTGTGAGGGAGGAAGAAAGAGAGAGAGAAAGAAGTGAAAAATGAAAGAGAGAAGAGGAGGGACGAAGAGGCAGAGAAGACGAAGACCAAGTAGAGAGACGTCATCAGCGGGCCACCGAACGACCGCCATTGCCAGCGAGTGAAGAGCAAGCCGCTTTCTTACCTCTCCTCTCCCTCCGGCCGCGACCTTGGACGAAGAAAACCACCTCTTCCTTTGGCCGGAACACTTGCAACTCTGCCACCGCCGAGTTTCAGGTACATGAAAAATTGTTGAGATTTTTTGTTTTTTTTCATAAATTGAGCAGAGTTTTTTTTTTTTTTTTTTTTTTTTTTTTTTTTTTTTTTAAATTTATTGACAAATTGTTCAAGTTTTCAGTTTGTTGAATCATGTAGAAGTTTCCATAGACGAAATTGGATTTTCCTAACTTCCTCTGTTTTCTTCCTTCAAACCAGGACCAAACTAAAACAAAAACCTTTCAGTTCATCTCTACCTAGTCAAAGCCCCTCACAATCAAAACATCTCTCTCTACCCTTTACAATTCAACTCGTGTGAATCACATACCCATTTCAATCCAACAATTTCACAGGTAACTTCCCAATCATTTCCCTTTTTTTTTTTTTTTTGATAATAACTAATCCAAAAAAAAAAAAAAAACCCAACCTGTTCAAAGCTGATAATTGCAGTACTAGTATTTAATCTCTCTTTTGCTTCAAATGAAAGGCTTCGCATATTCATATTTTTTTTGAGTATAACGTCTGGATTAAACTTATTAATCTATGGATTGAAAATTGTATGGTATAATGTTATACTCTTTATTTTCTTCAAGTTTTGCGTATATATAACTTTTTTCCAAATTTTCTATTTCCATGTTTTACAGCCTAAATCATGGTTTTAAAGAGCACAAATGTTTGATCCACACAATTTCTTCCCCATCCCTAGAATGACCTGGCCTTCAAATTTCAAAAACTGACCCACGCTCTCTTCTTACATTCATCTCTCTCTACCTCTCAAAACTTTAATCCCACTCATCTCTCTCTCCCGCAGTACCGACGCCCAACTACCACCACCAACACCCGTTAGCGAGAAAAGCAGAGAAACAAAGAAGACCCAACTCAAGGAGAAACAAATGAGACCCAACTGATTTGTAATCTCTGATTGTCTCTCACCGAATGGGGAACTCTCCCTCTGGTGTCAACTTTGTCTCGCTCTCTCCAGCGTTAACGAGGAACAAAAGTTTTCCAATAAATTTTAGTAATGGAGTTGATCTTAAGATTAATAAAATATCTTGTATTTGTAAGTCTCGAATCAGTTTTAAAATTGAGAAAATTAGTCTAAGATCCCTCTCCCATTTTTAGTAATCGAAGAGATCCACAATATTATTTTTTAATGTCTAACATCCCTCACAGAGAAATTTTATATATCTCACTCACACAAGAATTGGGAATTTCTAAAACTTGATTTGCGCAGAGAGAGAGAGAGAGAGAGAGAGAGAGAGAGTTGGAAAGTCTCTGCACATCTTCCAATTGCAGTCGACACGAACTTCACCTCACTATTCGAGAACCTAAAGTTGGAAGATCCATGGCTTCCGTCTAGACCTTGTGAATCAATTGCTTCTGAGAGTGGTTTCTCTCACGGCTTCGAGGGATTAGGGTTTTGCTAGAGACTATGTGGGTTAGAAGCCTAAGCTTGATGAGGATATTGAATTGGCTAAGAGAGAAAAAGTGCTTGTTGATGCTGGGATTATGGATGCTCAGCAACAACTTGATTCAACCATTTTCTTTTATTTATTTATTTATTATGATTCTCTAAATTATGATTCAATTCTGTTTTTAGTATTTTGAATTTTTGTTTTTATAACTATGTTCTAGAGATAATTTAGTTTGAATGTGGGTATTTTTGTTAAATTTAAACTTTTGATGTTAATGGGTTGTTTGATTGTCTTCAACCCTCATCTATTTGATACGAATGGATATGGAGTGTTGCCCAGCTCTAGATCTGGCAGGAAAAAAAAAAATTGAAATTGATTCAGAACTTAAAAATTATGGTATGCATGTGAACAAAACTTGAGAAATTTCAAAATTTAATTTTCTCTGGTTTGGAGAGAATCAGATAATTTCTTTGGGAAGTTTCAAAATTTCTCTGGTTTGGAGAGAATTTATCTGGAAAGTCCAGAGAAAACTAAAGAAATTTGCAAACCAAAGAATTTCTCTAGATTGATGTATGAGGGACTAGAGTTCCTGATTGGTCAAGTAATTGTTGCTACTGCTGGTGAGGTTGTTGGGTATGTATGTATGTATGTGGCTATGTTTATTATTTGTGCAAATTGGAATTGCACTAGATCATTCTGTTAAAACAAATATAATTTTGTAAGCAAATTAGATAAATTTGAAAACACAGAAAATTGTTGCTGAAGATTCAATAGTGAGTAAAATCTGACTCTGTTCATGAGCTTAATTGGTGTATTTCTATGCCTAAACCAAAGAAATTCTCTTATTTGTTTTTTTGTTTTTTGTTTAATTTTCTCTGGTTTGATTAAGAACATAAATTTTTCTACACAATTTTCTTTGGATAGAGCCACACAAATTTTCTCTAACACAATTTTTTCTGGATAGAACCACACAAATTCGACTAGAGAAATTCTCTGTGAACCAAAATTTCTCTGTGAAGTCCAGGGAAAATTCGACTAGAGAATTTCTCTATGAACTAGAATTTCTCTGTGAAGTCCAGAGAAAATTTGTCTAGAGAAATTCTCTAAATTGAATTTTCTCTAGATTGATATCGAGGGACTTTAGACATTATGAAAATATTGAGTGTTATTTATGCTATAACATTTTAATACCAGGGACCTTAAAAAAAAATCTCTTTAAAATTATTGGTATTTTTTTATAATAATATTAAAAATATATATATAAAATAAAACTAAATAAAAATAATAAAAAAATTTTGTTATTTTTTTATATTAAAGAATGAAATATAGAATAAATTACAAAATAAAAAATATATGACTAATTAAATTATTTCATAAAACTTGCATAAACAAAATTATTAATATGAATAAACAAAGATTAGAACTCATCGAAGTAAAATTAATTCTGAAATAGTAAAGAACAAATGATTAGAAAGGAAGCAAACTGAAGTATGTGATATACACAGTTTCCTTAAAACTGATTTGCTGCCTCGTCAATGAGTGCTCAAGGAACGTTGACGTCTATCTCCCAAGATACGACTGTTGAAATCAGCTACTGCAGGAGCACCTCTTGGATAGCTTCGACGAACTGACTAAGGGCAACATTCTCTCTCTAACAAGAACCAAAGAATGGGCTAGTAAAAAGAAGATAGGAAAAAAAAAATTTGAATTTTTCCTTTGGTGTAAACACATCTCCAACTTTTTACAAAAATAAATCACAAATTTTTCATCTCAAAAAATCTCTCTTCACGTCTTTTTCAAGTTGGAGGGTGTAGACATCCCATTTTTGACCGTCCTCAAGACTTGAACGTCATCGTTTGAATACTCGATGATCATCCATGTTTGTGTTCGTTTTGAACGCCCGAAGTTCTTGGCGGAATGCCTCGCCTTTGAGCTTTTGAAACTTGTCTGTTTTGTGCTTGGTTGTGGACCAAGACCTTGTTGCTTTGCTTCTGGGGAAGAGGATGACCTACCGTCCAGCCCTACAGGACTTGTGCCCATCGGCCATCAGTGGTGGCCAGTCGGCTACACTGATGGCCGGTCGGCTACTAATGATGGCCGACAGCTATTTTTCTCTTTTTTTCAAATATTTGTTTGCCAGCTGTGCCAGCTGTTGTTCACTGATGCTCATTTCCATACACGTGTATAGAGGGATCAAAGCAAGCCTTTGGCTTGATTTTCTATATAAGAGGAGGTCTCTCCCCCATTTTTGGGGGTTAGACATTTTTGTGAGCAAAAATTTCCTCTCTCTCTCTCTCTCCCCCCTCCTATTTTGTGCTTGAAAGTGAGTTTCCTCTACACATTTGCACTAAGACCCTTAGCCAAACATGATCTTGGAGCTAAGGTTCTTGGAGGTCTTGTTTGAGCTCTCAAAGCTGGTTTTAGCTGAGAATTGTGGCTGTTTTTCTGCTGTTCTTCAAAGGTAAACACTTACCCTTTTTAAGCTTATTTTTGCACACTAGTTTGGCAACCTTTGCATGTTGTTTTTGGCCTAGTTTTCAACTACAAAAACCTCTATTTTTAAGGCTTAAAAATAGTGGTTTAAGTCTTTTTTGGAGTTAGGGGTGGTTCACCCTCTTTTGTAGCTTGTTTGCTAAGTATTGTGCCATCTTTTAAAGCTTTTAAAACAATTATTTTTTGACCTTTTAACCACTAATTTCCAGGGGAATTTCAGTAGTAAAAACTTGGTTTTGAGGTCCAAAATAGGAGGGGGTGGCCTCCCCTCCTTGTGTCTTGTTTGCAAGTGTATTTCTACCCTTTTGTAGCTTGACTCCAACATGTTTTAGGCTCTATTTTGACATGCTTTAACTCTATTTTGGGTGGTCTTGGTCATATGGCTCATGTTTTGTATAGCTATAGTGCAAATGCCTTCACTAGCTTTGTGTTTTAAGGCCTCTAACATACTTTGCATGAGATGATTGCATGGTATAACTTCATTTTACATGTGATTTCAGTGCATATACCTCTGTCACATTTTCACGTAGTTCACTCTTTCATTACTTTTGAGAGTTGTGCTTTGTGCCTTGTTTGCGGGTCAACATGTGAGCATGTGTTTTCTTGCCTTTTATGCTTCAATTTTAGCATGTTTTGGCCACTATTTTGGCATGTTTAAGCTCTTTCCAGAGCTAGTTTGGTCATTTAAGCTTCATATTGCATGCCTCTAGTGTAATACTCTTCACTAGTTTAATGCTTTTAGCTTTTGAACGTGTTGTGCATGTGTTGCTTGCATGATTTAGCACTATTTTCATGTTATTTCAGCACTTTAAATCTCTGCAATCTTCCTCCATGCTTCACTCTTTCATTTGTTTTGAAAGGGGCTTTGAGCCTCTTGTTGGCTTGGATGTGGAATTGAGGCTCTCATGCCTAATGGTTTTGATCCTCTCTTGAGGGTTTCTACTAACCAATAGTATGAGGCTTCTTTCATGCTCAAGGTACTTGTGGCTTAAGCCCTCTTTCCAATTAGAGGACTTTCACATTGGACTTAACCGGTTAAAGAATGACTCGATAATGTAAAATGTGTAAACAAAATGAGCAAAGTAAAACATGAATTTGTGTTGCATTGCATGTGTTTGGGTCGAACGCTAATCGAAACACAAGGAATGTGGGACGTTTCATACTCAGAGTGAGGAAACGTGTCACGTTTCTTGGTCGTCGTCATCCTTGATCATGCATGATAGAGTGATGGTCATTTGAGTCTTATGTGCGCATTCACTAAGGTTGTACAAACTTGGTTCTTTGGCCATCATGCATTGAAAATGCTTGGTTGGTGGCTTGAGAGCCAAGTGCTGCACTCCTTTGAGCTCGAGGAATGATAAGAAGAGTGAAAGCACACACATTTCTTGGAAATACTTTGTCTTGCCTCTATTTGTGCTATGTTGCAGCAAAAGGAGGAAGTTCAGGAGAGCAGTGGCCGACCGGCCACAAGTACTAGCCGACCGGCCACCAAAGCCAACCGACCGGCCACCAATTATAGCCGATTAGCTATCAGTGTATTCTTGAGATGCGTGTGTGTGTGCATGTCTTCCAACCCCATGTCTTTCTCCTTTTTACTTAACCGCTTTCGATGGTAAGTTTAGGGTCATTTTCAATTAGCATACCTTATGCTTGCATGTTTGCATCATTCATTTATCTTGCATGCACCGGGCTCGGCGCATCATTCAAATTGCATCGCAATTTCAATACATATGTGAATACGTGTTTCAAAGCATGTTATCAAATTGTTGCATTCATATGACATCTTAGTAGCCTAGCCTATTAATTGCATATTGCATTTGTTGTATTAGGCATCTTAAACATAGTTAGGATCATGCATTGTTTCTAACTAGTTTTTTGTTTTGGCTTAGAGTACTCCGTAAGTTTTACGCTTTAGCATACTTGCATGTGTGTCAGTGATTGCCATGAATAGCATACTTGCCATGAGGCTATGTGCTTAACTGGTATACTGCATGAATGCCTATGGATGAAGGCTTTGCTGCTTGAATTGGGACAATTCGATGATTGTGAGTTTTAAGCCCACTTTGAGAAGTGGCAAATCATGTTTTAAAGTCCATCTTGTGAGATGGAAAATCCGCGCTTTAGCCTACTTCCAAGTGGCAAATTCAAACCATTTTTGAAAACAAACATGAATTATTTTGTTCTAAGTCTTGCGACTTAGTCTATACTTATATGTTGTGCGCATCACATAGTAAAGTTAACTAATAACCGGACAAGAACACATGAGGTTTATAAAACAACATATCATAGTTATAATAGAGGCCGATCTTTGATCGGGCAAGCGGGGGTGCTCATTTCCAGACCTTCCCCTCTCGTACCCAAGTTTTCGAGCCGAGGCAACTTTGGTGATGACGGACACGTGGCCTTTGGCATTAGTCAGGGTTTCCTAAATTTTCCAAAAACAAAATATTTAGGTAGCGACTTTGTAATCTGGCAAAGCAGTCCAATTTTGGCATTATTTGATTGAAAATTGATTTTTCAAAAATGATTTGTTGGATTTGGACTCTTTAGTGATTTATCAGTTTTTACATTGCACTTTGTGAGATTAGATTCAAAACCGTGACAGGAGTTCGAATTGATGGACCAATTCGAGCCTCTCCGAGAGGGGGGGCGCGAAGAAAGTTAAGCTATAGTTTCTGGCGACTCTGCTGGGGAACTTAGAGAAATTGACTTGAACTCCTGATATGTTGTTTTATCTACATTTTTGTGTTTCTTTGCATTGCATTGCATTTGCATAGGTGCGCCTAAGTCACAGTGTTTGCCATCTGCTATTCCTAAGCGGTTTGCCGGAGGCTTGCTTGGAAAAGCTTGCCAAAAGGCTGACCGGTTGTGGGCTCTGCCACGATGGGAACACAAACCTTGGATCTGGATCACCGTTGTACCGTTTGATCCTCTTTCACTTCTCGGTGTCGGGGGTGAGAGGTATATTAGGTGGTCTTGCTGAGGCACCCTTTTGACCAATCGACCTAGTTGCATATCGGAAGCCATAGAGACTGTTTCAAACTAGGACAGGTTGCTCACCTGAATGCAGGATTGTTTGAAACAGCATGCGTGCGTAGTGAATCTCTAGCTCCTAACGAAACTAGGATAGGGAAATGCTACCCCACTATAGAATGTGTCTCTGCAAGAATGTATGTATCAGTTGCAAGTCTGGGTATCAATTTGTGGGTATCAGTTTTGAGGTAGAAATTTGGGGACAGAAATCAGTGTTTGAGAATAGATTATCTAGCTTATGATTTCAACTGTGTGTTGTCTCTATCTAAGTCGACGTGCTGTTCGTTTTTTTTATTTTTGTTTCCTTTTTGCTTTATTTTCTTTTTGCAAGGTAGTATATCACAATCAGTTTCGACCAGGCAGATACACCCCCCGAGCACTCTAGACCAGAGGAAGGAGGCTTTACCGATCTAAAGATCTTGTAAGAGGACAACTTGTGTTTGCTTCGCTACTCCCGGTTACACGACGGAGGGCAGTCAGGCATAGATCACCGGTACGGTAGTCGCCAGTCCAGCGGTCACTATCTACCTCACCTGTGCACAGTTAGGCTCAGTTTTCTCCTTCTACCTTAGACAGAGAGTATACACTTGTTCAGACAGATTGACACCCCACAGATAGTATAGAGGATATGTTGCGTCAACTGCAGCAAACTATCGTGGCCATGCAGCGGGATGCTGCTCGCCAAACGGAGGCTACCGCTCGCCAAACAGTGGTTGTAGCCCAGCAGGCCGAACTGATTTCTAAGCTTCAACAGCAGCAATAACCACAACAAGCAGCAGCTTCTGTTTCACACCCACCCCCAGTTAGAATTCCAACACTCTGGGATACAGCCAATGTCCAGGAAAATGCGGACATCCCAGTGGATCCGATTCCACCTTAAGCCTCCAAATTACCGGCCTATCCAACGGAGTCATCGTTTGAGTTTGAGGTAGATCCTGCCGTTCTGAAAATGAACAAACTCGAGAAGCTTTTTAAGAAATTTCAGGGTGTTAACTCAATCCTAGATATAGAGGAAGGTTACATAGATTTGGCCGTGACATTGCTGGATAGATTCAAAATGCCGCATATAGACAGCTTCGATGGTTCGGGCGATCCTATGGTGCATCTGCGGCTTTTTTTAGATATTCTGCGGCTGATGGGCTTGACTAGGTTGCAGAAACTATCCCTCTTTGGCCAGACCCTGTCAGGTATTGTCGTTATTTGGTATGCTAAATTGGAGGATTCCGTGAAAAGAAGTTGGGAAGAGATGGCTGAGGCCTTTGTTGGTCACGACTCGTGATGTCGAGGCAACTCGGTAAGAGTCGAAGGAGGGCTTCTCTGACTTCGTCACTCGATGGAGGGCCAAGGCCTCCATGATGACAACCCACCCAGCTGAGAAGGACCAAATAAGAATGCTCGTTCGCAATCTGCAACCGAAGCTGTTGCAGAAGATGATTGTCTTACCCCTTCCTACCTTTGCCGACCTCCATGAGATAAGGGTCCAAATAGAGAATGCGATGAAGCAGGGTCTGATCGACCAGGAAAAGAGCAGCCCAAGAGGGCTTTTGCACGCAGTTCGAATGCGGTTACAACTAGCAACGCAGCTGCGAGAACTTCTGATGTGGAAATGGTCACCACCATACCAAAAACAGCCACCCCATTTACCGGTGCACCCGGAACCACCTCACAACCCGCAAAATATCCGCCCCGAGGCCAAAGGGTTTTCACCCCACTTTACATGTCTCTATCAGCGGCCTTAAGGATCCTGATCAGGAAAGGGCATTTGAAGTCCTTGGAGCCACGCCCTCTACCCAATTCTCTCCCTCCAAAACATAACCCGACCAAATACTGCACCTTTCACCAGCAGCACGGTCATGATACCGACCTCTGCTTTAGACTTCGTCATGAGATTCAAGATCTCATCGACAATAAAGTGATAGCGCCTCCAGAGAAGCCAAACGTCACTATAAACCCTCTCCCACCACATAATCAAAACCCTCCACCTAGGCAAGTAAACCTCATCCAAACAATGGTCGTCCCGTTTGACCCCAGCATATATATCACTCCCTCCCACCTGCCCAAGTCGACATTTTTCATTCCAGAAAGCACAGACTTGTGTATGATGAGTGTGTCCATACCCCAACCCAAGCCAGTGGTGGTGATCGTCGAAGACGAAGTCAGGGTGGCCTTGGAGGAGAACGGGAATGTTGGTTCAGAATCTCAGGGATCTAAGGACTTAGCAGAGGAAGAATACAACCCCTGTCACTATATTGTGCCAACAAGCCAGGCCAGACCAGAGTTGGAATTTCCAAAGGGAATGGAGATCAACGTAGTTCGGAAGGACGGACCAAGTCAAGGGTTGGATGACTTAGCTGAGCTTGAGGAGGATATCAGCAACCTGCAGTTCTTTGATGAATAGGATTTGGGGAATGTACAGATCAGTTGGTATGATATGAATGGATTTGCGGATAATATGTGGTGGTTTAGTGATGAGTCGGATGTTGACGAACGGTCATAAGAAAAGCTGGAACAGCTAGGAGAAGGAACTACTCCAAGGGCCGAAACGGCCGAGGGCAAATGAATATTGCCAGAGAGCACCGGTACTGAGAATTTTGCTCGAGAATTGGGCAGTGTTTGTACAGCTGATACAGAACAGGAGTTCGCACTGAAGTAGTTAAAAAATAAGAGGTTTGAGAATGAGCAGAGGGCTAGAAAAGCCAAAGGCCCCGCGGGGACAGAATGTGTTGTGAACACGGGAACAGTTATAATGGAACCAGACAATTGTTTGTCGGTTGCCAATGGAATGTGGTGGGAAGACGATGATTTGCGTCTTGCCCATACTGATGAGGACTAAGGACAGAATCTGCCAGACAATACATAGTATGCAGAAGAGGTGGATCACATGACTCGAAGTGGGCGGTACTTAAAACCCCCACATCTGGACCAACCAGAAGCGTCAGGGAAAGACAAGGAAGCAGAGAAACAGAAAGACAAACTGTTAGAGGAGGAAGCTGTACTGAAACAGCTGAAAAATATGCAAGCAGACATCTCCAATTGAGGATTGCTCATGGCCTCACGGGTGCATAGACATGCCGTCCTTTCAGCAATGGATAAGGCAAAGCTCTCTATCGAGACAACACCCGAGCAGTTAGTGGGTCTGGTTTTCCCAAGAGGGGCTTCACCGACCTTGACCTTTAGAGACAAAGAATTGCCGCCTGAGGGCTCTGATCACAATAAACCACTCTATATCTCTATGGAATGCAAAGAGAAGTGGATACCATTTGTCTTAGTTGACACCAGATCTGCAATCAATGTGTGCCCGTCGCGTATGGCCTATGCCATCGGTTTGAAACCCGTAGACTTTGTGCCAATAGCCCATGTGATTTGGACTTATGATAATACAAGCTGGGAAGTGATGGGGACAGTCAGAATTAGAATGCAGGTGGGTCCGGCACGACAGGACATTGAGTTTCGTGTCCTAGATGTTCCAGCCACCTTTAACTTATTTCTGGGGCGGTCGTGGCTATATCAAGTGAAGGTTGTCTCTTCCACTTTGCATCAGATGCTAAAATACCCCCATGGAAAGGGGGTAGCTATTGTTTTTGAGAACTCTACAATCCATCCTCCACTCGAGGTGACTACGCCGGTCCTAGAAATTGTGCATGGCGAGGAAGATGTCTTTTTATCTAAGTTCACCCTAGCTGAGGCCCGGGTAGTGCAAAACATTCTGGCTATTGATGAGGGGTTGTACGTCAGTGCGCAATCATTTTACCTCATGAATAAGCTTCAACATATGCCCGGAATGGGATTGGGAAGAAGTGGCCGGAAGGGCGTCACTGCATTGGCCTAAGTGCCACACAACCCGTATACCTTCGGTTTAAATTACACGTCTACCAAGGAAGATTGGGTACAGAAGGGAAAGGAAATGGCCGGAAAAGCCAAGGCTAAGCAAGCCAGGAAACACTATGAGCTGGTGCATAGGCCTATTCAAGGGACCTTGAATGGACGCTTTGTCCCGAAGGGGGAAGATTTCCCGTTTTGCGGCTTTCTGGAGCCATGGATGAATTCTAAAAGCGGCGCTTGCCCGGCTTTGAGACCTTTTTTGACCTTCAATTGCAAGGGGTTGAAGTTGCAGAAGAGCAGATTGACCTACCAGCTGAGGCTGAGCAGTGCATAGAGGATGAGTCCGATGGCACAGAACTCAAGATAGGAGCAGTGCTGGCTTGTCTCCTCTTAGATCCTCAGATCATATCAGAGGGCTCGGGGGGTGACTTCTCTGTTTCCATGATTAGCGATCAATCGGTTGTGGGCCCTTCTTTAGGCATTCTGGATGCATCTATCGCACCTTGCCTCGTTTGGCAGTACGAGGAGGGCTTTTTGTCTAGCAGTTCTGGGTCAGGTAGTGAATCGGAATCTGATTCCACAGAGTCTGTGGAGTCGGAATCAGATTCCAGTTCTTTTGAGTCAGAGTCCGGTATTCCTGGGGTTGATGACTTGGATGCCGTTGTTTTGTCCAGGTCTTCTTTTTCTTTCTCATTTGAGTCGGTTGTAACCAAAGATTTGGACGAGTTGGAAGTTGTGAATGAGAATGGTACCACTGCTGCTTTCGAGTACTTTCATGTGCCTCTTGTTTATTGCATTAATCAGGACTTTTAAAAGTTTGATGAAAACGACGAGGAAGGAATTCCTCCGGTTTTAAAACATCTGATTGATCGAGAGAAGGAGAGGTTTGTAAAATCTTTGGTTGATGAAATCGTTTCAATTAATGTGGGTACTGAGAAGAATCCGTGCTTGGTCCAGATCGGGTCTACATTGTCTTCGGAGGAGCGCGAGCGCTTAGTTACTTTATTAAAAGATTTCAAAGATGTTTTCGCGTGGTCCTATGAAGACATGCCTGGAATCGATCTTGAGATTGTACATCACCGGATCCCTCTTGACCCAGAGGCCTGACCCGTCAAGCAGAAGTTTCGAAGAAGTCGCTCAGATTGGGCTCTGAAAATCAAGGAAGAAGTCACCAAGCAGATAGATGCAGGGTTTTTGGTAGATGCAGGGTTTTTGGTAGTATCTGAGTATCTGAGTATTGTTCCGGTGCTGAAGAAAGATGGCAGGATTCGGGTATGTGTGGATTTCATAGATCTGAACAAAGCTAGTCTGAATGACGACTTTCCACTACCGCATATTGATGAATTGGTAGATTTCACGGCAGGGTATGCGTTGCTCTCCGTTATGGATGGATTTTCCGGGTATAACTAGATCTTGATGGCACCCGAGGACAGAAAAAAGACTGCTTTCACCATGCCGTGGAGAACCTACTACTATAGGGTGATGCTGTTTGGGCTTAAGAATGCTGGGGCTACTTATCAACGGGCTGCAACCACTATTTTGCACAATATGATCTACAAAGAGGTCGAGGTGTACGTGGACGACATAATTGTCAAGTCCAAGGAAAGAGAGGGCCATCACACCGCCTTAAAGAAATTTTCCAACGAATTAGAGAATATTGGTTGTGACTGAATCCTCAGAAATGTACTTTTGGCGTTACGGCAGCGAAAATCCTGGGGTTCTTGATTACACAGAGGGCCATTGAGGTTGATCCTTCCAAGATTAAGGCCATCCTAGAAATGCCACCGCCAAGGACTGAAAAAGAGGCGCGAGGCTTTCTGGGTAAAGTGCAATTCATAAGACGATTTATTGCAAAATTAACCTTGACTTGTAAACCACTATTTGGTCTCTAGAAGAAAGGAAAAAAATTCCAATGGGATGACCGATGTCAGGTAGCTTTTGAGCAGATCAAACAGTATCTACAGAACCCACCTGTGTTGTCACTGCCAGAGCCAGGAAAGCCGTTGATTTTGTATCTGTCAGTAACCGACACGACAATGGGCTGCATGCTTGCACAGGAATCTGAAGATAGAATGGAGAAAGCCATCTATTACTTGAGCAAGAAAATGCTGGACTATGAGACCCGTTATACTCCTTTGGAGAAGGCGTGCTTAGCCTTGGTATGGGCCACCAGGAAGTTGAGGCACTACCTGTTACCTCGCTCATGGGCCATCAGGAAGTTGAGGCACTACTTGTTAGCTCACTCTGTAATTCTGGTTTCGAGATTAGATCCCATCAAATATCTCTTCGAGAAACCAACACTTACGGGTAGGCTAGCCCGTTGATTGCTTTTTCTTTTCGAATTTGATTTGAAGTATGTGACACGCAAGTCTGTCAAGAGGAGAGCAGTAGCAAAATTCCTGGCAGATCACCCAGTGGAAGGGGATGAAGCAGTAGAATACTTATTCTCGGATGAGGCCATTTTGCAAATTGAGGAAGAAACCTGGACCATGTACTTTGACGGAGCGTCAAACCAATACAGGTATGGGATAGGGGTGTTGCTGATAGCACCCGATAATTCCCACATACTCTTAGCCTTCAAACTCCGGTTCAAAGTATTGAACAATGAAATAGAATACGAGGCCCGGCTTAAAAGCATTGGGGACTCGAACCTGTTGTATCTCAAGCAAAACGAGATTGGAAAGTTAAAGAAGAAAGGATGAAAATCTATTACCAGACCTTGGACGTTTTGATTCCTCAATTTGAGAAGCTGACCTTCACCCATCTGTTAAGAGAGAACAACTGGTTCGCTGATTCTTTAGCAACTCTATCATCAATGATAGACATCCCGTTGGGAGTCCGGATGCGTCCGATCATTATTGAGTAGAGATATGTGTCGGCCTATGAGTTGATTACGCCGATAGATGAGATTCACGATCAAAACCCCTGGTACTATAATGTTGGAACTTCTTGGAAAAAGAGGCCTATCCACTAGGGGCAAATGCCAAAAATAAAAGGACAATACGGCAAATGGCTACTCAGTTTATCATCTGTGGGGGTAAATTGTACAAACGAGGCCATTTGGGAATGCACAAGTTGTGCGTGAATGTAGAAGAGTCAAAGCGCCTAATGGAGGCCATCCATGGAGGGGAATGCAGATCGCATATGAGCAGAGTGATGCTAGCTCGGAAAATTCTCAGACAGGGTTACTACTAGTCAACCATGGAAGAGGATTGTATTGGTTTTGTTTGGCGATGCCACAAATGCCAAATCCATGCAAATCGCATGAATATTCCGCCATCAATGTTATACAACATGACTTCGTCGTGGCCATTTTCAGTCTGGGGAATTGATGTGATTGGGTCAGTTACTCTGAAGGGGTCAAACTGGCATGAGTACATCCTGGTGGCTATAGACTACTTTACCAAGTGGGTTGAGGCCCAATCTTATGCAGTGTTGAAAGCATCGCACGTAGCTAAGTTCATCAGGAATAATATCATATATCGCTATGGGGTTCCGAATGAGATCATCTTAGACAATGGTTCCCACTTCAAGAAAGAAGTGA
The DNA here is from genome assembly GCA_025200525.1 of Camellia lanceoleosa. Taxonomy (NCBI): domain Eukaryota; kingdom Viridiplantae; phylum Streptophyta; class Magnoliopsida; order Ericales; family Theaceae; genus Camellia; species Camellia lanceoleosa. The sequence goes on from CM045769.1 coordinate 84,545,287, forward strand.
TCGACTTGTTAGAGAAATACAACGTGGCTTTTCATAAGTCATCTACATATCGGCCACAAACCAACGGAGCTGTTGAGGCCGCCAACAAGAACATCAAGCACATCGTATAGAAGATGGTGGAAACCTATAAGGATTGGCCAGATAAGCTGCCATTTACTCTTTGGGGCTATAGAACATCAATTCAGACTTCTACTGGGGCGAGTCCGTATTCTCTGGTTTATGGGATGGAATCTGTTCTGCCGATTGGAGTTGAGGTTCTGTCGCTGTGGGTTATAGCTGAGTGCTAGATAGCATAAGCGAATTGGCAGCAGAGTAGGTTTGAGGAACTGATGCTGTTTGATGAAAGAAGGCTGAAAGCATTATACCATGTTCAATGTTATCAATGTAGGATTGCCAGGGCTTTTAACAATAAAGTTAAGTTTCGGAATCTGAAAGAAGGGGATTTGGTGCTCAAAGACAACTGAGCTCCCATCTACGACCCTAGGGACAAGTTCAGACCCAATTGGACTGGTCGTTACATCACCAAGTCTATTGGGTCGGGTGGAGCTGTCATTCTTATGGACCTGGATGGCCTAGAATTCTCCCAACCAATCAACATGGACAAGTTCAAGAAATACTATCCCTAAGTGGCTCGCTAGGCCAAAAACCCGGAAGGGCGACCTAGGCAAAAGTTAGAGCATAAAAAATTTGGAAAAAAGAGAAACTGAGCTCGTAAGGTCGAAAACCCAGAAAGGGCGGCCTTGGCAAAAGTTAGAGTGCAAAAGGAGAGTGTTAATACACGAGTGAACCCCCACCGAATTACGTAAGCCTCGATTCCCATCTTTGGGATACGTAGGCAAGTTCATTCTGGAGTCCAGCTATAAACACTTCCAAATCAACTGTGTCCATGTGATTGTTTTGGTCACCTTTGTCTTCTCTATATCTGAGAGTTCAGTTGTGACCTTCACTATGAGGTCTTGTTACGGTATGCTGCGGTGCTATTCAAACAAAGGGCAATTTTCCATTGCAAGGTTTGGGGTTGTGCATCTCAAGGATAGGTTTCAAGTGTGTCTAGTCGTGATCCTTATCGAAAATGGTTTTGAAAAGTTTTAATAAAAGTTGATTTTGTTCAAATTAATCTTTTTACAACTTAGACCATTTTTGGAGCAAGTGGAAAATTTTCAGTACCCACGACCTTCAATTTCGTTGATTTCAATACAAAGTTCTCTACCTCTTTATACAAATTGAAGTTGCTTTTTATTACATTCAAAAAGAAAACTTGAAAGTGAATAGTAAAGCAATAAATTAGGGGCATGGATAAGTCAGGAGTTCCTGTGCCCCCTCCCAGAGCTTGTGGAAGCCTCAGATGCTAAAGTGGGCCCGGTTTGCACCTCATCTTCAAGCTAAGCTAGGCATTCGCTAGAAAGGGCGCAACTGAAATTGGGAGCGGGAGCCATAAGTTCTCTTGTTCTCTAAGCAATGGAATATCAAGCTAGCTGTGCGCCTTGTATTGGAAATGAAGCCGGGTACTCTACTCCCTCTTCCGGGCAAATTTGGTCATGTCCAAACTGATGCTGGAACCGAAATGGAAAATAGAAGACATAGTCTGTCAGGCCAATCAACTGAATGCCGGGCTGTCGAGCCATACTGCAGCTCATCTCCAATAAATCAAACCAGGGCAACGCCAAGCAAATGTCAACAGCAGACATGTTGCAATCCATTGGCACCACCATCCCTCATTCGGGAAGTCAACTAGCCGTGGGCGAAAGAAATAGCCGCGTGCTGAATATGCTGGGCAAGAGTCCACTACTTTCAACCTGTCCGAGAGCCAAATCTGGAGAGGGATGAAAAATAAGAGAGATTAAAGAATAGAGAGGTGTATGTGGAGAGAAAAAGTGAGAAAGGGTTTTGAGAGAAAACAGAACCTGAGGGCCGTGTGATATGAGAAACACATATGAGATGGGGTGGGAAACATTACCTGCAGGAGTAGTGGACTTCCCGCAAACCTGGTTGTCTCTCGACGATGAAAAGAATCCAAGCCCATCAGAGTTCCGGCTAGTGCTAAGTCGATGTAGCTCTTACCCTCTTTCAAACCTTGAGCTATTTCGATCAGGCGGATGGTAGACCCTCCAAAACCTGGGGCAAGAATGAAATGAGCTAACATACACAAGCAAAGGTCATGTTGCCGAAAACCTTGCCAGAGACTATCGCTACGGTCGCCGGCATCAGAAAATCGATGAATCAAGCTGGGAATGTCCAGCACTCCATTGTGAACCAAAGATCTGGCATCGTGTAAAGTAAGCCCACACATCCTTCATAAAGTTTAGATGTGGCTGAAGCGCGACTGGGGCAGGATTTCCTCGCCATGCCGAGATTCCACCAGAGCTTGGAACTCTTCAAATGTGGGGCATATCTCTTGCCTCCCGAAGCTAAAAACATGTGGAGTACGACTCAGCGGGAATAGTGCATTTATCCCGAAACCCTGAAAATTCAACTTTTCCGAGCCATCCAAAGCTACGATCCAGTTGGAGAGTTTTTCGGCGAAGAATGGCTCCATTTGAAGCAAAAACAGAGGTGAAATGGAGAAACTACGAAGGTAGAACTTTTGTAGAAGATAAGGTGTTGAGTGGAAAACAGGTGGCAACAATCTGGAGGTTCCTTACACTACTGGTCGACCGGCCAGTGTCGGTGGCCAATCAGCCATTTTTCTAGTCGACCGGCCAGTACTAGTGGCTGATGGTCATTTCTTGTGGCTGACAGCCTCTTTTCACTGCCTCCTATTTTGCTCCCTGAGCCATTTGTGTGTTGAGAGTGCTGAGAACCTATGTTTTGTTCTGTTATTGGTGATCCTCGCCACCTTGTTGTAAGAGTCTCGTTGAGTCGCTTTGTATGTTGTTTCGATTTGTTTATCGAGTTGTCGTTTTTACCTATAAAGTTGTCGTTTTGTTGTTTATCAAGTTGTTGCTTGAGTTGTTGTTTTGAGTTGGTTTACTCTGTTTTATTATGTTCGTTGGTTCATTACCTAACCAAGCAATTGTCGAGACAATGTACAAAATATTCAGTTTCCATCAAATCTGTTTTTGAGAAAAATGGTGCAATGCGATGCTCAGAATATAAAAGCGTAACACTTTTTTTAAACAAAAGGTTGTTTTTATTCCAATCATGGTTTCTTTTTTACAAACGAGTACAATTTTTTAAAGAAAAACAAAATTGCCTAAGGCTGTACAACGTGCTAATACTACTAGCAAAAAGGAAACTAAGCAAAAGAGCATCTGAATCAGTGCCATCTATCTCAAGGCCGAGAGGCCCTCTTCATCCTCTTCCTCGACGGAGTGGACTCTGATCGTTCTTTGTCCCGCTTATTCTCTCCGTCCGGAGCCCGACGATCTAGAACTCAGCTCCCTCCTCAGAGCCATCTCTAGCATCGTCACCGCCCTCAGAACCCGAGCCGGTGCCATCACCTTTATCCTCAGATGACTCTGACTGCGGGCTCGCTGGCTCCTCGTCCTCATCAGTCTCATCGCCCTCCGGGATAGGCTTTGGTGGACTGCTCTCGATATGAGTATGACTAGCCTTGGCTATGTGACGGAGACCCCGCCTCTCCCTCATTGTCGGGGAGGTGTTGGCTCCGCCGCAGCCTCATTGAGCGCCTGGATGGCTGGCATCTAAAAAGGGACCTGAAAATGATAGTTTGTTGAATACATCAGTGGTGGTGTATTGGATGCAAAGATCAGTATATGCATGCCATGGGTAGTGTATGGTTGCAGCGTATCCATGTTGTGAGCAATGTATGAGTGCAGTGTATGCAGTATGCAGTGTATGCAGTACGTAGTGTTCTAGCGGAATGTTAGTGCAATGCGGAATAGTTGAGGTGCTAATGTATCAGTAGAAAATTTGATCACATGAAGTGCAAACTGAAGGAAACTTACCGGAATCCTGTAGAGACTAAGAAGGTTCAAACTGGTTTGAACCATCCCCATCAGAGAGGCCGATAGCTCGATAGCCTACCTGGTGTACTCTATAGAAGCCTGCAAATGTGTTGAGATGATTAGTAATCTACAAAGCATAACTGAAATGAATTGAATGTGCAAAACGTAAAGTATGGTACATACTGGGGTCTGGCCTCAAACTTCGACTAGCTCATGACCAGCTGGTGCAGGCTCGATAGGAATTTGATAAGTCTCTCTAGAACGTCCCCAGCAGGTCATGGTAGTAGGCAACTCTGACCACCCTGCTCTCCGCTTTGCCCGGGAGACTCTCCTGTCATGGGCCTGAGTCGCCCTGGATCCTCCCGCTTTCTCTTTGTCAGAATCGCAATGCTGTCTCTCTCAACCTCTGGAGCTTGGCGAAGCGGCATGAGGTATGTCTGGATGAAGGAAGTATAATCGCCATCAAGCCTGAAGAAGTCGGCGTCCCAACCTCTGGTGAAGTCGATCATCTCTTGCATGGTGTACCTCTCGGTAACCCTCATGTACGTGGGAGGCGGTATCGGGACTACCGGCTCAGGCAAGCCAAGGCTCTATCACAGAAATCGCTCCCCTAAGAACCATGCTCGACAAACTGGGCCCTCAAGTAAGATCTGAAATCAGGAAGCCTCCCGAGCACTGGCAAATTGATCTCTGACCCTGGCAAGTATCACTGCCCACGGCTGCCAGGTGATTTGCAAAATGTGGATATACAGATTGTTAGCTGCCATTGAATATGCAATACGAAGTAGAGCCGAAATGACTGTAGGGTTTGAGTTACCTCTGTTGCGGCAATGGTGTCGAAGTATCGGCGGAAGAATGAGAGTGACTCTCGGGGCCTCCGCTCACATCTCCTGTCGTATCTATGTGAATACGGTACCATGGGAGGTATCTCTACCTCTGGCTATGGGGCAAGCCTCGGGAAGTCGGCATACACCCATAGCTACAGAAGGTAAAACGGTAACAGTGAGTATGTCTATCGGATGTAAAGCAGTGTACAAATAAAGCAAATGAATATTGTATGCGGTGCAAAGTGAGGTGCAGCAGGTATGTACAGGTACGATAACGCAAATCGATGGTATGCAAGCAATAAACAGTAAAGCAAAGGTATAGATAATATAAAGCAGAGAATGATTGTGTCAGGCAAGTATAAGCGGTGCAAAGGTAAAATGGTGTACAGATAATGTAAAGCAGAAGGGTAGGATGTACCTCACAGGCTCTCCAGTAACCTCCTAGCAGATGCCCGCTCTGGTGAGAAGAGAAGCTCATGTATCCATATAGTGTGGCCAAGCCTACGCCATCCCAGTCGTAGAGTCGAACGCGAGACAAGTCCACTAATGCACTCCAGAAGTAGAGCCCGACGGTGTTTGCCCGGTCAACAAACAAAGTAGTACCAAACAAGAACATGAGAAACCCCTGGGCGTAGTACTCGGTCTCCTCGCGGGTCGTCGGCGTCTCCCTTTTGAAATGGTCAACAAACTAGGTATATCGCACCATCCCTGATCGAGAGATGGGTGGGCGAATCCCCAACAAGTAGATCTGAGCGGCCTCCCACTCGCCAATGTTGGTGTCGTAAGGAATCGGATGACCCCCTACTCCTATGCCGATGAGCATGGAGAAGTCAAAGGGAGTCATCGTCATCTCCCTTGCTGTAGAGAAATGAAAGGAATCGGTGGTATCCCACCACATCTACTAAAGCGCCTAGTTGTGGTCGGCTCGCAGTGAGACGTGAGAGCCCCATGCAAAATGTGCCGAAGCCGGCCTCGTCAATGATGTGGCGTACTGCATCGGGCAGCCCCGTGTACCACTCCCTCGCGGAAGTGGTCCCGTACCATCGAAAAACATGAGAATCCACTTGTGAGCAGGACAAACAGATGCAAGGCAGTGTAAGAAATACAGTGCAAGGGTATGAGCAGAACAAACAGATGCAAGGCAATGTAAGAAATATAGTGCAAGGGTATGTTCAGGACAAACAGATGCAAGGCAGTATAAGAAATACAGTGCACAAGTGTGTTTGGGATGAATAGGTGAAAAACAGTGTGAGTGTGATTTACATTGCAGGAAATAAAGAGAACATGTATACCTCGGAGGCGCTATGGGATAGGTGTGACTCCGGCTCGCGTAGCAGGAGATCTTCTGGTGCACCTCGTGTAAACCCCCTGAACTGGCAGATGCTATCAGGAGGTAACACGTATACCTCAGGATGGTACGTTGCCAGGTCGAATGGCCAGATACTGAATGGTAAGGGCTCGAACTCGGGATCCATCTCCATCCTCGGAGGAACTCCGTTGTGTGGGATGTCATCCGCTATCTCAAGAAAGGATGAAAGAACGGCCGCAAGTGTGGAAAATAGGCGGGATTGCCAAAAGTCAACGAAAAATCAACTCCGAGTGAGGAAAAATGGAAGAAAAGGTCAGGGCTCGGGAGAGGGCATTGAAATCAAGGGTAACATGGGGGAAACAAACCCCAAGTGATGGAAATTAAGAAGGAGGCACCGAAGACACTTTTCAATCGGTTCAAAATGTTAAAAACTACGAGGGTTTCACGAATCGGATGTTTATGGGATGTCCGAATATGCGTTTGAAGCGCGGATTGGAAGGGAAAAGTGGTCTAGAGCACAAGGGGACTGTTTTTTAGCAAGGGAGAAGTGAAGAAATAGGGTTCGGAACCCTATATTTAAAGACCCGTGGCAAAATGTCAAAATTACCCCGAATCTGCCATCGGTGGCCAACCGGCTACCAGTGTTGGCCGATTGGCCACACTTCTGGCCGATGACCTTGTTTTGTGGCTGATGGGTGGCCGATGGCTCCCCAGAGTGGCCGGTGGGCCTCCAACGCTCTTCTTGGGTGTTTTTCTGTTGTTTCATGCCCTCATCTCTCAAGAAAGTGCAAGAAAGTACACTTTTTTAGGCTTAAGCGGCCTCCGTGGAAGCTCCGAACTGTGTTTTCAGTGTGGCACTCAATACGAACAAAGTGTATCCTTTTCATATCCTTTCGTATATCGCAAGATTGGAGAATCGCTTTTGAATGTGTTACATTACAGCGTTTTTGTCATAAATGCAAGGTTTGCATCATTATGCGCCTTTTTCACTCTTACATTGAACATGCATTCTTTAATCTCGCATTGAAGTTGTATCGCAATGTTGCATAGAGCATACGTTTACCATGTTTGTGTAGGATACGCACTTCTCACACTTGCGTAGAATGTGCGTCTCTTTGTCGTCGCATGGAACATGCATTTTGTATCGTTGCATAGAACATGCATCACCATGTTTGCATAGAATATGCATGTTGCATTAAATATGCAATGTTGATTATTATGCATAGAATATGCTTCTGTTTTGTTCCTCACATGTTGCGCATGAAGTATGCCCTAACACTATGTTACATTTTTTCGTCGCAAAGAACATCCATCCCCATGTTTGCGTAGAGAATGTGTGTTGCATTGAATATGCACTATTGTTATTTTGCATAGAACGTGCTCTCGCTTATGCCGCATAGATATGCCTCTTTTTTGTTTCTTGCATGTTGTGCATAGAAGCATGCCTCTAAAATTGTGTTATGGTTATTCGTCTTGCATGGAATATGCATTTGTATTGCATTGTACTTGTCAAGTTTCTTTCTTGTGCAGGCACAATATTGTATGTGCGGTTCATTCAAAGCTGGTGCGACCAGACGATATTGTATGTACGGTTCATTCAGCGGAATTCCAGGTAAGATCATTCATGTCCTTTGAATACCCCTGTTTTGGTTAGAAACACTCGAGTACGCCTAGTGTTTATACCGCTCTTCCTCAATCTCATTGGTTAGAAACATTCGGGTACACCTAGTGTTTACACTGGCATCTCGTTGGTTAGAAACATTCAGGTACGCCCGGTGTTTACACTGACATCCCATTGGTTAGAAGCGTTTGGACCGTGTGTCCGACGCTTATACCATCTCGTTGGTTAGAAACATTCGGGTATGCCCGGTGTTTACACTGACGCCTTGTTTTGGTTAGAAACATTCGAGTACGTCCGGTGTTTACACTGACACCTTGTTTTGGTTAGAAGCATTCGGGTACGCCCGATGCTTACACCATATCTTGTTTTGGTTAGAAGTACTCGGGTACACCCGAATGCTTACACCACTCTCCGTTGGTTAGAAGCGTTTGAACCGTGTGTCCGACACTTATTCCACCCTTTCCGGTTAGAAGCGTTTGGAATGTGTGTCCGACGCTTATACCACCCCGTTGGTTAGAAGCATTGGGTTGTGCGCCCGATGTTTATACCATCTTTCCAGTTAGAAGCGTTTGGGATGTGTGTCCGACGCTTATACCACCCCGTTGGCTAGAAGCATTGGGTTGTGCGCCCGATGTTTATATCACCTTTCCGGTTAGAAGCGTTTGGAATGTGTCTCAACGCTTATACTTCTGCTTTGGTTAGAAACATCGGAACGTTTTTCGATGCTTATACCACCCTCCGGTGTGTGCACCGCTCTCTTTTTCCCCTCGCGCGTGTCACGTTAGGATGCTTTGGCTAAATGCATCTGGACGGATTCCAATGCCCACACCGTTCTTTGCTTTGATTGCATAATGGTTGGATGTGTTTCACCTGTTATTATTGTTCTCGTTGGCTCGGAACCTTAGGGTGTGTCCTTAGGTTCACACCGCTTTTTTCGTCGCATGTGCCATGCATTGGGATCTTGTTTGTTACCTCGGGTGTGCCCGACGGTTATTGCTTTTTGCCTTTTCTGCGCGAGGCGCGGTTAAGCTTGCATGTATTTTCTTACATCATTTCTGCATGAAATGTAGTTTGGTTCGTGTTTACTTTCTTATGTGCGAGTTTGCTGTAACGTTTCTTTGCATAGCACTTGCATCTAGATGTTTTGTTACAACCCTCATTGCATGATCATAAATTATGCTTTGCATCGTGCATATCTTTTGCATCTTGCCCAGAACTACGATGGTTTGATTCCTTGCAAAGGGATACATAGGCAGCTTGTGGGTACAACCGTTCTTTGTTTTGATTGCTTGTTTGTCCAAGTCTTCAACCTTGTCAAAAATGGGTCGTCTCTGGGCTTTGACATTCACTCCCGTCATTTCATGACTTCCAAGTTCTATCAAAGAGGGGCAACTGTAGACACCCCATTTTTGACCGTCCTCAATACTTGGACGTCATCGTTTGAATACTCAATGATCATCCATGTTTGTGTTTGTTTTGAACGCCCGAAGTTCTTGGCAGAGTGCCTCGCCTTTGAGCTTTTGAAACTTGTCTGTTTTGTGCTTGATTGTGGACCAAGAGCTTGTCTCTGGCTTGTGCCCATCGATCATCAATGGTGGCCAGTCGGCTACACTGATGGCTGGTCAGCCACATTGATGGCCGATCGGGCACTAATGATGGTCGACGGCCATTTTTCTCCCTTTTTCAGATATTTGTTTGCCAGCTGTGCCAACTGTTGTTCACTGATGCTCATCTCCATACACATGTATGGAGGGATCAAAGCATGCCTTTGGCTTGATTTTCTATATAAGGGGAGGTATCTCCCCCATTTTTGGGGGTTAGACATTTTTGTGAGCAAAAATTTCCTCTCTCTCTCTCCCCCCCTCCCCCTCCCTTTATTTTGTGCTTGAAAGTGAGTTTTCTCTACACATTTGCACTAAGACCCTTAGCCAAACACCTTCATCTTGGAGCTGAGATTCTTGGAGGTCTTGTTTGAGCTCTCAAAGCTAGTTTTAGCTGAGAATTGTGGCTGTTTTGCTGCTGTGCTTCAAAGGTAAACACTTACCCCTTTTAAGCTTATTTTTGCACACTAGTTTGGCCACCTTTGCATGTTGTTTTTGGCCTAGTTTTAAACTACAAAAACCTCTATTTTTAAGGCTTAAAAATAGTGGTTTAAGTCCTTTTTGGAGTTAGGGGTGGTTCACCCTCTTTTGTAGCTTGTTTGCTAAGTGTTGTGCCATCTTTTAAAGCTTTTAAAACAAATCTTTTTTGGCCTTTTAACCACTAAATTCCAGGGAAATTTCATTGGTAAAAAGTTGGTTTGGAGGTCCAAAATAGGAGGGGGTGGCCTCCCCTCCTTGTGTCTTGTTTGCAAGTGTAGATGGCCTTACATGTGAGCATGTATTTCTACCCTTTTATAGCTTAACTCCAGCATATTTTAGGCTCTATTTTGACATGCTTTAACTCTGTTTTGGGTGGTCTTGGTAATATGGCTCATGTTTTGTATAGCTATAGTGCAAATGCCTTCACTAACTTTGTGTTTTAAGGCCTCTAATATGCATGGTATAACATCATTTTACATGTGATTTTAGTGCATATACCTCTTTCACATTCTCACTTAGTTCACTCTTTCATTGCTTTTGAGAGTTGTGCTTTGTGCCTTGTTTGCGGGTCAACATGTGAGCATGTTTTTCTTGCTTTTTATGCTTCAATTTTAGCATGTTTTGGCCACTATTTGGCATGTTTAAGCTCTGTCCAGAGCTGGTTTGGTCATTTAAGCTTGATATGGCATGCCTCTAGTGTAATGCTCTTCACTAGTTTAATGTTTTTAGCTTTTGAACGTGTTGTGCATGTGTTGCTTGCACGATTTAGCACTATTTTTCATGCCATTTCAGCACTTTAAATCCTTGCAATCTTCCTCCATGCTTCACTCTTTCATTTGTTTTGAAAGGGGCTTTGAGCCTCTTGTTGGCTTGGGTGTGGAATTGAGGCTCTCATGCCTAAAGGTTTTAATCATCTCTTGAGGGTTTCTACTAACCAATAGCATGAGGCTTCTTTCATGGTCAAGGTACTTGTGGCTTAAGCCCTCTTTCCAATTAGAGGACTTTCACATTGGACTTAACCGGTTAAAGAATGACTCGGTAATGTAAAATGCGTAAACAAAATAAGCAAAGTAAAACATGAACAAGATAAGCATTTGTGTTGCATTGCATGCGTTTGGGTTGGACGTTAATCCAAATACAAGGAATGTGGGACGTTTCATACTCAAAGTGATGAAACGTGTCACGTTTCTTGGTCGCCGTCATCCTTGATCATGCATGATAGGGTGATAGCCATTTGAGTCTTATGTGTGCATTCACTAAGGTTGTACAAGCTTGGTTCTTTGGCTATCATGCATTGAAAATGCTTGGTTGGTGGCTTAAGAGCCAAGTGCCGCACTCCTTTGAGCTTGAGAAATGAAAAGGAGGGTGAAAGTACACACATTTCTTGGAAATACTCTGTCTTGCTTCTGTTTGTGCTCTGTTGTAGCAAAAAGAGGAAGTTTAGGAGAGCAGTGGCCGACCGGCCACAAGTACTAGCCGACCGACCTCCAATAGTGGCCGATGGCCACCAATTATAGCCGATCGGCTATCAGTGTATTCTTGAGATGTGGCAAAGGCAATCTGGAGGTTGGCATAATTTTCAGAGGTCCAAAGATGTGCAAACAGAGGCATCTAAAGGCAATATAGTGGATTTTTGGGCGGAGCAACTGAGCATGCATGCATCTCTTGCCCTCGAGGCCATTTAATTGCTTTAATTAGCTAGCGTAGCTAATTAGTTAATTAAGTGTTATACTTAATTAGTTTGCGTAACTAGTTATTTAATTCATTTTGTTGTAATTAATTAGCTTAGATGGTTAATTAGTTTAATTGTCTTAATTGGCTTAGTTAGTTATTCAATTGTGTTGTAATAATTAGTTAACTAGAATAGTTAATTAGTCGTTTTGTAATGATTAGCTTAACTTAGTGTAGCTTAGTGTAGCTTAGCTTATTCATTCGGACCCTCCTCCGCGAGGGCACAATGTTGTAATAAGTGTATTGTTGCATTCATATGCCATCTTAGTAGCTGAGCCTATTAATTGCATATTGCATGTGTTGCATTAGGCATCTTAAACATAGTTAGGATCATGCATTGTTTCTAACTAGTTTTCTGTTTTGGTTTGGAGTACTCCGTAAGTTTTACGCTTTAGCATACTTGCATGTGTGTAAGTGATTGCCATGATTAGCATACTTGCCATGAGACTATGTGCTTAACTGCTAAACTACATGAATGCCTATGGATGAAGCCTTTGTTGCTTGAATTGGGACAATTCGATGATTGTGAGTTTTAAGCCCACTTTGCGAAGTGACAAATCATGTTTTAAAGCCGATCTTGCGAGATGGCAAATCCACGCTTTAGCCCACTTGCGAGTGGCAAATTCAAACCATTTTTGAAAACAAACATGAATTGTTTTGTTCCAAGTCTTGCGACTTAGTCTATACTTGTATGCTGTGCACATCACATGGTAAAGTTAACTAATAATCGGACAAGAACACATGAGGTTTATAAAACAACATATCATGGTTAGTAGAGGCCGATCTTTTTTGATCGGGCGAGCGGGGGTGCTCATTTCTGGACCTTCCCCTCTTGTACCCCAGTTCCCGAGCCGAGGCAACTTTGGTGATGACGGACACGTGACTTTTGGCACGAGTCAGAGTTTTCTAAATTTTCCAAAAACAAAATATTTAGGTGGTGACTTTGTAATCTGGCAAAGTAGTCCAATTTGGGCATTATTTGATTGAAAATCGATTTTCCAAAAACGATTTGCCGGATTCGGACTCTTTGGTAATTTATCATTTTTCACATTACACTTTGTGAGACTAGATTCAGAACCCTGATAGGAGTCCAAACTGTAGGACCAATTCGAGCCTCTCCGAGAGGGGGGCACGAAGAAAGTCGAGCTACAGAGGGAAAAAGCCACTATTTATATTTGTAGATAAGAGTCATAACTATGAAGGTTAACATTAATAGGGTCATCAAATTGCCATAACATATAATAAACTCTAACCATTAGGATTAGAATTACAAAAGTTTAAAACTTGTGAGACCCCTGACTTTTGTAAACCTTATTAGGTCTCTAAATTTTGAGTTATTATAATAAAGCCCTTAGTTCGTCGATTATTCGCAAATTAAACCCTAGAATCGAAAACGCATCACAGACGAACCCATACAAACCCTAATCGACCTTGGAAGCTTAGAAATCATTTCTAACACTCTAATATTAATTATTTAACTCTCAAATTTTAGATTAATTGCTCTAAACCTTAACTCCCGGTTTTCACAGTCTTCGTTCAGTTATTTACCTTTAAATTCAAAGCAAGATAATGCAAACCGAATTATTTTCCTAACACTAATTTATTTACTCTATACTTGAAATAGATACTTTAATTGAGCCCAAGCCCTCACATTTTTATTAAGTCACAAATTAATCCCAAACAAGTACTATTATATATTTATATATACAATTGTATCCTAAAATCTTTTTTTAACATTATATTTTTCAATTTCCAAGATTTGTACAATATATATATATATATATATATATAAAACAAGTCCATCAATTCACCATCACATGGCTAGACATCATACCTCCTAGGCTATAATCATTGTGCTTTAGTAAAAACAAATCTCTTGAAATCTTGGAGCAATAATGACTTCGGTACCTATAAAAATTTGCTATATATATGTGTGTACTTCTAACTAGAAGGTATTTACATTAGTCCTAGACCTAACTAGATCATAATTAAATACATGATTAAGGTTCTAATCCTCCTCATTCCATTACATTTAATGTGAAGCTCCTGAAAAATGTATTCTCTTTAAAAACCCTTATGTTTGAATTATTTCCTTAAAACCCCTCAGTTTCTTGAATTATTTCGAATCTTGTCAGTTAGCATTTTTTTATCGAAACAGGAATATCCTAGCCGAATTAGGTTCCTTAGCCTAATTTAAATTTAATTCTACATAAGTAAGGTTCCAAGCCCTCACTTCTTTAATTAAATTCAAGAATTTCCCCAAAAACTAGTACATGTACTTTTATACTGTAGGTGCCATCAATCAATTTGAGTTCTATATATATATATATATACTTTGGGAAGTGTGTCCATAGTACCTATATTGAATAAACAAAATGTCCCATCTCCCTTTCCCATGGCCGGCCACCCTAGGAGATTGTGAGGGGCTTATTTTCAAGAAATTGTAATTATGATATTCTAGAAACGCTAGCACCTAGTACCCCCTAAATCTAGGGTTTTGTTCCCATCACTAGTTTCACTCCAACTAGAGACCAACTAGATGTTGTCTAATCTCATGATTAAGTTCCCTAATCACTCCCTATCCCATTAGACTCCAAGTAAATCCAAACTTTTTCATCCAATTCCAACTAGTGGGCCTTTATGTCTTTTTATACCAAAACTGTCTATAAATACCACCATCCCCTAGCATGGAATACACAAACAACACCCACCCACACACTTTCGGCCTAGAGGAGAGAAAGGAGAGCAAGAGAGGTCTTGAGAGGGAGAGGAAGGAAGAGGAGAGCACTCTTGTTCAAGCTTTAGCAAGTAAGCCACGACACAACCTTCTCTTTCATTTTTCTTTTTCAAATACATGTTCTTAAACATTCTAAACATTGTTTTCAGATGTGTTATTGATGAGTTACTTGTGTTAAAAATGATAAGAGTTGAGCCATGATTCTACTTCTCTTGTATTTTCCCTTATTTCGGTACAAAACTATCTTTTTCATACCAATCTCTCAAACTTGCCAAAGGCACACTTTCAAGCAAAATTTATGAGTTTAATAAATGTTAGTTAGCATATTTTCATCACAAAAGAAACGAAAATTTTCCCTTAGTGGATCTCTTTTCTCACAAATCTTCTTGTTTTGAGTATTGTGACTTAAGAATCTGTTTTCGCAGCCAACTTTCAAAATTTCTAGAAAAATGTAGACAATTATTCTAGACCTCTATTTTATGTCAAAATCTTCCTTAAGGAGTCATATTTCAATTAAAATTGGTTTCATTGGAAAAGAGTAAGCGGTTTGTAAGAAAATCAAATTTTCGTAACGGTCGACGAATCTGGACAGCGCTGGAACATTTCTTAAATAACTAAAAATCTAGAAAAGCTATTAAATTTCCGAAACATGTTCTGAAAACTAGATTAAATTCTCTACGAACCATAGGAAGACCGAGTTTAGTAAAAATCTAAAACAACCCTTTTGATTTTAATCTTTAACGGGTATTAAATCTGAAAATTCTGTTTGGCATTCAGTGTGTTTGGTTTGAGTTTTTTGGATTAAGTTTTTTGAAAACTGAGTTTTTTGGTTTTCGTGTTTTTTTTGTTTTTAGTGAATATTTTTAAAATTTTAAACATTTTTTAAACTTTTTTAGATGTACTTTACTTAGATTTATCTAAAAAGTAAAAAAAAAATGTGAAAAAATATTTTAAAAAATTAAGAAATACATAAAAATACAAAAAATGTACTGAATTCTTGTATTTTTTTTGTATTTTTGGTATTTAGTGAATTTTTAAAAGATTTGTTTACATTTTTTTTACTTTTTAGGTGTATTTATGTTAGGTGTGTCTAAAAAGTAAAAAATTTGCATAAAATATTAAAAAAAATTCAGTAAAAACAAAAAATTCATAGGGTTATGTATTTTATTTTAATCATTCGATGGTGCTCACACTTATGCAAATCTGGAAATTATATTAATGTGCAAATTTATTCCCTTAACTACTTAAATATGCCTAGAACTACTTGTGCCTATCTTCATATGTGAATCTCATGTGTTGTAATCTTGTTTCCTTTTATTTGTGCTATCTAGTTGTTCAAGCTTGTGCAATAAATGTTGTTTCAAGAGCATGTCCTAACTCTAACTTAAATTATCTAACTCAAACGGGAAACTTAATGCGTGGTAATGGGTTGCGAATTTTTGGACAAGATTACTAAGATATTGGTTGGTTGACGGGGATGCGTTCCCTATTTGGAAGTTAAAGTCTTGCGCAAGTGGTTTTCGGAACCCTTGAATGGAGCGGTTGTATTTGGACACTAAGTATTTGGTATGAGGAGGGATTTGGGCAAGGCCCATTATTACTGTCTCTTTTGAGGCCCTGCGGTTGGCGCTATGCGGTATATAACCGTTGGTAGGCATCCGAGGTTAGTTCTGCAACAAAGCAGCAAAAGAGGGGGCATACCGAATAATCCACGTCGGATTCTTGTGGTTGGGAGGATGAAGTCTCTTTGGGGGATTTCTGGATTTCTAGATTTCTAACATCTAACCTTGTAATCCTTTATTATTGAATAATTATCATGTTTCATTACTTGTTTGTTATATTTGTGGCTATGTATTGGACTGGGAAAAATGGATGGGGTGTGTGTGCGTTTACTGGGCATTCAAAACTCATGGCGTTTCATGCCAGGTATCGAAGAAACGTACGAAGCCAACAAGGAGTCAAAGACATTTGAAGACTTAAGTTTTCCTTAGAGAAATTTTGGGAACCATTTCGCTCATTAGTCCAATTGTGCCTTTATTTATTGTTTTTGGATTGTATTTGTAATGGAACTCGTTTTGTAAGTTTAAAAATTTGAGACGCTGTAATAATTATTTACTTTGTAATCCTATGCCTATCTTTGCGTTGCTTATGAGACCTCGCGTCAATGCCTTTTTAAGATCTGTCAAAAGGGTGGTGCGCTACCTAAGAAAGCTGGACTTAGAAGGGAGGCTAACTTGACTACTCCGGCGATCTGGGATCTTACTCGGCCATTGGCCATAGGACTCATTAGTGTCATTTCCTAGACTCCTAACCTTAGATAAACTCTGTATTTAATTGATAATATATTCCTTGAAGTTCGAAATTTTTTGGGGCGTTACAAAACTCCTTGTCACTAATATGGCCATCAACTCCATCATAAAAAAATAAGAGTTAAAAAGTCTAAAACTCCCATGTGCTTAATATATACAAATAAATATGTATATAATGATGTTTGAATAATTTAAACAGATGAGTCGCAAAATGGATACGGGTGTTGGGTCACAACCTGATCCAAGGCCAATCTTAAACACACGTACAAGCTAAGCCTGACACAACACAGCTCAGCCCATGCTTAAGACTAGATCCAAGTCCAAGTCCAAGTCCAAGTCCAAGACCACACTCAGCACATGCACAAACATAAGCCTAGACTCAATCCAAACCAATACTAAGTCCAAATCTAAGCTCAACTTTTATTGATACCCACTTTATGAGACAATTCTCATTCACAACCTAATGATTACGGCTTATTATTTTTGTATTGTAACCTTCTTACTTAGGAGAATATAAAATCACTTAAACTCACCTCAACCGATGGTTGGGTCTCACTTTAATTTCACATTAAAGTTGCCGGAAACTATTATTTTCCAACAAGTGTCCTGTAGCCAGCAAAACTACTCCATGATCACTTGAACAGTTTTTCACTCTAGAGGATCCCATTCCCATACCATGTCCCCAATTTTTATCTTCCTAACCTTCTTCTTCTACATATACTCCTATATATATTCCTAGCTCTCTCACCACACTCCACTGACTCTCACTACTATATCTAGGTATTGATATTCACAAAGTGTAATGATAATGATTGACATTGATAATTTTTTACATTGATAATTTGTAGTGCTAAAGTGTTTAATTTCATCATTTGCTAACACAATCAGTTTATTATAGGGTAAACTACCAATAGGTCCTAATAGTTGGACTTAATTCCCATCAAGTCGTATTAAAAATAAGTCTTGGTAAAATTGTCGCTAAATATAATTTTTTTGTGACAATTTTTTATATATGTCACTAAAAATTGATAATTAGTGACTTTTTTTTGTCATAATTTTTATAAATTGTCATTAAAACTTACAATTAGTGACATTTTTTTCTGACAAATTTTTCTCATAGGACCTATTAGATAATAAGTCCACTTATTAGGACCTACATGTAAGTATATAGCTTCGTAGTGCTGAAGTGTTTAATTTCATCATTTGCTAACACAATCAATTTATTATATATATAGCTTTTTGTTGACTTTCTCTCATTGTCATTTGTATTTCAGAGTTGGTTGCCAAATGGCAACATCATGGATGGAAAAGCTGCGGAAGGCACTGCCATGGATTGGTGTTGTATTCCTCCAGCTAGTCAATGTGGGGAATACAATCATCACCAAGGCCGCTTTATCGGAGGGCATGCATTTCTCTATGCTATCATGTTTTAGAAACATAATAGCATCAATTACGTTGTTACCCATTGTCTTCATACAGAGGTATATAGTTTTACCTGTCTCTTCTTTTATTCTAGAATAATTTTATTTTTGTTATTAGCAATTTCTTTTATAAATAAAGTAATAATAAAATACAACATTCAAAACACAACAGTGAGCAATGACAAACTAAACAAAAAATAGAGCAGATAAACACATCAATGGATTTGTGTTCCAACTAATCAAATTATATATATCATTCAAAAGTAGGAACATCCTAATTTATAATTTATATGTACACCTTAGGGATTCATTCATGAAACTGTAAGTAGGAACATCCAGATGATATAATACAAAGTAGGGGTGAGCAGCGGATATACCGATCCGCCAAAACCGACCGAACCGAACCGATCCGCCGTATTTTGGACGGATGCGTGATGACGAGCGGACGGTTGCGGATTGATTTTCTCCAATCCGCCAATTTAGCGGACGGATGGCGGATTTGAGATTTCTTTGGCCGCAACCGAACCGCCAAACCGCCAAATCGCGAGCACCCTAGTAATTTATAAGATTTTGTATTTTCAATTTGTTTAAATATTATGTTTGTGTTTTCAATTGAAAAAAAGTTTAAATATTCTGTTGAAAAAAAGTTTTTAACTTGAATATATTTTTTGAATTGAAAAAAATAAATATATTATTTATCTATATTTTTTGGTTTTTAAATCTAGCTCTAAAAATAATAAATTGAAAATATGATATATGCTAGTTGGTTTTTGTTTTCAAAAACATATGTAGATGTAACAATATAGAGACATACAATCTCTACTACTGCTCTGTTCATGGTTTTGGTAGTTTGAATTATTATTATATTTTAAAAATCACAGATTGTAATACTTTATGTGGATGAATCATGCTGTGATTGTAATATGTGGATGAGGCATGCAGTGATCGTGATATTCTAAAGTTTCAAACTTTCTTTCTTTAGATAAGGCATACAATGATTGTAATACTTTTTTAAGTCATTGACTGTAATACTTTCTTTTTCTTTTTTTTTTCTTTTTTTTTTGAGGAAGTGCACAAGTTGAATTATGTTGAAAATTTATAAAATTTTAAACCGCCAAACCGATTCGCATCCATCCGCCAAACCGCCAATCCGCTCAATCCACATCCGCCGGATTGGCGGACGGATGCGGATTGATTTTCTTCAATCCGCCAATCTGGCGGACGGATGGCGGATTGAAAGTTCTGTGGCCGCAACCGACCTACGCCCACCCCTAATACAAAGATCATTAAAATGTATTAACATTTATGATCATAGGTAAAGAATGGAACTTGAGTTATTTAATAGATCATTAAAGTCTTAATTTGCATATTTTTTATATAATGCATAAATTATTATTTTCAAAAGTAGCATGACTAGGAAATTGATAACTCTAAAAATATGGACTTCTCTATAAGATCTAAATCATTTTATTAGAAAGAATATTACAATAATTGAAGAAAAAAAAATTACATTTAAATAAAAAATTTTGAAATGCCCAAAATCTATCTCAATAACTATGATTTACGACTATCTCAATAGTTCTCATTTACGTCAACTGTAAAGTTCTTATGTAATTGCTTAGAAAATATAATATCATAATTATCATGAAAAATAAACTATAATTGATTAAATCACTAATATAATATTTTCAAATTAAATTTATCAACTAACATTTTTAGTGATTTGTGGAAAAATATTCAACTCATTCAAAAAATATCTATATAAAAGTAAATTCCAAATACAATTCATGCATAGTACAAGTCCAAAACTAGTTCTAAGTAATTCTCTCTCATTCTTCACATTTTTTTCTTTTCTTTTTTGATTAGCAAAGAAATGATAATATATTCAATGAAGAAGAGGAGTTCAACGTCAGAGCAAAACTAGACAGAAACACCATTTTTTTTTTTTTTTTTTTTTTTGGGGGGGGGGGGGGGGGGGGGGGGGGAACTCACAGCACCAAGGCACACTGCACCAAATCAGATGTTGGAAAGACACAACAACACAAAAAATACTCATCAAAGCAAAATGCAAGAAAACAGAAAATACTCAGTCCCTTAATCAATTTTACCGTTTCTTACCATCAATGTAATGCACAAACACATTAGAACTCTGATTTTCCCACATTAGCTTTAACCCAACTAGATGTTCTGAACTCTATGAAGTATGGATTTTTTTAACAAATATAGCGTGCCCGTATTAGATATATATTGAGTACATGAAACAAATACTTAAATTTATTTTCTAATTTTTTTTTTTTTTTTTGTTAAAAGACTGAGACCCCCACCACCCCCAGTAAATTGTGATTGCTTCATATATATATATATATTTTTTTTATCGTCCTATGGCTGCCCCCTACGTGTATGTAGGGGTGCTAGGGGTCACCCCTCACTGGGGGTCTAGATCACTGCTCTTTTTTGTTTTATACCCCAAACGTACTTAGTATATATATCCAAGTTGTACCTCAACCGGAATAGTAAGCTTAGGATTTTTAATTTTTTTTTTTTTTTTTTTTTTTTTGTGGTTAGAATTATTTTAAAATCAAGTTTTTGTTCGTAAGTTAATTAACATAATGATATTTAATTTTGATTTATACTTTATTTTTTGTAAATTTGATTTGAACAAACTAAAATATTTAACCAATTTTACATTATTTTAAATTAAAAATAAATTATTTTTTTATGAACATACCTTGCTGTACTCATACTATACTTTTTTTTTTTTTTTTTTTTTTTCTTTTTTTAATTATGCTGTTGATATCATGTTGGAAATGCTTTGAAATTTGGCCTACTTGGAACCAATATTGAGGTAGGACCCATGAACCTATTGAGATTGGTCTGAGTGGTTACATGTATTATGTTGTGTGGTGATTAGTATTGTTAATTGGTTTGATAAAATCATTTACGAGCAAATGAAAAATTGACTTCAAAGTAACCTCCATAAGGAAGTGTTGGTGCAAGCATACTATAGGAAAACTATGAAAGCTAGATGAGTTTATAAGCTCTAGGATTGGATTTGGGTTTGGATTCCAAGAGACACCCCAATTTTGTGTAGGAGAGTGAGTTAGATAAAAAGACACCATGCGCTACCGCTGCCCCACTCGCTCAAATGTAAGGTCCAGGTTACTTTGTATCTAATTATTTGAATTTCAAATCTGAATTGTTGTGTTGCATCCCTTCCTTCTCTGTGATCACGTCTATTTGTTCTCGAATATATCTATTTTTGCTGCAAACAGCCACTTCGATGGCTATAAATACCCTCCTCTTCCAGCCAAGCCTCATACCCAAATTTCTGACTCTTTGATTTTTTATTTTTATTTTTATTTTTTTTATTTATTGCACTTTAAGTTTGTATTTGCAATTGTAACATTCTGTTCAAATTTCAAATGTGGCATATCTCTATTATTTTTTATATTCTGAAATTCTAAAACTTGAAAGTTTTGTTAAAATCTTAACTTTGTTTTCTCCGAATTATTTTCTGTACACAATTTATGTTCACACAAGTACATGTACACTAGTTTCTAACACCCATACTTGTGCACGTGCTTCAAACCCCGCCACTTTATAACCTCTAGCCAAACTTTCCAAGAAAAATCAGAGTATAAAAGAAGGTGATCTGCTCTTTCTTCACATTATTGATTGTATCTCTTCTGATTGTCTTGGCTAGCAGTTTAAGATTGTAGCTGAATCCTTCCTTAAATTTTCATTGCATAAAAAAAAAATTTAATATTAATGTTTTGTTTTTTATTCTGTTGTATTTAGTTTTTGGTATACAATAGAAAAACTTACATATGCATAGCAAAAAAATTGAAACTTACGGCTTCCATATACATATTTATGTTTTTGTCAACAGACATTCATTGCCCAACAAGACGATGGGGATATTCCTACAGATTTTAGCTCTAGGAGTTCTCGAGTAAGTACATTAGTGTGAAAATCATAGTGAAAAAAAATCATTAGAGTTTTAAATACTAATAAACCTTAAATTTATGGAACAGGCCAGGTCTAGATCAGAATTTTCTATATGCTGGATCCAAACAAACACCAGCTAGTTTCTTGTCCTGTATGGTTGGTGTCCGTCCTGCATTGACTTTCATTGCTTCTTGGATTTTTAGGTATGTTTTGTAACTTTATTAAAACTTACATATATTAATTTCAAATTTACATATTATGTTCAATTTTGTTTGCTAAACGAACAACTTTCTTTTTTTTTCACTTGTGGGTGCGTCTTCTTTTTTCTTTTTTTCTTTTTCTTTTTTTCTTTTTTTATATTGTTCGGAATTGATATTCAGTTTAGAGGCAGTTAGATTTAATCAGAGCACCAGGCAAAATTGATAGGTACTATAATTATGGCAGGAGGCGCCATAATTATAGGACTTTATAGTGGCCCTACTATATCTTCATCACTCCACTCGGATGTTCGTGAACAAGAATCCGGGGTTAAAGAGCACTATATCATGGGTTCTACCTATGTGTTCATTTCAGTGGTCTCATATGTTCTCTACATCATTTTATCGGTAAAGTTTTCATTCATTTATTATTTTATTTTATTGCTACAACTCCTTTGTTTTATTGTTGTGATTGTTTGTTGCTTTAACCATTTGTTACTCTTCATTGAACAAAAAGAAAATTGCTACATGAATGCTCTTTAATATGCATAACTTTTGTGTTATTCCAAATTGGAGATAAAAAAAAATTCACTAACCTAAGAAATATTAAGATTCAATGTAAGTGGAACTTTCTGTATAACATACTTGTTTAGACCTAAGAAATATTCATAAATTAGTATCGTGAGTTTAATAAATATTATGTGGGTTGAATTTGCTAGTGGTCCGCTACCCTAGTGGTTAGGTTGAAAAACTATTTTGAACTACTGATTTTATAAGATACATAAAATTTAATAACATCCACAAATAGATCTAATTATCAGTTTAAGGTTTCTTTGAGAGCTTTTATCTCTTTATAGGATTATAGTTACATATCGTAGCGTGCTTGAGCAAAATTTATTAGTTAATTAATTTTTTGCAGAGCAAATCAATATCTTCATGTTTATTGACTTTTTAATTTTTAATTTTTAATTTTTTTCTTTTAGGGAAAAGTTGTTATGAAATACCCTGCACCTCTTGCCCTTACGGCATACGTTTGCTTGACCGGAGCTGTTATTAACACTGGGGTTGCATTGGCTTCGGAAGTAAGACATAAAGTTTCATGGAGCATTGGGTGGAACATAAAACTACTTTCTTACTTCTATGTCGTGAGTAGAACCACTAGTAACTTACTTGTTCATTACTTTACAAGTCCATATTTTTAATTTGTTACAAACTAACCTTTTTGTTGACTTTATTTATTGATAATTGCAGGGCCTTGTTGTATCTGGTCTGGCTACATATGTTCAGAATATGCTGATAAAGAGCAAGGGCCCGGTATTTGTCACTGCCTTCAGTTTTAAAAGATTTCATATGTAAAGAATTTTTTAGTAAATACCTTTACATATGAAATCTTTATCTACTAAGTATATCTATATATGTGTGTACTTTTAACTTTGCTATTAATTTCAGTGTGATAGGAGCGATTCTGATTATAGGTGGATTGTTCACTTTATTATGGGGCAAAAGCGGGAGAGAAGAAGTGTGTTTCTTAGCTTCTTCTTCGAAACGCATCATCTTCTGCAATTCTGTTATGGATAGGCCAATTTTATTGATGAAGGCTTAGCCAAGTTGTATGCACACCCTTTTACAGGCTTTATATAGAATTGAACTTGTAATAATAATATTCTTAATCTTTATATTGCAGTTGTAAATGTATAACTCAATGAAAACTCAAATATTTCCCACCTAATTCCTTGCCCTGATGAGGCCTCAAACATTTGTCCTTGCATGTTGTGGCTAACAGTATATGAACACTACTTTAATTTTTAATTTTTGCTATGAAAATAATTTCAATAAAAAATAATAAATATTTGTTGAAATATAATTTTGGTCACTAAACTAGTCAGGAAAACATCTACTTAAATTTTTCTACAACAAAAATCCCAATTAAGTAACTTGCAACAAAAAATATAAAAACAATTTTTAGCAACTAAAAATTGCATTTATGTCGCAAAAAAAAATAATAAATAAATAAATAAATGATGCTTATAAATATGCTTCTTCACAAATTGCTTACACAACAAAGTCTTTCTGAACTTAAAAGGATTTGCCTTTGTATAGTTTTGGTGAAACTTTACTCCTAGTTTAGAGTTTAGTTCACAATGACAACATATTATATATTTTAAGAATTTAGCATCACTTGATTTTAACGACACAATAATAATACTGTGTGATAGGATAAAGTTTAGAATGGCTGTGTGGTTCAAGAAAGTGTTTAAAGATCATGAATTCACAGTGCATGATTTTCTCTTTAACTTGAAGCTTATTAGATTCTGTTTGGGTGGAGGTGCGAGGGCAGTGCTATAAG
This sequence comes from Camellia lanceoleosa, assembly GCA_025200525.1. Lineage (NCBI taxonomy): Eukaryota > Viridiplantae > Streptophyta > Magnoliopsida > Ericales > Theaceae > Camellia > Camellia lanceoleosa. The sequence goes on from CM045769.1 coordinate 84,569,723, forward strand.
GATGTTTAGTTCTGGGGTGTCTTGCTGCTGGGATATCCCATTTTGTTCAGTGGGGGGCCTCGCAGTGGGATATTCAATGGTTGGGTGGATTGATGAAAGTGGAATCTTGGTGGAGGTTAATAATTAGTTTTGTTGTTCAGTGGGGGACCTCACAGTGTGATCTTCTGGGTGGATTGATGAAGTTGGAATTTTGGTGGAGATTCAGTCATCAGTGAATGAAGCAGTTCTGGTCTGGGCTGCTGAATACATTAGGGAGCTGAGGTCTGTGCTGCTGCTGTATGCTGGAGTTTCAGGAAGGTGGCTGCTGTTTGTGGTTGGCTTCTGCTGTTTGTGGAGTGGTCTGCTTTGAATGTGCTGTGATTGTTGCTTTGTATTGCAGTAGGTTTGGTGTCTGAGTGGTGGCTTTTGCATCAGATGCTCTGTTTAGTTTGTTTTGTTTTGGCATCTCCAGTTGGCTCTCCTGTGTGGGCAGCTGCAGGGCTGGTTGTCTTATGCATGGGTGCCCAAATCTGTTCTGATTTGTCCTGTTCTGAGTTACTGCTTTGTTCAGTTCTGAGTCTTGTTGCTTAGTTGAATTGGTGCTGATCTGTGTTGTTTTGGTGCTGTATGGTATCTGTTCTGTTATATTGCTTAATTGTAGAATTATGTCTCAATCTGTTTGCTAATCAGCTGAATCTGTTTACCGAGAAGAGTGCTAATGGTTGCGGTAAAAAAGAAGATCTATATATGGACTGATGCTGATGTCCATTGCCTGCTGTTAAGAGGTAGTATTGCTGCTATTGCTGCTGCAGAGTTGCATACAATCAACAATATGTGCTGTAGCATTTGAGAGGAACATATCAGAATGGGATCTTCATTTTGGTGCTATGCTGTTGTGATGCCTTTAGTGTTGTTTTGATATACTTTGTTTTGTTGCTACTGATGCATTGGTGATATGATGTCTGCTATGCAAGGGACGGGGGGGTGTTGCTGCTGCTGATGCATGGGTGCTATGCTATCTGTTATGCTGATCCCAGATTTGTGAATCCGTTTATGTGCTTTGTTGCTCTGTCCCTTAGCGGAATGATCTGTTTAGCTGTGGACTGTTATATGCTGAACTAATGCTCCAGCAGAGGGGTTTATGGATGAATGGTCTTCAAGGGGTGTGTTATGTTGGTTCTGCTGTTAGGCTGGGCTGCTGAGTTTGTAGTTTTTTGGTTGCTTTTGTTTGTTTTGTTTTTGTTTTTGCTCGGCATGTTGGTTTCTCACCAACTTGGAGCTTGGAGTTTGTGCTAGCAGATGATTTGGTGTGCATCTAGGTGCCGACCTAGTTGGGATCTAAATGTTTCACTGTGATGCTTTTTGCACCCTTCTCTTTATTGATGTACGTTATCATACTCTGTATGTTTTTTCCATCAATAAAGCTTCTTTTTTTTTGCTGATCAAAAAAAAAATACTGTTTGGTTTTGTTTTTAGAATTTATTTTTTATAAAAATTTTGAAAAAATATAGATTAATTTGATAAAAATAAACACTAAAAATTATGATAATTATTGCTAGATTATATTGACTAGATTTACTTATTCATAAGTTTTAAGTGGAATTTTTTTTTAATGTAGTTACCTTTTATTTTTACAATGAGAAAATTCAAAAAATTTTAGATGTATTTGGTGTTTGTGAAATGGTAATTTGTGATTAATATTGTAATAACCCCATCGTGTAATACTTTCAATTTAATTAATGACGGAGATTTGAATTTTAATTGTCTACTATTCTGATTTAATTTGGGAATTTTGAAAATTTTGGAGACTAATTCGTATACGATTGTATTGAAGATTTATTTAGAATTAGAAATTGAAAGCCTGATTGGCTCAAGAAAGGATAAATAGTGAATCGAATTATTTTAATTTTAAGTATCGGACCATATAAGAGTTTAATTAAAAAAATATGATTTAAACTGATAAATTTAAATATAATTAATTGGGCTCTAATGAAAGTCAAATTAGGCTAATTAAATTCTGTGAGACTTGTGATTAGTCATGAATTGGCTAATTATGTTGTTGATGTTGAATTGCATGTCTAAGGATGTGAATTATAAAGATTTGAAATTATATCTGTTGATTGTAGAAAATTTTGTTGAATTTATAGCTTTAAATTGAAAATTGAGGACCTTAGACGTGCCAGAAAACAAAACCGATTAAATATTTATGATCAGCATGATTTTTAGAGTCTAGTATGAAGTTTTGTAAAAATCTAATTCAGAATGAATTAAATTTATTTTATTAAATATTATATCTTCTATTTATATATATAAGTATATGGACCTTAGTTGAGATAGACTCAACAAAAGAAAGGAAAAGAAAAATCTGGAGAGAAGAGAGAGAAGCAAGAGAAAAAAAAGAAAAAGCTCAAGATTGAAGAAAAAACATGGGAAAATTGAAGGAATTGTAAGGGAATTCAAGAATTCATTACAACAAATCACATTTTTGGCGACTAAATTTTTAGCGCCAAAAGTCATTTTTTAGCCGCCAAAAATTTTTGCCGACTAAATTTTTTGGTTTCCCGTTTGGTCGTTGACTAATTGTCAGCAAAAGAATTGGCGACTATTTTTTTTTTAGTCGCTGAAAGTCGCCAATTGGCGACTAAAAATTTAGTTGTCCAAAATAAAATATATTTTTTTATCAACAAAATGAAACATTATTGATGAAGAAAGCAATACATGCGAAAACTTACATCAACAAAGAGGGAAATGCAAAGAGCATCAACGCTAACCTTAACAATCCCAACTAGGTTGGCACTATTAAGGAAGTACAATCATTTGCAAGTACTTAACCCAAAGATTTGTGAGAAACCAATCAAGAGGAACCAAAAAAGACAAGAAAAGCAAATAAAACAGAACAACAACACTAGCAAAAGCTGCACAGACCAATAAGACATCATACACCATAAGAAACAGGTTGAGCATACAAGAAGAGTCGCACAAAATCAACGAGATACGCGCAAGAAACACCAAAGAAAACCCAAGAGCATACACCAGAAGATACTCCAAAGAAGACAAAAAATCTTTGAGCAGAGCAGACCTTACTCTTCAGAAGAAAAACCAAGAGCATACTACAACAAGATAGACCAACAGACCTTTGAGCAACACTATGAGCAGACCTTACACCAGATCTTGAGCGGGCCTTAGACACAACCCTTTACCATGCCAATCAAACATTTCAAACCAATCCAATCGAACAACAAAGATACGCACCTTGCACCAAAGCCACTAACATCGCACCATACAAGAACAAACCTTTCACAACAGCAGACCTTACTCCACAGCAGCTATGCAGACTTCAAGAGCATCATACAACACCAAAGAAGAAACAAATAGCAACACCAATCTTCAATCCAATCAAGAAACATAACAAACTGAAGCCTTAAGGCAGAGCATCTGTTAGCAGTAGAGTAAAGATCAGTGACCCTATAGCCAATCATCTGTTGCATGCCCCCAAACTTGAGCCAATTCATTCAACCTCCATTTCTGATAAAAAGACTAGTCTCCACAGAAGCATACCAATGTCTACACACAGAAGTATACCACATCAGATCATACACCAGCAGCAAACTTGTCTCCACAGCAGCCAAATCTTTTAGCAGATCTTAGACACATTCCTTTACCTGATCAAGGTTGTTGATAAAGTCATCAACATAGTATATATTCCTTTTCATGGAAACTTTAATCCATAAGGCAAATCTAACTTTAATAAGCTCACAGAGATCAGTTCCACGAGGCTAGACTCCATTAAATACACAATCATTCCTTAGCTTCCAAATGGACCAAAGAACAAATAAAGGTAAAGCCCTCTATAATCTCCTAACCTTTTTCTTATACTTGCCACCTAACCACCAATAAAACAAACAATCAATAGACCCAGGCACCACCCACAGACACCCCCACCATTGTAGCAAATCTGTCCAAAATTTCTAAGAAAAATGACAATGTAGCAGCACATATACAGCAGATTCATTCTCAATTTTACAAAAAGCACATAATATTGAAGCACTACTATTAAGAATACCAATATGCTGTAAAAAGTCGCCAATTTTTACTCTATTCCTCCAAGCTAGCCAACCAAAAAATTGGATTTTAGGGGGTAAAACAGTGTTCCGCACAAACTTGCTTAATGACAGATGAGGACCTAAGAGAGAGTCATTGAACTGATACAAAACAGATGCCTTATGGCTGCCACATGCTGACCCAATCCACATAGAACAGTCCTCCACATTGAGTCGTAAAGAAGGGGCATCCTTTATAGCAACAACCGATCTGTTTACTTCAATCTTTTCCCAATCATAAAAATTTCTCCTAAAAGCTAGATTCCACTCCTCTAAACTGGATCTCTTGTCATAGAAGCTAAAAAGTGATCCTCCTTTATCAACAAACAAACTAGAAAGTCTAGGAAACTAATCTTTTAAACATCTGCTTCTAAGCCAACAATCATGTCAAAATTTGATCCTTCTTCCATTCCCAACCCTTAACTGGAGCTTCTCTACATAGGACTCCACTAATGATTGATTATGCTCTGCCACTGTGATAATATCAATCCAAATTCTAGAATGTCTAGAAGATAAACTTATAGGTGGGGTCCAACTACCCTCCTCAATCATGTATTTACTACACAACAACCTTCTCCATAAAGCATTTACTTCCTTCCCAAATTTCCACCACCATTTGAGAAGAAGACTAGCATTAACATCCTTGATTCTTCTAATACCGAGACCTCCTTGATCCCTACTTTTTGACACATCAGTCCATTTTACCAAGTGTACTTTCCTCTTCAGATCATTTCCTCTCCAAAGGAAAGCAGCTTGAAGCCTTTCAATCTCTCTAACAACTCCAATGGGCATTCTGAACATACATAGATAGTATATAGGTAAGCTAGACAGGACAGACTTGATCAACGTTAACCTGCCTGCAAAAGAGAGAGTTCTTCTCTTCCAACCAGCCAACCTAGCTCTAACTTTATCCAACACTGGCTTCCAAATTGATTTCCTACCTGGATTAGCACCTAATGGAAGGCTCAAAAATTTCAATGGTAAGCCTTGAATCTTGCAATTTAGAATATCAGCATAGGATGTCAAGGTATCATCATCCACACCTACTCCACACACTAGACTCTTATGAAAGTTTATCTTCATTCCAGATAGCATTTCAAAACATCTTAGAACTCTCTTAATATGAACTAGTTGATCCAAATCAGCCTCACAAAACAACAAAGAATCATCAGCAAATTGGAGATGAGAAATCATCACTTCATTCACCCCAACTTTTACCCCATTTACGAATCCTTTTTCATAAGTTCTGTTCATCAAGATATTCAACCCTTCAGCCACCATAATGAATAAAAAAGGTGATAAAGGCGCTGTTTGGGAAGTCCCCAAAGAGGCTATTATAGCCTAAAAAAAAAATTTAATCAAAAAGCCCACTTTTGCAAGTATTTTCAAAAAAAAAAAAAAAAAAAGAGGATCGAATAGTGGCAGTAGTAGGTGTGCCTACATCGACTAGAAAGTTGTTCCATCAATGCATAATTTACGATTTTACCCCTTGATAACAATTTAAAAAAATATTTTTTTAGGGACAAATTTGTCATTTTAATTTTAAACATCATTTCAACACATTTTTCAATACAACAACTCAAATAAAATCCATCTCATCTTCCCAAACACAAAAACTAAAATAGCCTACTAAAATAGCCAAAAAGCCAAATAGCCTACTAAAATAGCCACTTCCCAAACGAGGCCAAAGAGTCACCTTGTCTAAGGCCCTTTTGTGGTGAAAATTCAGCTGTTGGTGAACCATTCACCAGAACAGACAACTATGCTGCGGACACACAAACCCTCATCCAAGATATCCATTCTGACTCAAACCCAAAATTAGCTAGCATAGAAAATAGGAATTCCCAGTTAATTGAGTCATAAGCTTTCTCAAAATCAAGTTTAATAACCAGCCCTTTCTTTTTGGATTTTTTCCATCCATCCACAATTTCATTTGCAATAAAAACTCCATCAAGTATACTTCTCCCACCTAAAAAAGCAGACTGTGGATCCCCAATAACTTCAGGCAGTACTCTCTTAAGTCTATGAGCAAGGACTTTTGAGAGAATCTTGTACATATACCCCACCAAACTAATAGGTCTAAAGTCAGCTAGTCCAAAAGGATTATCAGTCTTAGGAATAAGAGTGATAAAAGAACTATTGATTCCATAGGAGAGCTAGCAAAAAGAATGAAAATCCCTCATGAAGTGCATAACCTCATGTTTCAATAGCTTCCAAAATTTCTGAAAAAAATAGGAGATTAAATCCATCAGGGCCTGGAGCCTTATTTCCATCACAGTCCTTTATTGCTACACTTACCTCGCATACAAAGAATTCAACTTCCAACTCACAAAAAGCATCACTGGCTTCAATTGACTTAAAGGTGTCTCCCAGAGTTGGTCTACCTTCCCAGCTTTCGGTGAACTGCCTCTTGAAATGATTTAAGACCTCAAGTTTCACAATATCTGGCTCCTCAAAAACTTCTTCTTCAACTGTGATAGAATTAATTGAGTTTCTATTCCTTCTGCTACTAGCCATAACATGGAAAAACCTAGTGTTCCTGTCCCCATTGATGATCCAGTTTACTCTAGACTTTTGATGCCAAAGCTTTTCCATCATTCTACTAAGCTTCCATACCTCCCCTGTCACCTCCCGTCTTCGGTTTTTTTCAGCTTCAGATAAAGCTCTGTCTTCGCAATAATGTCAATACCATGCAACTCTTCCTCTGCCTCCTTTAGTTTTGTAGATATACATTCCCAAAAACTTCAAAGTTCCATTTTTTTAGCTCCAACTTAAGCAGTTTTAGCTTCTGAATCAGTATATACCCAGCTCTCCCAGTAATCCTAGTTTCAGACCAAATTTTTTCCAAAACAGAGTTGATACTTGGGTGCATAGTCCATGCATTAATGAACCTGAAAGGCCTTGGCCCCCAGTCCCTCTCATCTTCCATTAACAAGAGAGGGCAATGATCAAAACAAGTCCTAGGAAGACCCCAGAGTTTGAAATTAAATTTTTGCAACCACTCAAGATTTAGTACAACCCTATCAATCCTACTCTATTTCTCCCCCTCCTGAGCATTACACCATGTGTACTTCCTACCAAGCAATGGTAAGTCGTTCAACTCGCATTTTTCGATGAAAGCATTTATTCCTTCATCCCCTTTTCCCTTGTAGAGCAGCCCACCCTTTCCCTAATAAATCTGATCTCATTAAAATCTCCCCCCCCCCAAGCACCATGGTTTCGGAAAATTAGCCTTTAATTTTAACAAATTCTCCTAAAAAATACCTCTACTGCTGACATCATTTGGTGCATATACATTCAGTATAGCACAATCAAATGAGTTTAGTATTGTACCTGACAAGAGAACAAATCTTCTCCTGCTACAACAGTCCTTTAGCTGAAATAAACTTGGATCCCAAATGCAAAGTAATCCCCCAGCTGTTCTATCTAAATCCACTGCCATAAATTCCATGTTACTCTTACCCCACAAGGTTCGAACTTCACTTTCTGAAATAGAAGCTTTCTTAGTTTCCTACAATAAAACAAAATCAACCCTCCTTTCATAAATGAGCTTCCTAATCCTTCCCCTCTTCTCAGATTTCCCTAAACCTCTGATATTCCATGACATCATCTTCATCAGAAACCAAATAATTCACCAAATTCCCCTAGTTGAGACACGAGACCCCCTATGCGATCTTCCTCTCCTGTCTTCTTCCTCTGTCAATTAATTCAAGCTCAACCAGCTTCTCCAAAACTTCATTATCTCTGCCACTGTAGTTGATTCCCAGAACTCTACCCAGCTGAAGATTGGATTGCGCTTCACTAAGGATATGCCGCCCTTTGATTGAACCACTCTTAGTTGAAGCAAAGAGTGATAAAGCTGCTGCTGCAGGCCTGAATACTGCACACTTAGGGATGGGTTGTCTTGATGAGATACCTTTTTGTCCATAGAGTCGAGCTAACTTTTTGTACCCAACCTCCTCTGTATTAGGCTTGACTACACCATACCCTCTCACTTTCTTCTTGCCTTTCCTTTCCAACCTCTTTACTCCATTTGAGCTTCCATTAATAATATTTTGGCTTGGTTGCACCATAGGCCCACTTTTCCTTGTGACAGCCCATTTAGATTTATTTGAGGGAAATATAGATGTGCCCACCCTTTCTTCACTTGATCTATTTGGAGAACCTGGTCCATGGATAAGGCCCAAATTTACTTCTAGGCTGATACCAGGCCTATACCCAACTGACCCACTAACACTCTTCATAAATCCAGGTGTAAATAAATGCTCATCAACCCTCTGGTTAATATTATTGCCCTGTAGGCCACGCTCTGCCAACTCCATTAAAGTTCTATCCATGCCTGCCTCAACCCCCAATATGTTTCCCACGCCACATTGAGTCTCTTCAACTACTGTGTCCGCTTGGGCACCTTTACAGGCTAGCTCTAGCCCACCTCTTGGTGCCACTGCTGCAGAATTTGCCAGATCATCATCATCTTCCACAACCTCTTTTGCCATGTCATCCCCTTCATTTCTACCACCACACACACCAACTGGTTCATGATTAACCACTCCATTCGAGCTATGGACGTCCTCAACCTCACTGAGCATTATGCATCCACTGTCCAGGACACTAACTGGTTGCTCTTCACAAACCATGACTGGATAAAATCTTCCTTTGCATTCCAACTTAATGGTTTTATTGATGAAGTCCATACACCGAGTTACAATTATGACTCTTCCGTAACTGAATGACTTTGGTTGGCAAATATCACTTTCCAATCGAAGAACACTTCCCCAAAAGTTGCCAAACTTATTAAAAGTGTTTCTATTCCACAAATTTAAAGGAACCCCATAACATTTGAGCCATAGACACCTCTCTTGCTCTGCACATGATCCTGGTTCCCACTCTTTGACATATTCGCACCAATCCCTGAACCATTCCCTGACCATTGATACTTTTGCATTCATTTCTTCTTTTGATCGAAAGGTTACCACGTCTCTACCTCCTCCATTTCTGACCATTACATCCCTAACTCCTTTCTCCTTTAAAATCTTCTCAATACCATGTATAGAATACTCCTCTTTGAATCTCAAAATCACACTCTCATAAAGCCAACCATGACCCCTACTTCGTCCACCATAATAGTATTCTCAACGTTTCCCACAGGCACTCTTGCATCTATTTTTAGGATTTTAGCATATGACTTCTGGAGACCATGCTGACTTCGAACTTTTCTTCCACCAGCTTCATTTGCACCTTTGCCCTCAGTAGACTGGTTTCTATTCTGAGTTCCTTCCTTGAATCTATCATACTCTGCCATTTTAACTTTAATCTCCCTGTCCTCTACCCATACACCATTTGCTTTATCAACAACAACATTTGCAGCAACTAAGCAGTTGTACTTGACAAAGCCAAATCTGGTATTTGTGACTTTCCTCCTCTTCTGCCGGATGAAGACATCTTTAACTATACCAAACTTTGTAAATAATTTGAACAAGGTTTTCGGATCCATATTAAAAGGCAGATTATCCACAAACACAGAGAACAATTCATTCCTTGGCTCCTTGCTCCATGCTTCTTTCCCTTTTCTTTGCTTCACGACTGGGATCCATCCACCTCTCTCCATTTGCCTCTGAACAGCTTCTTCAATCAGAGGCAAAATCCAAAAGAAAATATTTAGTCACCAAAAAGAAAATATTTTCATCTTTAGTTTTTCAGCTACCAATTTTTTAGTTGCTAAAAACATGGTACTTCTTGGCTACCAATTTTTTAGTCGCAAAAAACGTGGCACTCCTTTTTGGCTACTAATTTTTTAGTCGCCAAAAACTTTCATTTTTTTTTTTTTGGTACTAACTGTTTAGTCGCCAATAAGTTCTGCTTTTATTTTTTAGCTACTAAATGTTTAGTCACCAAAAGCTCTATTTATTATTATTTTTTTTAAATGCACAAATTGAATATTTTTCATTAATGTCTAAATTATATGCATTTTATTATCAATGCAACATGCAACTTGTACATATACAGAATAATACATCTATCAATTATAATCTAAATCCATTATCAATAATACTTATTTCATTGTCAACTATCCAAAAACTTGAATAACATCATATTCCAAATATCATATAAATGCATACCAACCAAGTGTAATCCATCTAAATTAAATATTACATACAAAAACACTGGATTTCCAAAATAAAGGATTGTACAAAAATAAAGGTCTGCCATATACAAAACAAATGTTCTTCGTACATAAAAATAAATATCCACAATAGCCTACGCAAAAGCAATCTGTAAAAAAAAATAAAAAAAAATAACCATTAGTACTTATTCAATAAAATTGACATTCCAAATTATAACAATTATAAAATTAATAATTCTGATATATTATATTCTGCAAATTATAACAACAATAAAATTAATAATTTCTTGCTGTGAAAGAAGGGAAAGTGGTGAGAACAGTACAAAAATTTAAGGCATACAGGTAATTTTTCAACAATAAAGAGCATATAAACTCAGAATGCTGTTGTACAACAAGAATGATGGCCAACATTAAATAGAAATGGAAATGAATTATGAAGCTTACTTCGAATCAACCCATCAAAATAAAATGATGTAGGAATAGAAAGACAAGTAGTAGTAAGAAATGCATCTATGAGAAATAAAACCTGTTGCTAATCGAGAACCAAATAAGAAAATGTTTTCTGAAATGGTTCATCTCAGTTATGCTCATTGGAGATGAACAAGAAGGAGGAGTGATTTCATTGAAATTTAAGGCACCAAGGTCAAGAGCAAAGGAGATTGACGACAAGGTAATGCAAAACATGGTGATCAAGAAGTGGAAGATAATATGGCTCCATATACATGTAAAATAGGATACATGTACTTAAACCTCAAGTAATTGGGATTTGCTTTCTCAAGTTGACATCAGAGGGAAAAAAAGTTCAAAAAAATTCTCTATATCTCCAAATCAAATTTTCTTTAAGAGTTACAGCTTCAGCACACAGACCATGCCAACTCTCAAAAGGGCAAGAACAGAAGGCATGCATATATTGTACTATTTCAAAGTACAATTTGGAAAGAAGGGGTATCATATAATATAAGCAACCAACACTAACATATTCTTGATTTTCATCTCAAAACCTAGCTGAAGAAAATTCATTTTGTGCCATTACTTTGCAAATGTGCAAGATCTGTGAATCACAATGTTTTATCTCTATGACATTGTAATCAAATTAAACATGTTAACTTCTAACAAATTGTGTCATTATAAATTATTAAAAAAAGGTAATTCCTACTCCTTCAAAGAAATTCTGGCTTTAAACTATCCAACATATCTTAGTTTAAGGTATTTCTAGCATCTCAATTGATAGATTAGTCAAACAATGGAACTACTCCAAATGACTACTAGCACCAATATATATAGAATATTGATAAAAATGTACTACTTAAAATTATGGTGATTGAATCATGCTTACTAAGTTGTCTAGCATGTATTACCCCATGTATGTATGTGTCCATAAGGGATGGTCCATTAGATGCCTATGGAAGTATGACATCTATTAGGGTTTCCCAATCAGTTTATATGCTAATTAATACTCTCAAAAAGTAAAAGTTGATGAATTGGACAAAAATAAACAATAGTATGGTAGAGCAAATAGGAATCTGAGTAATATTCAAAACCATTAAATCCTGGGGAAAAACTAAAATGAAAAGGAAATGAAAGCAATAACAATAAATTACCCAAAATATCAATAGTTGATGCATATAATGATTTGAACATACAATTTTCAGTTGCTGCCACATGTATTCATTCTCGTATACCAGATGCGAAACCTGTTTCTGAAGGCAATCATGCTCTTCCTTCAAGAGTCTGTTTGCTACAGTCAACTTCTTGTTCACTAACTGAATGTTGGTAGCCTCTTTCTTCTGCTTCTCACAGCACCTTAAAAGAAGGAAAGAAAAGAAAAATTTAGTCTTTCTTTCAATTTCACTACTAGTCTTTAAATTCTGACAAGACAAACCATGAATGGAACTCTCAAAATCAAAGTACCAGAACAATGGTAAGCAAAACTTGCTCGGTATGAGGATTGTGTGCAAGGATAGACTTAATGAGCCAATATCCATACTCAAGTGGCTGGCTCTCAGTTAACCAAAATCCAACACCCTAAATTATAATATTTAATTAATAATAAGCATAGTTTGGGGAAATTTTTTTCAGAGTTGGTACTCTATTGTTGAGGGCCTTGGACAAATTCAAAATCCATGGAAAAGAACCAACAAATGTTCCTTTGTATGAATGAAACAAGAATGAACATCTTTAAACACCATTGTTGAATTCTACAAACCAGGTTTTCAATTGACATTAATTGCACATAAAAACCATGAATCTATTACTTCTATTTCTTGAAAGTATGAAAGAATTTAAAGTTGCAGCAAATCAAGTAGACAAAGATTTATAAATCAACATAGACACAACAATATCAAGCGCATATATATATATATATATATAAATTAAAAAAAGAACTGATAAATTGTTTCTCACAAAATTTCTTTGCATGTCAAAGGCTAGTAAACCAACATGTGGGAATCAACTTCAATAACACAAAAACAACAAAAACAGAGCTAATCACCATATCCAACTAAAATACTACACTTGCGGTTTTGAAACCAGAACATAAACAGAGCTAATCACCATATCCAATTTTCCCTAAATTCTTATTCAAATGTAAATTATAATCTAAATTCTAATTCACACCCAATTAACTATATGACTAAAAAAAATCCAAAAACTAAGACTCAAAATTTACCCAAAATTCTTACTTGCACAGTCAGCGATAAGACGACCTAGATGATGATGATAATGGGGAAAAGAAACTAGTGGCCTCATCACTCTTTGTGAGGGAGGAGCCGCTGATCGAGCTTCCGTGGGTGATGGATCTCAAGCGATGGTGATGAACAAGGAGGTGAATCGGTGCTCCGGTTGCCAGCGAACGCGAGGAGGAGCGGTGGAGGAGAGCTGTTCCACGTTGGTGGAGCGACGATGAGAGAAGGAGGGAAGAGGAGCAGCGGAGAGGGAGAGGAAGAGGGAGAGGGGCGCTAGTTTGTTTAGGATTTGGTTTGAAACAAAATACTATATATGAGCGGTCATTTTACAACATTGGTGACTAACAAAATGTTCGCCAATTAATTTTACAAATCTCAATAAAATTTGAAATATTTTTCTTCAAATATTTTAATTTTTTGGTAATTAAAATATTTTTTAATCACTGAAAATAAATTTTGAGCAACTAAACTTTTGCTCACCAAAGATAAAAAATAATTTTTTATTTTACATTCGGCGACTAAATTTAGTGGCAAAAACTCAATGTACGACGACTAAAATATTTTTTTGTCGCTAAAAATATATTTTTGGCGACCAAACTTTTGGTCATCAAAGATAAAAAAAAATAATTTTTTATTTTACATTCGGCGAATAAATGGTTTTAGTAGCCAAAACTCAATATACGGTGACTAAAATTTTTTTTTGTCGCTGAAATAATTTTTTATTTTACATTCAGTGACTAAATGGTTTTAGTAGCCAAAACTCAATATACAGCAGCAAAAATATTTTTTTGTCGCAAATTCTGGAATTTTTAGTGACTATTAGTCGCCAATAACCAATATACCCTGACTAAAAAAATTAGTAGCTAAATATTATACTTTTGCCGACTAAAAACATTTTTTGTCGCCAATTTCACAACTTTTGAGGACTAAATTTTTTTTAGTCACCAATTTTGGTCACCAAAAGTGCATTTTGTTTTAGTGATTTAATTCAAGGTATGTGAAAATCAACTAAAACTCTTGGAATACCTCTTCAATTGTGTAAAATTAAGACTTAAATTAGGGATTTCACACTCAAATGAGTTAGGGTTTGTAACTCATAAGCTTGAGCAAATTATACTCTTGAAATTAAACATGGATTTCTTGCACTTGTTAGATTTGAGAGTTAATTCCCTTATATTTGCTTATCTTGAAGTTGATTGTGAGAAGTTGAGTCTTAATCTTGAGGTTTTGTATGGTTTGAACTCATAAAATTATATATGAAATGAAGATCTATGTGAATTTAGAAGAAGAAGTTTTGAAAAAGTTTGAAAAAAAACTAAACAAGGATTTTGATCTTTCTTGCTTGAAGATTCATTATATTTTTGATGTTTTGATTTAGAAAACAATCTAATATCATGTTTTCTATTAGTTTTACATGTTTTTGAGTGATTTGAGTTGAAACCTAGCTTGGAAAATGGAAGAACAAGTGATAGAACCAACAGATATTTTCGGTAGCAGAATTTTGCCTAGAGCCGCACGTGCAATGGGGCTTCCCACACGTGTGAAAGTCTAATTCTAGAAACTATTTTGCTTCTGAAATAATTGCACATGCCCCTGCACGTGCCCTGGCTCTCCCGCACGTACAGAACTCCCCTATTTCAGCCCAACTTCTAATAGACATATCTCCCTCATTTGGATTCCGTTTTAAGTGATTCTTGAGCCTAAATTCATGCCCCAAAAGTCTAGTTTCCAATGATGGTGGTTTCATATCCAAACTTTAAGTACACAAATAGATATGTTCAAATTAGTGAAGGTTGTTCACTTTCTTTCTAACCGTTTCATGCTATTTCCTCTCCTAACCCAATTTCCTTTCGTTTCTTCCTATTTTCCTAGACATGGATTATGACCCATTGAAGACTAATGAGTTTAGAACCAACATAAATAATTGGTTAAGGAAAAGTAAGAGATCGGTTTATTTGATTAAGAAAAGATTAAGAGAAATAAATTTGATCGAGAATTATGTTTCGATATGTTGTGCTACGTGCATTGTGATTGCAGGTCAAGATTTGAGGACCGGTCAACCAATTTTGGAAATCACTATGAGTAATACCTCTATAAAGATATGTTCTATTTATTTATTTAACTATTCATAATTGTTATATTTTCTGAAGATTGTATTTATTTGACATGAGTGAATTTCATGAACTAAATTGTTATGTGAATGTGAGACTAAGGCCGTTCTACCATATATTGGGCCTGAGGCCGTTATGTTTGATATGGATCGCTTATGAATTATGGACCTAAGGCCGTTTTGTTCTATGTGACAGATGGAGACATGCCGATGTTCCATCTACTTTATGGCATATGAAATGGACCCAAGGTCGTTCTGTTTCTGTTATATATGATGGGACTAAGGCAGTTATGTCTAATATGGATTACTTGGCCCTAAGGCCAAGAGAGATCGAGACATGTCGATGTCCTATCTACCCTATGATGTTCAGAACAGCTGTTAATATGTTGAGCCCAAGGCCGCTCCGTGATATGTTGGGCCCGAGGCCATTTTGTAAGTGTGAATATGGATGTTTGTAAATTGTCATACGACTCATGTTTATGAAATTTTATTTTATATGAATGAATGGTTGTCCCTTTTTGAAATGTAATCCTGACCCTTTGCTTGACCCTTGTGGTCCCTTTGATACACCTTCGGGCTCTTTGTAGATGAATGGATTTTGATACGATAAGTGTTTGTTATGAAAATGATACTTGGAAATAAGTTAAGATATGTATTTCGCAATTGTAAGTCATGTTTACATAATGTGGTGGACACCATTCATTAACCTCTTTATTTTGGTATTACTCACTGGGCTCTGGCTCACCATTTTTATATATATATATGTATGTAGGTGAGCAATCGATGGATCAGCATTAGAGTTTATCCCAGAGTCCGCCTCTCCATCAAGCCACCCATGAAGTGCCTCCGTATAGAGGCGTAGTGTTATTTCACCAAGCCTAGTTTTGTTTGAAGTCTTTCATATAGTGTGTGAGATCTGTATAAGCCCTGTCTTGTATATGTAAATATGGAAAGTGTAGTTAAACGGTTTAATTATTTCAGGTCATCATGTATGCACAGCTCAATGGACATTTATTATTTTTGTTTTGTTCCTGCTTAAAGCCTTGTTATTACATAAGAATTTTTGGAATTTTGTCTCTGAGGCCTACGTGCAGGCCGATCATGACCTAAACTTTTAGGGGCGGATTTGGGTCGTGACAAGTAATGATATTGTTTGTGTCAAAAATGACCGCGCTATTAGTGGCGAAGCCAAGAAATTAAATCAGAGGGGGCAGTTATTAATTACAACATTAAAAATTTTGACAAAAAATATTTCGCATAAATTTTTACGATTGACTTCAAGAAAGATAAAAAAATAAAAATAAAATAAAAAAAGAGATTGTTATTTGTAATTAGTGTGTATCATGGACAATATATATATATAAGTCATGGATATAAAGTTTTAAAATAAATTATACAATGTCAAAGTAATTTTTTATACAAAATATGCGTAAAAATTCAATGTAATAGTCATACCACGTCGTGATTAACATGTGATATCACCAACCAATAGTAAAGAAACACATAGAGGATGAATTCCACATTTCAAATGTAAGTAACAATTCAATAAATTCTATATCTTCATTGCATGTCAATAATGATAGACATCACCATTATATTGAAAATTTCATAAATAATAATATGACTTATCGTAGTCTCTTTATTTTCAATCAAAACAACCATTATTGTTCTCATAATTTTAAAAATGTCATTGACATTTCACTCTAAATAATATTTATATAAATTTTTTTTATTTAAAATATTTTCTTTAGGTTTTCCACAAAAAAAAAAAAAAAAAATCCAAAACCCCAGGGGGACACGTGACCCTCTTTACCTCTGCCCCTGCATGCTATGAATTGATACCACGTAGCGTTGATCACGAAAATAAATAGATTTGCATGGTAGCTTTAATAATTTTTTAGATTTGAAAAGTTTGATAAAGCTACTTCTAAGGTGTTTTTTCAATAGGCATAGTCAAATTAGGAGGTGACACGTGGCGCGAGTGACCCATGAAAGTGAAGGTGCTTTGTAATTTTATCAAATGTGCTTATTAGATAATGATGTTGGTGGTTTCCTAATATATAGGATTTAGTTGAGAGATATTTTTCTGTCAATATTTTTAGTAGAATGTGTTCCTATATTTAAGGAGATGGTTGTTGACTATTATTCCATTTAAACTACTATAAACTACAATCTTGGGATTTGGTTTGTGATAGTTACGATACATGTAATTCATCCACCATTTGCAATTGGTTAGAAAGGCCTTAGTGAATGCGACCCAAGTTGTGCCCACAAAAATCGTCTCATACTTTCATCGATAACTAGTGTCTCCTTTTAGTTGGAAACTAGCCAAAACAATCCTCAACTCCTTGTTCTCAACTTTGAGTATATTAAGAGTCTTGGTAATCTGTTCTTACCATTCTTCTGCCTCTAATGATTTAGACTCTCCCAAAAAATCAGGTGGAATGGAGCGGAGAAAATCCTTAGTAAAATTATGGTTACGTCCATCATCCCGCATTGCGAGCTAGAACATCTCTCACCGCTCTTACTATTTCGCATGCAACCTCTTCGCCCACAGTCGATGATGCTAAAGCAGGTGCTAACAGAACTGTTGTGCCCCTACTGACACTTCTATTCCCCACATGACCTCTATTCCCTCATGTAGGCATCTTATGAAAACCAAAATCCAAAAAACAAGCTTAGTGAACATCATAACAGCCTTCCTGAGGCACACACTCACTACCGCTAAGCTACAAGACACACTTAGCATAAAACCCACAATCCTATTGTACATAAGCAATTTAAACACTTAATTACATAATGGAATCAAGTCCACAAGGATAACTACTCGTCTCGGAACTCTTAAAGAATTTTCATAAGAAACTACGTTGATCAAGCGTATTTCCAATATGACCTCAAAACAAGTTCATTGGCTACAAGCGCTATCCACAAAACTTAACCCCATACTCACATAAATTCTAACACTTAACCTAACTACATGTAAACGTCCTCACCAAGCGAAGAAACCTCATTGTGGTAAAAACCACTTCCTACGAGTCTAATTATTTAAACCTAGCTTGCTCTGATACCAAGTTGTCACACCCCACCTTTGTGTTACCCAATACATTACCAAATTCATAATTAAAAGTCCATTCAACACTGATATAAATACAGAAGCAATAAAGTAATAGTCAAATACCATTGCTCTCTCTCGTACATACATTGGATGTAAAATGAAATACAATTAAATGAAAATGCCCACATGCTTACATTATTACATAAAAATGAATGGCTTAACCCTTCTACAATAATGGCTTCCCGCCAACAGATATAAGGCCCCTTGGCCATCAATTAAAGAAGATCCTTCAACCTTGAACCACTTCTCAACTTGTAGTTGAAAAATGATTTTAATGTGGGATGAACATATAATCTAGTAGAGATCTCAAATGATCCTAAACAATATCAACATGCAGATAGTTATAATCATAAATGCACCACACTATACTATATAAGTAATGTGACTGTTTTATATCCAAAATATATTTACATAAGTACATTTTCTCAAAAATCATCCTCTTTAACACAACCAGGTATTAAACCATTCCTTTTCTTTCTAACTTTTAATTTTTATTCAAAAGGGTTTCATAACGACACTCTGTTGTGAAAATGAGTTCACATAACCTATCACACTCTCATCTTATGCCCCAACTCACCACACATGCACATCTACCCTGATTTATGGCTTTAAGCACAAGGATAATGGAACACCCACAACAATATACATCTACGTATATATCTAAATTTGAATAATGGAAAATAACTCATACCTCTATTTTTATTGGCCCAAGGCATAGAAGCTAATGGTACAATCCACATATCACAACATGCTTTATTGGCATCACTTGGACGAGAATGACCTGCATATCACACTTTACCAAGCGCGAACCAAAAGGGGAAGAAACCTATGTTAAGGCGCCACGCTTTACTAGCCTCACCCAGATGGAAACGGACCCCAATTCACACTCTACCTGGCTCAAATCAAAAATGAGAGGAACCTATATCAAGGCGCCACGTATTACCGGCCCCACCTGGAAAGAAACAGACCTCAATTCACATAATATAACATTCTAGATTACATCAATAATCTACGAATATAACACATATACATATTCTACTCAACAACAACAATGTCATCCTCTATCGATGACCAAGGACAAAACCTTTAACAATTAAATACACAACTCTTGTAACTCAAATCCACAACTAGTTCCACAATTTCAAATCATTAACGTTTTCAATGAAATTTACCACTTTCCATTTTCCATTTCATTTCACAAAAGACTTACAAACATCATTTTGTTTTCAAAACCAAGCCCGTTTCTTCAAATCTTTAACACTCACAACCATTAGCCAAAACCCTCTTTTAATTGTTGAAATTCCAATTTGTTGATATACAACCACAATCCAAAATAACCGTAGACACCCCATTTTGACCGGCCCTAAGACTTGGGCGTTTTCTTTTGAATACTCGACGATGAAAATAAGAATGTGTTTTTCATAAAATTCTTGATAAAAAAGATAGAATTTGAGCTTTGCTCTTCATCCTAAGCCTATTTTGGCCAAGTGTTTAGGTCTCATTAGGCACCGGAGCAAAGCTGGGCAAAATCATAGCAAAATGGCCAACTTTCTTTTTGGCCGGTTGACCACCCAGTGACATATTTGTCCATATTTTTGTTGGTTCAGGTGGGGCACTTCATAACCCCATTTTTTGACCAATTTTTGCACTAAATGCATATATACTCAGCCTCCATTGCCTAGTGCTTGATCCATTAAAGCTAATGCTCCATTTTTGTCTTCCATTAACTCCATTTGCTCTATTATTTTCCGTAATGCTCCATTCATGTCTTCCATCATTGCTCCACTTGCATTGCCTATGTAAGGAGAGCTTAAGTCTTGAATTTTGAGACAAGAATTTGAGAGAAAAAGTGCAAAGAGAATGATGAGTTTGAGAAAGAAAAGAAAACTTTGAAAAAGATAGAGTTGTCTTGCCAAAATAGTGAAGTTGTCTTAGCCTGCGTATATCTTATCTTCCGTTGCAAAACACTACTCAAGAAATTCATTAAAACCAACTCCTAAAGCTTTGATAAAAAAGAGAGTAATCCTTGCCAAGTTCAAGAAACTTAAAGAGTAATGATTTCCTATAAGCATACTTGTCGAAAGCCACCATTCTACCTCAAATTCCAAGCTTTTGAATTGAGGATTGAAAACACAATTCACAACCTTGAGGGTGATCAAAAGGAAGTTTGAAAATCAAGAAGTTCATTCTTTCTCTAAAAGGTGAATTTTTTATTTTATTTTATTTTTTTCATTTTCTTGCATTTTCTATCTTATATTTGTTTTCTTGCTTTAATTTCATATTAGTTTTGTTGTAATCTAACCAGAAGTGGTTAGTTGAGCCACTTATATATTCCTTGTTTGTTCTTTTCTCAGTGTTGTAACAAGATAAGTTTTGCTAGGCCTAGTTGGCCGACTAGCTGATTATTTGGATGGCTGGTTAACTTCTGATGGACGAAACAAAGTAGTCATTCGGCGTTGAGCATACTAGTTTCCGGCGATCCTCAAGAGCTACATCTTCTGTTTTCTTTTCATTTGAGAGTTTTTTGAGGTTTTTATTTTGTTATAATATTTTCTTTCTCTTCCTTTCATTTGGTATGTAATTATTCAAGTGTTGTACTAATTCCCCACCCTGCTTTTTTCTGTCCCGTTCTTTTACTTGCTTTTCTTATTTGTAAATATACATCATATTTTGCTTTCCATCATATCTATACTTTGCATCCATGTTCCATGCATCTTGATTCGGCTAAGTTTGCATTTATGGATTTAATCAATTCTTATGTGATTATGTGTGCTACCTCATGTTCTTGAGATAATTCACATGTCATATAGTAGAAGCCAAATCTTTAGTTACATTTCTTAAGTGAATTGCATTAGAATTTTGTATATAAGATCATGCATGTTTTACTAACTTTGTTTTGTAACTATTCCTAGGACGTCAGTAAAGATGTGAGTTTTTATGCTTTAGCACACTGCTTGTGTGTATTTTTCTTATTATGTTTAAGTATCATTCCATGTGGCTACTTGCTTACTTGATATAATTGTATAAATGCTGGTGGATGGAGGTTGTGTCGCTTAATTTGGAATGATATTGATTTTCATGTTTGTAAACCCAATTTCTTTGAGTTGTACATCTTCAATCTTTCAAAATACATTAAATCAAGTTGTTCCAAAATGAATGGCATAGTCTATACTTGTATGCTTCACATAATAAATTTCAGGATTTATTAAATAATCAAAACATGAACATATAAAGTAAATAAAACTCATATCATTGTTTAGTAGAGGCTAAACTTTGATTGAGTGAGTGGTGTGCTCAATTAAAGACCTTCTCTCTCATACCTAAGGTTCCGAGCCAAGCATCTTCAGTTATGACGAACAGTGGCCTTGGCGTGAGTCACGAGCTTTCTAATTTTTTCAAAATATTAGGTGCCGACTCTAAGATCTGGTGATACAGTCAATTTCTGGCAATGGTTTTGCAATAAAATGGATTTTCTATAAAATTTGTCAAATCTAGACTCTCATCTATGTTTCACATTGCACTTGTGAGACTAGATTGAATAAATCGAGGGTCCGAACTGTTTAACGCGCACGGGAACCCCCTAGGCATGTTATAGTTTTTGGCAACTCTGTTGGGGATTTTATGAGACCTTGACTCGAACTCCATGATATGACTTTTATTTTCAATTATATGTTTATTGCATTGCATGCATTGGTGCACTTAACATCCCTGTGTTGCCCAGATACTGGTGGGAGCACAAGCAAGCCTTTTTGTGACACTGTACTCATTTCCGCGTTACTTTTGAGACTTTGTGTTAATACTTTTTAAGATTTGTCAAAAAGGTAGCTCCGTTATCTAAGGTTATCGAATTTCAAAGAGAGGCTATATTGACTATTTTGACTTCCTGGGATCTTAACTAGTCATTAACCAAAGGGCTCTTTCGTGACATCACCTTGACTTCACCCCCAGAGTAGAGCTAACCTTGTACATATAGTGAGCTATAATACTTTGGAAAATTAGGACAGGATGCTCTCCCAATTCTAGGATGTATGATACTGCTTATTTGAATAGTGAAACCCTAGATCATTTCAAAGGTATGATAGGGTAACCCTACCCTCCATAGGGGTGTTTGTTCTTTTTCTTACTGTGTGTTATGTGCAATGTATGAGATCTATACAAGGATTCTCAAATATAGATGAGTGGTTCAGGCATTTCAGTTTGTGGGGTTGTGTTTAGTTTTAGCAGTGATCAGTTGAGCCAGAATGCTGCTAAAATTTTGATTGGGAGTTTCACTTTTTTGTTTTGCTAGGAAGTCATAGCACTATAGCTTCAAAATGGTCTAATATCCCCCAAGTTTTCTAGACTTGTGCTGGTAGACAGATTTGATTCAGGGACAACCAATGTTAGTTTCTCTATTGCCAGTTACAAGGAGAAGGGTTAAAACTTCACTATTAGTATTTCTCCAGTCGGAATTTCTAAAATCTGTGATGGATCCACCTCCAATGGTGATAGATGACCAACCTCCAATAGATATAGCAAACTTGTTTTTATCCCTTTAACAAGGTATGAATGCTCTTACCAATAAGGTTGCCGCCAACAATGAGGCTCTTGTCAAATTGCAACGCCCATCTAGGGCATCTACATCTCATTCACTTCCACTAGTTCATCCAAATCTAGAACCACCTCCACCTGTAACAACCCTGACCTCTGATTAACGTTAATTCATGATTAAATAATCTTAATTAGTAATTAAGGTGAAATTCTAAATTAATTGCATGTGTTTGTCGCATTATTGTGCTTATATCTGTTTATCGTAGTAAGATTTGTTTGCATTTCTGTTTCTTCTTGCGAATTGAAGGCCTTATTGGCATCCAATCATGAAATTGACTTGATTTATGTGCTATTTAGGATTTTTAGAACATTATGATAAGATTAATTAAAATTCGATTCGAAATGATTAAATTAAAATAATTAATGTTAACTAATTAGTCAACTCCTAATTAAGCCTATATAAGGCCCATATGAACTCATTAGCTCACTTTACACTCTCCTACCACCCAACCTTGAAGAGAAAATGTGGAAGAGAAAGGGATAGAAGAAAAATTGACTTCAAAGCTAGGAAAAAGGGGAATTGCTAGGAATTGTTAGAGACTTGCAAAGAAATTGGTAGTTAAAGTTTCTACACTTGTGCAATTAAGACTCTAAATAAGAATTTTGTCCTTGAACTTTGTAATCAAGACTTTAATACAAGAATTCTTGAGAATTAAGCTAAATTATACAAGAGATGAACTAATGAATCAGAAAAGAGGATCATTCCATGGATGCATATATCATAGCACTTTGAGTGTGTTTCTAAAGAATTTTCACATGCATGTGTCTATCTTGACTTGGTTTTGAAAATTCATCACATGTCTTACCATTTGACCTTACTTGATCATGTTTTGGAAAGCTTAAGTTCAAAGTAATTCATGCATGTCATGTTTATGGCATATTCATAAATTTCAAGTGGGAGTTTTGATCAATTGGCATGCCTTTGGACCTTGATTTAGTGAAATGATCTTCGAACCATGGTATTTTACAAGTTTCTAAATTTTTTCTGGAGTTTTGACCCAAAAAGCTGAGTTTTAAAGTGTATGATTCGAGTTTGGAGCTTAGGAATTTGGAAATTCTAGATTCTACACTTCCGCTCTAACGATGGAAATGGTGCTCGAGTGACCACTCTGTGATGTTACACTTCTGCTCAAGCGACCTGAAGTCCGCTTGAGCGTGAAATGCGAGCTCCCAGAAGTTTCATGTTTTTGCAGACCACTCGAGCGACAAGAGTTGCGCTCAAGCAAGGACCTGAGTCTCACGCTCGAGTGACTGTCAAGCGTGAAAATCACACAACCAGTACTTTTTCAAAGTTTGCAGACTTCTTGAATGATGGAAATTGCGCTCGAACGGCCCCTCACATGTTTGCCTGTTCGCTCGAGCGAAGGAAGTTGCACTCGAGCGAGACCCTGCTTTCAACAAGTCTTGTTAAGACTTCCAAAGTGCATTTTGGCATCCACATTGCATCCTAGGCATTCCTAGGCCATAATGAAGACTCAATAAGATATTAAGACCTAGAAACGCACTAAGAATGAAACGAAAGAAGTTATTTACCAAATGAATGTATGTTTCATTATGTGTTTCTGTTACGTGTATGTAGGTCACGTGCCTCAAATTATCTTATTTGTTTGTTCTGTAAGTGGAGCCATCTGTGAGTAATAACTTTGTAAAGCTATGTTTATGTCTAAGTATTTTCCTATATGATATGATATGACAAGAAATGATTTGCTTTTTGAAATGCTATGTTCTGTATCAATGAATGAATGTCCAACTTTTAACAAGTATTCGTGGTATCCTTAGCACAAGGCCCTTGCCCGGGGGTAATAATACCGTGGTCTACAAGCACAAGGCCCTTGCTGGAGGGTAACAATACCATGGTCTCATGGCCCTTGCATGGGGGTAATAATACTGAGGCCTAATTATATTACAAGTTCCCGATACCGGAGGTTCCTTTTGGAACTGACAAGCATCATAACGCTATTGGATGTACCATGTATGATAAAGCATGAACTTTGATTTATGTATGTAGTTTGAACAAGAATGTGAATACGAATCTATTTCTGATATGAACTCTAATTTCTAAATCTGTTATGGACATTATTTATTTAAACCCTTTACTTTATTATTAATTACTGGGCTTCCACTCACTATTTATATTATGTATGTAGGTGAGCAGGCACGTGACCAGGCCTAAGCTGCTGCTTGGAGTTTTGGATCAGCCAGCCACTATGCCTCCCTGGGAGGTTCTCTTTTGAGATGTCTTGTTTTGTAACTTTGCTACAGATGTTTTTGTTTTGTTTTGTTTTTCTATACATTGGACTAAGTTCCTTTTTTGACTTCATCTGTGTATATAGGTGACATAAGACTATTGTATCTATGACGTCTCATGTATATATATAAGTTTGTTTTGAAGATCTCTGTCTCATATACGTTAACACAGCTCTATGGACAATGTATATTTTCTATATTTGTTTCCGCAGCCCCTTATTACTATATTTGGTAATCCAAGGATTATTAGCTGATTACGACGCTAAACCTATAAGTGCGGGTTTGGGTCGTGACAGAGTGGTACCAAAGCACGTGTTATACCACACACACGAGTCCATATGAGCTATAGGATGTCCTAGTAAGAGTTAGGGGCATTTCATCTGCATGTGTGAGTGTGTATTAATTTTTGTACCATGAAGAAAACTGCATCTGAACAAGAACACATGAAATTGAAACGAATGAACTGGGAATGACTATTCTGAACACTATGAAAAGAACTATTTGCCTATGTTTAATTGTTCTCCGATTTCCTTATAACAATGGAAAATACAAGAAGTGATGATACAGTAGGGTCCTCTGAGGCTCGAATGAGACGAATGGAACAAATGCTCGCAGCTTTAACTGAAGCAATGACATAGCAACAAAGACAACAACCGATGCCTCCTCTGGTCCAAGTTGTGTTGGACAATAATGACATCATCAACCTAACGCAAAAACTCATGAAGATGAAACCGCCAACTTTCTTGGGTGGTATTGAACCGTTGAAAGCAGAGACATGGTTACTTGAAATGGAGAAGTTATTTGAAGTGTTCCCCTGTACTAAGACTCGAAAATTTTTATTGGCCACCTACACTCTTAAAGATGAAGCTCGGAGATGGTGGTTATTGATCCGAAATAGTAATGGGAATATGACTTGGGCTCAATTCAATGAGATCTTCTACAACAAGTGCTTTCCCCAATGCTTTAGAGACCAAAAAGTTTCTGAATTCCAAGAACTTAAGCAAAGGAAGATGTCCGCAGCTAAGTATGAGGCTAAGTTCACCGAGTTGGCCATATTTGCTCCTCTATGGTGGACACAGATTATAAGAAAGCACGAAAGTTTGAAGGAAGACTAGATCTGGAAGTATTTGATCGAGTAGGCGTTTTGAAATTGCCTACTTATGTGGAAGTGCTTGATAGGGCATTGATGGAAGAGGCCATACTAGCGGCAAAGAAACAAGCTACAACTCCAACAACTAAATGGAGAGGTAAAAGGGCTGGATTCAATTGCAAGAAGGGCCAATCATTTCCAAAGAAGCAAAATACTGGATTGTCAAGTAGCTTAAGCCAAAGTAGTGGGTCTATGCCAGTTTGTCCAGATTATGAAAGAAAACATAGGGGCATGTGTCACTGTGCATCTGGTGCTTGTCTTTGATGCGGCAAAACAGGCCACATGATTAGAGATTGCTTGATGAGACTCGATACGACTACCCGTCCTGCGGCAAGTTTAGCCGAATCTACTCCTACACCAAGAACCAATGTGAGAGCCAATATTAGAGGAGAAACTTTGAGACAAGGCCGTGTTTTTGCATTAGTACCTGGGGATGTATAGAATACTGAGTCAGTAGTGTCAGGTATAATCTCTATCTGTGCTCAAAATGCTTATATGCTGATTGATTCTGGTTCTACGCATTCATTTGTATCGCGTGCTTTTTCTCAGAAATTAACTAGACCGTTAGAATCTATGAATTGTTTACTATCTGTATCTACACTATCTGGGGGTTCTATGATATATGCTTATGTTTATCCAACATGTGATATTATGATTGGTGATATGACATTGTATGTTGATTTGTTGCCCTTAAGCATTAGTCATTTTGATTGTATTCTGGGTATGGATTGGTTGACTAAATACTGTGCCACCATTGACTGTGCGAGTAATCTGTTGTGTTTAGACCACTTGGCATGCTTGAGTTTGTTTTTACTGGAAATGGGGTAGTTCCTCCACCATACTTGACTTCATTTATGAAAGATAGGAAATTGCTAAGGAAAGGTTATTGGGGCTACTTGTGTTGTGTGTTGACTATGTCTTTGGATTGTGTTAGTATGGAAAATATTCCCATGGCCTGTGAATTTCCTGATTTATTTCCTCCTAACCTACCTGGGGAATTAATTAATAGGGAAATTGAGTTCACCATTGATGTAGTACCTGAGACGTAACCAATTTCTAGAACCCCATACAGAATGTCCACCTCTGAATTGAAAGAATTGAAAACTCAACTTCAAGAACTGTTAGACAAGAATTTTATTCACCTGAGCACTTCACCTTGCGGTGCTCCAGTCCTATTTATTAAAAAGAAAGACGGATCTTTGAGGTTATATATAGACTATCGGGAATTGAATAAGGTAATTGTCAAGAACAAATACCCCCTACCTCGAATAGATAACTTGTTTGACCAACTGCAAGGAACACAAGTGTTCTCTAAGATAGACCTTAGATCTGGGTACCACCAGTTAAAGGTTAAGGCAAAAGATGTAGAGAAAACTGCATTCAGAACTAGATATAGGCACTACGAATTTTTGGTAATGTCGTTTTGGATAACTAATGCACCTGCTACCTTCATGGACCTTATGAACAGGGTGTTTAAATCATATTTGGATGAATTTGTTGTTATGTTTATTGATGATATCTTGATTTACTCCAAAAGCAGGCAAGAGCATGAGAACCATTTGCAAACTACTTTACAGATTCTAAAAGAAAAGAAGCTGTATGTAAAATTGTCCAAATGTGAATTCTGGCTTGACAGTGTGACATTTTTAGGACATGTAATCAACAAGGACGATATCTCAGTTGACCCATAGAAAATTGAAGCTATTGTGGACTGGCCAAGACCAACTAATGTGTCAGAAATTAGAAGTTTTGTACGACTTGCAGGTTACTACAAAAGATTTGTGAAAGATTTCTCAAAACTTGCTATGCCATTGACGTAATTGATGCAGAAAAATGTACCATTTGACTGGAACGATCAACAAGAGTCAGCCTTCCAAGAATTGAAAACTAGACTAGTAATTGCACCAATTCTGGCTTTGCCAAATGGAACAAATAGATTTTAGATTTACAGTGATGTTTCCTATAAAGGCTTAAGGTGTGTCTTAATGCAAAATGGAAAGGTAATTGCTTATGTCTCTCGGCAACTCCGTCCCCATGAAAAGAATTATCCAACCCATGACCTTGAACTCGCTGTTGTGGTTTTTGCTTTGAAGATTTGGCGGCATTATCTGTATGGTGTGACTTGTGAAGTGTACACAGACCATAAAAGCCTGAAATATTTCTTCACCCAAAAAGAATTGAACATGAGACAGAGGAGATGAATTGAATTGATCAAGGATTATGATTTACAGATTTTGAACCATCTAGGGAAAGCTAATACAGTGGTAGATGCCTTGAGCCAAAAATCTATTGGAAATTTGTCTTGTTTGCTCACCAGTCAAAGAGAATTATTATGTGACTTGGAAAAAAATGAGATTGAAATTGTATTGCGTGAACACGGCGGGATCATGGCCGCCATTTCTGCTTAACCTACAATCATTGAAGAGATTAGAGAGAAACAACTACAAGATGAATTCCTGAAAAAGATTATGGATGACATAGACACAAAATCGAAACCAGGATTTGAATTGGGGAACAATGTGCTGAAATTCCAAAATAAACTTTGTGTTCCTGATTATTCAGATTTGAGAAAACATGTTATGACTAAAGCCCACACCTTTAAATTTTCTATTCATCCAGAGAATACAAAGATGTACTATGACTTGAAACAAAATTTCTAATGGCTAGGAATGAAAAAAAGCATTGCTGATTTTGTGACTCAATGCTTACATTGCCAGCAAGTTAAAGTTGAACATCAACGACTTGTCGGATTGCTATAGCCGCTTCTAATACCGGAATGGAAAATGGAACAATCACAATGGACTTCATTGTGGGATTACCTTGCTCTCTTTGAGGTATGGACTCTATCTGGGTAATTGTTGATCATTTGGGTAAATCTACACATTTCTTACCTGTCAAATCTTTGTATAATGCAGATAAGTTAGCTAACTTGTATGTTAATGAGATTATGAGATTACATGGTGTGCCAGTATCTATTGTATCTGACAAAGATCCTAAGTTTCCTTCAAGATTCTGGTAGAGTCTACAATAAGCTCTGGGAACTGAATTAAGACTAAACGGTGCTTATCACCCATAAACAGATGGCCAATCTGAACGGACCAGTCAAACATTGGAAGACTTGTTACGGATGTGTGCCCTAGATTTCCAAGGCAGTTGGGAAACCTACTTAACATTGGCTAAATTTGTGTATAACAATAGCTACCATTCGAGTATCGGCATGGCTTCTTATGAAGCTTTGTATGGTAGAAAATGTCGATCTCCAATTTGCTGGGCTGAAGTAGGTGACAAACCTTTATTAGGACAAGAACTTGTGCAAGAAACAACTGAGAAAGTGAAACTGATTTAACAATGTCTAAAAACTGTACAGAGCCGCCAAAAGAGTTATGTGGATTTTTGGAGGAGAGATGGAGAATATAAAGTCGGTGATCACGTATTTATAAAAGTAACTCCAATGAAGGGTTAGATGCGATTTGGGGTGAAAGGAAAGCTAGCACTAAGATACATTGGCCTGTATAAAGTTTTAGAAAAAATCAACTTAGTAACATACCGAGTAGTCTTACTTCCGGTGATGGAAAATATGCACAATGTTTTTCATGTTTCAATGCTTTGGGATTATTTGGGAGATCCGTTACATGTCGTTGAACCAACCCATGTGCTTTTGAAAGATGACTATACGTATGAAGAAAGGCTAATTCAAGTGGTAAACCGTGAATCAAGAGATTGAGGAACAAAGAAATACCATTGGTGAAGGTTGATTGGAAAAACCACGGAGGGACTTATGCAACTTGGGAAATGGAAGAAGACATGATGAAGAGATACCCTGAACTATTCCCTCTGAATCTGATATTCTTGCAGCCCGAAAGTAATTCGAGTTAGGAGGACCAAAACTCTTTAAGGGGGCAAGACTGTAACAACCCTGACCTCTGATTAACATTAATTCATGATTAAATAATCTTAATCAGTAATTAAGGTGAAATTCTAAATTAATTGCATGTGTATGTCGCATTATTGTGCTTATATCTGTTTCTCATAGAAAGATCTGTTTGCATTTTTGTTTCTTCTTACAAATTAAAGGCCTTATCGGCATCCAATCATGAAATTCACTTGATTTATGTGCTATTTAGGATTTTTAGAACATTATGGTAAGATTAATTAAAATTCGATTCAGAATGATTAAATTAGAATAATTAATGTCAACTAATTAGCCAATTCCTAATTAAGCCTATATAAGGCCCATATGAACTCATAAGCTCACTTTACACTCTCCTACCACCCAGCCTTGAAGAGAAAATGTGGGAGAGAGAGGGATAGAAGAAAAATTAAGTTCAAAGCTAGGAAAATGGGGAATTACTAGGAATTGTTAGAGACTTGCAAAGAAATTGGGAGTTGAAGTTTCTACACTTGTACAATTAAGACTCTAGGTAAGAATTTTTTCCTCAAACTTTGTAATCATGACTTTAATACAAGAATTCTTGAGAATTAAGCTAAATTATGTAAGAGATGAGCTAATGATTTAGAAAAGAGAATCATTCTATGCATGCATATATCATAGCACTTTGAGTGTGTTTCTAAAGAATTTTCACATGCATTTGTCTATCTTGACTTGGTTTTGAGAATTCATCACATGTCTTACCATTTGACCTTACTTGATTATGTTTTGGAAATCTTAAGTTCAAAGTAATTCATGCATGTCATGTTTATGGCATATTCATAAATTTCAAGTGGGAGTTTTGATCAATTGGCATGCCTTTAGACCTTGATTTAGTGAAATGATCTTCAAACCATGGTATTTTACAAGTTTCTAAATGTTTTATGGAGTTTTGACCCAAAAAGATGAGTTTTAACCCAAAAAGATGAGTTTTAAGGTGTATGATTCGAGTTTGGAGCTTAGGAGTGCAATCTGGAAATTCTAGATTCTGCACTTCTGCTCGAGCGATAGAAATAGCGCTCAAGCGACCACTCTGTGATCTGCTTGAGTGACCTGAAGTCCACCTGAGCATGAAATGCGAGCTCCTAGAAGTTTTATGTTTTTGCAAACTGCTCGAGCGACAAGAGTTGCGCTAGAGTAAGGACCTGAGTCTCACACTCCAGCGACCGTCAAGTTTCTGTCGAGCGTGAAAATCACACAACCAGTACTTTTTCAAAGTTTGCAGACCACTCGACCGAAGAAAATTGTGCTCAAGCGGCCCCTCACATGTTTGCATGTCCGCTCGAGCGAAAGAAGTTGTGCTCGAGTGGGACCCCTGTTTTCAGCAAGTCTTGTTAAGAGTTCCAAAGTGCATTTTGGCATCTACATTGCATCCTAGGCATTCTTAGGCCATGATTAAGACTCAATAAGCGATTAAGACCTAGAAACACACTAAGAATGAGACAAAAGAAGCTATGCACCAAACAAATGTGTGTTTCATTATGTGTTTCTGTTACGTATATGTAGGTCACGTGCCTCAAGTTAACTGATTTGTTTGTTCTGTAAGTGAAGCCATCTATGAGTAATAACTTTGTAAAGCTACGTTCACGTCTAAGTATTTCCCTATATGATATGATATGACAAGAAATGATTTGCTTTATGAAATACTATGTTCTATATCAATGAATGAATGTCCAACTTTTGACAAGTATTCGTGGCATCCTTAGGACAAGGCCCTTGCCTGGGGGTAATAATACCATGGTCTACAAGCACAAGGCCCTTGGCCGGGGGTAACAATACCGTGGTCTCATAGCCCTTGCTTGGGGGTAATAATACTGAGGCCCAAGAATATTACAAGTTCCCGATACCGGAGGCTCCTTTTGGAACTGACAAGCATGATAACGCTATTGGATGTACCATGTATGATAAAGTGTGAACTCAGATTTTTGTATGTAGTTTGAACAAGAATGTGAATACCAACCTATTTCTGATACGAACTCTAATTTTTGAATCTGTTATGGACATCATTCATTTAAACCCTTTTACTCTGTTATTAATCACTGGGCTTCCGCTCACTATTTATATTATATATGTAGATGAGCAGGCGTGCAACCAGGCCTAAGCTGTTGCCTAGAGTTTTAGGTCAGCCAGCCACTGTGCCTCCCGGGGAGATTCCCTTTTGAGATGTCTAGTTTTGTAACTTTGCTACAGATGTTTTTGTTTTGTTTTGCTTTTCTGTACATTGGGCTAAGTTTCCTTTTTGACTTCATCTGTGTATATGGGTGACATAAGACTTGTATCTATGACGTCTCATATATATATATATAAGTTTGTTTTGAAGGTCTTTGTCTCATATATGTTAATACATCTCTATGGACAATGTATATTTTCTATATTTGCTTCCACAATCCCTTATTACATGTCATTCTGTTAAGAGGCTTTTGGTAATCCAAGGGTTAGTGGCCGGTTACGACGCTAAACCTATAGGGGCAAGTTTGGGTCATGACACCACTAGTTATGGAACTTCGTGAACCTAAGCTGCAAGAAGATCTTGGAGTTCTTACACTGCCAATGAGAGGACTTTTCCCCACGGATATTGATGAAATTGACCCGACAATGCTGAAAATATCCAAATTAGAGAAAATGTTCAAAGAATCAGAAGGGATCAACTCGGTTCTGGACATCAAGGATGGGTTTACTAAAACAACTATAAGGTTGTTCGAGTAGTTCAAGATGCCACATATTGATAGGTTCGATGGATCTAGTGACCCTATGGTTCATATCCGCCTCTTCTCAGACATTCTGAAGCCCATGGGCCCAGCTCAGGCTCAAAAGCTTTCCTTGTTCGGAAGAACCATGTCAGAAGTGGCTTCTATCTGGTACTAAGCTGGAGAACTCAGTAAAGAAAGTTTGAGAGGAATTAGTTGAGGCTTTCATCACCTAGTATTCTTATAATGATAGTAAAATGTTGTTGAGATTGAGATCTCCATGTTATGCTTGATTTGTTGCTATGATGGATTCATTTTGTCATTAGTGTGGTTGTTACCACTCGGAGCCTTGTTGTTGTTTTGTTCTTGTTCTTTGGACATATTGATGAAAGGCGTAACCAAATTTCGGAGGCAAAATTCCTAAGGAGGGAAGGTTGTGATGTCCCGGGTTTTGGGGCTTGAATAGTATTGTGTAATAAGGTAGTATGCATATCTTTCGGTGTTTTATTTACTGTATTGGGTCATTGAGATTCCTTTTCTACTCCTACTTAACCTCTCTTAACTTTTTTGGGTTGAAAATTTTGAGTTTTGGGCATTGGAACTTGCCTTGGTTTGCAAAATCACTTTTTGAGTTCTGGGAAAAACTACTCGTGTGAAATTGGAAACCACCCGAACAGATCCTTACCAGGGTTTTCCAAAATTTTCAGAGTTTTCTAGGCAAAAAAGCTTAAGTAGATTTTTGGTGATTTTTTTGGGTAGCTCTTTGGAGCAATCCGTCCTTAAGGTAAAAATTTATGCTCGTGCGGATTAGGAATTCCATTCGTGCGGAATTGAAGCTGCTTGGGTGGATTTCAACGCGTCTATCTCGAAACTCGTGCTCTTTTCCTCAAAACTGATGCTAAAAGTGTTTTTGCACAGATTTTCTTCTCTCTCTCTCTCTCGCTCTCTATATTCATCTATTCTCTCCATTCTCTCTAAAAATACACCTAAATACAACTTCTCTCTAAGATTTAGCTCAAATCTTCAACAGTTTGAGGAGACTTTTTACACCAAATCAAAGAAGGCGACGAGGACGACAATTATAACTGATTGGGTCATATTTTTGTTGACTTTGATTTCTAAGGTTTTCTTCCTCTTCATCTTCCAAGCTTGAGGTAGGGATAATCTTTAAGTTTTATATACATTTTTGCAAGTTTATACATGTTTTAAGTATTTCATCATGTTATGAGCTATGATTTTGGGTTGTTGAACCCTAGATGATGTTAGAAGTTGATTTTGTCTAGTTTTCGCAAATTTTTTGAGAATATGAGCATGTTCTAGGGTGTAGGTGTTGTTTTGGAAAAGCCTTTTCAAAAATGGAACAGAAACCGTTTTTGGTGGAAATCCTAGAATTTGGAGATTTAGGGAAAAGTCATGATATTATGAAATTGATACTTGATAATTTGCTATGTGAGTAAGTGATGGAGGAAATTCTATAGTTATATCAAATGAAGAGATTTCATGAGAAAATGAGAATTATAGAATTGGAAAGCTTGAGCAGTGGCTTCTTGTTGTTATTTTGGAAACACCAAATGCTAAAAATGATGATGAATTTATAAAAAAATGCATGAAGGTTGATAATGTATTGTTTATTCTCTTGTAAGTGTATCATGAGGTTATAATGATAAGAGATGTGGAATTTGATCACAATGGAGGATTGTGTGGAGGAATTAAGAAATTAAGAAATTTCAAGACATTGATGTAGAAATATATTGCATTGGAACTTAATTTAATTATCATCACCTCTCGAATTGTCATTGTTGAGATGTTCAAATAGATCTTTGTTATTGCATAGGAAATTTGCATTGTCATTCCATTTTATCATTAATGCAATTTATTTTGAATATTGCATTGGAAAAAGTACTGCTTTGAGAAAGGGAATTGTTTTTTAGAGGGGAGATTTGCACCGGACAGTACGGCCGAGCTACGGTAATGCGGGTTGTGATAAACCTCACGGTGCCGAGCTGCTTTCGCAGTGTGCGCGGTTGTTCGACCTATCATGCACGACTGAGGTAGGTTGATCGACTAAGCGTGGAGTAAGGCCTGGCCGGGCTATGAGGCGGACATTCGGCCAGATGCGTAACCGAGCTAGTGGCAGTCCGGATTGAATCTAGGCCGATAAGAGGACCAGCACGCTTCACCTTCAGTTAACCCAGAGAGACTTTGGACCGGGATGGTGGTCTGGTTTGTACCCGGCCGGATAGCTCGGAAGCTCGGTCGTGTTATCTGTGGTTATGATTTTCTCCAAGGAATAGGCTGGTTTTGCTATGCCGGTCAGGCGTGCCACTTGGGCCAATGGCTTGAGGGAGAGGAAATCTGCTCCAGACACGTGTCAATACCGTTTGGCAGTTCTATATGTACTGGTTGGAGGATTTGGCCTTTACACGCGTGAGGTGGTAAGAGGCAAGTACTGCCACCTGTCTAGGGAATGACAGCAGAGGTAGTGCGCGCACAATCCTGAGGCTGCATGGCCAACCTAGAAATAGGAAAGGGAGATGAACGTTAGAGGTATGCAATCTGAACAACTCTTTCTCTCTCTCTCTAACAGTATTTGTCTTCCTCAAGTGATCTGACTTGATCGTCGGAGGGTCTATCTAGCAACCCACCGCCGGGCAGCTTACCGTTTCTTTGTTGCCAGGTTAGACACCGTCACGAGAAGCTTGAGTCCAAGGAGTATGGAAAGCACTGGATATTTCACCCCCGTACAATTGGCGCCGTCTGTGGGAAGCTCTTTGATACTCAAACCCTGCTCTTCAAGCCTCTTCGACCATTTCCATGGCCAACAACGATGAAACTCCGCTGTCCATTGTCGATGGTGTCACTCTAGAATCTGTCCGACGGAGAGAAGGCCCCCCAAATGTTCCAGCCATGGCGGGCCTAGAGACTTCTTCGAGAGGTGCACGAGACAAACGCGGAAGGAGTACTGATCGCTTGCAGAGTCCAGAGGGCCGTCGACGGAGAGGGGAGTCCCGAGCACAACGCCTGGAGCACAAACTCAAAGACCAGGACGCCCTCATTCGCAGGATGGCGGCTGAGATGGAGATGCTGAAACGCCAGATTAAGGGGAAGGGTGTTGCTAGAGAGGGCAACCTCAGTGAGCACACCCCATCTCCTCATTCTAGCAATCGCCGCCAGGAAAGGACGCACTCTCTCTCTATCACCAGAAACTATGGGGTTGGGGATTCCGACCCAAAGGAGGGCAGGTCCCTCACTCGCAACAGCACCTACCACCCCTCGCGTCCGTCATCGACGTCGCGATACTCTTTCTCCACCCGTTCCAGAGACCTGCGGGATGTGTTGGAGGGGAGGGCGCGCCGTCGAGAGGCTCAGAGAGTCCCGGCGTTGCAGAGGTTTAGCACCCAAGTTCGTTGTAGCGAAGAAGTGGCAATGCTAGCACCTAGGGTGATAGCCCCTGCACTAGTGGACAAAGAGATGGTGAGACTTACAGCCACACTACTGTCTCAAGAAATCGAGAGTACACCACTCTCTGCTGGATTCCACCAGCCTAAGTTCACCTTGTACGACGGCAAGACGGATCCGTACATGCACGTGAGTCATTACAGGCAAATAATAGCTCGGCACCGACGCAATAACGCCTTGATGTGCCTCATATTCCCAACAAGCTTGGGAGAATTGGGCCTGAAATGGTTCAAAAGGCTTCCAGAGGGGAGTATTGAGGGGTGGCAGCAACTAGCGGAAGCCTTCGTCACCAGATTCAAAACCAACACTCAAACACCGAAGGAGGTCAACCATCTCTTGGGCGTCAAGATGGAATCTGGAGGTTCGCTAAAGGCATATAATGCAAGATACTGGGAAACTTACAACGAAATCCTCGACTGCCCTACCAATCTGGCGATCACTCAATATAAGCGGGGTCTCCTAGTCGGACATAGGCTGCGAGATTTGCTCACAATGCACCAGCCCACAACCATGGAGTCCTTGATGCAGCGGATCAATGAGCACATTCGTGTGGAGGATGATGCCGCCTCCGCAACCGAGAAGGCTAATCCGGTCGCGGCGGATAGAAGGGTGGCGGGGAAGGTTCACTCGGTCGAGCAGAAGGATAACCGCCCAAACGACCGGTCAAAAGATCAACATCGTGGCTCAAACCGCGATGATAGAAACAAAGGTTACAGAAACGACCGAGCTGATGCTCCACGTGATACAGAGGAGGATGCCAAGAGAAAATTGAAGGCGCGGACTGGAATCACCACGGTCTTTAAAATCCCTATCTACCGCCTCTTGAGTGAGATCCGAAGCGAGCCTTTTGTCCGCTAGCCGGCCAAGTTGGGGAATGCACAGAGAGGCTTCAATTCAAGATATCGCTGCACCTTCCATGAGGAACGGGGACACCGAACGGAGGATTGCTTGCCGCTCAAACAACATTTGAAGGAGCTAGTGGCCGCGGGGCATCTTGATCAATACATCGATGGGGGTATGAAAGCCACCCCACTAGGATAGACCGAGCCAAACGACCTAGGTGCCCTTGAGGCAGCGCCCCAAAGCGTGATCAATGTTATCTATGGCATCATTGAACCGGCCAGGGTCTGCGAGCTGAGAGGGATGATTAAGAAGGCCGAACACATGAGGGAAGTGCTCTCCGTTCAGCCCGCTGTGAAGAAGGGGAAGACCGAGGAGAAAGACATCCTTACCTTTTCAAGCAAGGACTGCGAGAGGATCCAGATGCCCCACAATGACGCCCTAGTGGTAACTCTGCGCGTTAAAGACTTTGACATCAAGAGGATCTTGATCGACCAGGGGAGTTCGGTCGAAATCATATACTATGACGCGTTCAAGCAAATGAAGCTGGAGGACAAGGAATTGGCCCCTGCGACGTCCCCTCTGGTTGGCTTCAACTCTCAGCCAGAGTAGCCGGTAGGGAAGATCATATTGCCGGTCAAAGTGGGTTCAGTCATGAAGCAAGTAGAGTTCTGGGTGCTCAACGTCCCATCCACCTATAACTTAATTCTGGGCAGGGGTTGGTTGCACGCCATGCAAGCGGTAGCGTCGACCTACCACCAGGTTCTGCGCTTCCCCGCGCCAACCGGGCAAATAGAGAAAGTTTGGGGAGACCAGGTGATGGCAAAACAATGCCTCGTTGCGGTAAATGGCAGCCGAGCAGCCAAAGGGTTTGTCCAAATGATTGAGGGACCAGAGGGAAATGAGGTCCTTGACGACGTAGGAAGGAAGGCCGAGGAAAAATTGGTCGAGGATTTGGTGGAAGTGCGCATCAACGAGAACGACCTGACTAAGTTCTTCCTCTTGGGATCATCTTTGTCTACCGCCGAGCGGTTAGAGTATGTCAACTTCTTGGTTTCCAATTTGGAAGCTTTTGCGTGGACGCCTTACGACATGCCTGGCATCGACCCCAGCTTTATTTGTCACCAGTTGAATGTCTTCCCTAGTGCGCGGCCGGTCATTCAGAGGACTCGCCGCTCGGCTCTACACCATGTCGAGGTAGTGGCAGAAGAGGTCAAAAATTTGTTGGAAGTAGAGGCAATAGAAGAAGTGCAATACCCTCGATGGATATCCAACACGGTGGTGGTTCCGAAGAAGAATGGCAAATGGCGGGTGTGTTGATTATAAGATGGTCAATCGCGCGTGCCCAAAGGATAGCTTTCCTCTCCCACGAATCGACCAGCTGGTGGACTTGATCGCTGGCCATCAGAGGTTTAGCTTCCTTGATGCATATCGTGGCTACCACCAATAGCCATGTATGAACCGAACCGAGAGATCACATCATTCACTACTCCTAGAGGCTTGTATTGTTATAAAGTCATGCTATTCGGGCTGAAGAACGCCGGGGCAACTTTTCAAAGGATGGTGACAAAGATGTTCGCTCCACTTCTGGGCCGCACCATGGAGGCCTACATCGATGATATGGTGGTAAAGAGTAAGGAAAAGTCTCAACACCTCGCCGACTTAGCGGAGATGTTTGCTATACTTAAACACCATAAGCTTCGTTTGAATGCCTCCAAATGTGCCTTCGGAGTCAGCACCAGAAAGTTTCTAGGTTTTCTGGTCACAAACCGAGGAATTGAAGCTGACCCATCCCAAATCAAGGCGATACAAGAGCTGGAACGCCCAAACTCCACAAAGGACGTGCAATATCTTACCAAGATGGCAGTCGCGTTGAACAGATTTATCAGCCGATCTTCAGATCATTGCAAGCCCTTCTTTAAAACTTTGAAGGCCAAGTTCTTCTGGGATGACGAATGTGACCGTGCACTGGCAGACTTAAAAGTGTACATTTCCTCAGCCCCTATCTTAGTCACACCTCAGCCGGGCGAAGAGTTGTATCTCTACTTGGCTGTCTCTCAACACGCGGTGAGCGCGGTATTGGTTCGTGCTAAAGGCATCCAGCACCTACCAATCTTCTACGTAAGCAAGACCTTGCTTCCTGCTGAGTCAAGATATCTACCGCTAGAAAAATTAGCCCTGGCCCTGATGATGGCTTCGAGAAAGCTGGCGCACTATTTCCATGCCCATACAATAGTTGTGCTAACTGAGTTTTCGCTTAAGGTACTCTTTGAAAAGGCAGACTTTACCGGGCGAATTTTGAAATGGGCCGTGGAATTGGGGCAGTACGACATCAAGTTCCACCCGCACACTGCAATCAAGGCTCAAGCTCTTGCAGACTTTGTGGCGGAGTTTGCCCCTGGAACACATCCAGTTTCCCCGGTTGATTTGGCTGGTGTGGATTTAGCACAGCCCATGGTGCAGGCAATGGAGACAAATGTTAGCTCGCAAGTGGAAGAAAGGCGAAGGGCGACCGAACTGGCGAAGCCGGGTAACCTAGCGGATGACGAACCCAACCAAGACAAAGAAAGAGACCAGAATGAGCCGACCAGAGACTTGGAATTGAGAAGCTCCCAAAACCCCTCTGATTGCTGGAAGCTGTTCATTGGCGAGATGTGGAAGCTCTTCGTCGATGGGGCATCCAATAGACATGGAGCTGGGCTGGATATCGTACTGACTTCACCTGACGGGCTGGTTATCGAGCAAGCAATTACGCTCGGCTTCCCAGCGTCCAACAACGAGGCGGAGTATGAAGCCCTCCTTGCTGGACTAAGAAGCGCATTGAGAATGAAAGCGTCAGCCCTTATGGTATTCAGCGACTCCAAGTTGGTGGTCAATCAGGTCTCTGGAGAGTATGAGGCCAGGGATGAACGAATGGCGAAGTATCAGGCGCTGGTGCACGTAGAGATCAAGAAGTTCGCCGCCAAAATAGTGGAACAAATCAACCGTGAAGAAAACAACACGGCTGATGAACTGGCAGGCCTTGCATCTATGGAAACAGCTTTCCCTAATCCCTTGATGATAGAATTCTTGCCTTGGCCAAGCATTGAGGAGCCAGAAGTGCCCGAGGTACTCTGCACCGACTTGGGACCTTCCTGGATGGACCCCATC
Source organism: Camellia lanceoleosa (assembly GCA_025200525.1). Classification (NCBI taxonomy): domain Eukaryota; kingdom Viridiplantae; phylum Streptophyta; class Magnoliopsida; order Ericales; family Theaceae; genus Camellia; species Camellia lanceoleosa. The sequence continues at coordinate 84,609,886 of CM045769.1, forward strand.
ATCACCTTCCTGAAAGATAGAGTTTTGCCTAAAGAAAAGAAGGCAGCCAACAAAATCTGGGCTAAGTCAGAGTGGTTTTGGCTCTCGCCGTCCGGAGCCTTGTACAAGAAGTCTTTTACTGGACCGTATCTGAAGTGTGTCCACCCCGCCAAGGTGGAAGCTTTCCTCTATGAGATCCATGAAGGTGTCTGCGGAAGCCATACTGGGGGCAGGTCTTTGGCTTACCGAGCGATTTCCCAAGGTTACTGGTGGCCGTGTATGTAGGCAGACGCGTAGAAATACGTTCGCCAATGTAAAAAGTGTCAGAAATTCGCTCACCAAATCCACCAGCCAGCCAGAGAGTTGCTCCCCCTTACAAGTCCTTAGCCGTTCGCACTTTGGGGATTAGATATTGTTGGACCGCTCCCAGCTGCTCCAGGCAACTGCAAGTTCTTCATCGTTGCCACCGACTACTTCACCAAGTGGGTTGAGGCCGAGCCATTGGCAACCATAAAGGAAAAAGATGTGAAGCAATTTGTTTGGCGAAATGTTATCACTCGTTTCGGTATACTAAAGGCCCTCATCTCAGATAATGGTACTCAGTTCGATGGGAAACTCTTTCGCGGATTTTGCGAAGAGTTGAAAATCGAGTTCTATAGCTCCACGCCGGCTTATCCTCAGTCAAATGGTCAAGCAGAAGCCTCAAACAAGACCATCCTGGACGGGCTGAAGAAGCGGCTTGAGAAGGCCAAAGGAAAGTGGGCTGAAGAACTCCCTAATGTGCTCTAGGCATACGCCAAGGCGACTGACCGGAGAGACACCATTCGCCTTGGCCTATGGCATGGAGGCCGTCATCCCTTTGGAAATTGGTATGCCAACTATCTGGTCTGAGAGTTTCCAGCCAGATTTGAACAATGAAGTAGTGGCATTGGAGCTTGACCTAGCCAAGGAAAGAAGAGAATGGGCTCGGATCCACATAACGGCCTATCAGCAGGAACTCTTCAAGAAATACAACAAGGCTGTGCACCCCAGGCTGTTCAAAATTGGGGACTAGGTCTTGAGAAAGGTGATGGGCAACACGGTGGTCCCTGGCGAAGGAAAACTTAGTGCAAATTGGGAAGGACCATACAAGGTGACTGGCCTGGCAGGCAAAGGGGCATACCATCTGGAAGATTTAGATGGTAAAGCTATCCCCAGACCGTGGAATGCAGCCAACCTTAAGATCTTTTACTTTTGAAATGTAATCGCTTTTGTTGCTTAGCTTTCTAGACCTTTAGCCTTCTGGCATTCGATGTAAGGATAGCACTGCTCTTTGTAATGAAAAATGTCTCTACTTTTTGTTTATACTATGTGATTTGCAAGGATATTGGGCCTCTGAAGATGCCAGGGGCAAGGAGACCAACCGGAAAGGGGCCGAACTAATCTCCTCTCGCCGATATAGAAACAGACTACACAAAGAGTTGGTGTATTGTCCAGTGAAATAATTGGTGTATTGTCCAATCTGCATAAGGCCCGAGTTGATTTTTGCTCGCCCAATTGGGATGTTGGCGTCATGACCAACCTAAGTGAAATATTGGTGCTGACCAATCCACAGGCCGAGCTGATTTTGCTCGGCCAAAGCGAAATGTTGGTGTTTTGTCTAACTGATAAGAGCCGAGCTGACTTTGCTCGGCCAAACAAGATGTTGGTGTCTTGTCCAACTTACAAGAGCCAGGCCGACTTTGCTCGAACAACTGAAATGTTGGCATTTTATACAACTCAAAAAGGCCGAGCTGATTTTGCTCGGTCCTTATGGAGTATTAGTGTGTTTATTTCATCTACAAGGTCCGAGCTGAATCTACAAGGGCAGGAAACAGTAGGTCTTCAATCCAGATCAATCTCAACGGTTTGCTCGCCAGTCGTTGTTGTCTGCTTGGTCAAGCCCTCCTCGGTCTCATCTTCCGCAGCAATAACTTCCTGATCGGCCTCGCCATCTTCGGCCGTTTCAGAAGTTTCATAAGGGGTTTGGTCGACGGGATGTGCGGCGGCGGCTTCTTCCTTGGCAGCTTTCTTTGCCTCTTCGATGAGCCTGTTTTGAGCGGCGGTGGCATACGCCTGTATGTAGACTGGGATATAGGCAGCGGGCGGATGCTGGAACATCTCAGCATCTTGACCAAGGCCAACTTTTTCCACGGTAGCTTTCCAGCTGCACTGGAAAAAGATGTCCTTCATCGCCTGCACCTGTCGTTCATAAGTTTTTTCGCCCTGGGCATACCCTCGATCTTCGGCGTCGTTGACCGCCTTATCCCTCTCTTCCTTATGGGCGTCACGAAGTCTACGTAGCTCAGCGAGGTACCGAGCCTTCGTCGACTTCACGGCCCGCTGTTTGTCCGCTTCAGCTCAGTCCAACTTCTGGCTTAGCGTATCGCGCTCGGCCTCGGTCACCTCTTACACGGTCTTCAACTTGGCTATTTCGGCCGTTTTGGCCTTATTCTCAGCAATGGCATCCCGCAGGCTATGCCGTACTGCGATCATTCGCTCGGGGGCTAAATAGTTCTTTTGCGCGGCCTGAAAACAAATGAAGGATAGTAAGAATTCAGAAAACCGAGCAAAAATCGGGCAATAACTTACCAAAAGAATGGAGAACTTACCAAAACGATCGATTTAGCCGCCGAGCAAAGCACCTTCAGGTCGGACAGCTCGTTGTGCTTCTTCATGTCGGCGGGAAGGATCAACCCCTTGGTCATGTTGAAACCGAGGGAGTAATCCTTGTCCTCGTACACTGAATCAGCCTCAGAGATAGCTCGACCTTTGTACTTTATCTCAGGCGCCCAGACGGGTGGGGCAGTTAGGGTTTTGGATGGCCCGCTGAGTGCTTGTTCGGCCTGGTCACCCAACTCGGTGGATGCGTGCTCGGTTGAATCTTCATCGACTAGATGCTGCCCGGCTTGGTCTTTTCTCAATCACTTCTTCGACCGGCCAGTTGGTTGTTGGCTGGCAAGAGCCAGCACAGCCCCCTCCTTTTGCCCAGCTGGAGTGGAGGAAGTTCCCCCTGATGCCTCTGGTGGCTTGGAGTTGCTCGGTTCTCCGGTGATCATTGACTTGATTGCCCGAATTTTTGCCATTTCTTGCTCGGCAGTGAGAGGGACAAGTTTGATCAGCGGAAGATTCGGATCTGGTTCTGAGGAGAGCGCACGAAGAAAGTCAATCACCCTGCTCTTGCGCGGTGCTGTGTAGTGGTAGGTCGGTTCGAAGCCGAGGAGTTTTGAAGACTCCCTTTCCTCGGCCGGATGACGAAGCAGAACTCTGATGGCCTCTTGATTAGCTCGGGAGTAGTCGTCAGCCAAGAGCTTGTAATCTGCAAAAAAGAGGACGAGTGTTAGATCGGCAAGAAGAAAATCAATGCAAAAAGAAAGTAATGCAGTTTGCCGAGGTACTCACCAGCACTGCCAAAATCTTTCCTAATGTACCAGCCCGGTATGGGCACCTCAGTGTCCTCATAACGACCGGACACCCACAAGAAGTCATCATCGTTTGTCTCTTTATCTGGCTTACCCTCTATGAGTTTTGCTCGGCCCTTCTTGACCTTTAGGTACCATCAAAACCCACCTTTATTTTTGCTAAGACTGTATTGATGTAATATCTCAGCGAGACCGACATTGAGACCGAGCCTCCGATTTAGCTCGACCACGCCGTTTATTATTTTGTACGTGTTGTTTGAGACTTGGGTAGGACAAAGCCTTGTCTGCTTCAAAAATTCGCAGATCAAGGGTTGGACCGAGAAGCGAAGCCCTCCTTCCACGATCGATACGACCGTGAAGGGGCACCGATCTAGGTCACTCCATGGGGTATCTCCCTTCTTGGCTAGCTCTAAATGGACATCGTCTGGAATGTTGTACTCCCTACGAAACTCAGCTAGCGCATCGGGCGAGCTCACCATGAACCGGTACTTCCCCATCTATCTCGGTTTTACTTATTTGGTGGTTTAATTTGTATCTCGGTGGAAAATTCTGGTGTATTTGCTCAGACTTTGAGCTCCACCAGCAGTAATGTTGAAGGGGCCTGGTCGGTCCTAGTTTGTTCTGCATTATTAAAAAATAAGCCCAAGGGTTAGCACGGCATAAATTGCACGGCTCATATTGGAACTCCTAGCTCGGTAAAAATCCCCCGTTATATGTGGCCGGTTTGACCCCTATCTTGGCTCAATTATCCGGCCGATTTGACCTTCCTAGTTTGGTTCTAACTCCCTATATCCAGCACGGTCGCGGCCTCAACGAAAAGCCACAAACTAATTTTTGCTAGGCTGAAGTTTCATTTATCGATCTGATTTGCCTATTTAGCTCGGTTCTACCCAGATTCAAACTGTTCATCCCAAGTGCAGAGTTCGTGCTTTGAGGCTTGGGGAAACAAGGGGCACGAAAGCCCCAAATGCTCCCTCAGTTCCAGTTTTTTCTAGGGTGTGTCATTATTAGTCTAAAGGGGAGGGGGACTATTGTGATTCCAACATCCCCAAGCAGGAACACGAAGAACACAGTTGAAGAACTTGAGGAGTAAAGGCTGAAAATACGAAATATGGATAGAGGGACGTACCAATGTCAGATGCCTGGCAAAGTCGACCCCTCAAGCTTGTTTGAAGCTTCGGAAGGAACATAAATGGACGTCGGGGAGCGAAGGGGAGCAACGGCAGTAGTTTTGGAAGTTTGGAGTTTTGAGAGCTAGGGTTTTGGCTCAAATGAGAGGGTGAACAGTGAAGTGTTCAAGTGACCCTTCGTGTGATGTTAAAGAGGTGGGAAACCCCAAAGGGCGCCGTCGTTTGAATTTCGAGCATGGGAAGATAGCTGTGGGGTTGTACGGTCCAATGACGTAAGGCCACGTGGCATCGAGAGCACGGCTGTTAGTACGGCTGTACGACCCTTGACAAGACTACTTAAGCAATGACTGACCGAACGGGATAGCTCGGTAACGGCTGTGAAGCCAATCACGCTCGGCTTGGTACTGGTGCAACTCGAGGACCGTTAGCTCGGTCATGGTGGTAACCCCAATCACGATTAGCTCGGATGGGATTAAGGGGCAATTGAGAGGGGAGATTTGCACCGGACAGTACGGCCGAGCTACAGTAACACGGGTTGTGATAAACCTCACGGTGCCGAGCTGCTTTCGCAGTATGTGCGGTTGTTCGACCTATCATGCACGAATAAGGTAGATTGATCGACTAGGCGTGGAGTAAGGCCTGGCCGGGCTATGAGGCGGACATTCGGCCAGACGCGCAACCGAGCTAGTGGCAGTCCGGATTGAATCTAGGCCGATAAGAGGACCAGCACGCTTCACCTTCAATTAACCCAAAGAGAGTTTGGATCGGGATGGTGGTCGGCGTGTACCCGACCGAATAGCTTGGAAGCTCGGTTGTGTTATCTGTGGTTGTGATTTTCTCCAAGGAATAGGCCGATTTTGCTATGTCGGTCAGGCATACCACTTGGGCCAATGGCGTGAGGGAGAGGAAATTTGCTCCAGGCACGCGTCAAGACCGTTTGGTGGTTTTGTATGTACTGGTTGGAGGATTTGGCCTTTACACTCGTGAGGTGGTGAGAGGCAAGTACTGCCACCTGTCCAGGGAAGGACAGTAGAGGTAGTGCGCGCACAATCCTGAGGCTGCATGGCCAGCCTAGAAATAGGAAGGTGAGATGAACGTTAAAGGTATGCAATCTGAACAACTCTCTCTCTTTTTCTTTAACAGTATTCGTCTTCCTCAAGTGATCTGACTTGATCGTTGAAGGGTCTATCCGACAACCCACCACCGGGCAGCTCACCGTTTCTTTGTTGCCAGGTTAGACGCCGTCACGAGAAGCTTGAGTCCAAGGAGTACGGAAAGCACTGGATATTTCGCCCCCGTACAGTTTTGTAAAACAATATCATATTGATTTGTTTTTGATATAAATACGTTGGTAAGTCTGAATAGGGGGTATAATTGGTAATGGTTAAGTTGGCCTGAGTGTCCATAGTGTAAGACCGAAAGCACGCGCGGATGAGGTACCATGTGCCTTCTAGTTAGCTACCGGTAAAGTGGGGATTGGTAGTGCTTGTTAGGCCTACTTGCAAACACCAGCCTAGGGATTACCTCAGTTGTATTTACCACCCCTTTTGAACTACATTGAAATTATTGAATTGTTAAATTCTTGATATTGCATTGTGCACAAAAGTTTCAAAGGATAAAGATATACGTTTTTTAACATGGCATGGTATATACATTCATCCCCTGAGAGTGTATAAAATGTATTTGTTAATATTTTCCTACTAGGCTTTGTGCTCACCCAATGGAGGCGTGGAAATATGTTTTGAGAGCACAAGGCTCTTTTCTTTGTTGTAATTATTTTTGACAAGTCAAGGGCTTTATATGTATAGGTTCAAAACCACTTTTGTGTAACCAGGCTTAAACCTTAGAAATTGTAGCCCTTAAGGACATTTATTCGCACCACATGCTATAGATCCATATACTAGAGATGTTGAATATATAACCGCATGCGGAACATTCTTTTGTAAATATCTTGAAGGTTAATGAATACAGATGTTGGAGATTTAAGGGTGATATTAATATTGAGACATACTTACATTTACATTAAATAATGGAAGTTGATAAATCTTTATTGTATAAATTTTGAGGCGTGACATGTTTGACATATGAAATATTTATTAATTTTGTAATACATAAATTTTAGGTTTTACAATGTAAATGTATAATTAATTTTCCATTTTTAACTCTGGACAGGAGTATTACGTTTGAAAATTTTAAAATATTTTCATAGGATTGAACGGTCTCCAGTCCCGTATTTCTAATTGGACGGTCCAAAATAGCTCATTTCAGGTCTATTTTGGGTCTGTCTCGATGATCTACACCATTCAATATATAGGACTTGTCGAGTGCTTCATTCTTGTAAAAAATTACGTTGATCAGATATTAATAATCATTTGATTAGATCACATTTATGTCAACAATTTATTTTTAAAATCATACTTATCGTTGACACAAATTTGATGGCTTTTGATATTAGAACAACGTGAATTTTTGCAAAAATAAAAAAACTCAACGAACTTACACATTGAACGATTAGAATTATCGATGTAGGTTTCTTGATGAGCCTACAAAAATCCAACAATATTCTCTAATCCGATTTTAGACTAAAGAGATGCCATTGCCATTTTCATACAAGTGACATGACTTATAATGCCTACTAAAGCCTTGTTTGTTATAACCTAAAAGAGTCAAAAAGTCACTATCCTATCAATAAAGCTTGGTAGCGCGAATCCCTTCCCCCCCTAATCCCCCGAAAGCCCAAAACGACGTCGTTTTAGGCTTTCGTTTTTTTTTTTTCCTTTTTTCTTCCTCCATTGTCGAGTCTGCAACAGCTCGGAGGGAGAGGAAGAAGAGGGTCACGACTCGCCGCCACCCAAATCCGGCTGTCGCAGCCAGCCAGCTCGGCTGTCAAGAAGACCACCGCCATTGCCTCCCCGCCCCGCCACCTCCACCGGTATGGCCCCTCCGCCTCCTTCCCCCTCCTCCTCCTCCTCCTCCTCCCTCCTCACTCCTCCCTCCTCCTCCGTTCTTCGATCTGCGAAAAAAAAAAATTCAAATAACGTCAAACGACGTCGTTTTCGATTCGGGAGATTAGGGGTGGAAGGGATTCGAGCGACGTAGCACGACTACTATCCTATTTAAGTCTTATTATCTTATTTAAGTCACATCACCTCTCTACCACATCACTTCAAACCTAACCCATACCCAACTCATATTTTATAAAAATTCAAAAGTGTACTTATTTAGATCATCCCAAACCACTCCTAATACTAAACTTTAATACTTTAAAAATCTTATTCTTTCCTTTAATAAATGTTAAAAGATAAAGATCTGTATTTTTATATTTAAAAAATTCAAAATTATGATAAATAAGGATTAACGTTTTGAACTTTGACACTCTAGAACACTTTTGCTTATATATATAATAGTGTAGATAGATATGATTCATTTCTTCTATTTATGAAAATATTTTCATACCATTTTCATTGTACATTAGATAGGTTTGTTACCATAAAAAATAAAAAGAGTATTTACGTGTAAGTCTTAATAAGTGAATTTATTGTCTAATAGGTCCTATAGTAAAATTTGTCATAAAAAAAGTCATTAATTGTAAGTTTTAACAACAATTTATAAAAATCATAACAAAAAAAGTCACTAATTATCAATTTTTAACGACATATATAAAAAAATGTCATAAAAAAATTATTTAGTGACAATTTTACCAGAACTTATTTTTAATAGGAATTGATGGGTATCCAACTATTAGGACCTATTAGTAGTTTATCCAAAATAAAAAAGCTTAGGTTGTTTTGGAAAGTAACCATTTTAGTTATTTTTTGACTTTTTAAAAAAAGATGTGTAGAAAAGTAAAGAAAAAAAATTGACAATTGAATTTTTTGTAATAAATTTTTAACTATTTTATAGACTTGCCAAAATAGTATTCTGTTCAATTCCTTAAATTTGGATACAAAATTATTGCATTTAAGAGCCTCTTGCTACGTAGATGTCCGTGAAAAAACTAGGTGAACCTCCCATAAATCCTAATAGTCGGATTTTGATTTATGTTAAGTCTTATCGAGAATAAGTCATAATAAAATCATCGTTAAAAATAATTTTTTATAACTATTTTTTGTATGTGTCGCTAAAAATTAGCAATTAGTTATTTTTCTTTTTTTTTTGTCACGGTTTTTATAAATTGTCATTAGAACTTACAATTAGTGACATTTTTCTGTGACAAAATTTTCAAACTGTCGCTTAAGTTGAAAATTAATAACCTTTTTTTGAAATGACTTTTTTAAGTTGTCACTAAAACTTATAATTAATGATTTTTTTGTGACAAAATTTTCAAACAGTCACTAAAAATTAACAATTAGTAACTTTTTTTAATAGTGTTAGATGAAAAAAACCATTAATTATTATAGGGTCTATTGGATAATAACTTCATCTATTATGACACACACGCAAGTCTCCCAAAAAACTACGGGGGTAAATTATACTTTACTCCATTTATGTTTGGTCATTATTTCACTTTGGTCTTTAATTTTATTTTATTTTTCTCATTTTGGTACTTTGTGTTTCAAATTTTTCTCAATTTATTTCAAAATTAACTTATGTCCATAATTAGATTGATCATGACACATTAGCAACTAGGTGGCATAAAATATATTATGATATTGGAGTTTGGGTTTGTATTAGATATGTGAATTATATATAATAATATATTTTTATGTCATTAGCTATTAATGTGTCATTTTTTTGTCTAATTATGGACATAAATTAGCTTTTGAAGTATATATAATAATATATTTTTATGCTATGTAGTTGTGAATGTGTCATATTCTGTCTAATTATGGACATAAATTAACTTTTGAACTAATTAAAAAAACTTGAAACATGAAGATCCAAAATGGGAGAAAAGAATTCATTGGCCAAAATAAAAAAATGACCAAGCATAAAAAGAAAATTGTAATTTATCCAAAAACTATGTATTTCAAAAAAAAAAAAAAAAATTAAATTAAAAGTACTCATTACTGAAAATAAAGTGTATAATGTAAATTCAAATTTAGTATAATATGAGTCACACCAACAATAAATCTAGTCTGCATACTTTTAGTTGACTATTTAATTTTTTACGAAAGCACGTGTAAAAAAATGAATATAGTAATATGATAGGATATTTTATTTGTGAGTAGTGTTACATGCACTAATTAGTGTATTAAGTATTGTATCAATACTAGTTATGACATTATTATTAATTCCATTTATTATACAAATTACAAATATCAAAAATATTTTAAATTATGTCACTTCATCAATTGATACATTAATTGACCCATATAACATTAGTTTTTATTTTATTAACTTTTTTACTTGAAATGGATTATTTAGTCCACCCCAAAAACCCATATTTAAAGGTGTTCAAAACCACACTAGAAATCATGCGATTTTCTTTAAAAATAAATAAATAAATAAAAGGGAAACAAATCCCAAAAAAATGTCTGACTACAAGTTTGTGTTTCTCTTGCTCATTTTGCCATCGCTCATATCTTCGCAAGTTTCTTTTGCCATTAATGGCAAAGAAGAAACACAAGAGATTACAAATGGAGTGAGCTATTCTCGTTTCCCAACAAGGCATATGAACATAACAAATGATTTGGGAGCAGGGATAACCCTAACCATCCATTGCAAGTCCAAAGATGATGACTTAGGGCAACATGACTTGGCATTTCACTCTTCATTTACATGGCATTTCAAGGCAAATCTGTTCATCCACAACACTCTATTTTACTGCTACATGTTTTGGAATGGTGTCTCCGAGAGCTTCGACGTGTTCCGGGAGGGCCGAGACAAAGGACGGTGTGCTGAAAGGTGCTGGTGGAGCATAAGAACCGACGGAGCTTACTCTCTTAATGCCTATGGGGGATGGGATCTTATGTATAGATGGTAAAAGTAGCAGAAAAAAACAACAACAAAATAAAAAAAATTATTATAATTGTCGTTGTGTTGTGGTCATGCTTTCCTTTAATAAAGTAGCGTTATGTATGCAATTTGAATAAATAAAAATGAAATAAAATAAAATATTTATTATATATTGTGTGTCACTAAGTAAGAATTTTGTTTCTTAGATATAAAGTTCAAGATTTCAATTTTATTCCTCTTATATATCTATTTAATTTTTTTTGTTTTATCCAAAGAAATATAAATAACATATAGTGTAATAAAGAGAAGTAAGCAAAGGTTGTCCAAGTTTTGCTTAATATAATAATATAGATAATAGGAATTGGTTATTAATGGCCCTTAGAGCATCCGCACTAGCAAATTTTGAGCCAAATTATAACATTTACTTTTGTATTTTAGCAGATCTCTTTTTTATATACACACTCCATCAAACTCTTTATTCTAAAATTTTATTTCATTAAAATATTACTATTTTTTATTCTTTTATCTTTTTCAATTTAAATATATTTTTTCTAGTGCACCATAACAGCAGCAACAGAGAGCAGCAGATGAAGAAGGCAAATCTACTGAGGGAAGATCAACCGGGCGGTCGACCGGTTAGGCCAAAATTTAGTAAAACTTCATTCTTTACTGGGACATCCGGGTGGACATCTGAGAGGATGTCCGGTGGGTGAGAAAATATAATAAAAAATAGATTAACCTATCTCAAAAAAATAATAAACTATTGAATAACTAATAAATAGTGCCTCAACAAATTTGTTGAGGTACTGTAGCAAATTCAACCAAAAGCTAGTTTAGAAATAATTTGTTGAGACTGATGGAGTAAGAATTTTATGATTTGCTAGTTATATTTAACCAAAAACTACATTTGGTGAGGCTAATGTGGATGCTCTTATTAGTAGTCAACTTTTGTGTAATTCTTTTATGGATTTGGAGTCCTCCAGTTCATGATTTAGATTGGAGGATACTATTGTTATTCCCTGTAGTGTGTGTAAATTAAATGTATAAACAAGATAAACAACAAAATAAAAATAAATAATCCATAAAATAATTTTATAAATTAAATTCTGAATTAAAGCGTACATAAACTTTTAACGTCGAGACTTGTGTTAGACACAATCTCCTTAAAGTAGATTTTGTCCTCGCTCCGGTGCTTCGAGATTCACCAGGGTCTATTTCCTAGGAAGCAATGACTAACACTTGATTTGTAGCACTACAAAATCAAGTATGGAGAACCAAAACTCTGCTGTGACCCTCTTTTTTTTTTTTCCTAAAAATTAAATACAGAACAAATACAGAAACACATAGATGAACAGAAGAAGAAGGACGAAATTCTGAGAGAAAAATTAGATGCCAAGAATTGCTGGAATGGAAGGGCTTTATATAGAAGAGCAAGTGGCTTTTCCGAACAGGTAGAAAACCTATTCAGACAGATAGAACAGGTACAAAACCTGTTTGGACATATCTGAATCTGTTCGGGTGGAATAAATATGTGGAAAACCTATTCGGGTGAATTCAACTGGTATGAACTTGTTTGGGTGTGAGAAAAAAAAAAGGGGGACAGATTTAATTTGAATTTTGAAACCAAAATTCAAAATTAAATAAATAAAATGCAAATGTTTTTTATCCAAAAAGATAAGTATTAAGCCGAACAAGCCCAACCCAACCTCACACCTCGTGACTCGCTTAAGCTCAAATTTAACCCAAATGTCGATCGACCAGACGGGCTGACGATAGGTCCAATGGGTCTAGCCCACTTTACCCATAATCTCACCCTTCCATAAACTTGGATACTTCTTGGGGCCGATCCCATGTATCCCAAGCTAGTGTATATAAACCCATTCAAAACCTTAAGCCTTTTCAATATGGGACATGCACATTTCACAAATGTGTAAGAAACCTACCTAAAGCTATTTTCACGAACCGGAAAATGCATGTTGAATTCTGATTCATTTGGAAATGGTTTTGAGCAACCAAATACACGATGTTATGCACTATGCGATATTAAACATGAACCCAATTAGAAACGTTAAAAATAACGCATGGGTCTTACCTTAATTAATGCTCAAAGTTAGCAAAAAATAAGGTTTTTCCAAAGCCTTCAAAGCCATTTTCCAATAATCTCCCACATGAATGGAATTCACGATAACGGACATGCAATAAAATGCATACAAAAAAAGAGTACATTAAGAAGATACACCACATCGAGATAGGCAGCTTTTAGCTTTGAACCTCCTCTGGTAAAAGCCTATCAGACTTACTAGCTAACCAGTGGACGCGATGCCTTGAACTGTTCAGCTGTTTGTGTAGGCCAAGACAATAGTCTACACATAGTGTATCGTCAGACACAATTTGGTTCTTACGATTGTGTTCATTTTAGCCCTGAACAACACCTGGTAATTCATGAGTGCTCTAGAGAATTTAGCCTTCTCAATTCTCACAGAACCGGCCTAGTTCACACTCATATAGGTGACCTCTTATTAAGAATATCATGCTATACCCCACTTGGATGTCTATGCTATAAGAATCATTAAAAGCAAAGTTTATCTTACTAACGCTGCATGTATCACTCTTCTTATCATAGAAATGGGTAGGAGTAAACCTCCTTAGTGATACGTGAAGTTATCCATAATTCGGTTATCCCTTTGAACCTAAATTTTGGGATCTCCAGTCAACTAGGTTGGGTTGCCATTATGGCGAATTTTAAGTAATAGGCTTTAATCTCATTCCCCTCGATAAATGGTACACTTGCTCTCTGGCTAGCCCTTTAACCAATAGATTTGCAATATTCTCTCTTGACTTTATATATTTTATGGAAATTATTCCATGTGAGAGCAAATACCTAACAGTATTACGTTTTCGACGAATGTGTCGAGACTTACCGTTATACATATAATTTTGTGCACATCCTATTATTGCTTCACTATCACAGTGAATGTATATAGCTAGCACAAGTTTAGGCCACATTGGAATGTCTTCTAAGAAATTACGAAGCCATTCTACTTCTTCTCCTGTTTTATCTAATGTGATAAACTCAGATTCCATTGTCCATCTTGCGATGCACGTCTGCTTGGAAGATTTCCAAGAAACTGTAGCACCTCCTAGGGTAAAAACATATCTACTAGTGGAATTTGAGTCTTTAGTATCCGATATCCAATTTGGATCACTTAATCCCTTGAGTACTGTTGAATATTTGGTATAATGTAAGCCATTATTCCACGTATGTCTTAGATACCTAAGTACCCTAATTATCGCTTTCCAATGATCAGACCCTGGATTACTTGTCTACCTACTCAATTTGCTTATAGCATAGGCTATATCTAGGATAGTTCAATTTATTAAGTACATCAAGCTTCCAATTATCCGAGAGTACTCTAATTGTGATATACATGCACTTGTATTTTTTGACAAATGAAGACTAATGTCAACAGATGTTTTAGCAGGACGGTCGTTATGCCTTTTAAATTTCTCCAGAATCTTCTCAACATAATGAGATTGAGATAAAGCATATCTTTCAGATGTTCTAGTAATTTTTATTCCTAGAATTACATCTGCTACTCTCAGATCTTTTATGTTAATTTTTTTTTCAACATTTTCTTTGTGGATTTAATCATGTTATTATTGCTTCCAATAATGAGCATGTCATCCACATAAAGACAAATTATGACATAGCATTTGTCTGTGCTTTTAACATAGAAGCATTTGTCACATTTGTTTATCTTAAAACCATCTGAAAGTTTGGGGTGATCAATTTTTTCATACCATTGTTTTAGAGCTTGTTTTAATCCATAAAGAAATTTCACAAGTTTACCAACCTTTTTCTCTTGGTCAAGAACTTGAAACTCTTCCGGTTATTCCATATAGATTTCCTCATCTAACTCGCCATTCAAAAAGGTTGTTTTAACATCCATTTGATGTATCTCCAGATTATACAAAGCTGCAATCGCAATTAGCATGCAAATAGATGTTATTCTTGTCACTGGTGAATAGGTGTAAAAATAATTAAGGCATTTCTTCTGTCTGTATCCCTTAATAACAAGCCTAGCCTTTTATTTATCAATTGAACCACCTGCTTTCATTTTTCTCTTAAATATACACTTATATCCAAGAGGTTTACACCCTGGTGGAAGATCCACTAGTTCCCAAATATGATTTTACAGTATTGATTCAACTTCACTATCCACAGTCTCTCTTCACAATGGAGCTTCAAGACTTGTCATTGCTTTCTTAAAGTTTTGAGGCTCATTTTCTAACAGGTATGTCAGAAAATCTGGACCAAATGATTTAAAGATCCTCGCCCTCTTACTACGTCTAGGTTCATCTGTTTCATTATCATTTTGGTCTTCACTGCTACCCATAGCAATATCAAAAGTTATTTTATTTGAACTTGTCTTTTTCCTTGCAAGGAAAAATGTGTTCAAAAAATGACGTATTCCTTGACTCAATAATAGTGTTTACATATATATTCGGATTTTCAGATCTATGAACTAAAAATTTATATGCACTACTATTATTTGCATAACCAATGAACACACAATCAACGGTTTTTGGTCCTATCTTAGTCGTTTTGGGACTAAGGACTCCTTCAAGTTTATATTGTTTAAAAGATTCTAAGGCTTAATCTTTATTTCTCAATAAGTAAATATAGCCATATCGAGTGCAATCATCAATAAAAGTAAAAAAGTACTTCTTACCTCCTGTAGTTTGAACAAATTTTAAATCATAGATATCAGTGTGAATTAAACTTAGAGGTTCAGTACTTCTTTCTACTTTATTAAATGATGCCTTAGTAAGTTTTGCCTCAACACAAATCTCACATTTATGATTAGGATCAAACTCTAAGTTTGGTAAACAATCTAAAATAACAAGTCTATGTAAAAAATTAAAATTTACATGTCCTAATGTATCATGCCATAAAAAAGAAGATTCAACAATAGAAATAGAAAATGTGTTCTTATTATTAATAGCCAAATTTGGTACAACAATTAGTACATTGAGCTTCAAAAGTCCACCACTCATGTAACCTCGCCTCATATACATTCCACTCTTGGAGAGTACAACCTTGTCAATTCAAAGACTAATTTAAATCCATTCTTCATAAAAAAAAAAAAAAAAAAAATGACTCAGAAATCAAATTCTTGTGAATCTCTAGCACATAGAGTACATTGTTGAGTGTGAGTTCTTTCCTCGATGTCATTTTCATTATAATCTTTCCTTATCCTTCTACAATTGACGTGGAAGAGTTTCTTATAAAATGTCGTTCTCCACTTTCCACCACTTTGTAGATTGTAAACATCTTCTTATCTACACAGATATGGAGGGTTGCTCCAGTATCCACCCACCACTACTTGGGATTCCCACCAAATTTACTTTAGAGACTACTGCAACAAGATTGATGTCTACCACTCCATTGAAAAGATAAAAATTCTTGACTATGTTGGCTTGTGTTGGCTTTTTTCTTGAACTCTCTCCGTTTTTGCGAACGTGACAATACTTAGCGTGATGTCCATCTTTGCCGCACACAAAACACTTGCCTTTGAACCTCTTGTTGAATCCGTTGTTGATCCCTTTGTTAATCTTACTAGTGGATCCTTGTTTGGGACCATTGTCATCATACTTCCGCTTCTTGTTGTTGAACTTTGACCCTTGTTCATGTTCCACAACATTTGTTTTAGCCTGCATGACATGGTTTTCTGATTTCTTGTTGGAACCACGGTTGTCCTCCTCAATTCTGAGCCGCACTATCAGTTCCTCCAATTTCATCTCCATGCGCTTATGTTTTAGATAATTCCTGAATTCTTTCCAAGATAGTGGCAATTTTTCAATGATTGCCGCTACTTGGAAAGATTCACTGAGAATCATCCCTTCTACATGTATGTCATGGAGAATTAATTAGAGCTCTTGAACCTAGCTAATAACTGTCTTAGAATCTATTATTTTAAAATCTAGAAAACGGCCAACAACAAATTTATTTGTACCGGCATCCTCTGTCTTATATTTATGATCTAGAGATTCCTACTGTTCTTTTGTAGTGCTTTTGATACTATACACATTGTACACTGTATTGTCCAACATTGAGGATATAATTTCAACACAGAAAATCACCATATTTTCATGCATCGACTAAGGCAACTACTTGCCGATCAGTTTCTCTCTCGTTTAGTGCTAGTGCTTTTTTATGAGTGAAGCGAGCCAAATTCAATGTAGTAAGATAAAACATCATTTTTTTGTTACCATCTTTTAAAATCATTTCCATTGAATTTTTTTGGTTTCTCCCCATGATTTACTGGTACTACCGGGGTCATCACTAGCACAACGGGTGTGGGGGTTAGAGTAATAACAGTCCCAATATTGTTTATTTTAGTTGTCATATTTCTAATGAAATAGTAAAACACCAATCACAAAGTTATACAAAATAGAATTTACACACAAAAGATACAGAATAATATTTTGCAACAAAATTTCAATGATAAACAATATATGACTACTATGTTATCAAAGAAATTATTAAATAGTATATTACTACTATTTAAGAAATTAAGCAGTATATGATTACTATTTAATTTTTTGAAACAAAATATTCGTCTGTCTAACACAAATAAATAAAAATAGAAATCTACTTTAAGATTGTTATTCCCAGTGGTGTGTGTGTGTAAATTAAATGTATAAATAAGATAAACAAAAAAAAAATAATCCAAAAAATAAATTTATAAATTAAATCCTAAATCAAAGTTTACAAAAACTTTAAACATCGAGGCTTGTGTTGGACACAATCTCCTTAAAGTAGATTTTGCCCTCGCTCCGGTGCTTCGAGATTTACCAGCGTCTACTTCCCACGACTAACACTTGATTTGCAGCACTACAAAATCAAGTCTAGTGAACCAAAACTCTATTGTGACTCTCTTTTTCTTCCTAAAAATTAAATACAGAAACACAAAAGAAGAGGGATGGAATTCTGAGGGAAAAATTAGATGTCAATAATTGCTGGAATGGAAGGCTTTATATAGAAGAGCAAGTGGCTTTTCGAAACACGTAGAAAACTTGTTCGAACAAATTGAATGGGGGCCCAAGCCCAGCTCGCCCAACCGACCAGATGGACGACGGTGGCAGCGCGCGTGTGGTTATTGTTTTGGGTCCAATAGGTCTAGCCCACTTTACCCATAACCTCACCATTCCACAAACTTGGGTACCCCTTGGGCCCATCCCAAGTATCCCAACCTAGTGTATATAAACCCATTCAAAATCTTAAGTCTTTTCAATGTAGGATATGCACATTTCACAAATATGTAGGAAACCCACCTAATATTTCACAAACCCGAAAACACGCGTTGAATTCTCATTCATCCGAAAATGGTTTTGAGCAACCAAATACATGATGTTATTCACTGCGTGACATTAAACATGAACCCAATTAGAAACATTAAAAATAACGTGGGGGTCCTACCTTAATTAATGCTCAAAGTTAGCAAAACATAAAATTTTTCCAAATCCTCCAAAGCCATTTTCCAACAACTATTTGCATTGATGGTTCTTTTTATGGATTTTATTTTAATAATTTGAATCATTCATTTTGTTAGATTATTCATGTATATCATCCACCAAAACAAAATTACATCGATATAATCGTAACATATTTAATTGATCATATTTATCTCAAAAAAATTAATGACAAATGTGTTATGGGTGAAGCACCAATAAATTTCAAAATATGATCTTGTAAATTGTTTAATCCTTCCTTTTTTCTTATGAACCTAAAAGTCCCATTAAAGTGAAAATTACACAAAAGGTAGTCACTTACATATTTGGGTTTAATTTTTTAAGGATAAAAGTGAGTTTCTCTAAATGTAAAATTACATATTTGGACAATCTAAACCATAAAAGGTTTTGAATTTTCCCTCCTTTTAAACAAATCTCACATTGCGGAAAAAACGTAACACACCAATATTACACCTCAATAATATAACAATCTAATGTAACACATTAAAAAATTCCTTAGTATACTTTCCTCAAATGTAACATAACATTCTAAAAAAACTCCCTAGTGTATTTTTTCCAAACGTAACATTATAATGTAACACACAAAAAAATTTCTTTGTGTACTTTTCTCAAACGTAATATTCTAATCAATCTAATATCAAATGCAACACTTCAATATAACACACAAAAATATTATAAAAAAAACTTTTAGTGTACTTTTTCCAAATGAAACACTCACAATTTAAAATTATACATTTGTCCAAAGGTTACTAAGGAATTTTTGTATTCCTTTTGGAATGGTATGAAGAATCTCACATTTTTTTTTGGAGTATTATATTGGAGTGTTATGTTTAGAAAAAATACGCTAAGAAGCTTTTTTGTGTATTATATTGGAGTGTTACACTAAGAAATGTTTTTGGAGTGTTATATTAGAGTGTTATGTTTGGAAAAAGTATACTAAGAATTTTTTTTGGAGTATTACATTCGAGTATCACGTTTAAGTATTACAGTAAAGTGTTACAGTTTGAAATTATACATTTGCTCAAAACTTAATAAGGAGTTTTTGTATTCTTTTTAAAATATTTGAAGAATCCCACATCCTTTTGGAATGTTTGAAGAATCTCATATTTTTGGTCATTTTTATACTCTTTTTGAAATGTTTTTCAAATAAAAAAGATTTTGATATAAAAATTCATTCCAAATTTGATTCTCATAGATTGTATACCTTACCTTTCTAGCACACACACACACACAAAAAAAAAAAAAAAAAAAAAAAAAAAAGGAAGAAGAAAAAAAAAGAAAAAGAAAAAAGAAAACATAATAGAAATAAGGATATAATCGTCAATTCAATTTTCAAATAATATATTAAATCTATATTTTTAAAATCAAAGGGACTAATTTGCCTATTAGAAAATCATTAGAATTAAATGGATTCAGCATTCCTCAAGATAGAATTTATTGATAAATTTTCCATGTGTTTTTTCAATTTTTTTTTATATTTTTTTTATAGCAAATAGCAAAATGCATTAAATGATTACATCTGATCATACTTGTATAGAAAATAAAAAAAATAAAATAAAATTTAAAGGTTATCTAAATTAAATATATCTACCCGTTCACCTTCAAATTTGATATTTTACAGTATTTTCAAATAATTTAAGCGTTCAAATTAAGAACGGCTTGGACTTTTTTTTCACTATTTTTGGGAAGTAGGTTAAAAATTAGTTTTTTAATTTATATATATATATATATATTTTTTTCAAACATGCAAAAAAATAAAAAGTTGATATGACTAAAAAAATCAAAAAACTAAAAAATCAGCTTTTAACCTAATTACCAAAAGAGACATTTCAGATATATCTTAACAAATTGTATCTCAGTTTCAAATATATGCATGTATATATATGTGATTGAGCTTTTTGAATATATATTTAAAAAAATTAAAAGTTAGTTTGATGAAAAAAATAAAAAATCAAACGCTTAGGTGCCGTTTGGTAACACTTACGTTTTCAGTTTTCAGTTTATATTTATAAAAATTTTAAAAACTCAAATAAAAACTTGTTTAGTAAAATTTTTGATTTATAAATCAGTTGTCTCAGTTTATAAATTTGGCCAAAAAATAAAAATACAAAAAATATGTTTTCATTTTGAGTTTTCATTTTTTTTTTAACAAGAGCCACCACCGCCATCATTTTCACCGCCTTCCGCCACTACCACACCCACCCCTACCACCACCACCCACCACCACCCACCACCACCACCCGCCACCACCACCACCACCACCCACCACCATCCACCCCACCCACCACCACCACCACCACCCACCACCGCCACCCGCCACCACCACCACCACCACCACCGCCATCCACCCGCACCACCACCACCACCACCACCACCACCACCACTACCACCACCACCACCCACCACTACCACCACCACCACCACACCACCATCCACCCACCACCACCACCACCACTGCCACCACCCGCCACCACTGCCACCACCATCCATCCACCACATCGCCACCACCACCCGCCACCACCACCACCACCACCCACTGCCACCACCCACCACCTACCCCCACCCATCCACCCACCCACCCACCACACACCACCACCACTCACCACTCTGTCACCACCACTCGACATCCGCCACTCACCACCACCACCACCACTGCCACCACCCACCACCCACCGCCACCACCATCTCCGCCACCACCACCACTCACTCGCTACTACTCATCACCTGCCACCGTCACCCACCCACCCGCCACCACCCACCACCCACCATTACCACTTTCCACCACATTCTTTTGCCGCCACTTGCTATTTCTCACTCTTTTTTATATTTTAAAATTTTTTTAAACATTTCGTCAATTACCAAATGCGTTTGTAATTTATATTTTTTTAAAAATAAACAAAAATTAGTTTATAAAATTTTTGTAAATATAAACTGAAAACGTAAACGTTACCAAACACACCCTTATTATTTTCATATAGTTTTTTTTTTTTACACAAAAAATAAATTTTTAAATTTTAAATATACAGATTTTTATATTTATTTTTATCAAACTAATTTCTAATTTTTTTTTTCAAATAAATTTATAATACAAATTTTAAAAATTCAATCAAATAAAAATATTTTACAGGTATAATTCTTCTCAGCAGTACCATCGCAAAGGGTGGGTGAAGCTCTAAATTAAAAGATAATATATAAATAAAGTACATTTCATGCTTTTTTTTTTTTTTAAGAGACTGTTATTCTCATTCCATTTCATTCTTAATAAATTTTATTTTTTTATTTTTATTATGCATAGTTATTATTCCTACTCTATTTTGTGAGAATTAAAATAATTTTAATTCAGAAAGAAGAATATCACCTGTCATGATGTTCAAGCCTTTTCAATCTTTATCCTTGAATGTATAAACAAAAACCCACTCACATAATACTTTTACAGGGCCATATGAAAAGTGAAAGGAACAGAGTTTCAAGTCTACTCTATTCACAAAACAATATCGATGTTTGATGACTATTACAGACATATATATAGATAGGCTTGGACCCATATCCAAGTATAACTTCTTATAATTTCCTACCGTCAGGGAAGTTGTAAAGTCTCATGAAATCACCATATGAGATAGTGAACAGACATTAGTTACCCATTAGTCATTAAACCAATTAATTAGTCATTAAACCAATTAAATATATATAATATAAATAAATAAATAAATAAAACAAACATGTGACATATGGATCACTTTATAGATATTCTTACATTTATTTTACTCTAAATATATTTCATTCTATATATAACAAAGATAAAAAAATACATATATATTTAAAACAAAATAAAGTGAAAATAGTAACTTCCTTTTTTTTCGTTTTTATTTTTCAATATTATGACACCATACTATTAAAAAAATCTTTAGACTTTTGTCTCTGACAGCCCAAACCCACGTAGTGAAAATAATTTACTTTTCAAAAAATTAGAATTTATAGCCCTTCTATTCTACATTTCCCATGCAAATAAGGGAATTTAATAATAATTTATTATTTTGTTAACATGTACGTTAAAGAAGAAAAATTATTTAATGCTAATTACTCTAGGTGTATCGAATAATTTCTTATTAAAACATTTTTTTAAACAGCGTATTATAAATATGAGTAATGCTATAAATTCTAAAAGATTTACTAACTTTTTTATCAAATGTCTTACATGTCTGTGGACCCTACATGGTGTGGACCCCATATACATATGAGACATTGGGTAACATTTTTGGAATCTCTAGTATTTTTCTATATATATTTTAGTGACAAATATGAGAATTTGACTTCTCTCAAGTTGTCATACAAAAATTTCTCCAACTTGAGAGAACATCGGGCTTATTAGGCTTATTTTTTCACTGAGTTTAGTGATTTGAATAGTTCATTTTTTAGGGTTTATTGAGTAAAATATTCATGTAAAAAATTAAAATGATTGAATAATAGTAATTATATGTTTGAATCATATTCAATGTGTTTAGTTTCAGTTTTCTGAAAATTGAGTTTTTTTGTTTTTCGTATTTTTTTTAATTTTTAGTGAATCTTTTTAAAATTTCAAGCATTTTTTTTTAAAAACTTTGTTAGATGCATCTTGCTTAGATATATCTTAATAGTAAAATATTTGTGAAAAATATTTTAAGAAATTAATAAATACACAAAAATATTAAAAATGTACTGAATTTTCGTATTTTTTAATAATATTTTTGGTATTTAGTGAATTTTCTAAAGATTTTTTTTTCCACAAATATTATACTTTTTAAGCGTATTTATGTTAGGTGTATCTAAAAATCAAAAAATTGCTTAAAATATTAAAAAAATTCAGTAAAAACAAAAAAATACAGAAAGCGAAAAAGTAAATTTTTTTGAAAGGTGAATTCTAAAAATTGAAACCAAACAGAGTGAATTCGTTTTTAAAAAATAGACAACACATAATTTTAAGAATAACCATCTAATTTTTATAATATAAATGTGATTCAATCATATAGTTATCAATATCTGAGTATCATAACTTTTTGTATGAATATATTCTACTCAATAAGTCTTAAAAACTGAACGATTCGGATAATCGATGTCGATCCCAAAATAGGCATAGCAAGTCCAAACACCCTCTCAAAGTCAAATCTTAAATTGATTAGGAAATCGATCTAATTTTTTGTGTGAATTATATATATGAAGGATCCAACAAAATGAATTGTTCGAATTATCAAAACGAGTCGGTAGTGAACACCATAAGCCCAAACAATATCTTTTAATCCAGATTATAGACTAATAAGGATCCATCTCCTTTTATTATTTTATTAAAGGTGCTTAATAATGGACAAATATTATAAAAAAAATAATGTTATTTCGCTTAATCTAAAAATGAAGTTAAGGAGCTTTCAAATACTCAGATCATAATTAAAAATTAAAAAGTGAATTCTCATTTTATTTATTTATTTTTTTAATTTTTTTCTTCTTCTATATATGTATCAAATCAAATGAATAAAAGATACGTGTATTCTAATTTTTTAGATAAAGTTATTACTTTTCTTTAGAAAAAAAAATTAACTGTCCAAAAAATTAATGTTTCTTCTCTAAATTTGATTATAAGATTTTAATTCGTAAATGAATGAAGGTAGATAAAAATTATAAAGAAAATAGTCTTATCAACAATGATTCATACCACTAAAAAAAGATCCCTAATAGCACTAATGCATTGGGAATGTTGAAAATAAAAAATGTTTTGGAGCTCTAAATACCAAAAATACCAAAAAAAAAAAAAAAAAAAAAAAAAACGAGAGTTCAGTACATTTTTTTTTGTATTTTTATGTATTTATTAATTTTTTAAAATATTTTTTCACAAATTTTCTACTTTTAAGATACATCTAAGTAAGCTGCATCTAAAAAAGTAAAAAAATTGTTTTAAATATTCATTAAAAATGAAAAAAAAAACACGAAAATAAAAAAAATCAGTTTTCAAAAAACTTAATAAAAAAACTCAAACCAAACACACTGAACATTGAAAAAGTGTCCATTTAAAAAATAACATTTGGAAGAAGAGAGACAGAAATGTGGTGTTTGATAAAGTTAAAAATTTAATGTTGAATTTTTTAAATTGAAAATTATTTGATAAATATTAAGTGTTAAATTAAAAAATAAAATTGTTTGATAGATATAAAATTAAATTTGAAAATTATTATTTTTAAATTGTATATTTTAATTTTTATATTGTGATTGTGGTGGTGGTAGTGTTGATGGTGGTGGTAGCGGCGGGGTTGACAGTGGTAGCGGCATGGTGGCAGTGGTCGTAGCATCATAACGTTGATCGTGGTGGTGGTGGTGATAGTGGTAGTGATAATAAAATGACGATGTTGCATATAGCAAGAATAACAATAATAATAAAAGTGATAGTAATAGTGGTGGAAGTAATAGCTATAGCATGGTGTGGTGATAACAGTAGCGATGATTGTGGTTGTAGTCGTGGTGGTAGTTATGTTGAGTATTTACCAATCACACACTTTCTTATAAACAAAAATATATAAGTTTTAATAGATAATACAAGTGTTATGAAAATATCCTTCCAAAATACTTCCTAAGAACTATATGTTTCACAAAATTAATATTTATTTTGTCTAAATTCTACGATAATATTTCTAAGATCATACTTTTCAATACATTTATAACAGAAATAAATTAAATTTACAAGTATAAAAAAATTAGGGAAAATTATATAATAAAAAAATCCAAGGTTTGAGTTTTATAACAAAATAAATCCTTAATTTTTAATTTTATCAATTTAAATCTTAAAATTTTAATTTATTTTCAATCTAAACCATTTACCTATTTTCATTAAGTACAACTAATGAAAAATGACTATTTTAGTTATTAAACTCAATGAAAATGATATTTTTAAAAATTTAAGGAGTTTTCTTAAGTGTAATGATTGAAATACTCTTTTTCTATTGATTTTACTTAACGAAAATAGACTAATGATTTAAATTGAAAACAAATAAAAATATTATGATTGAAATTGACAAAATTCAAAATTTATTTTGTTAGATGCCTCAAACTTGGGATTTTTCTTTTTTTTTTTTGTAATTGTCCAAAAAATTAAAGAAAAAAATAAAATAATAAAATTTAAACTAAATATCGATTAATAAGTAATTTCTAATAAAAAATAATAAACAAATGTACATTTTAACTTAAAATTTTAATCTATTTTTGAATTATTAGTTTTAAGTGATTTTTATTTTTATTTTATTTATTTATTTATTTTTTATGCATTGTCAAATATCTCGCACATACTCCTAAAATATGAAAATTTATTTATTAAATGGGACGTTAAAGTCTATTAGTAAGTTTTTTTTTAGTATAATAGTAACTTTAGGATATTCATATTGAAGCTTCAACGTTTTTAATGCAATTTAGCATCGTTTATTACAATAGACTTTTAATATTTATTTAAAGATTGCATAATATTTTAAGGAAAATGTCTCGTAATTTCAAATTTTTGTGGCTCAAGTGGGCCAAAACGATGTCGCTTTTATGTTGTTTTGTCCTCAAAACGACGTTGTTTTGGCCATTTGAGTCACTTTTGAGCCACAAAATTTGAGCTGCGTAGCATTGTCGATATTTTAATATAAAATATATATAGCACTCGTTTGGCATAATGAATTAGGGTTCAAATAGTCATAAAAAAATAAAATAGATTTTTTAATTCAATAAACAAAATGTCACATTCAAACCATAATCATTTATTTTTATTCTCACAAAAGTCAAAAAAATCAAAAAGTTCATTCTAGACGAGAATTTTTAGCCTTAAGCTAAAATAGTCAAAATGCCAAAAAACCAACTCACATTCCAAAGGAGCCCATAATGTAAATATTTTAACTTATACAATAGGATTGATCATTTACATAATTTATTTATTTTATTCAGTGCATTACACTGGGTGATTGTTAGTAATTAAAAAAAAAATATTTAAATAGAATTAAAAAAAAAGAAAAAGAAAAGGTTTTTGGGAGGGTGTATTCCTACGAGTGTTTAATATAGAAATATAACCTTTCAGATAGAATTTGACTAAAAATTTAACTACTTTGGTGAGATATAACTAAAAATTTAACTACTTTGGTGAGATATTTGCCTCAATGATATAAATATTATTTTTTTAAGAAGACTTACGTATAAATCTTAATCAGTGTGCTTATTATTCAATAAGTCCTATAATAATTTATGACATTTTTCATTATATACTATTAAAAAACGTCACTAATTGTTAATTTTTATGCCACTCTGTACTTCCTGTTATAATGGAATTATATTTGATTATTTGATTATCTTGATGGAGAATCTTCTTAGTCGATATTTGAACCTTGGTTGAGGTGTTACCATAGTGGTTGGGCGATATTGGATAAAAAAAACTCAAAATTCAAATAGTTGTTATTGAGTAGTCATCACTCTTTTATCATTTTATCTCTCCCCAGTTTGAATCTTGCTAAAAGGCTAGAAACATTGGAAAGCTTACTTTTGGGGTTTCAATTTAGACACAAAAATGACCCTAAACGGAGTTCAGATGAGAGAGTTATGCCTGTTTGAATTTTGTGAATCTGTGTTGTGTGCATAGTACGCTCGAGCGCAATTTTCATCGCTTGGGCGGACCATAGACCCTTCCAGCTTTGTTTTTCAAAATTGTCTGAGATACTGGAAGCTTCGGTTCACCGCTCAAGCGCAACTTTCACTGCTCGAGCGAACTGCTCAGAATCATATCGTTAAAAGTCACTTTTTCGGTCAAATCTCTTCATTTTTCACTCCATTTTCTCTCTCCTTCCGTCATTTTTTAGTTTTCAAGCTTTTAAGCCTTGATTTTATTTCTACACATTTTTGAACCTTAGTTCCATATACCAAAATGTAGAGCTCGACGAAGGCTTCCATTTAATCTGAGCAGATCATGTTTTTGTTGATGTTGGATTTTCAGGCTTCTTCTCTTCATTGCTTGAGGTAGGGATTTCTTTACTCCTTTTCAAAACCTTATCTATAGATAGATATGTGGTAGATTTATTGCATAAAAATCATATCTATTATGAATTTCTTTGGAAAATCATGAAAGGGGATCTATGGTTTGATATTTGTGAATGAGATTGTTAAATTGATTGTTATTTGGGTTAATTGAGGAGTAGTCTAACATGTTTATGTAAAGAAAATGAGAGGGGGGAGGAGAAAAAGTCCTGATTTAATATTTTGACTTGGTGAATTAAAAAAAGAGGTAAAGTTGAATAATGTTTGTATTTTGTTAATATAGATTGTGTAAATGTGTAAATAGCTAAAAGGGAGAATTACCTATGGCATTGGAATTATTTTGGATTGATCATATTATATTCAGTTGAGTTGTCTCTTTGATATCCATGGATTTAGTTTTGTGAAATGAAAAGAAATGATTTTGGATAAAGATTGAAGTATGTTAACTTGGAAAATAAGAGAATTGATTTTTGAAAAAAAAAAGAAAAAAGAAAAAAAAAAAAGGAAGGAAATCATAACACTTTGTGAATTTTAGAAATGAACATGAGGTTGGATTGTGAACACTTTATTTATTATCTATTGTTGTTGGACTTAAAGTCTCATGAGAATTGGAGTATGATATTATGTGTATTAAATACAAGTGTTTGGAGGTTTTGTCCTTGGTCAGCAGTGGAGGATGACACTGTCGTGTTGAATAGATTATGTATATGTATTATACTTATGTTATTTATGTTTTTAACATGTTGTGGTGATTGGTAACGTATACTGCGCTGAGAATGAGAGGTACCGTTACCTTGTAGCTAGCACCTGGAGAATTGGCTGCGCTTACAATGAGAGGTACCAGTACCTTCTAACTAGCACCTAGAGAACTTGACAGAGGTATTATTACCTTCCAACCGGTGTCTGGTAAATTGGTATTTCATTATGGAAAGGTGTATTCTTGGCTTACCATGCTTAAGGCAGGTAAAGCAGAGCTTATTTATCATTATTGTCTCAGTGTATCTATGTATATCATGCGTTATGATGGTTATGGTTCAGGAAGGCCGAGTTGTCTCATATGTTGAGTAGATAGTTGTTAGATGCTTGTTGTTTTCATTTTTTGTGTTAGATGTATATATGTATATTTGAACGTGTTGGAAAATGATGTAGATATTGTATTGAATTCATTAATAATGTGAAGAAAATCAAAGATTTATGAACATGTTTAAAAAAAAAAAAATGGTTGTCATGAGATATTTTTGAAATGAGAAAATGAAAAGGAAATGTGAACTGTGTATTGTTGAAAGAATTGAATGATTTTGGGAAAAATACTTATGTAAATATTCTTCGGTTATAAACTGTCACATTATTTATATAGTATGAGACTAAGCATTCATGATCATAGCTATATGTAAGTTGTTATTGTTTAGAATTATGTTGGGATCCCTACTGGACTGTATGTTCATCCTACGTTGCTAATCCTTTTTCAGGTGAATATCGAGAAGTGGTTTAAGATCGAGAATCGTCATTTTTTTTTGTTAGCCACGAGGCCTTTTAATTGTTGGTCGAATGCCATTGTTGTAGAAAGGGTTAAACCCATTCTCTTTCATGTAATGATGTAAGCCTGCAGGCAATTTACTGTAATTATGTTCTATGTTGCATCTATTTTATATACGAATGAGAGAATCTTCATTGTGTTATCTTTATCAAGATATTGGGACTTCTGTTTGCTATCTCTGAAATTGTTTATAATAATGATTTGGTAATGTTACCCAAGTAATAAAAAGTGGGGCATGACAACTTGATATCAGAGCGAGGCGGGTTTGAATACTTTGGGCTCGTGGGAAGTGATTTTTACCACAATGGGTTTGGTACGTGTTGTGAAGATGTTGCATATAGTTAGGATAAGTGTTACGACTTATATGTTGCATTTATGTGAGCATGTTTGAAAAGTTTCTTGGATGGTACTCATCGCTGGTGAACTTGCTTTGAGGTCTTATTGGAAACACACTTGATCAATGTGGTTTATGATAGGAATTCCTTGAGAGTTCTGGAATGAGTGGCTATCTTTGTGAACTTGATTCGATTTTGTATTTAGGTGTTTAATTGTTTATATGTAATAGAAATGTGTGTTTCGAGGCTAAACGTGTCTTGTAACTTAAGGGTGGTGAGTGTGTGCCTTGGGGAAGGCTGTTGTTTTGTGCAATAAGTTTGGTTTTGATTTTGGGTTTTATAGGATTTCTACAGGAGGGAATAAAGGACAGATGGGTAGTAGGAGTGCCAGTAGGGGCACAACGGTTCCTTTAGCACCTGTTGTTATAGCATCGGTTGTCGGGGAGGAAGTTGCACACAAGATTGTGAGAGCGGTGCAGGATGCTCTAGCTCGCAATGAGGGTGACAACGGGCGTGCCCTCAAGCTTACTAAGGAGTTTCTTCGCTCCAATCCATCGGAGTTTTTGGAGGAGGCTAAACCATTGGAGGCGGATGGTTGGTTGGAATAGATTACCAAGACTCTTGATATGCTCAGAATCGAGGATGAGGGGTTGAGGATTTCTTTGGTGACTTTCCAATTGAAGGAAGACACGGGTTATTGGTGGAAGTATGCTAAGGACACTGTAGGTAATACGTGGTTTCTTTTACGAAGGCCTTTTTGGCCAAGTACTTCCCTCATTCTGCTCGGGAAAGGTTGAGGGAACAGTTTGTTGAGTTGCGCCAGGATGTTACTCTTTTAGCATAGTTTGAGATGCGGTTTACTAGTTTGTCAAGATTTGCTCCAAGTTAGTGGCAACAAAAGAGCGTAGTTATTATGAGTTTGAGAAGCGGTTGCGTGATGATATCTGGGAGAAGGTAGTCAGATCTATGTGGAAGAATTACTATGCTCTAGTTAAGGTGGCAGCCCATGTAGAGGCCATGGTTATGAGTGTTGGTTGAGTTAGGGAGGAGTCCACCTCGGTGACTCCTACAGTTCATAAGCGCTCTAGGCTCAGTAAAAGGTGGAGGCAAGCGCATGCTCAATTGCAGGCTCAGTCTTTGTCTTTGTCAGGGGTCTCAGACTCATTAGTTAGGAGGCCTAGTGAGGTTCAGGCTTTATGCCAGTCTCAGAGTAGGAAGTCTACTGTTTGTTTTGATTGTAGTCATCTGGGCCATGTTAGACGTTTTTGCTCGTTACGTGTGAATTCTTCGAGTGTTTCAAAACCTAGTCAAACTCAGTCTAATCAGTCCAGTCGGGGGAGGTATCGATACCAGAATCGGGCAGGCCAAGCTTCGAGAGGCTCGCGAGGGTCGACCTTTCAGCCGACATAGTAGTATTACCTTAAGAGGGGCTTTTGTATTAGAGACAAGTGATATAATATATGAACTTTTTGTTGTCAACCAGTGTATTGTTGGATGCTGAGACATCATGATTATGTGTTGTATATATATTGTTGTTTGTTTATCCTCATGTATTGGGGGGCACACATTGAATCTCGAACTCTCTTATATATATATATGTAATGTGAAGTTGTTAATGGGATCAATAATCCAAGTGTTATTGTATGTCTTATATTAAATTATGAGATAGTTATGTGATGGCTTGTGAGCCTTGTTTAGTTTGGAAGTTGTTTGTTGAGAATGGAGAATCCGTGGGTTATTGTGATTGGTGTGGTGGTAATGTAAGGGTCGAGTTATACAACTTTGGATGTGTTGAGTTTAAGGGAATATGAGGCTTTAGAGTTTTATGGAATTGGTGAAGTTATGTGAGAATGTTTGAGGAGTGTGAGATTTATATCTCAGGTCAGTGAGAATGGTACTGGTGTGTTGTTTAGAGTTTTGGGTTTTGTTGGTTAGTAAGTTTGTTATGATTTTATCAATGATGAATGGGGGTAGTGTTTGTGTTATGATTTATTATGAGTTGGTAATTATGTGTAGGTGAAATAGGTTGGTGGTGTTATTAGATATTGGGTGGAGTTTATGAGTGGGAGGAGTATTTTGTGAGTAGATGCTAGAAGTATTCCTTGGAAAGAACAGTTTGTGTTCTCGAGTAACAAGGGTAGTGTTAGTTGAAATTGTTTTGTGTGTTAGAGATTGTGTGATTGCCATTGACTATATCGGTCTTATATTTGAAATGTAAGGACATGCTTGCTATGTAGGCATGAGGGTGATGATTTCCTTTGGAACAATGATGGTATGGTTTGATCTTGAGGAATCCAGTGATATTCAAAAATATGGGGGATTGTGTATGGAACTCCATTTTTGGAGTAAATGGTGTTGAGTAGAACATCAGTGTTTGGTACCAAGTGTAGAGGTTTGTCAAGTTGATTAGTCAATGTGGTGGTCGAGTATATTACTGCGTAGGTTAGCCGAAAGACTAAAAGAAGGAAATCAAGTTATGTACTATACGGCACATAGCCCAGAGGGACAGAGGCCGAATAGCCAGATCGGTCTCTGAATCAGGTGTAAACTGGGCCGAATATGAAGGTCTAGCCGAATGTTACGATTGTTCATTAGATGAAAAGTGGGCCCAACCATCAACATCAAGCACGACTATAAATAAGAAGAGCATCAACTAAACAAAGGTACAAGAGAACAAGTTTAACTTGAGATGTAAGTAACCAAGAGAGTATACTGACTTATCCGTCGGAGTGCTAATTCCGGCACCCCCGACCGGAGTGCTCATTCCTTTTCAGGTGATTAGCTGAGGATCACAAGCATCTTACAGGATCCAAAGAGTATTTCTGAACCACTTCTCCACAATTGGCGTCGTCTATGGAAATACTCAAACACATCCATGGCAGGAGTGACAGAAGATCCTTCGGTAGTCGCTGACAAAACTACACCGAAAGATGACCTCACTCCAAGAAATATGATGGGATCAGAGAATATCGTCACACGACGTGTCTTGAACTTCGACTTAGTTGCCCAGACCTCACCCTTAACCTCAGTACATGAGATGATGCAAGTAATCATGGATCATGTGAAGCAAAACGAACAGAGGTTGGAAAACATGATTGCTGAGAACGAGCGGTTTCTACAGGATTTGGCCTTGGAAGTGGCAAAATCTCAACAAGCGGCACGCCAAGACCCGCAACGACC
Organism: Camellia lanceoleosa; assembly: GCA_025200525.1. Classification (NCBI taxonomy): domain Eukaryota; kingdom Viridiplantae; phylum Streptophyta; class Magnoliopsida; order Ericales; family Theaceae; genus Camellia; species Camellia lanceoleosa. The sequence continues at coordinate 84,641,936 of CM045769.1, forward strand.
TTAGAGAAAGGATGGTCGACGATCTCAAGTTCAGAGACAAGATAGTGATAGTGATTCTGATTCATTCTCTCCAGAATCCAAAAAGAAGGGACGGGTCGAAACCTCCAGTTCCTCCGAAGAGAGTCCGCTTGCGTGAAATAAGCGAAGAAGAAATGATTCAGATGAAGAGGACCAACATGACCCCTTTGTGCGATGGATCCCAAGGGCAGTACTACCCAAGAAGTTCAAAACTCCATCATTCACCCTGTACGACGGAAAATCGGATCCCACTGATCATATCCGTCGTTATAAGCAAGCCATGACATTGCATGCCGATGATGCCTCATGTGCTGAATATTTCTGAGCAGTTTGGGACCACTGGCTGTCAGATGGTATTATAAATTAGAACCGGCATCGATTAAGAGCTTCCACCAACTCCAAAAATCCTTCAAGGCAAGGTTCATCACCAACGAGGTCCAGCCGAATCAAGCCGATTCTCTCTGGGCAATGCAAATCCAACCAGGGGAAACCTTACGAGCGTATTCGGCGCTATTGAGAATGTTTTAATCTAGTAGATGATGCCTGCAATGACTCCATGGCCATTATTGCCTTCAAGATAGGGTTGCATCCTGATAGTGCCTTCCTCAGCTCCCCGACCAGACGGCCCCCAAAAACAGTCTGATCGTTGATGAAAAAAGTCGAGGAATATTGCAAAGTGGAAGACGATGCCCTGCGGGTCAAAACCGAGCACAAAGCCAATAAGCCGGCCATATCTGAAATCGTGTAGCCAATAAACGCTGCACCACCACGGAGCCCCGAATCACGGAATCGGGTTAAACGAGATAGACGACGGGATTCGTGCCGATCAAATGACCAATGTTCACATCGGGCTAATGAGCAGCTTCAAGTGGATAGCAGGCGCACAAACAAGAAATACACAGAGTTATTGGAACCGATCAATACGGTTATGACTAAAGTTCAACACCTGTCGTTCTTTAAATGGCCACCTAAAATGGTGGGACCTCTCGACACGAGGAGACGGGATAAGTGATGTGAATATCATAAAAACCACGGTCATGACACTGACAGTTGTTATGCCTTAAAGGACCACCTTAAAGAGTTGGTGCAAGATGGTTGGCTCACGCAACACGTTCGAAAGAGCAACTCAATAAAAACAGTAGCATTGCGGCATGATTCACCTCCCCTCGGCACAATTCATATGATATATAGTTTGCTGGCAGCATCCGCGATGCATACAATTCAGTTGCAGCCGAACCCCCAAAAGCAGATCACACCAGCAAAACGGCCCCATGAAACCGGGAATATTAGTTTTATTGATTCTGATCTGGTCGGCGTGACGCTCCCCCACACTGATCCCTTAGTCATTGAATTACGCGTAAACCGATTCACCGTTGAACGTGTGCTCATTGGCCAGGGAAGTACTTCAGAAATAATGTACTACAAGAACTTTGTTAAACTCAGCTTTACTAAGTCGGACCTATCTCTAACTGACTACCCGTTATTCGGCTTCAACGCTAATCCAGAATATCCTTTGGATAAAAATACACTGCCAGTTCAGGCAGGTTCCTGATCATTGGACGTCAAATTTCTGGTTGTCAAGCTTCCTTCGCCATATAATCTCATTATGGGATGAACCTGGTTGCATTCTATGCAGGCCGTGCTGAGCACCTATCATCAACTACTTCGCTTTCTGACTGAACACGGCATAGAGCAAATTTGAGGTTCCCAGTAGTCGACGCAGGCTTGTTATCTTCTCACTGCAAAGACATTGAGAGAGCTGGAGGTAAATTCAATTGAGGTGCCAGATCGAGAGAGCCTCGATGACATGGGGTGGCTTCCCAGTGAAAAGGCGACCGAAACTCTGGATCGGGTTGAAATCGACAAGAATCTTGACAAGTTCTTCATGGTTGGGGCTTCCCTAAGTAAAACCGACAAGCAAGAGCTAATATCCTTTCTACTCCGTAATGTCGACGTATTTGCATGGTCACCATATGAGATGTTGAGGGTAGATCCATCCGTTTTGTAGCACCACTTAAACGTCGATCCAAAATGTAAGCCAATTGTTCAGAAGATCCGGTGGTCAGCTGCGGAGCATACTACTGCTGTTGTTGAAGAAGTTGATCAGTTGGTTGATGCTGGGGCAATCCGTGAAGTGACCTATCCCACATGGCTGTCGAATACTGTGGTTGCAAAGAAGAAGAATGGAACTTGGCGTGTTTGTGTGGATTTCATGGACCTGAACAAAGCTTGTCCCAAAGATTGCTTTCCACTCCCCAGAATTGACCAACTTGTAGATGCAACGGCACATCATCAACATATAAGCTTCTTGGATACATACAGGGGCTACCATTAGATTGCCATCAATCCGGAGAACCAAGACAAAACTGCATTCCTCACCCCAAGAGGAACCTATTGCTACAAGGTTATGTCTTTCGGGCTGAAGAATGCGGGGGCAACTTACCAGAGACTAGTCATTGTCATGTTCAAAGAGCAACTCAGCTGTACTATGGAAGTGTACATCGATGATATGGTGGTCAAGTCCAAAGAAGAGCAAACTCATTTAACCGATCTGGAAGAGACATTCGACATTCTTCGCAAATACAAAATGAAGTTGAACACTTCCAAGTGTGCTTTCAGCATCGGATCCAGCAAATTCCTTGGCTACATTGTTAACCACTGCGGAATCGAAGCCAACCCGAGCAAATCACTACAATTCTTGAACTCGGCTCTCCTCGATCGGTCAAAGAGGTTCATAAGCTGATGGAAATGGTCGCCGCACTCAACAGATTCATCAATCGTTCCACAGATTGCTGCCAGCAATTCTTTCATACTCTTCGACAGGGTAAAGCTTTTGAATGGACCCTTGAGTGCGAAGCCACTTTGGAAGGTTTGAAGACTTACCTCCGGACAGTTTCACTCTTGACAACACCCTCGACAGGTGATCCGCTCATTTTATATCTGGTAGTTTCCGACTGGGCCATCAGCACCGTACTGTTGAAAGAAGAACTTGGGGAGCAGCGGCCACTTTATTATGTGAGCAAAGTAATGGTTGACACTGAAACACACTACCTTTCGTTGGAAAACTCGTCCTAGCTCTCGTCATAGTAGCAAGAAAACTGATGCATTACTTTTAGGGGCATACCGTTAGGGTGCTAATGGATTACCCCCTCCAATCAGTACTCTATAGTGCGGAAGCATCAGGGCGTGTTTCAAAATGGGCTCTCGAACTCAGCCAGTATGATATTCAGTCAAGGGGCAAGTGCTCGCCGACTTTGTGGCCGAATTCACTGGATGCCTTGCTGACTTTAAGTCTGACCAAATTCAACCTAAATCAAACTAGAGAATTTACGTGGGGGACATTTGGCAGTTGTATTATGACGAATTATCCAACCAACGTAGCAGTGGGGCCTGTAGACACCCCATTTTTGACCGACCTTAAGACTCAGACGTCACCGATTGAGCGCTTGGTGATGTCGCATATTGTGCTCATTCTGAAGTTGCGGAGTCTCAGCTGCGAGCCTTGCCTCCGGACTTTCAGACTCTTTTTGTGCCTTACCTCGGTTTGCGAACTAGGCCCCATTTTCTTTGCTTTCTCTTCCCGAAGGGAGGGAGAGGTCTTGTAGATCATCTCTCAGTGGCCGTAGACTACGTTTCGTGGTTGTAGGCCATTTTTCCCGTTTGGAGTCCGGTTTTCGATTTTTCGGAGCTGTCGGCCGTGTGCCTCGGTTCGGGACTGCTTAACCACCTCCGTTTGCCCCGGTTTTTGGCATATAGCTTATTTCCTCCCTTTTGAGGGACACAGTGGTCTGAGAGACCAACTTCGTGGTCGAACGTCACTTCCAGTGCCTAACAGCCTATTTTCGGGGCCCCGAACTGCGTGTTTCGGCCCCCGAACCTCCGTTTTGCATCCGTCTTGGTTCATTTTTTGTGGAGACCTTATTTTCATTGTTAGAAAGCTTGTAGGAGGGTGGGAGGCCAGCAATTTTTCTGAAAGAAAAGCTTTTTTGGTGAAAAGTGATTCAGCATGAATCTGGGAAGGAGAGAAAACACTGCGCGGCTTCACCGAAACGAGCATAACTCTTTGCATACTTGGATTTAATATATGAGGTTACCACCATTGGAAAACTTATTTCCGGGGCTTCATTTTTCAATCAAGAATCTCCTAAGGACAAGTTAGGGTGGGGGAGATATGGTTGGTTGAAGTCCGTTTGGACCGAATCTGCGCGGCTTCATGAAAATTGGCATAACTTTTTGCACAATAGGAATTTTGATGCAAGGTTTGCGGCATTGGAAAGCTAACTTCTGGGGCTTCATCCTAGGGGGTGGCCAGACACCTTGACCGTTTTGACCTGGTCGGCCGGCCACCTAAACTAGTCGGCCGGCCACCTAGCTGGTTGGTTGACCACTTTGGCCCTTTTGAGTTGGCCGGCCATTCTTCCCCTCCTGAGTGTGTTCTAGCTGCACCCTCATTTTCCCCCCAGATCCTGTATCCAGGGGGGCGTCTTTTGGGGAGAAAATTTGAATTTGATTTTCCCTCCCTTTCCTCCACTCCTTTGCCTATATAACCAGCACCCCCAGCTGCATTTTGAGAGGTTACAAAGTTTGGTTTTGCCCTCTTACATTCAATCTCTCTCTCTCTCTCTCTCTCTTTATACTCCAACCATCAAAACCCCTTAAGACCTACACCATTTTACACTACAACCTATAGCACCACATCTCCAACATCCATTCCAGCAACTTGAGGCTGTTTTCCAGAGGTCAAGAGCTCCCAAACCTAGTCCAAGAGTTGTTGAAGCTTGGTTCTACAAGGGTGAGTCCCATTTTCCCTTTTTTGTTCCTTATTTTGCATGCAATCTTAGCCGCTCTTGCTTACATTTTTGGGCTCCGACCCAAACTGTAAATAGTCATGTTTTGAGCTCTTTTTCATGTTTGATCAGGGACCTCTTGCTGTTTGAGGTCTCCTACTATCACTTGCCTCTTTAACTCTCTTTCAGGCCTTTTTTTTTGCATAGTATTTTAGGCTTATTTGTGAGCTGTTTTGGACTTGGTCATAAACTGTAAAATGCCTTATTTTGAGCCCCTCTTCAACATTGTTGAAGGGCTCTCCTCTATTTGAGGCCAGAAGCTATCACTTGCTTCTTTATCCCTCTTTTAGGCCTTTTTCTTGTATGATAGTTTAGCCTCACTTGTGTTTATTTTTGTGGCTTGATGTAAACTGTAAAGTGCCTTGTTTTGAGCCCCTCTTCAACTTTGTTAAAGGGATCTTTGCCATTTGGGGCCAGTTTCTGTCCCTTGCCTCTTTAACCCTCTTTTAGGGTCATTTTTGCGTGATAGGTTAGCCCTATTTATATTCATTTTTGAGACTTGTTATAAACTAAAAAAAAAAGGTTTCTTTTGACATCATCTCCATGTTTCATTAAGGGAATTTTCTTAGATGAGGTCACATGCTTCCTTGAATGCTTGATTGCCCCCTTATTTTGAGCCTTACACTTAAGCTCCAATTGCATGCTTTGTTTGGCCTTCTAGCCACTAGAATCCAGTCAATTTCCAGTGGTTTTGATGCTGTTTTGAGCCTCCAAATTAGAGGGGGTGACCCCCTCTCACCTTGACTTGTTTGATGGCCATTTTGGCCTTTCAAAGGGACCCTTCCTTGCATGCTTCTTAGCCACATTTTAGGGTCAATTTGGTGAGTTTTGAGACTATCATATTTGATTTTTAAAGTTGGTTTGGGGCTGCCACATATCTATCTTGTATATGCTTAAGAATCCCTTGTATAGCCCTCTAAAAGGGCCCCTCATTTGTGCATGTGTTGGCCGCATTTCCATGGTTATTCGAGCATATTTTGGCATGTTTTATTCACTAATTTTTGCTGGTTTGATGAGTTCTCACCTATTTCACACACTTGCCATGTAAACCATGTTTGCCAGTCAAAATTGCATGCTAATTTAAGCCATCTTGCTAGCACTTTTTGGCCACACTCTAAACTTGAAAAGTTCATGTTTTGGGACTGCCTTGACTCTGTCTTCATGCTTCATGTTCAAATAATGCATGCTTTGTATAGCTATAAGTCATTCCATGTGTCTAGTTTTGAGTTTCGGGTCTCATCTCATGCATCGGGTGCCATATTGCCATGCTTCGGGGCTGTTTAGCATCATGTTTTAGTGTTGAAATTTGCTTGTTTTCATATCATATTCCATGCCTTGCCATGCTTTGGTAGAGTGGCACTCGTGCCTTAGGATTGCTCCTCGGTTTGCGTGCATGTGTGCACGCATCTCGAGTGTCTCATTTTCATCTTATGGCCACTGATGTGAGTGTGGCTAAGGTCCACTCATATTGGTGTAAGTCCATCATGCATTGCGTATGCCATTTCGATTCATAGCATTGCGTATGCTAGGTTGCATGTTAGAGCATTGTGTATGTTGTGTTACATCGAGCATCGTGTATGCCATGCCGTAGCATCGTGTATGCTAGGTTGTATATTACTTGCATTCATGCATGTCATGCATATTGCATTGTGTTTGGGATAAGAGTTAGCCCGAGCACGGGAAACGAGGGACGTTTCATACTTTGAGTGACGGAACGTGTCTCAATTCCCAGTTGCCGACACTCCGGATTATCCATGATGGAGTCTTGGTCTTGTTGTGTTTTCATGTGCATTCATTCCATATTGAGTTGTGCAATTTGACTCCTCGGTCATCATGCATCGAGATGCGTGATTGGTGGCACGAGGATAGAGGACTACACTCCCCAAAGAGTAGTCAAGCATACATATATGAAAATACATTGCTATGCCCCTTTCCTACTCTCTGTTGCAGCAAATCAGAAATCAGCAGCTTTCAAAAGCCTTGCACAGCATTCCGGCATCAATTGCAAATAGAGGCTAATTGAGGCAAGCAACCCGAACTTGCATCATTCATCATCCGGAGCAGAGTTGAGGCAGTCCCTAGCCTGCACGCTTAATTACCGCTTTCCTTAGTTAATTTGTTAATTAATTAGGATTTTTGTATTTATTCGGACTGTATTATTCATTTGGGACTGTATATTATTTATTCGGACCCTCTACGCGAGGGCAATGTTGTAGTAAGTGTGCGTGCGTGTGATGAATGTCTTCAAACCCCACGTCTTTCTCCCTTTTATTTACCTGCTTATGATGGTTAGATTAGGGCATGTTTCAATTAGCATACAGTATGATAGCATGTTTGCATTCATTCATCTGTCTTGCATGCACCTGGCTCGGCACATCATAACTCATTGCATTGTATTTCAATTCCAAGTTGAATACTTGCTAGCTGTAGCATTCCATATGCTATGTTTAGAATAGCCGAGCCTATCTTAGTTGCATTTTCGCATGTGTTGCATTAGGCATTTCTATATAGTTAGGATCATGCATGGATTTCTAACATAGTTTTTGTTTTGGCTTGGAGTACTCGGTAAGTTTTTATGCTTTAGCATCCTTGCATGTGTGTGAGTGACTGCCATGATAGCATGCTTACCATGAGGCTATGTGCTTGTGTGATATAACTGCCTGAATGCCTGTGAGTGAAGGTTGGCTTGTTTGGATTGGAACAAATAATCAACTGTGAGTTTTAAGCCCACTAGATAGTGGCAAAACCATCTTTTTCTAAGCCCACCCGAGGGTGGCAAAATCTGCATTTTAAACCTACTTGTGAGTAGCAAACCATCTTTCAAAAAAACAAACATGAAATGTTTTGTTCCAATTCAGGTGACCTGGTCTATACTTGTATGCTGTGCGCATCACATAGTAAATCTAGGCTAATAACCGGAATAAAAATGCATAATGTTTTCAAAACTAGATATCATGGTTAGTAGAGGCCGATCTTCGATCGGGCGAGGGGGGTGCTCACGAAGTGACCTTCCCCAATCGTACCCAAGTTCCCGAGCCGAGGCAACTTTGGTGATGACGGACATGTGGCCTTAAGGCAACGAGTCAGGGTTTCCTAAATTCCTCAAAATAAAATATTTAGGTGGCGACTCTGTATCTGGCAAAGCAGTCCATATTTGGCACTTCTTTCAAAAATCTGTTTTCTCAAAACGATTTGCCGGATTTGGACTCATTGGTTCAGATTAAGAACCGTGGCATTAGGGTCCTTGAACTGTAGTGAGCCCAAATGAACGGAACGGGGGACTCATTCCCTCCCGGGGCATTTGGGGACATCTACAGTTTCTGGCGACTCTATTGGGGATTTAGAGAACTTGACTCGAACTCATGATATCTGGTTTTGACTACACTTATGTGTTTCTTTGCATTGCATTTGCATTGGTGCGCCTCGGACACCATGTTTGCCATCTACTATTCCTGAGTGGTTTGCTAGAGGCTGCGTGCCATAAGGCTTATCGGTTACGGGCTCTGCCAGTATGGGAACACAAACCCCGGTTTTACCAGGGCACCCTTTTGACCATTCGACCTAGTGCATATTCGGATCCGTAGTGACCATTCCAAACTAGGATAGGTTGCTTACCCGATATAGGTTGTTTGAAACCACTGCGTGCGTAGTGAAACCCTAGCTCCTGACAAAATAGGACAGGGAAACCCTACCCCAACATAGGGGTGTTTTGGCTCTCACTTGCTTGTTATGTGCTTTTGGAGTGCGTCTCTATAGGAATGCATGTATCAGTTTGCAAGTTTGGGCATCAGGCCTGTGGGCACCAATTCAGTATTTTGGGATTCAATTTACCTGAGGGTAGCAGTTTACAGGCAGAATTTTGGGGCAGAATTCAGTAGAGGGCACAGTCATCCTGTTATGCTCATATCTGTTTTGGCGAAATTGGGCTGAGATGCCGCATGTTTTCTCTTTTGCTAGGTAGTCTGGGAACCATAGCTTCAGAGGGCTCCAATATCCCCCTGGTACACCGAACTTGTGTTGATAGACTTTGTCGGGTCAGAGATTCAGTTCAAAGGCAATCAGTGTTCCTTTGTCAGAGGCGGTAAAGGACCAACAGCACATCGTTAGTTCAAGTTACGGATCAAGGTCTTATCCACCCCACCAAGGAATTGTCGCCGAGGTCTCGCTCATCAGAGGATAGATATACCACCATTCAACCGTCGAGAATATGGCAGGGATGGAGGAGATGATGTGTCAACTCCAAGAAAGTATGAAGCACATGCAGGAGGACGCTGTCCACCAAGCATAATTCTCTAAACAAAGAAGCCACAATCATGGCCCAAAGAATTAGTGAATTCGGCCGGAGCATCGGCCTCACATCTAGTTCCTCCCCCACCAGGGGTCCTTCTACCCGAGCAGAAACCAACTACCCAGAATGTCCTGCCAAATGCCTAGAACATTTTGCCGAATGTCCAGGCCGTTCAGGAGAACACAGACATTCTAACGGGGCTAGCTCCGCCCCCGCTTCCATCTCAATTATCCAAGGTGCATACACCTATCAACCACCCGGACTCTCCCTTCGAGTTCGAAGTAGACCCTACGGCACTGAAATTGACCAAGCTTGAGAAGCTATTCAAAAAATCCCAGGGGGTAAAGTCCATCCTGGACATCGAGGACGGATATATTGACTCAGTTGTGACACTGCCGGACAGGTTCAAGATGCCTCGCATCGACCGTTTTGACGGGTCAGGAGATCCCATGGTCCACCTGAGTTTGTTTTTAGATGTTCTGCGCCCCATGGGCTTGACAAGATTACAGAAGCTCTCCCTTTTTGGCAGGACCCTGTTGGGTATTGCGGCTATCTGGTACGCCAAATTGGAGGATTCAGTGAAACGAAGCTGGGAGGAGATGGCCGAGGCCTTCGTCGCACAATATTCATACAATACCCAGATCGAGATCACAACCCGTGATCTTGAGACGACCAGGCAAGAGCCGAAAGAGGGCTTCTCTGACTTTGTGGCCCGCTGGAGGGCCAAGGCCTCAATGATGACCATTAGGCCAACAGATAAGGATCAAATACGGATGGTTGTGCGCAACCTCCAGCCCAAACTAATGCAGAAAATGATCGTGCTCCCCTTCCCTACCTTTTCAGATTTGCATGAGATGGGACTGCAGATCGAGGATGCCACGAAGCAGGGCCTTATTGACCAGGAGAAGGAGCAGCCTAGGCGGGCTTTCCCGCAGTTCGAATGCGACCACCAGTAGTGATGCAGCTGCAAGATCTTCTGAAGTGGGCATGGTCACCACCACCGCATCAAAAATAGCTACCCCATTCACCGGTGCGTCCGGAAATAGCTCACAAACGGCCAAATATCTACCCCGAGTCAAGAGGGTTTTCACCCCACTTCATATGCCTTTGTCAAAGGCTCTAGAGGTCTTACTCTGGAAAGGACATCTGAAACCGTTGAAACAACGGCCCCTACCAGATCCTATCCCTGCAAAGCATGACCAGACTAAATACTGTGCCTACCATCAACAAATCGGTCATGACACCGACAGTTGCTTTCGTCTGCGCCATGATGTACAAGATCTGTTTGACAACGGGGTCATTGCCGCACCAGGTCCTACAAAGTCTATCGGCACTTGATCAGTGAACTTGTGGGGGGATAATGTGATGTGATCAGGGGTTGAACCAGCTGCGGGTGGCACTTAATTTATTCCAGATGTGGGAATGGCACGCACTGTTTTGAGCATTTGTGAATGCTAGTTTTGTGGTTTCTGACTTGGGTGTTGAGTCTGTCCTTTTGTTTTGAGTCAGTCTTTTCATACTGAGTCAGTTGAGGTCTGTCTTGTTGTATCGAGTCAAGTCCTGTTGTGCAGAGGTCGGGTGATTCAGGGGTTGTCTCGGATATCACTATTTTGCTTTTTGGTTGTCTTTTTACTTTCTTTTTGAGTCTGTTTCTGCCATGGAGCCAGTTACACCATCAGATTTGAATAGAACAACAGTTGTCTTTCCACACTCTTGTGTTCGCTTCTGCCTTGTGCCAGTTGTGCCAGGAGTTCTCAATGAATTGGCAGAGCATCTCACCTGCTCTTCTGCACCTTTAAATCATTGTATTGACCTAAGTTTTTCAAAACTTTTTTGAACACTGCGATGAAAACAAAGAGGAAGGAATTCCTCGGGATTTGAAAAAAATTTGATCAATTGAGAGAAAGAGAGGCACGCTAAGCCCTTAATGAATGAGATCATGCTTGTTAGTGTGAGTACTGGGAAAGACCCTGGCTTGATCCAGATTGGTTCTGCATTGTCTTCAGTGCGAGCGATTTGTCGCTTTCTTAAAAGATTTCAAAAAATGTTTTTGCGCGATCCTGCGAAGACTTGTGTGGAATCGCTCTTGAGATTGTGCAGCCTAGGATCGCTCTCAGCCTCGAGACTCGACCCCTTACTTTCAAACCTTGGGCCTTAATTCAGAGTGTTCAACAGTCAACCGCGATGTGAGGCCTGTGTGGCCAGATTCGAAGCAGCCTTCGAACTAGGGGCAGGGAAGTCAGATCAAGAAGGTTGGACGTCGTCAAAAGAAGCTTGCAAAGCTAGATCAGAAGCACCCCTCAGACTAGGGGCAAAAGATGCCAGATTGTACTCGAAGAGCCGAAGATGGATCATCTCACAAATCAATGAAGATCGGCAAGAGCACCAAACCCCAGAAGGGAGGAAAGAAGAAGACATTGCTGAAGGACAACCAAGTTCCTATCTGCAACACTAGGGGCAAATTCACCCTCCATTGGATGGACTCCTGCATCGTCAGCAAACAGTAGCCATTCTCCTGGATTCAGATGACTTCAGGATCTCAACACCATTTGACATGGACAAAGCTACACTTTTACCCTTGAGAGGCTTGCTGGGCCGAAAACCCGGAAGGGCGATCCAAGCAAAAGTTAGAGCAAGGAAAAGAAGAAAAAGAAAAAAAAAGAAAAATACAAAAAAGGAGAATAAAAAAAGAAAAGAAAAGAAAAAGAATTGAAAAAGAAAAGAAAGAACAAAGCTCGCAAGGTCGAAAACCCGCAACGGGCGCCATGGCAAAAGTTAGAGCCCAAAAAAGTGAAGGTTAAATACCCGAGTGTACCTTAACCCCAAACTACGTAAGGCTTGATTCCCATCTTTGGGATACGTAGGCAACTTCATTCTGAAGTCCAGCCATAAAGACTTCCAAACCGATTGTGTCCATGTAATGGTTTTGATCATCTTTGCCTTCTCTATATCCGAGAGTCTGGTTGTGTTCGTCGCTCTGAGGATTGACTACAATGCGCTGCAGTGCCGTTCAAACAAGGGGCAACTTTCCGTTGCCATGCAATGCGCTGCAGTGCCGTTCAAATAAGGGGCAACTTTCCGTTGCCATGCAGCTCTTTTCAAGCAAGGGGCAATCTTCCTTCGGATTTGAGGTTATATATCTCAAGAGTAGGTTCCGTGCTTGTTGAGCATTGGCCGTTTGCAAAAATAGTTTTTGAGAATTTTTACTGAGGTTGACTAATTCTCTCGAAAATTATTCCATTTTTTCCAAAACTAGACCATTTTCTTAGACCCAAAAAAGGAAAATTTTTAGTGCTCATAGCCTGACTTGCATGATTTTAAATCAGAAAATTGAACAAGCATGTTAATCTAACTCTCATTTTTGGTCAAAATTGTTTTAACAGAAAGCCAAAAACAAAAAATGGTCAAAATGATGAACTAGGGGCACAGTTGAGTCAGGTGTTCTGTCTTTTCCCCATTGTCAACACACTTGCTAGAAAGGGCACTCTATCTGCCAGAAAGGGCATTCTACCTGCTAGAAAAGGGCACAATTGAAGTTAACAGCAAAAGGGCTGAAAGCTCTCTCACCCTCCGAGCAACGACGTATCAAGCCAAGTGAGAAGCACGAACTGGAATGGATCAAGATATTCCACTCCATCATCTGGACAGATCTAATCATGTCCAAACTCCCCAGTAAAGCATTGTCAACCAATGTCAGCTGCAGATTTGCTACATACCCAATTGTAGCACAGCCCCTCTATGGAAGAAATTCGCTGTTGTGAACAAGAAGAAGAATCTAGCGGAATGCTAGGGGCAAGACCCCGCAACTTTCTGTTTATCCATCAACCACCCAGGGAAGGGATAAAAAATGAGAGATTGAAGAATAGAGAGATGTGTGCTGAGAGAAAAAGCGAGAAAAGGGTTTTGAGAAAAAAACTGAGCTTGAGGGCCGAGTGATGTGAGAATCACAAATGAGAAAAGGGTGGGAAATAATACCCGGTGAAACAGGCTCCCTGTGCACATTTGAGTCTTGTGTTTTGTTTTGTCTATCTCGATTCTTGTTTTGAGTCACTTCGAGTGTCGATAGATGTGTTTAGGTTGTCTACCTTTATTTTCCGTTGTTGGGTCGCCTTTGCTGTGTTCAGTTGTAGACTCAATACCCGATCGAGAACTCATTTTCTCAATTTCAAAAATGATTTGTTCTGTGCTTAGAGTGCTGTGCCATTCTCCACATTTGTGCAAAAAAGGAATTTGTTCTTTCGAAAACTGCAGGGTTCAACCCAGGTCATGTGAGAACAGTAAAACAAGGACCTATCTGAAGCTATATGGTTCCGGACTGCAAAGCAAAAGCAAAAGAGGAAAATGTCGGGTATTTGAGTTTGTTCCAACTTCAGTAAGCTCTGAAATCGCATTCCGTATGCACCTCGTCAGGCCTTGTCAATGTTCCGAAGTATGAGTGTGCCTCCACCTCAAGCTCAAGATCAAGTCTACTTCAAGCCAGAATGGCGATCAGAAGTGCTCTCCCTGAGGACCATTCCCTGCCAGAGGCATCTTGGCCGTGTTTGCAATGAGTTCCTAGGAGACCAACTGCGACGGTGGAAACTAGAGTTCGAATGGCTGATGCCTAGAACGTAAAGGTTCGGGATTTCCGAGACTAAAGTCTGGTTTAAATACCCAGGGGTGTATCCCCGGCTTGAAATCTGTATGGAAGCCCCATAGGTTGAGATAGCATGTATGCACCTAAATTCTGGATACTGAACCACCTAGTCTGTCACCCCGTTGGAGAATAGGGAAAGTTGTGAATATGATCAGAAAGAAAGGCAGCATCCAAAGTGTTCTACGTGAAGAACCCTTGTCAGCATTTCAGAACCTTTGTACTGTGAGTTGAAGGTAAAGTGTTCGAAGAGCACAAGGGGAGATCCCCATCGGAGAAGAGCGGTTCACCGCCACTCACCTCATAAGGTGCTTTCTAAAGCGCCGCTTTGTCCATTTATTGCTTTCCTTAAGCATCATGCATTGTAATGCATTGTACCTATCAAGTTTCTTTCTCGGTCATGCACAATATTGTATGTACGGTTCATTCAAAGAAGTTTCGTGTATCAATCACACTTCATCTGCTTCACTCAGTGTATCTATCACACTTTATTTATTTAGTGTATCAATCACACTTCATTCACTTAGTGTATCAATTACACTCTAATTTACTTAGTGTATCAATCACACTTCATTCACTTGGTGTATCAATCACACTCTTTTCACTTAGTGTATCAATCACACTTCTTTCATTTCCTGTATCTATCACACACATTCTTAGTTAGTGTATCAATCATGCTTCATTCAGTTAGTGTATCAATCACACATTCTCATTTTGTGTATCAATCACACATTCTCATTTTGTGTATCAATCACACATTCACATTTAGTGTATCAATCACACTCTGTTCACATAGTGCATCTATCACACTTTGTGTTCAGTTTTAGTGTATCAATCACACTCTGTTCACATAGTGCATCTATCACACTTTGTGTTCACCTTTAGTGTATCAATCACACTCTATTCACATAGTGCATCTATCACACTTTGTGTTCGCTTTTAGTGTATCAATCACACTCGGTTCACTTAGTGCATCTATCACACTTTTTGTTCACTTTTAGTGTATCAATCACACTCTGTTCACTTAGAGCATTTATCACACTTTGTGTTCGCTTTCAGTGTATCAATCACACTCTGTTCACTTAGTGCATCTATCACACTTTGTGTTCACTTTTAGTGTATCAATCACACTCTGTTCACTTAGTGCATCTATCACACTTTGTGTTCACTTTTAGTGTATCAATCACACTCTGTTCACTTAGTGCATCTATCACACTTTGTGTTCGCTTTTAGTGTATCTATCATACTCTGTTCACATAGTGCATCTATCACACTTTGCGTTCAATTTGTGTATCCATCACACTTTGCGTTCACTTTGTGTATCCATCACACTTTGCTTCACTTAGTGTATCAATCACACTTTATTCATATAGTGTATCCATAACACTCTCTTCACTTTTGTGTATCTATCACACATGCTCGCTGAGATTGCATAATCTTCTTACATTATAACTGCATGAAATGTAGTTTGCTTTTTGCATCCTTGCTTAAAATTGTTGCATCTATTGTGAATATTTGTTTTATTACAGCTTGTTGCTTCATATAATCATTGAGTTACATCCGGCTTTGTGCATATCGCTTTGCATTTTGCCCCCTGCCTGCGGGCGCATCTTTCTGTTCGTCTCCCCTGTTTGTCTGAGTCTTCGGCCTTATCAAAAATAGGTCGTCTCTGGGCTTTGACATTCACTCCCGTCACTCCTTGACTTTCGAGCACTGTCAAAGAGGGCAATTGTAGACACCCCATTTTTGACCGACCTTAAGACTCAGACGTCACCGATTGAGCGCTTGGTGATGTCGCATATTGTGCTCGTTCTGAAGTTGCGGAGTCTCGGCTGCGAGCCTTGCCTCCGGACTTCCAGACTCTTTTTTGTGCCTTACCTCGGTTTGCAAACCAGGTCCCGTTTTCTTTGCTTTCTCTTCCCGAAGGGAGGGAGAGGTCTTGTAGATCATCTCTCAGTGGCCATAGGCTACGTTTCGTGGTCGTAGGCCATTTTTCCCGTTTGGAGCCGGTTTCCGGTTTTTCGGAGCCGTCGGCCGTGTGCCTCGGTTCGGGACCGCTTAACCACCTCCGTTTGCTCTGGTGCTTGGCATACACCTTATTTCCTCCCTTTTGAGGGACACTGTGGTCTGAGAGACCAACTTCGTGGTCGAACGCCACTTCCCACGGCTTTGTTTGGGGCCGAATCGTGTTCGGCCCCCGAACCTCCGTTTTGCATCCGTCTCGGTTTAGTTTTGGTGGAGACCTTATTTTCATTGTTAGAAAGCTTGTAGGAGGGTGGGAGGCCAGCAATTTTTCTGAAAGAACAGCTTTTTTGGTCAAAAGTGATTCAGCATGAATCTGGGAAGGAGAGAAAACACTGTGCGGCTTCACCGAAACGTGCATAACTCTTTGCATACTTGGATTTAATATATGAGGTTACCACCATTGGAAAGCTTACTTCTGGGGCTTCATTTTTCACTCAAGAATCTCCTAAGGACAAGTTAGGGTGGGGGAGATATGGTTGGTTGAAGTCCGTTTGGACCGAATCTGCGCAGCTTCACGAAAACTGGCATAACGTTTTGCACAGGAGGAATTTTGGTGCAAGGTTTACGGCATTGGAAAGCTAACTTATGGGGCTTCATCCTAGGGGGTGGCCGGACACCTTAACCCTTTTGACCTGGTCGGCCGGCCACCTAAACTAGTCGGCCGGCCACCTAGCTGGTTGGTTGACCACTTTGGCCCTTTTGAGCTGGCCGGCCATTCTTCCCCTCTTGAGTGTGTTCCAGCTACACCCTCTTTTTCCCCCCCAGATCCTGTATCGAGGGGGGTCTTTTGGGGGGGGGAAATTTGAATTTGATTTCCCCCCCCTTTCCTCCACTCCTTTGCCTATATAACCAGCACCCCCAGTTGCATTTTGAGAGGTTACAAAGTTTGGTTTTGCCCTCTTGCATTCAATCTCTCTCTCTCTATATTCCAACCATCAAAACCCTTAAGACCTACACCATTTTACACTACAACCTGTAGCACCACATCTCCAACATCCATTCCAGCAACTTGAGGCTGTCTTCCAGAGGTCAAGAGCTCCCAAACCTAGTCCAAGAGTTGTTGAAGCTTGGTTCTACAAGGGTGAGTCCCATTTTCCCTCTTTTGTTCCTTATTTTGCATGCAATCTTAGCCTCCCTTGCTTACATTTTTGTGCTCTGACCCAAACTTTAAATAGTCATGTTTTGAGCTTCTTTTCATGTTTGATCAAGGACCTCTTGCCGTTTGAGGTCTCCTACTATCACTTGCCTCTTTAACTCTCTTTTAGGCCTTTTTTTGCATAGTATTTTAGGCTTATTTGTGAGCTGTATTGGACTTGGTAATAAACTGTAAAATGCCTTATTTTGAGCCCCTATTAAACATTGTTGAAGGGCTCTCCGCTGTTTGAGGCCAGCAGCTATCACTTGCTTCTTTATCCCTCTTTTAGGCCTTTTTCTTGCATGATAGTTTAGCCTCACTTGTGTTTTTTTTTGTGGCTTGATGTAAACTGTAAAGTGCCTTGTTTTGAGCCCCTCTTCAACTTTGTTGAAGGGATCTTTGCCATTTGGGGCCAGCTTCTGTCCCTTGCCTCTTTAACCCTCTTTTAGGGTCATTTTTGCGTGATAGGTTAACCCTATTTATATTCATTTTTGAGACTTGTTATAAAATGAAAAAAAAAAAGGTTTGTTTTGACATCATCTCCATGTTTCATTAAGGGAATTTTCTTAGATGAGGTCACATGCTTCCTTGAATGCTTGATTGCCCCCTTGTTTTAAGCCTTACACTTAAGCTCCAATTGCATGCTTTGTTTGGCCTTCTAGCCACTGGAATCCAGTCAATTTATAGTGGTTTTGATGCTACTTTGAGCCTCCAAATTAGAGGGGGGTGACCCCCTCTCACCTTGACTTATTTGATGGCCATTTTGGCCTTTCAAAGGGACCCTTCTTTGCATGCTTCTTAGCCACATTTTAGGGTCAATTTGGTGAGTTTTGAGACTATCATATTTGATTTTTAAAGTTGGTTTGGGGCTGCCACATATCTATCTTGTATATGCTTAAGAATCCCTTGTATAGCCCTCTAAAAGAGCCCCTCATTTGTGCATGTGTTGGCCGCATTTCCATGGTTATTCGGGCATATTTTGGCATGTTTTATTCACTAATTTTTGCTGGTTTGATGAGTTCTCACCTATTTCACACACTTGCCATGTAAACCATGTTTGCCAGTCAAAATTGCATGCTAATTTAAGCCATCTTGCTAGCACTTTTTGGCCACACTCTAAACTTGAAAAGTTCATGTTTTGGGACTGCCTTGACTCTGTCCTCATGCTTCATGTTCAAATAATGCATGCTTTGTATAGCTATAAGTCATTCCATGTGCCTAGTTTTGAGTTTCGGGTCTCATCTCATACATCGGGTGCCATATTGCCATGCTTCGGGGCCGTTTAGCATCATGTTTTAGTGCTGAAATTTGCTTGTTTACATATCATATTCCATGCCTTCCCATGCTTTGGTAGAGTGGCACTCGTGCCTTAGGATCGGTCCTCGGTTTGCGTGCATATGTGCACGTCTCTCGAGTGTCTCATTTTCATCTTATGGCCACTGATGTGAGTCTGGCTGAGGTCCACTCATATTGGTGTAAGTCCATCATGCATTGCGTATGCCATTTTGATTCATAGCATTGCGTATGCTAGGTTGCATGTTAGAGCATTATGTATGTTGTGTTACATCGAGCATCGTGTATGCCATTTCATAGCATCGTGTATGCTAGGTTGTATATTAGTTGCATTCATGCATGTCATGCATATTGCATTGTGTTTGGGATAGAAGTTAGCCCGAGCACAGGAAATGAGGGACGTTTCGTACTTTGAGTGACGGAACGTGTCTCAATTCCCAGTCGCCGACACGCCGGATTATCCATGATAGAGTCTTGGTCTTGTTGTGTTTTCATGTGCATTCATTCCATATTGAGTTGTGCAATTCGACTCCTCAGCCATCATGCATCGAGATGCGTGATTGGTGGCACGAAGATCGAGGACTACACTCCCCGAAGAGTAGTCAAACATACATATATGAAAATACATTGCTATGCCCCTTTCCTGCTCTCTGTTGCAGCAAATTAGAAATCAGCAGCTTTCAAAAGCCTTGCACAGCATTCCGGCATCAATTGCAAACAGAGGCTAATTGGGGCAGCGCAGTGGATTTCCATGCCAAGCAACCCGAACATGCATCACTCATCATCCGGAGCAGAGTTGAGGCAGTTCCTAGCCTGCACGCTTAATTACCGCTTTCCTTAGTTAATTTGTTAATTAATTAGGATTTTTGTATTTATTCGGACTGTATTATTCATTTGGGACTGTATATTATTTAGTCGGACCCTCTACGTGAGGGCAATGTTTTAATAAGTGTGCGTGCGTGTGATGAATGTCTTCTAACCCCACGTCTTTCTCCCTTTTATTTACCTGCTTATGATGGTTAGATCAGGGCATGTTTCAATTAACATACAGTATGATAGCATGTTTGCATTCATTCATCTGTCTTGCATGCACCTGGCTCGGCGCATCATAACTCACTGCATTGTATTTTAATTCCAAGTTGAATACTTGCTAGCTGTAGCATTCCATATGCCATGTTTAGAATAGCCGAGCCTATCTTAGTTGCATTTTTGCATGTGTTGCATTAGGCATTTCTATATAGTTAGGATCATGCATGGATTTCTAACATAGTTTCTGTTTTGGCTTGGAGTACTCGGTAAGTTTTTATGCTTTAGCATCCTTGCATGTGTGTGAGTGATTGCAATGATAGCATGCTTACCACGAGGCTATGTGCTTATGTGATATAACTGCCTGAATACCTGTGAGTAAAGGTTGGGTTGTTTGGATTGGAACAAATCATCAACTGTGAGTTTTAAGCCCACTAGATAGTGGCAAAACCATCTTTTTCTAAGCCCACCCGAGGGTGGCAAAATCTGCATTTTAAACCTAATTGCGAGTAGCAAACCATCTTTTAAAAAAACAAACATGAAATGTTTTGTTCCAATTCAGGTGACCTGGTCTATACTTGTATGCTGTGCGCATCACATAGTAAATCTAGGCTAATAACCGGAATAAGAATGCATAATGTTTTCAAAACTAGATATCATGGTTAGTAGAGGCTGATCTTCGATCGGGCGAGCGGGGGTGCTCACGAAGTGACCTTCCCCAATCGTACCCAAGTTCTAGAGCCGAGGCAACTTTGGTGATGACGGACACGTGGCCTTAGGCAATGAGTCAGGGTTTCCTAAATTTCCCAAAATAAAATATTTAGGTGGCAACTCTGTATCTGGCAAAGCAGTCCATGTTTGGTATTTCTTTCAAAAATCTGTTTTCTCAAAACGATTTGCTGGATTTGGACTCTTTGGTTCAGATTAAGAACCGTGACATTAGAGTCCTTGAACTGTAGTGAGCCCAAATGAACGGAACGGGGGACTCATTCCCTTCCGGGGCATTCGGGGACGTCTTCCGGGCCGGAGTAGTGATCATGGCTCCCGACGGGGCAATAATCGAGCAGGCTGTTAAACTCGGCTTCGAAGCATCAAACAATGAAGCCGAATACGAAGCATTGTTAAACGGCTTGCGGAATGCACATCTCCTTGGTGCTCGGCGTCTACTTGTCTTCTGCGACTCAAAGCTAGTCATCAACCAATTGAAGGGGAAATACGCAGCCAAAAATAACCGTATGGCAGCTTATATGAAAATGGCAAATTCTTTGCTTGCAAAATTTGACCATCATGAGTTAAATCAAATAACCCCGGATCATAACACACACGCAGACGCCCTGGCATGCCTAGCCTCCGCAATCAACTCAGAAATTAAATGGACAATTGAAGTAGGATTCATCCCTGAATCGAGCATCGCCCCCTCAGAGTCAATTCAAATTAATGTCATAGAATCAGGTCCAAGTTGGATGGACCCTATTACTACATTTTTAACTTCTGAACAGCTCTCGGCAGATAGGAAAGAAGCACACAAACTGTGAAACAAAGCCCTACAATATTACTTAGATCCGTAAGGAAAGCTTTGCAAAAAAATCCCTTTTTGGTCCATACCTAGAATGCGTTCGTCCGGATAAAGGCGAAAAACTCCTGACCAAAATACACGAGGGAAGTTGTGGTGCCCATTCTGGTGGGCGTTCTTTGGCTTATCGAGCCGTAACACAGGGGTACTACTGGTCGACCATGAGAGTTGATGCCGAGTGTTACGTCAAGAAATGTGAATAGTGCCAGAAGTTTTCCCCTTTAATCCATTTGCCTGCCGAAGAGTTAAGCTCTATCACCAGTCCCTGGCCGTTCGCTCAATTGGGGCTTGATATCGTTGGACTACTACCTCATGCCTCGGGCAACAAACGATTCTTGATTGTCGCGACAAATTACTTCACAAAATGGGTTGAAGAAGAGGCACTAACACATTCAAGATACTGATATTAGGCGTTTTGTGTGGAGAAATATCATAACGCGATTCGGCATTCCAAGAGCGCTTATTTCAGACAACGACACCCAGTTTGATTGCGGCGTCTGCCGAGAATTGTGCAGCACGTATGGTCTTCGGCCCTATTTCTCCAGCTCGGCCTATCCACAGAGCAATGGTCAAGCTGAGGCTTCTAACAAAGCCATTTTGGACGGCATCAAGAAGAGGCTGGAGAAAGCTAAAGGCAGATGGGTCGAAGAATTGCCGAGTGTGTTATGGGCTCATCGCATTACTCCGAGGCGATCCATTGGGGAAACGCCGTGCGCTTTATGTTTCGAAACCTAGGCAATCATCCCCCTAGAGATCGGCCTTCCAACCTTGAAATCAAAAGTTTTTGATATGAGCCGAAATGACATGATGCTGGCCTTGGATTTGACTCTGATCAAAGAATGAAGAGACCGTGCCCTTGCATCCATGGCGCGGTACTGGCAGTAGCTTGCTAAGTCGTATAATCAACGTGTTCATCTACGCCGCTATGCACTGGGCGAATTGGTCCTTAAGAAAGTGCTTCTAGCTGCCAAGAATTCGACTAATGGAAAATTGGGTCCCAACTGGAATGACCCCTATCAGATTGAGTCAATCGCCAGCACATGGGCGTATCGTCTTAAAGACATGTCCGGGAGAAGCCTGCCACGTCCTTGGAATTCCACTCATTTGCGTAAATTCTATCATTAACCCGACTTGTGGGCCATGATACTTGTTTTGAATGTTCACCGTGTACAAATTTCACTTTTACAATGCAAAGTCTCTTATTTCCTCAATGAAATTCAATTCAAGATAAAATCCTCCGGATTCGGAGCCCCATCCGTGCATGACATGTTTGGGCCGAATAAGACTCTAGATTTGGAGCGCCCTTCGTGGATATCATGATTGGCCAAGATAAAAGCCTCCGGATTCGGAGCCCTATCCGTGCATGACATGTTTGGGCCGAATAAGACTCCAGATTCGGAGTGCCCTTCGTAGATATCACGATTGGCCAAGATAAAAGCCTCCGGATTTGCAGCCCTATCTGTGCTTGACATGTTTGGGCCGAATAAGACTCCGGATTTGGAGTGCCCTTCGTGGACATCACGATTGGCCAAGATTAAAGCCTCCAGATTCGGAGCCCCATCCATGCATGACATGTTTGGGCCGAATAAGACTCCGGATTCAGAGCGCCCTTCGTGGATATCACGATTGGCCAAGATAAAAGCCTCCAGATTCGGAGCCCCATCCGTGCATGACATGTTTGGGCCGAATAAGACTCCGGATTTGGAGCGCCCCTCGTGGATATTATGATTGGCCAAGATAAAAGCCTCTGAATTCGGAGCCCCATCCGTGCTTGACATGTTTGGGCCGAATAAGATTCCGGATTTGGAGTGCCCTTCGTAGATATCACGATTGGCCAAGATAAAAGCCTCTGAATTCAGAGCCCCATCCGTGCATGACATGTTTGGGCCGAATAAGACTTTGGATTTGGAGCGCCCTTCGTGGATATCACGATTGGCCAAGATAAAAGCCTCCGAATTTGGAGTCCCATCCGTGCATGACATGTTTGGGCCGAATAAAACTCCGAATTTGGAGCGTTCTTTGTGATTTCACGATTGGCCCAGATGAAGGCCTCGAATTCGGCGCGTTTTTTGTCAATATTATGACTAAAAAGTATAAACTTAGTTGGCAAAAAATGGAAGATGATCATGACAGAATGTATAAACTTAAATTGAAACAACATGCAAACATTTAAAATAAAATGTTTCATTAAATTAATTGATAAATACATAATTCGCTCCCAATCTGCGTTGGAGCATTATAATGTCTAGTTTAATTAGGTATCTCCCTCATCATCACTCTTCTCGACTTCAAAGGCCACAAAGGGAAAATGATGACACTGATATAGCAGCGACGCCGAATCAATGCCTGTTGCCCGGATAGCGTCTGCGGCCTGAAGTGCCTTGATCCACCCGTGCTTGAATCCACGATTCTCGCATCAGCAGACCTCCTCGGCGAGTTTTTCCTTGGTCTTGTCTATCCTGACCTTTCGGCCATTGTGGAAGTCTTTTTCATAAGCCCTGGACTTAGCAGTCTCTATTGCAAACATGTTAGTCGTATCTCGATCGGCAATCGCATCACTTATTAGCCGTTGGGTCACCTTTTCCTCCACGATCGGGGTTAGATTGGTCGGCCGATTGTGCCTCGGCAGTCTTGACCTTTTTGAGTTCGCACTCAGCCTTCTTCGCTCGAGCTTCTAACTTTCGAATGCGTTTGTCTCTCTGTTCTATATCCCGCCGCGCAGCCTCAAGATGCATGCCGATTTCATAGGCAGTATACAACCCCTTTACCACCCCATGAATGCCCTCCCAAAAAACTTTGAAATCAGGTCGACCGACCATTGACTGCTGGACTTCTGGTGAAAAAATTTGTCAAGTAAACTCGACTGCCATGTTTGGGTCGCACACAACTGAATCCGCTTCCGTCATTGGTTTGTTCCTCACAAACACCGCAAAACTTAATGGGCGCGGTGCTGCACTGGTTTCTCCCCTCGAGCGTGGTAGAGGAGAGCTGCCCCGTTGTTATTTTTCCCTTCTGGGAGATCTACTTCGACGATGCAGGGACTGGCGTTTTTCACGATCCCTCGACGACCTACTCCCCGTATGGGTGGACTCGCCACCTCGATTCATCTCTTCATCCAACTCCACAAGTGTTCTCCCTTCTCCTTTGCTGTTGAAAAATAGCCTTCTAGACATTTGGTTCAAACCCACCACACTTCTCCATAATTGGCCAAATTTGGACACTAAATTTGGACCCTAAACGAGCGCAGCCCCCGCCCATACTATTAATCGCGGGTGCAGCGTTCCCAAAGCGTTCCCTTTAATGCCCTGCACCACAACTTGACGTGGATCAACGTTCTAGTTCCTTACTGCAGCAGTCTTGTTCATTAAGTTGCTGGGGCAAGGGTAGATTTATCAATCTATTCGGTCTAATCATCAAAGCTTAGCCGAATTTCCATTGTGCCCCAGCAAACTCTTGAACTGCCATTTTTCGGCGGTCTTGTTCATTAACTTGTTGGGGGCAAGGGCAGATTCATCAATCTATTTGGCCTAATCATCAGTGCTCAGCTGAATTTGCATTGTGCCCCAGCAAACTCCTGAACTTCCATTTTTCGACGGTCTTGTTCATTAACTTGCTGGTGCAAGGGTGGATTTATCAATTTGTTCGGCCTAATCATCAAAGCTTTATTCATTAACTCGTTGGGGCAAGGGTAGATTCGTCAATCTATTCGGCCTAATCATCAAGGCTCAGCCGAATTTCCATTGTGTCCCAGCAAACTCCTAAACTACCGTTTTTAGACGGTCTTGTTCATTAACTTGCTGGGACAAGGGCAGATTCATCAATTTATTCGGCCTAATCATCAGAGCTCAGCCGAATTTCCATTGTGCCCCAGCAAACTCCTGAACTGCCCTTTTTAGGCGGTCTTGTTCATTAACTTGCTAGGACAAGGGCATATTCACTAATATATTTGACTAAGTTGCAGCGCTGTACAATTATGTTGAATTTAGTAGTTTGTTCTATTCATTTCGTGATTTTACATCTTACTTAGTTGTTAACAAGCACATAAACTGAGCACAAATAGAATTCATTTTACAACTGAGCACAAATAGCAAAAATAATTTTCATTCATAAACTTAGCACAAATAGAATTCATTTTACAAATGAAAACTACCCTACCTTAGCTTCTCACAAAAATGAATAGTAAAAAACCTAATAAATTTAACAAAACCTACATACACACAATACCAAAAACAAAATGGAAAATGTTCGGCTGTCAGTCTTCGGGGTTAGACACCAGTGGCTTAACATCTATCTGCTCGTACAGAATCGGATGCTCCAATACCATGTTAGCGGCAACCAAGGTTTTGAGCCAGCCGTGTTTGACCCCCTAATTTTGAACTTCGGCATTTCTTCTACGTAGTCCGCCAAGGCCGTATCTTTGCTAGCCTGGAACGAGTTGGAAATCGCAGACTCAGCGTTGGCCATCTCCTTCCTTGACTCCACCAAATCGGCCTCCAACTTGGCAATTGTCTCGTTGGCCAACCTGAGCGCCTCTTCGCTAGCACTCGCCTTCTCCTCGGCAGCCAATCTCAGCCGATCAGTAGCCTTGGCCTTCTCTTCTTCGGCATCGGCCCTCACTCTCTCTGCCGCCATTTTCATGGCCTTAGATTCAGCCTTGAGAGAAGCCTCTGCTACCTTCCCTTTCTCGCTTTTCACTTCGGCTTTGAGAAAGCTGATTTGTTCAATAGCATCATGTTGGCGGCAGCCAATCTCAGCTATCCTTCCCGCCGCCTACAAAATAAGAAATTGGTAAGCCAATATAAAAACTTTATTTTGGTTTACACAATTACAGAGGTCACATACCAATATCGCCGACTGAGTGCCTAATGCGATGGACAGCAGATCGTTCTCTGCCCTAAAGGTTGCTCTATCAACTGGCAAAGAAATGGAAGAGGCCAAGGTCAAGGCCACAGCCGGATCTTTTACAGCCGATGCGTCGAAAGCAACCGACGTATTCCTTATCCTTGGTTGTATTATAAACGGCACGACCAAGTCTGACTCTTCCATTCCTGGCCATTTATACACTACGTCTTCCGAAGAACCGGCATCTTGATCGGCCAGACATTTCTCTCCCATTCGCTCCGTCACTTGGTCCTGTCGATCGACAGCACGCTCCGTTTCGGCCACGTCAATCTGGACCACCTCAACGGGAGCAGGTGGAGTCTCTTCCCTAGCGTCAGGTGGAGGTGGCGGAGGTGCAGTTTGTTCGGCCTCGACCTTCCGACAGGAAGCTATCCTCTCAGCATTCTTCCGCTTGGCCATTTGAGTGAGCGACTCGCCAACCATGTTGTCAGGAAATGAGTCGGGTAGATCCCCTAAGTTGGTGAAAATGTCTTCGAAGGACACGTCCGCTCGGGCAGAAGTGGATGAAGGGTCAAGGCTGGCTTCTTCAAAGGCCAAATTTAGTGCCGCATCAACCTCTTCCTCTAATCCATCGGATCCATCCTAGGGAGGTTGATTCGGCTGCTCAACGGCCCGTTCAGCTAATTGTTCATCCTCTGGTTCTGAGTTTGAAGCTTCAAAGCCGATCTGCCTTAGGTTCTAAAAGCTCGGAAAAACAAGCGTCGTAAGGTGCTGTTCACCCCTTGGAATCGGGATATTATCTGCGGCCGAAAAAGTAGTGTAAGTCAGCTCGTATTTCAAAAGAATATGGGCCGCCCTCCCTTATTTTTGGAGATTCAGACGGCCAATGAACTGGAGTACCATTCTGATCTGTCCAAGTATGGTGTCGTCTTTTGAAACTTGGACTCTCTTCAAGTCGTTTCCTGCACAAATAAAACGGTAAGTACGTTGAAGTTGAACCAAATAAATATTTAATAAAAATTCGTGGGGGATTAAGTGGCCACCTGGTTCACCCCTTCGCCTAGGCATTGGATCTTGACGATCTTTGCCCTCGTCGAATTCCCAGTTGCCACGAACAATGACCATAACATCATCGACACGCTTTCCAAAGCTAGCAAGCATTGTCACCAAATGATGGTCGGTGTCCTTGGCCCTAAGGAAATAGCGCCTCTACCGACCAGAGGATTTGGCCAAGGCATAACAATGCCGAATGGTAGGGATTTCGAGGTTAAGCTTAAGGCATCGATTTAGTTCTACAATCCCTATTATTATTCTGTAAATATTTACATTCGGCTGGGAAGGGATTAAATCCCAACGGCGAAGGACAACCCTCAAAAGGGGATGACGGGAGAAACGGACTCCGCCCTCAGCGATTGACAGAAGAGGAAAGACGATTGTACTGTCGTTAGTTCTCTCTGAATTAATCACGTTCTCTGCCAAGAGTGACAGATGGACGTCATCAGGAATAGAAAAGTGACGACGGAAACCGGAGATTCGATCCGCAGAAAGAAGGGCTCTCAAATGTTTCACCATCTTAGCAAATAAAATGGACACTCAAAACAGCAAACAAACAAGGAAAATGAGTTGAAATGGAAGAGAGAAAAACTTATAAGAAATGAGAACAATGAAGAACGGAAAGAGGTTGTAGAGAGCGAGAAGCGAGGGAGAAGAACTGACAGGCAATGAGAAACCTTGTGCATTCGAAAAAGCATACAAACGAAGGGAGAACACGGTTTTAAATTGTATTAAATGAATGAAGCGTACGAAGAGGCGGGAAATTGTAATCATGCCTAAGAAGTGAAGGCGTTCTGACGCTTGCATTGGAATAGGGGAAACCGCCGTATTTTTTGACCCTCTAAGTCCAACACCAAACATGCCGACTAATTGACATTAGAAGGATGTTTGGGGGCCAATTGTGGTGGCCGAGTATATTACTATGTAGGCTAGCCGAAAGATTGAAAGAAGGAAATCAAGTTATGTACTATACGGCACATAGCCCAGAGGGACAGAGGCCAAATAGCTAGATTGGCCTCTGAATCAGGTGTAAACTGGGCCGAATATGAGGGTCTAGCCGAATGTTACGATTGTTCATTAGATGAAAAGTGGGCCCAACCATCAATATCAAGCACGACTATAAATAAGAAGAGCATCAACTAAAGAAAGGTACGTGAGAACAAGTTTAACTTGAGATATAAGCAACCGAGAGAGTATATTGACTTATTCGTCGGAGTGCTAATTCCGGCACCCCCGACCGAAGTGCTCATTCCTTTTCAGGTGACTAGCTGAGGATCACGAGCATCCTACAGGATCCAAAGAGTATTTCCAAACCACTTCTCCACAGTCAGTTTTTTGATATTGGGGTTTGGATGACATGTAGTCACCTTGGGGAAAGCTCGGGCTTGTGTATAAGGGTTGATAGGTTATGGGTGCCTGGGAATGATTTTGCGAGCATGGAATCTTGTGTATATGGTTGGGAAGCTCATGTGAGACTTTTTTTGGATTAGTGGAAAACCCCGGGTTAGGGTAACACATTGTAGATTCTTCGTTGGAGTATGCATTTACCTCTTGTAGCTGATAATTTATGATAATGATTATAACATAATGAAATTGCAAAGTCGTGGATTTTCTGGTGCCTTATAGTGTGGATAGCACAATTGTTATTTTTATTAACTGTTATTACAGAAATGTTATGTTTTATGTTGGTTATGGCATCACCATATGAGTGATGGGTGTTGTTGGGTGATGGTAGAGATTCAATGATTGTTATATTGGAAATGAATTTTTCCTAGTGTTATGGCCTTCTAATGGCTTTTTTAAAGCATAAATGTTAAGGATTTAATTTAATTTAATTTAATTGGTATGAGGAATTTCAATGAGTAATTTTTGGCAATTAAATTATGGATGGTTATGTGTTATGGGTAACACCTTGTTTTCGAAAAATATTTACAAAACTTTTGAGTTTTATATGGAAAATGCATAAATATATTTTGATTATGGATGGTGAAAATTTGAGCATCTTTTCAGAAATGTTTTGTATACAAGAGAATGATGTTCAAAGAGTTAAGCAACAAGGGATTTTTTGTTTTTCGTTTTTTTTTTTTTTTTTTTTTAAACAAGGTTTTGCTATCGGTTATTTTACTTGGGATGATGGATGTTGAGCAGTAACTTGGCTTGGATTGCTAGTCATGTGTTTAGGTGTTTTGTTTTGAGGAGGGTTTGGCATTGTTGGAGCTTATTGTGCAGGAGTGTTGTCTTTTGGGACGTGTTTTCGTGGTAAGTCCTCTTCTTTTGTGAGAGTTAACCAAGGGTTTTGTTGTGAGGGTAGTTTTCTTTTCCTAAGTGCTCGGGTGTTGAGTGCTTAGTGGTCGGTTTACCTTGTGTTTTGGTGTATTCTTAATTTCGGGGACGAAGTTTCTTAAGGTGGAGAGGTTGTAGCACTTTGTACTTCCTGGTATAATGGAATTATATTTGAATCTTTGATTATCTTGATGGAGAACCTTCTTAGTAGATATTTGAGCCTTGGTTGAGGTGTTATCATAGTGGTTGAGGGAGATTGGATCAAAAACTTCAAATTCAAATAGTTGTTATTGAGTAGTCATCACTCTTTTATAATTTTATCTCTACACAGTTTAATTCTTAATGTAAGGCTAGAACCATTGGAAAGCTTACTTTCGAGGCTTCAATAAGAGAGTTATGCCTATTTGAAGTTAGCGAATCTGTGTTATGTGCATAGTATGCTCGAGCACAACTTTCATTGCGCGAGCGGACTATAGACCCTTGCAGCTCTGTTTTTCAAAATTGTTAGAGATATTGGAAGCCGCGATTCACTACTCAAGCGCAACTTTCACCGCTCATCATTAAAAGGCACTTTTTGGGTCAAATCTCTTCACTTTTCACCCCATTTTCTCTCTCCTTCCACTATTTTTGAGTTTTCAAGCTTTTTAGCCTTGATTTCATCTATTTCTACACATCTTTGATCCCTAGTTCCATATATCAAAACGTAGAGCTCAACGAGGGCTTCCATTTAATCTTAGTAGATCGTGTTTTGTTGAAGTTGGATTTTTGAGCTTCTTCTCTTCATTGCTTGAGGTAGGGGTTTCTTTTCTCCTTTTCAATACCTCATTTATAGATAGATATGTGGTAGATTTTATTGTTGGAAAAAATGATTTTTGGGGACTTTAATTTAACATTAAAGTGTGGTGACTTTAATTAAATATTAAAGTGGGTCCTAACCATTTTTTGTGTTGGGTCCAAGTAAGCCAAAAACCATTGGGTTTTGAATAAGAAATTGCCAAGAAATTGCTTCATGATGTTAGATTCATGAATAGGATTTTAAAGAGTATTTAAATCTTTTTTTCTTGGCTAAAGGGCGTGAATCCTTTGGGCATCCATACTTTTCATTTTGTGGAAAGGGGCTATGGATGCTTGGTGTTTTAATGACTAGCCTTAAAGGCTGGAGGCTTTTCCTTTCTCCCCTATACATGTATAAATTGAGACCCTCCTGTCAAGTTTCAATATAGAAATTTTTGCTTCCATTTTACAAGTTAGTTTGCTAGATAGTTCCTATTGTGAAACAGTGCTGCCATTGTTTTGTTCGCTAAGCTAGACAGATAGTGCTTCTGCCGTAGTTGGTTTTGACCGTCGTATCCTGGGAGACAGACGCCGGGTTTCCTCAAGCACTCGACGTGGTGGCGGAAATCTGCTTTTAAGAAGCTGCTTCGCAAGGTGCTTTGGTTTCGTCTCTTTACCCTTTTATTGTTTTGTGTATTTCTGTTGAAATTTAGTTGTAATTATCAGCATATGTTCTTGGTATATAATTTGTTTTCTTCATAAATCTATTTATTTAATTTCACAATTTTGAACAACAAGCTTAAAACAGATTTTATATATCTTTTCTATGAAATTGATCGAATAGATTTATATAGACTATTAGGTTAGCTTTGTATAATGTTACTCGGAATTGTTGTGGAATTGCTCACTATTTCAATAATTGTAAATTATGTAATGGTACTCTCTAATTGCTTAGTTTAAATGCTCTATTATAATTTACATACTTAATTGTATTAGTATGATCTTGTTTTATGCGTATGGTTCATCATTCTCCTACCATGATTTGCATGAATTTTAAGGTTATAAAATATAATTTATGGATGTTGCAATTTTGACATGCCACTACAAGAAATTGCATTTTTTGCAACGCAACAAAATATGTTGCTAAAAGGGAAAATTCGTTGGCAAAGAGTTTTGCCGACACACAAAGCTACGTTGGCAACCCGTAGGCAAAAGTGAGTTGGCAAAAGTTTTTTGCCGAAATTATCATTATTGGTAAAGTAATACCTTTAGCGACGAACATAGTCGTCGCTAAAAGCGTCCATCCATTGTCGGCAATTTACCTTGCGTTGGTAAAAGTCATTCAAATATGATGATTGTGTGGCACTTTTCGCGACACAAATTTGCATGGCCAAAAAATATACTTTTAGCAACAACGTATACGTCGGCAAAAGTAAACTTTTGGCGACACATTTACGTCGGTAAATGTTGCCATTTACCGACGATTTGTTTGTCGCTAAAGCTTTACTTTTGGCAACGACAAATTGGCATTGGCAAAAAATACACTTCTACCAACACAATATGAGTGGGGAAAAGTAACTTTTAGCAACACATTTACGTCGGTAAATGTTACCATTTGCCAACGATTTGGTTGTCGATAAAGCTTTAGTTTTGGCAACGACAAATTGACATTGGCAAAAAATACAATTTTAGCAACACAATATGAGTGGGCAAAAATAAACTTTTGGCTACACATTTACCGACAAGTTATTTATCGAGAAAGCTTTACTTTTTAACGACAAATTTGCAACGGCAAAAATAATTGAAACTCATTTATAATTTTTTAAAAGATTTACAGTTTTACAAGAGGCATCCCTCAGGCACCAGTATAACAAACTAATAACATTGATATGAAATCACACAAAATACCCCCTCCATACCCTTCCATCCAAAACACCAGCAGTTGCCCGAACTTACACCTAATGACAACCCCTATTAATAAAAACCTGATCTATTACAAATTGGACAAAAAGTCCTGCACCCTTCCAAACATCAACAACACCAGCAAACATCCAACAACAACACCGCAGCACCTCATCGTAACAATCACCATCACAAAGAAGATCACCACGGATCTCAAAGAATAAAGAAGCAACATCACAGAAGACACGGAAGAATAGCAGATTAGTATAGCAGATCAGCAAACTGATTCAACACAGATCATCACCAGTTCAGAAAACCATTTCAACTCAGCAACCCAAACAAAATCATATAACCAAATCAGAATTGACGCAGCAGTTTACCTCATGTACCAGAACAGTCAGAAAACAAATCAAACAAAACCAACAACAAATCAAACAATAGCATCTAAGAACCTTTATCACCACATGTATAGCTAGCTCTACACAACAGATACATAATTCAAAAAAGAAAAAATATAATAAAAAAAAAAAAAGCACTACCCCTGCATTATCTCTAGTTGCAAAAATATGATTACAAGACTACAACCCATTGAGAATAAAAAATGAAAAAGGGGAAAAAAAAGGAAATATATATATTCTCTTTTATTTCATTGCACGTCACGTCGAAAGTGAGCAGAATATAAGACACTTCACTTCAAAGATAGCTAAATGAGAGTTCACTTCAACATAAGGCATATCACGTGCATCAACCAGCTTCTTTGAATGGCCAAGCATCGAGATGATCAAGCATTGCCTGCTTAAATGAAGACTACTAATGAGGACAGAAATCACACATTGACATGAAAACAGGAGGAAAAATAAATGTGTGTTTGTGTGTTCCAATAAATTAGTGGTACATAAAAATCGAAGAGTATATAAAATCAAAGAATTAGATGGCTCCTACAAGTTTCCCATTTAAACTAAAATCAATAATACCAAAATCAGGCCCCATGAATTCTAGTTGGATAAATGGAATTATGGAACCCATCATTATACCTCATTCTTTTAATATATTATAAATTATAAATTTGAAAGTAGGAGTAATGAATAAAGAAAAAATGCAGTTGGGTCTGGCATTCATGTGTTTGGGGCTTTCAAGTAAACTAGTGAAACACATTGGGCTATGATAAAAAAGGCAGACACACAGACAACAAGGCAGCCGCCTCTGTTATTCACACTTTCAGATTAAGCCTGAAACACATGTGCCTATCTCAAAGCAGTACACATGGAGAAACCACAGCAGATCCTTGAAAGATGGGAATCAAACTTAACAATTTAACTAAGTCCAACAAGGGCAGCCATAGTAACCATTTATGATCATGCTTTTCTGCTCCATTTGCAACTACAATTTAGCACAGTCAATTGCAAAAGATTTCTACAAGAGTAATCCCCGTCGACTTTAGATGGACTTTGCAATACAAATCACTTTTATCAAAATATAAAGCAAAGTAAGAGGAGGAATAAAGAATCTCAAACTTGCCTTTAGAAGTGAGCGCAAGAGTCGATTTTTGTGATGAGAAGCACTATCAACAAGCAATTCTTGTTTTAAACCGAGAATGACCCCTTGATCGAGTCCACCCAAATTCCCCTACCATTATCACCGCCAACTTCAATTTAGTATTCCAAAAGCACAAGTAGTACATAAACACACTTGCATCAACATAACAATTTTAAAGGAGTGAATCTGCTGCAAAAACAAAATAAACATATTGCTAGACAATTGGAGACTCATAATATTTACTGACATACTTTAAAATATGAAATAACACACATCAGAGCAATGCTTTGGACCAATAAAATAATAAATAATAAAAAACAATATCTATTTCACCAAGAAGAAGAATATTATATACAAAATAATTGCGATAGCTCGTCTTTATTTCACAAAGCGCATCTCTTAAAGCTGGAAAGACATCTTTGCTATATAACATCTCGACTAGGAAACTTTACTTATCTGTTTGGCTACAAATGATATAAAGATCCATTCACTTCCCGATGAAGGAGTCTTCATAAAGGTTGACCACCTAATTACTTTGATTTCTTGATATTTCAAAGCAGATCGGTGAGCAAAAAAGACATCTATGTCCAAAAGATGATTAGAACAACTATGACCAAAAAAAAACACAAACAAAACACGAATATTACGAGAAACTTATCAAGATGGTCGTGCCAATTATCTGAACCTCTATTGTCGTAAGGCCTCGCCTCTATCTTTCTGTTTCTCGAAGTTTACGCCTATGCCATTATTCCGTCTTTGTACTCTTGATAGCGACCTTGATTTTCCAGAGTCTCCTCGATGATATTCAACTTCACCCCACGAAAAAATCAAACCGTGCCACCGTAAGATTAAGACCAAAAACAAAACTTCACAAATTCAACACGGAGATTAACCTTACTCAATTTTTGGCTAACATAACCAGCCAAAGACAACAAAGAGAAACAAAGACAAGCAATCATCATACACATAACACGAATCATCTTGTTATGGAGTCACAATTTTGGGTATATGTTAATATCTAGATACATACAAACATGTGCAAACATCACGAGACAAAAATCGAATCGATATCATTAAATTTACATATATAACACAATAAAATAAAATGCATTAGCTAATAAGAATCCAAATGTAGAGAAAGCGTAAACAAAAATCGAGTGGAAGTGTTTTCACATAAACCAAAGAAAGCGACTTAAGTCTTGAACCAGACTAGTCGAATTGCGACTTTCAAAAAGCGGCCTTTTCAAAGAACTTTTTATAAAACAAGCATTAAAAACTCTTTAAATTTTAAAAATGACAAAGATGGATGCTTTGAAAACACAACAAATTTGAGCCAGTTTGAGCTACTAATAGGCACTGATCTGATCTTTTTCTGACAAAATAAATAATACTCTATATAAAATAGAAAATGACCCATATTTTATCAAACGTTTGATCACTTTCTTTGTATCATAAATATGTTGTTACAAAAATTAGAATACATAATCGAACGAACCAAACACTTTTCCAATCATTTTAACTGTATTCAATTACTTCAAATATTTTCAAGACAATGCAAAACAAATTAGCCCAACTACAAACCCACCATGAAAACAAGGAAGAGAATCACCTGATCTGAATTTTCTTTTCAGCAAAAACCTAGCACAAAAAGAATGGTCAAAGTAAAATAGGAGCCATTATAAGTAAAAATAAAAATTACCTAAAAAATTGGCAATGGCAACAAAATCTTACATCTTAAGTTTTCGATCAAAACCCCCAAATAAAAACCCTAAGTCTTGAACCAGACTAGTCCGAATTGCAGCTTTCAAAAACTGGCCTTTTCAGCAACTTTTTATAAAACAAGCATTAAAAACTCTTTAAATTTTAAAAATGACAAAGATGGATGCTTTGAAAACACATGCAATTTGAGCATTTGAGCTACTAATAGGCCGATCGATCTTTTCGACAAAATAAATAATACTCTATATAAAATAGAAAATGACCCATATTTTATCAAAGCGTTTGATCACTTTCTTTGTATCATAAATATGTTGTTACAAAAATTAGAATACATAATCGAATCTAACCAAACACTTTTCCAATCATTTTAACGTATTCAATTACTTCAAATATTTTCAAGACAATGCAAAACAAATTAGCCCAACTACAAACCCACCATGAAAACAAGGAAGAGAATCACCGATCTGAATTTTTTTTCAAAGAAAACCTAGCACAAAAAGAATGGTCAAAGTAAAATAGGAGCCATTATAAGTAAAAATAAAAATTACCTAAAAAATTGGCAATGGCAACAAAATCTTACATCTTAAGTTTTCGATCAAAACCCCCAAATAAAAACCCTAAATTTTCAATTTAAAACCTAACTTCTCAAAACCATTCTAACCCCCCCCACACCCCCCCCCAAAAAAAAAAAAATCACTTGACATATATATGAAATAGAACAAATGGTGATAGAAAAATCTGAACAGAAGTTTTGCAACAAATAGAAAAATCTGCCTTCTTCAATCAACACCTCTTAACAAAGGGTGGTTTCGACACCTAACTTCTTAGAGAGAGAGAGAGAGAGAGAGAGAGAGAGAGAGAAAAAGTAGCAGTTTACCATAAAAAGAAAGAATCTGCAATAGAGAGTTGAAATCGAAATCAATGAGACGATCAAAATTGAAATAGAAATCGAAATCAAAACCAAACAAACAATGAGTAATCACTTTAATACAAAACAGCAAAGATACGAGGAAGGAGATGAGGAAGCAATGTAGCAGGTAACCCTTCTTCAATGAGATGATTCAGAGAGGAGATATTGTGCTCCCTCCGAACCCTTCTCCCTTTCGATGAAACCTTCTGGGTTTATTTTAATTAGAAGCCAAAGCCAAAGCCAAAGCCAAAGCCCAAGCCTTCCGGATTAACCCTCTCTTCTTGGTTTGCCCAAGTATCTTCTTCAAACCCTCTCTTTTCTCCCCATCTCAGTTTAGAAGCCAAATAGTTGTTTTTTTTAGATTTGTTTTTTTTAAAAAAATTAAAAATAATCTCAGAGCAATAATAATTAAAATTATATTTTTAAAATTTTAAAAAGTATTTATGACTTAAAAGATTAAAAAAAAACTCAAAAAAAAAATTTAGATTTGTTTTTTTTTTTTTTTGAAAAAATTAAAAATAATTTGAAAGCAATAAAAATCAAAATTATATTTTTAAAATTTTAAAAAGTATTTATGACCTAAAAGATAAAAAAATATACAAAAATAAATAAGTTTTTTTTTCACCCAATTTTTTTTTTAGTTTTTTAGGAAAAAAAAATTGAAACTAGTTTCTGAAAATAAAAACAAACATATTGAAATTGATAATCTAACTATATTTTTTGAAAAAGTTTAAATTATCTCAAATTAGTCATCTCAACTTAAGAGTGTGTTTAGGCTCAATGGGTTCATTTTGTGATCTAATTCAATGATCATTTTAATTTTACAATTCAGTAACTAAAATATTTAAAACTCTTTAAAAATTATAATAAAAAACATAAATCACTAAATCACATCATTCTACTAGCAAAACTTTTACCGACGAATAGTGTCATCGTCGCTAAATGGTTAACTCTTTGCCCATGCTAACTTGTTGTCGCCAAAAGTAAGCACACTAATAGCAACGCTCATTGTGTTGCTAAAACATAAGCCTCGTGGGTAAAAGTTTTGAAATTTTGGCGCAAACCAAAAAATTTGGCGCTAAAATAATTTTATGCCTTTTTAGCGACGACAACAAATTGCGTCGGTAAAGGTATACTTTTACCAACGAAATTGATCACTGTGTCGCCAAAAACATACTTTTGGCGATGAAAAATTGACGCCGTCGCCAAAAGTAGTCGCCAAAAGTGCAATTTCTTGTAGTGTGCTAATTCTATTCTAGTCTCAATTTGTTACATGCTTATTATTTTCTAGGCTAGATTACATAATTTAATGTATTTGGAGTTATAGAATTTTATGAATTGTGTACATGATTAATCTAAATTATCTAATTGTGTGCATTAATATGAATTATTTAATTGGGTGCATTAATCTAAATTATCTAATTGGGTGCATTAATCTGAGTTATTTAATTAGGTGCATTAATCTAAATTATTTAATTGGGTGCATTAATCTGAATTATTTAATTAGGTGCATTAATC
This sequence comes from Camellia lanceoleosa, assembly GCA_025200525.1. NCBI lineage: Eukaryota > Viridiplantae > Streptophyta > Magnoliopsida > Ericales > Theaceae > Camellia > Camellia lanceoleosa. The sequence goes on from CM045769.1 coordinate 84,679,311, forward strand.
TGAATTATTTAATTGGGTGCATTAACTTTGAATTTGACTTTTCTATTTGGAGTTATTAGTTTAAATGTTTATTATGAATTAATTTCATTTATAACTCATGAGTATTGAACTTTATTTTAAAGTTTTAATTTAATTGGCATTTTAATTCATTGCTTAATTTTATAAATAGTTGGCTAGATGGTTTCAATTATTTATTATATTTATTTTTTGCTTACATTATTTGTTTGTATTTTGTTGTGGTTTGCTACTAACTTTCTTTGTAGGGATACCAATGCGAAAAACAAATATAAAACCAAATGAATAGAATTTGGGATGTAAAAACAAAAATATTTGGACTACTAACATTTGTGTTGAATAGGAATACCTAAGTGTAAAAAGGCTTTTGGACTAAATAGAATCCTTATGGATTGGTTATTTTATTTAAATGTTTGAAGCATGTTTTGCTTGAGTTTAGTTGGTTTGTTTACCAATTTTTGTAGCAAGTTTTATTTGCTTATTTTGTTAGAAGCATTTTATATGCGTGTAATTGTTATAGCAATTTTTAAATTGCTTGTAAGTTTGGAACTTGGTTTGGTTTTCTGTGATAGAAACCAAAGTTTTAGCTTTGGCTAAAGAGTAGTTCTTATTTGTTCAGAAATGACAACTAAGATGGATTTGGTTTCAAACCTTTGGAGTTTGAGGAAGTCTTTGGGTTTAATCATTTTATTCCCAAAGTGTTGGAAAACCAAGTTTGGAGAAAGTCCTTGGTTATAATCTGATTATGTCCAAAGCGTTTTGGTTTTGAGAAAGGAAACCAAATTTTAGCATTAGTTAAAATATTTCTGATTTTATTCAGAAATAATGGGCGTAGTTCCGGGAGTACCGGTTAACTTTTATGAGTGGTGTAATTCTGATAGCAAATTTTATTTGCTTGGGAATTGGTTTGTTATAACCTGGTTTATTCCCTGGAAATCTTCATTTTAAAATTGTTTCCTATGGATTAGGAGTCAACATGCTCTTTGATGTTTTGTCAAAAGGTTAACTGGGTTTTAAGTGGGACCGATGTGACCCCTCTAGTCTTCTTGGGAACATTCCTGACCATGTTCGATTCTAGGTCAAATGGTGAGACTAGTTTTGAATTAAATTTCCATCTGAGGGATTTTCTAAGGTTTAAGTTTAATTTCTGGAATCACAGAAGTGAAGTTCTGTTGTGATGTTTCAGAAATGGCTTCAAAATGTGACAAACAGAAATGTTGTTCCACCTGACAACCTTTGCCTCACGAGATTCTTAAAGGAAGATCTTCAGAGATCAAGTATGATTAAAGGAAATCATAAGATTACATTAAAATATCTCTGAATTGATCAGAGGCAATTAGTATGGTATCCTTGTGTTATTTATAGCATTTATGATTGCTATGTGACTTTGCTTGAAAGCAAAGATGAGACAACCTGTTATAGTGGGTGAATATTTTTTGGATTTTTAAATTCCAAATATATTCTTAAATTGGTGGCTCCTAGTGAGTACAAGATCACTGATCACACAGATAGAAAACTGGTGGTTCCTAGGAGGTGTTAGACCACTGGCTACACAGTTATGAGATTGTGGTTCCTAGTAGTGAACAGATTACTGATCACATGTCAAGACATCATGGTTCCTAGTAGTGGAGAGGCTACTGGTCATATGTCAAGACATGATGATTCCTAGTAATGAAAGAGTCTATTGATCCTATGTCAGGACGTTGTGGTTCCTAGTAGTAAAGTGACTACTGATCACAGGTTAAGACGTTGTGATTCCTAGTAGTAAAGTGACTACTGATCACAGGTTAAGACATTGTCATTCCTCGTAATAAGACTACTGGCCATGTTGTGAAGTTCCGAATAGTAGACTATTGAACACTGGATTTGTGTTTCCTAATAGTAAGACTATTGGCTTCAGAGTGATAGGTCGGACCTAATATATTTGGGTGCCTAATTCGGTTGATGACATTCTGGGAATGTATTTACTGTGATATGATTTTGAGAGTTTCATAATCATTGTGACACAAGGATTTGTTCAAAAAAAAAAACTTTGTATAAATTCTACAAAGAAGACTTAATTATCTGACTCCAAAATTGAGGAGGATAATAGAAAGAAAAGAGGGAGTACCTCCTTAGTGAAGGCCAATGTCATTGAGCATGGCAAATTTTCTGGGATGAGGAAGAAGCCTCCCGTGAACAAGGGCTCTTTGCTGGGGCCAAGGGGTGGTGTTGCAAAAAAGCTGGCATACAAGCCGTGGGAACTTGGTTATCGGTTCTCTGGGAAGTGCTACAACTGTGGTAGTGAGAGGTTTTATCTTTACTAGGGCTACACGCCACATCTGCTCCGAGAATGAGCTGCTTACAACTTTTGAACCGGTTACAAACGGTGAGAAGTTGTTTATGAGAAACTCTACTACCTCATTTGTTGAGGGAAAGGTGGTCCTGAAGTTAACCTCAGGGAAAGAGCTAACCTTGAACAAAGTCCTGTATGTTTTGGACATTTGTTAGAATCTTGTCTCAAGGTCTCTTCTCAGTAAACATGTTTTCGCATGGTTTTTGAGTCCAACAAGGTCGTTCTGACAAAACACAAGTGTGAAACTTGTGTTGAAGCGAAGTGGACAAGATCCCGTATGAGTTATGGAAAGGCGTTAAGTCTTCTTATAAATTCTTATGAATGTGGGGGTGTCTTGCTATTGTGGCGATTCCTACACCCTAACGGGTTAAGATAGGCCCGAAATCTGTGGATTGTATATTCATTGGTTATGCACATAACAGTAGTGCATATCGGTTTCTTGTTCATTAGTCTGAAACTTCAGACATTCACAGGAATACCATCATGGAGTTAAGGAATGCATGTTTCTTTGAAGACATTTTTCCTTGCCGAACCTAAGAAGGGGTTCTGAGGTTTTGGAGCAATTTGATGAGCTTGCTAGTGATGACGATCATTTTGATGATCAAGTTGAGAATCAAGGTGATGATCAGCCTAGAAGGAGTAAAAGGGCTAGGATGTTCAAGTCTTTTGATCCAGACTTCTTGACTTATATGGTTGAGAACGAACCTCAAACTTTTCACGAAGCTGTGACTTCTCCTGAGAGTCCTTTATGGAAAGAAGCAATCAAAAGTGAGATTGACTCCATCTTACAGAACCACAACTGGGAGTTGGTAGATTTACCTCCAGATTGTAAGCCTTTAGGCTGCAAATGGATTTTTAAACGAAAGATGAAGGCCGATGGGTCTATTGACAAGTATAAGGCGAGGCTCGTTATCAAAGGGTACAGGCAACGAGAAGGCCTGGATTACTTTGATACGTACTCACCTGTAACTAGGATAACATCCATTCGCATAGTGATTGCGATAGCAGCTTTGCGCAATCTTGAGATACACCAGATGGATGTAAAGACAGCTTTCTTAAATGGGGATTTGAATGAAGAAATCTACATGGAGCAACCTGAAGGGTTTTCAGCTCCAGGGCAAAGCAAGAAAGTCTGTAGACTTGTCAAATCATTGTATGGTTTGAAGCAAGCGTCTAAACAATGGCATGAGAAGTTTGACAATGTAATGTTGTCAAATGGGTTTCGAATCAACGAATGTGACAAGTGTATTTATGTCAAAGACACTGACAGAGGTTATGTCATTTTGTGTCTATATGTTGATGATATGCTCATTATAGGTAGTAACGATGAAATGATCAAAACTACCAAGAAGTTGTTAAACTCTAAATTTGACGTGAAGGATATGGGCATTGCAGATGTTATTCTGGGAATTAAGATTACCAGAATCTCTGGCGGAATTGTACTTTCTCAATCTCATTATGTTGATAAGATACTTGAGAAATTTAGTGGATCAGATACGAGTGTGTCATCGACACCTGTAGACTTAAGTCTACATTTTACCAAGAATAATAAAGAGAGTGTTTCTCAGTAAGAATATTCTTGGGTAATTGGAAGTTTGATGTATCTGATGAGTTGTACTAGGCTGGATATAGCTTACTTGGTTAGCAGGCTTAGTAGATACACAAGTAATCCTGATGCTTCTCATTGGAAGGGCATTGTGCGGGTGTTAAGGTATTTACGCTACACTCGGGATTATGGGCTGCATTATACTCGATATCCAGCGATGCTTGAAGGATATAGTGACGCGAATTGGATATCAGATATAAAGGACTCAAAGTCCACTAGTGGTTTTGTGTTCACTCTTGGTGGGGTAGTCGTGTCTTGGAAATCTTCCAAGCAAACGTGTATATCTAGATCAACGATGGAATCAGAGTTTATTGCTTTGAATAAAGCAACGGAAGAAGCAGAATGGCTTCGCCATTTCATTGAAGATATTCCACATTGGTCTAAACCTGTGCCAGCTATTTGTATTCATTGTGATTGTCAATCTGCAATTGGTAGGGCACAGAGTAATATGTATAATGGAAAGTCTAGACATATCTGTCGTAGACATAATTCCATACGATAACTACTCTCGAATGGAGTTGTCTCTTTAGACTATGTAAAGTCTAAGGACAACATTGCGGATCCGCTAACCAAAGGGTTAAGTCGAGTGTTAGTCGAAACGTCGTCAAAAGGAATGGGGTTAAGGCCTTTGGAAGTTACCGGAATGGAAACCCAACTTAGTTGACTGGAGATCCCAAGATCTAGGTTCAATGGGACAACCTAATTGCATGTAACGGTGGTATGTCACTGAGGAGGTTAAACCTCCAGCCATTCCTTCTATCAGTGATACCTGCAAGTGTAGAGGATAAGCTGAGCTTTTAATGACTCTTATGTGTTAATTTGTTGAGCTAAGTATTGCGGGATACTTTAGTAGAGTCACCTATGTGAGTTTGAAGTGGGGCCGCTTCTAGAAGAATTGCGAGCCAAGATTCTTTGAAACCATTCATTGAATCGGGCTAGTGTCAAGGGCCACAAGGCACATCGATGAAACAGAATGGTGGTAGGAGTAATTCTGTGTGAGATCTATTGTCTCGATTTACATAAGCGGTAGAAGCGATTCAAGATGTCTTATTCAGCGATGCGCCAAGAACTCGATAGGTTTTCACTGGGAAAGGTTCAAAGCCAAAAACTACCTTCTCTAATGTCGGGGTTAGTCTGTTGTACTCTCTCTCAGAGTCTTTTTTGTTGAACGATGTCCATTTGTTGAGTCTTTCGGTCAATTTTTATTCATGTGGGGGATTGTTGGAAAAAATGATTTTTGGAGACTTTAATTTAATATTAAAGTGTGGTGACTTTAATTAAATATTAAAGTGGGTCCTAACCATTTTTTGTGTTGGGTCCAAGTGAGCCAAAAACCATTGGGTTTTGAATAAGAAATTGCTAAGAAATTGCTTCATGATGTTAGATTCATGAATAGGATTTTAAAGAGTATTTAAATCTTTTTTCTTGGCTAAAGGGTATGAATCCTTTGGGCATCCATACTTTTCATTTTGTGGAAAGGGGCTATGGATGCTTGGTGTTTTAATGACTAGCCTTAAAGGCTGGAGGCTTTTCCTCTCTCCCCTATACATGTATAAATTGAGACCCTCCTGTCAAGTTTCAATATATAAATTTTTGCTTCCATTTTACAAGTCAGTTTGCTAGATAGTTCCTATTGTGAGAGAGTGCTGCTATTGCTTTGTTCGCTAAGCTAGACAGATAATGCTTCTGCTGTAGCTGGTTTTGACCGTCGTATCCTGGGAGACAGACGCCGGGTTTCCTCAAGCACTCGACTCGTGAGGCAGCGAAATCTGTATTAAGAAGCTGCTTCGTCGAGCTTCGGTTTACTCTTTACCCTTTTATTGTTTTGTGTATTTCTGTTGAAATTTAGTTGTAATTATCAGCATATGTTCTTGATATATAATTTGTTTTCTTCATAAATCTATTTATTTAATTTCACAATTTTGAACAACATTTATTACATAAAAATCATATCTATTATGGATTTCTTTGAAAGTCATGAAAGGGGATCTAGGGTTTGATATTTGTGAATGAGATTATTAAATTGATTGTTGTTTGGGTTAATTGGGGAGGGAGTAGTGTAACATGTTTATGTTCAAATAAAAAAAGGGAAAGAAAAAGCCCTAATTTAATATTTTGGCTTGGTTAATTTAAAAAAAAAAGGTGAAGTTGAATAATGTTTGCATTTTGTTAATATGGATTGTGTAAATGTGTTAATAGCTAAAAGGGAGAATTACGTATGTCATTGGAATTATTTTGGATTGATCATATTATATTGAGTTAGGTTGTGACTTTGATATATGTGGATTTAGTTTTGTGAAATGAAAAGAATGGATTTTGGATAAAGATTAGAGTATGTTAACTTGGAAAATAAGAGAATTGATTTTTGAAAAAAAAGAAGGAAGGAAATCATAACACTTTGTGAGTTTTAGAAATGAACATGAGGTTGGATTGTGAACACTTTATTTATTACCTGATGTTGTTGGACTTAAAGTCTCATGAAAATTGGAGTATGATATTACATGTATTAAATACAAAAGTTTGGAGGTGTTATCATTGGTCATCGGTGAAGGGTAACACTGTCGTATTCAATAGATTATGTGTATGTATTATATTTTTAACATGTTGTGATGATTGGTAACGTATACTGCGCTGAGAATGAGAGGTACCATTACCTTCCAGCTAGTGCTTGGAGAATTGGCTACGCTTAGAATGAGAGGTACTAGTACCTTCCAGCTAGTGCCTGGAGAACTTGGCAAATGTACCATTACCTTCCAGTCGGTGTCTGGTAAATTGGCATTTCATTATGGAAATGTGTATCCTTGGCATTTCATTATGGAAATGTGTATCCTTGGCTTACCATTTCTGAAATTGTTTATAATAATAATTTGGTAACGTTACCCGTGTTATAAAAAGTGGGGGGGGGGGAGGGGGACAATTTTTAACGACAATTTAAAAATTTTGTTACAAAAAATGTCAGTAATTATAAGTTTTTATGACAGTTTAAAAAAAAAATCATTACAAAAAAGTCACTAATTTATAACTTTTGGCGACCGCTTGAAAAATCGATCATAAAAAAGTCACTAATTGTAAATTTTACCGACAATTTATAAAAGTCATAACAAAAAAAGTCATTGATTGTCGATTTTTAGCAACAAATGTAAAAAATTATCACAAAAAATTATTTTTAATGACAATTTTGCTATACTTATTTTGAATGGGACTTGATGGAAATTAAATTCAACTATTAGGATCTATTGATAGTTTATTTCAATTTTTTTTTTTCTATTTATTGTCTCACAAAATGACAAATAAAAATGTTATATAGGTCGAGTATGACACATGTTGAAACCCAAAGAGGTCGAATTTGAATTATTATTAAATTTTTGCATAAAGTTTAATAATATAAAATATGGTACACGACTCAGGTACTAATAGATGGGTACACTGCAGTGTTGTATGCATTGGGAAGAAACTTGTTTTGATTTTTTGAGCTGAAATAATACTAAAAATTTAAATAGGCTAGATGAAATATCACATTAAACTTATAATTATTTTAGTTTTCTATTACAAATTCATATTTAATTATAAAAAAAAAATCTACCTCTCTTTTTAAACACAACTATTTTAGCCTACTAAAATAGTTAAAAACTAAAATAGCCTATTAAAATAGTTAACTTCCTAAATGGGGGCCGATATTCAAAACAATGTTTGAAAAAAATAGCCAAGACGTGAATAAGAGTACATTGTTCTAGCAGAAGCTAAAATAGGTTATTTTAGTAATTTTTTGCCTTTTTATAAAAAAATGTGTGAAGAGATAAAGAAGTGATCTGATCCAAAAAAAAAATAATAATAACAATAAGTATACTATTTAATATGTACCCAAACAATCCCTAAAAGTGTCAAATATAAAATAAAAATAAAAATATTAAGAGTACACTATCTTCTGTAATAGAAAAATGCTAGGAATCACCCTTACGGATTCCGAATTTATCCCAAATATATTTGTTTGGTGGAGATTGAATTGATGAAGTGTGTTGTCCACTTTTGGGCAATTATTCGAGAATGACTCCCTTCCATACTCTTATTTTTCATACTCCTCCATATTTCATTTTTTTAGCTTAATTCTAAATCTACAATGATAATCTAAACCGTTCATCTCGTAATCCTAACAATTTCGATGAGTTATGAAAAAAATTAATTTCATTGAATATCACTAGATACATGAATAAATTGCATCTTATTTTTAAAAATGAACGATAATTATGAGTTTAAACTTAAACCTTTAACCTTTCATTCTATAAAACAAAAAGTCATTTGTTTATATATTCATCGATATCTGATGAAGCTAATTTTTTGCATAGATAGTTTTTATTGTGAGATTTACAATATAAACGGTTTAGATTATTATTGTGGGCCTAGAATAAAACCCAAAAATTGAAATATGGAGAACTATAGTGGAGATTGCTCCGAAAGCATTGACATGGGACATGGCAATCTCACAAATCAAGCCAAGCCAATGCCATATGGGGCATGGATTAAATTTTTCTCACTATTTTAGATTTAGTAATGTGTAAATAAGATGATTCACATAGAATGATTGACAGATGATTAAAAAAGGTATAAAAGTGAGAGTTGCCTAAAATATTTTAATACCACCACACCATTGAGTTTGAAAAATATATTTAATTTTTGAATTAGAGCAACAAAACTCAGATAGCTGGGAACATTTTGGGAACAAGCTTTTTTAGTGGCTTGTTTATTATTGGTAACGCTGGGAAATAATTGACATTAACCCACTTCATAACAGTGCTACAATTGATCAATAATCTCATAATTTCTATTCATTATATCTTTGATCATTACAAAAGATGACATATGCAATATATGTTCACCAATCTTAAATTTTGAATCTATATCATATGGCACAGATACAAGTGTAAAAAGAGAAATAAAACGAAGTACTGAAATGCCTTAATGACTACAACTTTCTAAGACGATACTTGATTACAACAAAATGAGTTTAAACTTAATACAAGCAAAACCCTAGGCTTAAACAAAAATAATTATATCAATAAACCAAAAATGAATCCTTAAGCTCCAAGTCCTCCCAAACTACGTCCTTGATAGAGGCATATCATGAGTACCTGAAAGTTGTTTTCCACATAGAGTGAGCCACAGCTCAGTAGAGATACTCTAACACAGTATATGAATTTTAGCAAAATTATATGGTGAATGCACATGCATGCCATTTGTGAAACATTTCTCGTTTTTCATCTAAAAACAATGCAATGCCAGATTATAAATCAATTCATGAAAATAATCCTTTTATAACAGAAAACAAGGTAGTGGATACAACACAATGAGAATCTCTAGGTACGTGTCTGCCAATAGGCTATGCAAGCACTACCAAAGTCATTGTACGGGTACTAATTGGAAGGATCGACACCTAATCGCACTAGTTTCTAGACTTTCACCAAGGACATACAGGCCAACATAATAAAATCACAACCACACTCTTTAATCGGATTCACCACGGTATTCACCAATTTTTTTTCTCAAAATCAATACATTTACAATGTTCAATATGAAATGATGCTCAACGCACAATGTATAAGAAATTATTTTCAATTCAACCTAATCCTTATGCAATGTCTATAGTAATCAAGACTATCTTTCACCGAATGACAAAACAGATATTTCTATTCAATAGATAATTTCCAATCAAAACGTACAATTTAATCAATTACAATGAGAGTGATACTACATATCCAACTCCATCATCATTATTAACATAAACATTGTTCCAATTTCACAGTACCCCACATCATTTTCCGTTTCCTTTCACACATCCAAATATCCAAAATTTAGGGCAAAACCCCTTTTCTTACAAAGTTGATTTGAAGAAAAGATATCCACAATTTTAACATATTTTAACCATAAACTGATTCCCACAACCATTTTTAAGAATCCATTTGGAAAACCCCTCTTGTGATTTCAAATCCAAATCTTAGGTTTTTCCCAAAATCCCCAAATCATTAACCCTTTTCAAAGAGCAAATAATTAAGCTAAAAATCATATAAAAGTGTCAAAGAAATCCCTACCTCAAGGTATAAGACGTGAATAGACAAAGGGTAGAACTTGATGGAGCCAAAAGTACTAAATTCACTAATTAGAACGAAGCCCTTGATGTGCTTATTCTTTTACTTCAAAGGACTAGGGTGAGGAAACCAACGGATTTAGAGTATTTGAAGCTAGAGTACAAGAACTGGAGAGTGAAGGTAAAGATTTTAGGGTTTTGAAATGTTTAGAGAGAGAAAGAGATGAAAATGTGATCCAAAAAGCCTTCTTGTTGGATTGATATACGCATAGACTACTCGAGCGACCAACACACCACTCGAGCGAAAAGACACGATAAGTGACACTGCTCGAGAGACAAAAGCATCACTCGAGCACACAATGACCCCCTCGCAGTAGTTTTGTAGACTGCAAAAGATCGCTTGAGCACAAGAAGTGTCGCTCGAGCACAGATATCACACTCTCAATAGTTTTACAAATTGTAAAAGACCGCTTGAGCGCAAGAAGTATTGCTTGAGTGAACAAGCAAAAATATGGGCAACAACTTATTGAAAAACTAACTTTCCAACCTATTTCAAATACAACCAAAACTTCCAATAGCCACTCTCAACAAGCAAAAGATGAAAATGAGACAAACAACAATTAAGTATACGGGTTCTCGAATTCAAAAGCAAGAAGATGGGTCGGGTCTAAACTAGAATCATTATAATCTCCCCTCTTTAAGGAATTTCGTCCCCGAAATTGAAAATCAATGACAAACATTGAAATAAAATCAACCCTATACCATCCAGACTTGTAACAGGGATACATTGAGTGTTTTAACATTAATAATTACCATTTAAATCTTTGAAACATGTACTATGTTCAATATATATTACAATTTACATAAAAGTTTCAACACAAGTCTCAAATATCAACAAATAGGTCCGAATACTTCTCACAGACTTCCGCCTCACGTTCCCAAGTTGCTTCCTCAACCCCGTGATGTCCACACAACACCTTAGCCAACGGAATAGTCTTTTCTCGCAAGACTTGGTCTTGAGAGTCTAAAACTCGTACCAGCCTCTCCTCATACAAGGCATTCTCATCTACCTCTAACTCAGTCCAATCCAACACGTATGAAGGATCTAGCTCATACTTCCAGAGCATACAAATATGAAACACGTCATGAACTCCGAAAAGTTAGGGCGGCAAGGCTAAACGATAAGCTACCTCCCCGATTCACTCTAGAATCTCAAAAGGCCCAATAAATCTAGGAGACAATATCCCGCTCTTCCTAAATCTCATTAACCCCCATCTTGGTGATATCATCAGGAACACGTGATCTCCTACCTTAAAAGAAAAATGTCTCCTCCTACGGTTAGCATAGCTCTTTTGGCGACTCTGAGCTGAAGCCAATCTCTTACGAATAAGTGCAACTTTCTCCGTTGTTTCTTGGACTAATTCATAACCTAACATAGGTGCATCACCCACCTTAGACCAACACACTAGAGATCTACACGGTCGGCTATACAAGGCCTCAAATGGTGCCATACCAATGCTCACCTAGAAACTATTATTGTAGGCAAACTCCATTAAAGGTAAGTGCCTCTCTCACGACCTCTTAAAATCAAGAACACAACCCCAAAGCATATCCTCAAAGATATGAATGGTTCACTCGAACTCTCCATTAATTTGAGGATGATAGGTGGTGCTAAATGTTAATCTAGTGCCCAAGGCATTTGTGGACTCGACTTTTTCGTCTCCCCCTTTTTGGAGGGTTTCGAATCAGACCTACAGTTCGGACTCCTATCACGGTTCTGAATCTAATCTCACAAAATGCAATGTAAGACTGATAAATCACCAAAGAGTCCAATCTGGTAAATTGTTTTGGAAAATCATATTTTGAATCAAATAATGCCAAAATTGGTCTGCTTTTCTAGATTACAGAGTCGCCTCCTAAATATTTTATTTTGGAGAAATTTAGGAAACCCTGACTCGTGCTAAAGGCCACGTGTCCGTCATCACCAAAGTTGCCTCAGCTCGAGAACTTGGGTACGAGGGAGGAAGGTCATGAAATGAGCACCCCCGCTCGCCCGATCAAAGGATCAGCCTTTACAAAGCATGATATGTTTATTTTATAAACACATGTGTTCTTATTCTAATTATTAGCTAACTTACTATGTAATGGGCACAGTATACAAGTATAGACTATATCGCAAGAATTGGAATGAATTCAACTCATGTTTTGTTTTTGAAAATGGTTTGAAAATGCCACCCTCAAGTGGGCTAAAGCGCGGATTTGCCATCAAACATGATGGGATTAAAACATGATTTTTCCACTTCGCAAAGTGGGCTTAAAACTCACAATCATTGAATTGTTCCAATTCAAGCAATAAAGCCTTCATCCACAGGCATTCATTTAGTTAATCATTTAAGCACATAGTCTCATGGCAAGCATGCTAAACATGGCAATCACTCACACACATGCAAGTATGCTAAAGCTTTAATGACTCACCGAGTACTCCAAGCTAAAATAAAAAACTAGTTAGAAAGATGCATGATCCTAACTATACAAAATGCCTAATGCAACACATGCAATAATGCAACTAAATAGGCTCGACTATTTAAGATGGCATATGAATGCAACAATTTGATAACATGCTTTAGGACACGTATTCAAATATGTATCGAAATACGATGCAGTTTGAATGATGCGCCGAGCCCGGTGCATGCAAAAAAAATTAATGATGCAAACATGCACGCATAAGGTATGCTAATCAAAACATGTCCCTAATTTAACTATCGAAAGCGGATAAATAAAAGGGAGAAAGACGTGGGGTTGGAAGACATGCACACACACACGCACACTTATTACAATATTTTGCCCTCTCGATAGAGGGTCCGAATAATTAAGCTAAGCTATACTAAGCTAAGCTAATTATTACAAAATGAACTAACTAACTATTTTAGCTAATATTACAACAATTGAAATAATTTAACTAACTATTCTAAGCTAATTAAAATATTACAACACTTGTATGAATGAATGAATTAGCTGCGCTAGCTAATTACAAAACAAAGCAAATGGACAAGGGAGACATGCATGCTCGGTTGGCTTCCTCTCGAAAATACCACCGCCTTGCCATCGAATGCCTCTGTTTGCACAACTTTGATCCTCTGAAAATTGTGCCAACTTCCAGAACACTTATGCTCCATCTCAAACAAACGTTGATGGTTGATCGGCTACAATTGATGGCTATCGGCCACCACTGGTGGCTGGCCGGCTGCCTTGGGTGGCCAGTTGGCTAGTACATGTGGTCGGTCAGCCACTGCTTCCCTGAACTTTCTCATTTTGCTGCAACAGAGCACAAACAGAGGCAAGACAGAGTATTTCCAAGAAATGTATGTACTTCCTCCCTCCTTATCATTCCTTAAGCTCAAAGGAGTGTGGCACTTGGCACTCGGCTCTTAAGCCACCAATCAAGCATTTTCAATGCATGATGGCCAAAGAACCAAGCTTGTACAAGCTTAGTGAATGTACATATAAGACTCAAAAGGCCACCACCCTATCACACATGATCAAGGGTGACAGCGACCAAGAAACGTGACACGTTTCATCACTTTGACTATGAAACGTTCCACATTTCTCGTGTTTGGATTAACGTCCAATCCAAACACATGCAATACAACACGAATGCTTATCTTGTTCATGTTTTACTTGATTCATTTCTTTTTTACACATTTTAGCTTACCAATTAGTCTTTTAACCGGTTAAGTCCAATGTGAAAGTCCTCTAATTGGAAAGATGGCCTAAGCCACAAGTGCCTTGAACATGAAAGAAGCCTCATGCTGTTGGTTAGTAGAAACCCTCAAGAGAAGGTTAAAACCATTAGGCATGAATGTCTCAATTCCATACTCAAGCCAATAGGGGCTCAAGACCACTTTCAAAGAAAATTTAAAAGTGAAGAATAGAGAGAGATTGCAGACTTTCAGTGCTAAAATGGCATGAAAAATAGTGCTAAATCATGAAAATAACACATACAAGTCATGCTAAGAGCCTAAAACATTAAGCTAGCGAAGAAGGTTGCACAACAACCATGCAATGCAAGCCTCAAAGGGCTAAACTAACTCATGATAGAGCTAGAACATGCCAAATCAGTGGCTAAATCATGCTGAAATCAAAGCATAAAAGTGTCACGCCCCAAACTTGCCCCTAAAATTTCGGGCATGACCTACTCAGAAACAGACACTTATCCTGCTATATATAATATCCGGGGCCTGAACGGAAGCGTTAATATAATAGATTAACATGCAAACACATCCATTGAGCCACTACAAATATGCCAGGATCAAAACTCACAAATAGACATATAGGGATCATACGTCTGAAGTAAGGTACATACATACGTATACATTTACAAGTCCAGCCCAGAAATTGGGCACATACAAAACATTAGATACAATTCAACTTGGCCGGCATGGAGCATGAGCCAACAAAATTTAGCAAAACTGTACTAAGACACAAAAGAGCTTCTCCAAGTGCCTGGTCGTACTTAGGTTGAAAAAAAAAGGTAGATGATAATGATGCTATAACTGACCTCCAAGTTGGTTACCTACAGAATCAGACAAAAATTGCAGAGTGAGACAAGCTCAGTGAATGACAGTACGTAAACAATTTAATATGCAATTTAAATCATAATACAGAACAGTGCATACACAAAAATGGATTCTAATTAGTTAGTTTGATGCTGTTTTATTTTCAAAACGGCCTTTGGCCTAGTCATATGAACGGCCCTCGCTCAGAATCTGAAACGACCTTCGCCCGTATATAAAGAATACCTTTTCGGCCCGAAATATCTTGAAACGACCTTCGCCTAGAAATATACAGAACAGCCTTTCGGCCCAGAAATATACAAAACAGCCTTTCGGCCCAGAAATATACGGAACAGCCTTTCGGCCCAGAAATATATGAAACAGCCTTTCGGCCCAGAAATATCAGAAATGTACATAATTCTGTCAACCTCACATTGCCACCAAGTTCCAATCAATACATATGTTAATGTCGTGACTAACAGAAAACAGAATGGTAATAACGGATATTAACGGTAGATAAATGTACATTCAGTGTACTATATTACTCACCGTGTTGTTGCGGAGCGGTGGTTCCTCCTGTGGTGTGTGCTACACACATAGATAACACACATTAGTTCCTTTCTCCTTTTAAACCATTTCTTGCGTTATTACATTTCAATTGCATGTACAATCATCAAAAGGTATCAAACACAAATTCTGAAAAAAGCTGAGGGTTAAGCACGTAAAATGAAGTGAACGAGGTTTCTGACTTGGGCCGCAGGTGCGGCCACTCCCTCCGCACGTGCGGACATGGACCGCATGTGCGGTCCCTCTCCACCGCTCGAGCGGCCAAAAACAATATGCTCTCCCAATTTTTTACCTCTTCTCCGCACGTGCAGCCACGACCTCCACACGTGCGGTCTGGCCCCTGTTTGGTAGTCCGAAAATCATACAAAACCCCATGTTTGGTGATCAACAACAAGGTCCAAATTAGATGCTTTAAATGCTAAAATATGGTGCAGAGATCATGTAATTAAGGGTACAAACACACAACCATTTGAATCATGGAAGATCAATTAATCATCACCACAACCTATGTCTCTTACATACACATATATACATATATAGCTATGTATACACATATGGGTTCCAACATGGTAATTCAAGAAACAAAATTAAGTTAACACAAGCAAGTAGTAGAATCATCTTACCAATAAATCAATACATCCAAAACCCTCATTACAACTCTAGGGTACACCATAACAAGAAATTCCTTCTCCAAATTAAAAAGAAAGGGTTGAATTTGGGAAACTTAGACTTACCTTAAACTTCACTATCTACATCTCCCTTCAATCTCACAAGTCTCTACCTTTTTTTGATGAGCTACTCCTCACAACCCTTCTCTCAACTAAGTTCTTCCTCTAGGAGATATTTCAATAAGCTTCTAAGTCAAAATGATCCAAGAACTTTGATATATAGAGATATTTCTATATGGGTGAATAAGACAAAAATTCAATCGTTTAAGCATCCCAAATTGAAATTCCACAGAAAATCCCATTATAGCTTAAAAATCATGCAAATTTCAAATGTCAAATCAATTTCAAAAAATTAAGTCTCTAAGGCTTCCAATTCCGGATTCAAACAGTTTAAGTGCGACAGATAATTTTCTTATTCAACAGATAGAAATCCGTATTTCCAAGTTTCATTTAATTCAATGTAGTTTCACATAGAATTTCACAATAAGCATTCAAAAACACATAATAGAAAACTGAAAAGATACCATAATCATGTACGAGTGTCGGGTTATTACAAAAAGGCAAGAAAAACATGCTTGCATGTTGACTCGCAAACAAGGCACAAAGCACAACTCTCAAAAGCAATGAAAGAGTGAACTAAGTGAGAGTGTGACAGAGGTATATGCACTAAAATCACATGTAAAATGATGCTATATCATGCAATCATCTCGTGCAAAGCATGTTAGGGTCCTTAAAACACAAAGCTAGTGAAGGCATTTGCACTATAGCTAGACAAAACATGAGCCACATGACCAAGACCACTCAAAACAGAGTTAAAGCATGACAAAACAAAGCCTAAAACATGCTGAGATTAAGCTAAGTTAAGCCATAAAATTATGCTACTTTGTAATGCTAACTAGGCATGGAATAAAGAGATAAGAAGGGGAGGCCACCCTCCCTATTTTGGACCTCAAAACAAACTTTTTGCCACTGAAATTCCCCTAAAATTCAGTGGTTTAATGGCCCAAAAAGGTTGACTTTAAAAGCCTTTAAAAGTAGCACAAAAGGCTTCACAAGCCAAAGAGCAAAAGAGGGGACAACCCTTCTAACTCAACAAGGCTTAAACCACCATTTTAAATCCTTAAAATCAGAGTTTTTTATGGTTGAAAAACTAGGTCAAAATAGCATAAAGAGATGGCCAAGCACTTGAGCAAAACAAAGTTTAAAAGAGGTAGGTCCTTACCCTTGAAGCACAACACCAAAACAGGTGGAATTCTAAGCTAAAACCAGCATTGGGAGCCCAAACAAGACCTCCAAGAACCTCAGCTCTACGATAAAGGTGTTTGGCTGAGGATCTTAGTACAAAATGTATAGAGAAAACTCACTTTCAAGCATAAAATAGGGAGAGAGAGAGAGAGAGAGAGAGAGTTCTAGAGAGAGAGTAAATTTTTGCTCACAAAAATGTCTAACCGTAAAAATGGAGGAGAGACCTCTCCTTATATAGAAAAACAAGCTACAAGCTTGCCTTGATCCCTCCATACACGTATATGGAGATGAGCATCAGTGAACAACAGCTGGCAAATAAATATTTGAAAAAGGAGAAAAATGGCCGCTGGCCATCATTGGTGGCCAACCGGCCATCAGTATAGTCGACCAGCTACCACTGATGGCCAATGAGCATAAGCCTTGGCCGATGGGTTATTGGGCTGGCCGATAGGCCACCCTCTTCCCCATGCTAGAAGCAACAAGGTCTTGGTCCACAACCAAGCACAAAACAGACAAGTTTCAAAGGCTCAAAGGCAAGGCGCTTTGCCAAGACCTTCAGGTGTTCAAAACGAACACGAACATGGATGATTATCGAGTATTCAAATGATGACGTAGGGTGAGCCAACCTTGTTCTTGCCATTTGCCTCTATTTTGCCAAGGGATTGGCCTTCTTCAAAGACAGCTCGTCCCAAGATTGGGGAACCTTTTGACATGAAATTCCCAGTATGTGGTGTGGTCAATGACGGAGCCAATATCCCAAAGGCTAAATCTGCCATAGTTCTCTGAAAATCTTCAATCATTCTCATCAGCTCAGAATTAGTGGGTTCACAGGTTTGAGATGATTGGGGCTCGAGTGCATCCATCATGCATAAGTCCATGCTTTCTGGGATAAACACCTCAGGCTTGGGTAGATGGGCCGGGGTGATGTATATGCTGGGGTCGAAGGTAGGTGGTAGTGTATGGATGAGGTTAAGGTGTAGACGAGGTACTTGGTCATTGGGGTCTTGAGGTGGAGCTATCGTCTAGTTGTCGATGAGATTCTGGACCTCATAACGAAGGTGGTAGCAATGATCGGTGCCACGACCGCACTGTTGATGGTACACATAGTACTTAGAGGGGTTATGTCTAGCAAGGAGTGGGTTAGGTAGACATTGAGGATCAAGGGATTTGAGATACCCTCTTTCCATCAGGATTTTTAGTGTGCTGGTTAGGCTCATATAGAGGGGGGCGAAAGTTCTGCCCTGAGCTCGAGTCAAGCCAGCTATTTGTAGGCTTGGTTTGGAAAAAAGGTCGGTTGTGGTGACTGTATTGATTTCAGTGGGTTTGGGAATAGTGCTACCACCAGCATTGGTACTCCCGGAAAACACCCTCTTTACCGATTTACTTGTTCTAGGAATAATCCATCTGTTGAACGCACTCTCAATCTAAACCCCCAAGTCATGCAGACTTTTGAAAGTGAATAGTGGAGCCACTATCAACTTTTGCGACATATCAGGCTCAAGGTTCTGCACCATTATCCGCACTAGATCCCTCTCAGAAGGCCAATCTGTCATCTATGCTTCCTTTTCTCTCCACCTTGCAACAAATTCCACAAAAGGCTCTGTTGGGTTCTGCTGGGTTACTTTAAGCTCTTGAATGGTCATTTCAAGGGGTATTGTAAGAGTACTGATTGACAAAGGCCTTAGCCAACTCCTCCCAGTTCTGCTTCACTTTATCCTCCAACTTGGCATACTAAGTCGCTACTATGCCCAACAGGGTTCTTCCATACAGAGAGAGTTTCTGCGGCTTAATCAGACCCATCGGTTTCAGGACATCCAAGAAAAGCCGGATATGTACCATAGGATCTCCAGACCCGTTGAAACGGTCAATATGTGTCATTTTGAATCTGTCTAGGAGTCGTACGGCAGCCTTGGTGTACCCATCCTCAATGTCGGGAATAGAGTTAAGGCCCTGTGCCTTTTTGAATTGCTTCTCAAGGTTAGCAATTTTTAATGCGGTTGGGTCGAGCTCATTAATATCAAGGGAATAAAGCCTTTCATAAGGCTGCACCAGAGGTGTGAAAACTCGAGCTTGAGCCAACCCTTCTCGGGGATCCAGACCTTGTGAATCTTCAACTGTCGAAAGTGGGTCAAAGTTCAGCTGGGGTCCTGAGATTAGATGTGTGGCAGATGCCCTAGATGGGCATTGCATTTCGGCATTGGTCTTATCTCGCCTGGCGATTCCCTGGTTAAATGCCGCTATCATGGCCACAATTTCTTTCGGACTCTATGCCATCATGGTCTGCTGAGTTAAACAAAGGTGATCTACCTGGTGACTGTCGGATTAGTTGAATCAATGAGCCCTATATAGCCTTTCTTTGCCTTGTCTCTAGCGAAGGAAACACTGGTTGCCCTTGAACTGAATCTCTAACTTGACAAAGTCTATCAACACAAGTCCAATGTACCCGGGGGATATTGAAGCCTTTTGAAGCTATGGTTCCAGGACTACCTTGCAAAAGAGAAAACAGACAGCATCTCAGCCTGATTTCACCATAACAGATATGAGCATAGCTGAATGATCAGGTTTCTCATCAATCTCGCCCAAACAGATACCAACTTGGCAACTGCTATGCACATTCTTGTAGAGACACACTCTAACAGTACATATCAAGCAAGTGAGAGCCCAAAACACCCCTATGATGGGGTAGGGTTACCCTGTCCTAGTTTCGTTAGGAGCTAGGGTTTCACTATGCACAACAAGTGGCTTCATACAATCTTGCATTCGGACGAGCATCTTGTCCTAGAGTGGAACAGTCTCTAAGGCTTCCGATATGCAACTAGGTTGATTGGTCAAAAAGGATGCCTTAGCAAGACCACCTAATATACCTCTCGCTCCTAACACCGAGAAGTAAAAGGAGGATCAAACGGTACAGTGGTAGTTTAGATCCAAGGTTTGTGTTCCCATCGTGGCAGAGCCCACAACCAGTCAGCCTTATGGCAAGGTTTTCCAAGCAAGCCTCCGGCAAACCTCTCAGGAATAGCAGATGGCAAACACTGTGACTTAGGCACACTAATGCAAATGAAATGCAAAGAAACACATAAGTGTAGATAAAACAACATATCATGAGTTCGAGTCAAGTTCTCTAAATCTCCAGCAGAGTCACCAAAAACTATAGCTCGACTTTCTTCGCGCGTCCCCCTTTCGGAGAGGCGCGAATTGGTCCTACAGTTCGGACTCTTGTCACGGTTCTGAATCTAATCTCACAAAGTGCAATGTAAGACTGATAAATCACCAAAGAGTCCAATTCGGCAAATCATTTTGGAAAATTCATTTTCAATCAAATAATGCCAAAATTGGACTGCTTTGCCAGATTACATAGTCGCCACCTAAATATTTTATTTTGGAAAAATTTAGGAAACCCTGAGTCGTGCCAAAAGCCACGTGTCCATTATCACCAAAGTTGCCTCGGCTCGGGAACTTGGGTACGAGGGGCGAAGGTCATGAAATGAGCACCCTGCTCGCCCAATCAAAGATCAGCCGCTACTAATCATGATATGTTGTTTTATAAACACATGTGTTCTTATTCTGGTTCATTAGCTAACATTTCTATGTGATGCACACAACATACAAGTATAGACTATATTGCATGAATTGGAACAAAACAACTCATGTTTGTTTTCGAAAATGGTTTGAAAGTGCCACTCTCAAGTGGGCTAAAGCGTGGATTTGCCACCAAACATGATGGGCTTAAAACATGATTTTGCCACTTCGCAATGTGGGCTTAAAACTCACATTTATCGAATTGTTCCAATTCAAGGAATAAAGCCTTCGTCCACAGGCATTCATGCTGTTATAGCAATTAAGCACATAGCCTCATGGCAACCATGCTAACATGGCATGCTAAAGCTTAAAGACTCACCGAGTACTCCAAGCCAAAACAAAAACTAGTTAGAAACAATGCATGGTCCTAACTATATAAAATGCCTAATGCAACACATGCAATAATGCATCTAAATAGGCTCGGCTATCTAAGATGGCATACGAATGTAACAATTTGATAACATACTTTGAAACACGTATTCAAATAAGTATTGGAATTACGATGCAGTTTGAATGATGCGTTGAGCCCGGTGCATTCAAAACAAAAGAATGATGCAAACATGCAAGCATAAGGTATGCTAATCGAAAATGTCCCTAATCTAACCATCAAAGCGGATAAATAAAAGGAAGAAAGACGTGGGGTTGGAAGACATGCACACACATACGCACACTTATTACAACATTGTGCCCTCGCGAAGGACGGTTCGAATAAATAAGCTAACTAGCTACGCTAAGCTAAGCTACTTAAACTAATCTAATTAAACTAATTAGACTAATTATTACAAAATAATAAAGAAATAGCTAAACTAAGCTACTTAGTTATTACAAATCAACTAATTAAATATTCTAGCTAATTATTTATTTATAACACAATTGAAATAAATTAACTAACTACTCTAAGCTAGCTAAATATTACAAAATGAATTGATTAACCAGTTACACAAACTAATCATAAGCAATGAAATGGCCTCGCGACCGAGGGAGACATGCATGCTCAGTTGGCTTCCTCCCGAAAATCCATGGTCTTGCCACCGGTTGATTCTGTTTGCACTCGCCTTGATCTCCGAACACTGTACAAACTTCCAGATTGCCTCTGCTCCAACACATGAACACATTGGTCGGCTACTGCAAGTAGTCGGTCGGCTACCTCACCTGGCCGGTCGGCTAGTGCAAGTGGCCGATCAGCCACCTATTTTTCCAGGCTTCTATTTTTACTGCAACAGAGAACAACAGAGGCAAAGCAATGTATTTTTCGAGAAATGCGTGTATGGCCACCCTTCTTATCATTTCTCAAGCTCACAGGAGTATGGCACTCGGCTTTCAATCCATCAATCAAGCATCTCAATGCATGATGGCCAAAGAATCAAGCTTGTACAAGCTTAGTGAATGCAAAAAATAAGACTCAAAGAGCCTCCACCCTATCATGCACGATCAAGGGTGTCGGCGACCAAGAAACGTGACACGTTTCATCACTTTGAGTATGAAACATTCCACATTTCTTGTGTTTGGATTAACGTCCGATCCAAACACATGCAATGCAACATGAATGCTTATCTTGTTCATGTTTTACTTGTTTCATTTTGTTTACACATTTTAGATTACCGATTAGTCCTTTCACCGATTAAGTCCCAAAGTGAAAGTCCTCCAATCAGAAAGAGGGCTTAAGCCACAAGTACCTTGAGCATGAAAGAGGCCTCATGCTGTTGGTTGGTAGAAAACCTCAAGAGAGGATAAAAACCATTAGGCATGAGTGCCTCAATTTCATGCTCAAGCCAATAAGAGGCTCAAGACCACTTTCAAAAGCAAATTCAAAAGTGATGAACAAAGGGAGGTTGCAGACTTTTAGTGATGATATGGCATGCTAAAGACACTAAATCATGTAAGCAACACATGCACAACATGTTCAAAAGCCAAAGGCATTAAACTTGTGAAGAGCATTACACAAGAGGCATGCAATATCAAGCTTAAATGACTAAACCAGCTCTAGAAAGAGCTTAAACATGCCAAAATAATGGCTAAATCATGCTGGAATTGAAGCATAGAAGGCAAGAAAAACATGCTCATTTGTTAGCTCGCAAGCAAGGCTCAAAGCACAACTCTCAAACACAATGAAAGAGTGAAATACATGCGCACATGACAGAGGTTATGATGCTGAAATTACATGTTAAATGATGCTAAAACATGCAAATAACTCAAATACTTCATGCTCAAAACCTCAAAGCAATGGACTAGTGAAGACCGTTACACTATAGCCATGCAAACCAAGCCCCGAAGGACTTAACCGACCCGAAATAGATTTAAATCATGTAAAAATAATAGCTAAAACATGCTGAAGTCAAGTTAACTCAAGCTAGAATAATAGGCTAACTCATTAGGCATGCTAGGCTAGTAAGCATAATTGCACTACAAGTATAAAAAGCAAGCAACCAATGCTCCAACCAACCCAAAATAGAGTTAAAACATGTCAAAGTAGAGCCTAAAGAATGCTGAGATTAATCTAAGTTAAGCCACAAAATCAAGCTACTTTGTAATGCTAACTAGGCATGGAAGAGAGACACGAGGAGGGGAGGCTAACCCCTCCACTTTTGGACTTCAAAATACACTTTTTACCACTGAAATAACTATAAATTTCAGTGGTTTAAAGGCCCAAAAAGTATGATTTAAAGATAGCAAGAAATGGCACAAAAGGCTTCAAAAGCCAAAAAGCAAAAGAGGAGGAACACCCCATAACTTAACAAGACTTAAAATACCATTTTTAAACCTTAAAAATAGAGTTTTTTTCAGTTGAAAAACCAGGTCAAAATAGTACAAAAGGATACCAATTAAAATATGCAAGACAAGTTTAAAAGGCAAGCCTTATACCTCTTGAAGCATAAGCACACTTTAGGCAACAAAACAAGCTAACCCAAGCCAAAATCCTCTTCTAAAGCTCCAAGAAGGTCCAAAGTTATATCAGCCTAAAGGTGAGGGTATTTGGTCAAGGATTGATATGCAAAAGCTAAGGGCTTGTATGCAAGTGTGTGCAAAATAGAAAGAGAGAGAAAATTCTAGAGAGAGAGGATTGTAGAGAGAGAGGCTCCCAAAATTTTCTAACCTTCAAAACAATAGAGAATGGCCTCCATATATAGCAAAAATACAAGCCTTGGTCGAAATATCTAAATTGGGACAGCTGGAGGTTGTGTAGAATAGCTGGAGGGAAAAGATCTACAAAATATCTGAGTTTGGGACATTAGTGGCCGGCAACCCACTTTTCTGGCCGATCGGCCACAAAAATCTATTTTTTGGGCCCGACTTCAAATGGGCATATCTTCTTCTTCTGAACTCCTTTATAGGTCATTCTTGTGCCTAAATTGAACCCCGAAAGTCTTATTTCCAATGGTGGAAACTTCACATCAAAATTCCAAGTGTTCTAAGAGATATTCCTCTTTTAGTGAAGACTGCTCAATTTTAGTCCTAACTGGATTGATGCCCAACTTCAACTAACCATATCTCCCCCATCCGGACTCGGCTTTAGGAGATTCTTGAGTGATAAATGAAGCCCCAGAAGTCCACTTTCCAATAGTGGTGGCCTCATAGCTGAAATCCAAGTTCACAAATAGATAGGCATGTTTTAGCGAGGACTGCTTGACCCTCTCTTAACGGTTCATGCCCATCTTCTTCCCCCAACTTGGTTTCTTCCCTCTTCTCTAATTTTCTTCAACTCCAAACCCCTGAACAAGGTGTTTTGAAAGATTATTTTCAAAGAGTTCACCTCTCCTTCATTTATTCCACTTTGTCCTTGCTCAATTTACCGAAAAGCGCAACATTTAACAAAATGTGAGCGTCGGAACATCGTAGAAACTTTGTTTCAAAAACTATCTTGAAAGAGAGGGTTTTAAGGTCCAAAAATCATTCAAAATAGTTTTGGTCCAAAATGGGGCGTAAGGTTGGGATTTGACTCTCTCTTTCTCGAAGAAATTGAACCTTTGCACAAGATAACCTGCACCATCAAGTAAGCAATCAGCGGCACCCAAGTCTTAAGAGCGGTCAAAAATGAGGTGTCTACACCTTTGTCAATGCCTTCTAGGACAAGTTTTTCCCATCCACTGCTAGGGAGAAGTTGAAGGAGTAGTTTTCGAAGCTCAAACAATTGAACACACATGTAGCTAAGTCTGAGGTAGCTTTCACAAGCCTATCTAGATTTGCACTGAAACTTGTGGTGATGGAGGAACGCCATTGCATCGAGTTTGAGAAGAGGTTGAGGACCAGGCTTCTTCTAAAGGTGGTTGGGTTTATGATTTGGGATTATGGTCACCTAGTGAAGGCGGGGGCTCACTCAGAGACCGTGATTCAGACAGAGGAAGAGTGGATGAGGAGCTCTAGATAGATGAACCCAGATGTTTAGGGGGATGCAAGGGGTTCCACCCCATAGTAGTCACAGGCTACATAGTTTAGATCCACCTTTCCCGTGCCAAGTTCTGATTCGGGAAAAGGTAACTAGAATTGTTTCATTTTCTTCAAGTGTAGTTAGTTAGGCCACAAATCTCTAGTTTGCCCACAAAGAGGAGGAGCGCAATAGTCTACACCGTCATTAACTCGTTCTGAAGGTTAGGGCCCAGGAAGAGGGTAGCCTCCTACCTGATATTAGTGTAAGCAGTTGGGGCACTTGAGGAGGTTTTGCCTTCAATCAGGTGGCATATCTAGCACATCTGGTTTGAGGCAGACACAAATCCATCAGCCAATGCTGTCAACATAGGCTTGGAGGGGCAATCAAGGAGCCTCTTTGGCTTAATCTATGTACTAGACTTATGCTCCAGGGGGTGAGCAGGTGGGTCAGAGGCCTTTATGGTGCGTGTTTGCTGTTACCATGTCGAATAAGTTGCCAACACCTTCTGTTGTGAGAGGTAACTTTTTATTGTTCAACTCTATTGCCAATGTGTTGATTTATACTAGTACATCTCATTTTTTCATTTCATCTACATTCGCATCAATTTTTGGGTTAGAAATGGCTTGGTTAGTATTTTCGCTTAAGGTAGAGTCACCAGTTAAGGGAAAGGTTGTCTTGGATCGGGAATGTCGCGATTGTGAGATATAGGTTGCTGGTCTCTTACTTCCTATTGATTTCATTTTATTAGACATATCGGGCTTCGATGTCATCCTAGGCATAGATTGGTTGTTTTCATATCGGGCCATCATAGATTGTTGCCATATAAGTGTTACCATGTGCACCTCGAGTGGTGATTGCCTTTATTTTCTAGGAGATTGAGCTGATAGGTTTTTTTTTGCCATTGCATGGCTTGCATGGTCGGGGCGAACTTAATTTTCTCCTTGCAACCTTCTTGGGCAATGAAGTGACGTGGTCCGAGGTGACTTGCTGAGGGTAGTTTGTGAATACCCAAATGTTTTTCCTGAAGATCTTACTAGTTTGCCACCCCACCGAGAGATTGAATTCTCCATTGACTTAGTACTCGGAACGACACCAATTTCCATGGCACTTTATAGATTTGCACCCGCTGATTTGCACGAGTTAAAGATTCAACTCTGAGAGCTTTCAGATAAGGGCTTCATCCGCCCTAGTACCTTACCCTAGGGAGCATCCGCTCCCTTTGCAAACAAGAAAGATAGCACATTGCAACTATGCATCAATTATTGGAAGTTGAACAAGGTAACTGTTAAGAACAAGTACCCATTACCATGAATAGATGATCTGTTTGACTAGTTAAAGGGGTCGCGTTGTTTATCAAAGATTGATTTGAGATCAAAGTATCACTAGTTGAGGGTAAAGGAGGAGGATATTCAGAAAATGGCATTCTGTACACGGTATGGCCATTACAAGTTCTTAATAATGCTTTTTAGGCTGACCAATTCACCGACTTTGTTTATGGATTTGATGAATCGAGTCAATCATGAGTTCTTAGATTGATTCGTGGTTATCTTCGTTGACGACATCTTAGTCTACTCATCCTCCAAGGAGGAACACGAGGAACACTTACAGATTGTACTTGCGTTACTTATAGCACAATGTTTGCATGCTAAGTTCGAGAATTGTGAGTTTTGGCTAAAAAAAGTTAAATTCTTAGGCCATGTGGTGTCTAGGAATGGGGTGATTGTAGATTTATCTAAGATAGACGCAGTACAAGATTCGGAACAACATAAGAATGCCTTTGAGATCTAGAGTTTCTTAGGCTTAGCTGGGTATTACTAACGTTTTGTAAATGATTTCTCTAGATTGGCTTCATCGTTAACCAAATTAATAAGGAAGGAAATTAAATTTGTGCAGAGTAAGGCTTGAAAAAAGTTTTTTAAGGAGCTTAAGGATAGACTCACCACTGCTTCAGTTTTGATTATTCCGGAGAGAGGTTTGGGTTACTCAGTTTATTGTGATGCATCTCGGGAAGGCTTGGGTTATGTATTGATGGAACAAGGGATAGTAGTAGTGTGTAGGTCACGATAGTTGAGAACATATGAGAGAAACTATCCTGCTCACGACTTAAAGCTAGCGGCGGTGATTTTTGCCTTAAAAATCTGGAGGCATTACCTATATGGGGAGAGATTTGAAGTGTTTTCCAATCACAAGAGTTTGAAATATATATTCTTATAGAAAGACTTGAATTTGCGGCAGGGGATGTGGATGGTGTTTATGGAGGATTATGATTTCAAGTTACAGTATGATCCGGGGAAGGCAAATATGGTGGCTGACGTATTGAGCAGGATATGTGTAAGCAGTGTAGCCAGTGTCGCCATCTGGGAATGAGAGATGTTGGGAGTAGGAGGCTAGTTTGACATGCATCATGGTGAGTCCATTGGGTCAGCCGCTTTCTTCACTGTAGTTATACAACCTACTCTAGGTAGTCGAGTTATAGAAGGACAACAAAATGATCACGATGTGGAATCTATCCAAGGGAAGATATCCAATGGGAAGGTAGAGAAGGGCTTAAGTGTTTATCCTGATTCGAGTGTGAGGTATCTAGACCATTTTTTTGTGCCAGAATCTTGTAGAGAGGATGTACTCCGAGAGTTTCACATTCTCGCCTTGTGGTACACCTGGGAGGCACTGTAACACTCCAGAAATTTTTTCTTTCTTTTCTCTTTGATTAAGAAATTGATTGTTCACTCAAGCAATCTTTTGAGGTATCCAATACGTTTGTTTGCAAGCTTGAGATGCTAAGAGTTGGTTGTGTTCACTCAAGCGCAAGTGTGATCGCTCGAGCGATCTATTCGGGATCAACATGTGTAAAACCCACTTTTTGTTCCTTTTCTCTCATTTTTTTCTTCTCTCTTTTCTCTCTCTCTCTCTCTCCTCTTCATGTTCTAAAACTCTAGCTAAAAAACCTTTGATTTCACCTCATTACACCAAGGATCCACCTTAGATCATGCAAGATTAGTGAATGAGGAGTGAAGATCATTCTCTTGACCGATTAGATTGCGAATTCATTAGAGTTCTTGCTTGGATCTTCATTGTTTGCTCACCTTCATGAGGTAGGGAGTTCTCTTAACTCTAATCATTTATGAATTTGTTCAATCATGTTGTATTATGGGAAGTATGGGTTGATTTGAGTTTGAAATCTTTGATTAAAAGATGTTTATATTCAAAATTTTGGGTTTTCACTCAAACTTTTGAAATATTTAGATTGTTTTAAGATATTGATGGATAATATTTGATGATTGGTGGATTTAAAGATGAAATGATGAAAAACCATAATTTTCTTGAAACCCTGTACTTGGGATTTTGTTTTTAAATGAGGGTTTGAATTAAAATTGTACTTTATGTGGAAATTTCAATTAATCTTCTTGAGTATTCGTATGTTCAATGGGATTGGTGTTATGATGATCTTATTGAAGGATTTAAGGAAGTTGTTTTGGGTGGAATATCCAGCAATGTTGAAAGGTTCAATGTATGAATTAGTATATAATTAAAATTGATGGTGGGGATGACACGGGGACATGGAAATATATAAATATTTTATATCATATTCATTGGATTGATTTTGTGTGTGATTGAATTAGACTTCAGTTAAGATACAATATTATGAACTCTTGCATTGCACTGTATCCACAGAGTGTTGGATTAAGGGTTGGGTTGTGTAATTGGGTGTGTGTAAACTTAGAACATGTTCTGTGTGTTGAGGTGCCCAAATGCCCTTCTGTGCTCGGAGGTTGGAGAATGTGGGAATGCCATTGGTATATGGTTGAGGTGGCCAATTTCCCTTCCTTCCTTAGTGCCAGTAAATGTGGGGGATATGGTTGAATAAATGTGTTGGGTGTACAATTGCCCCTCCGTGCTCGGTGGCCGATAAATGTGGAGGTTTTTTTTTTATTATTTTATTTTTTTTTTAAATGTAACGGGTGTCCAATTACCCCTCTGTACTTGATGGCTGGTAAATGTGGAGGTGTTTTAAGGAATGTAGAAGGTACCCAATTACCCTTATGTGCTTGGTGGTCGGTAAATGTGGGGGGTATTATGAGATGTGTTTTGGGATTTCACAAAAACAAAAAAAGAAATGTTTTCAAGAAGAAGTAAGGTCCAAGTGTGGAGTCCATCATGAGTTTAATGTTTACATTGGGCATTGAATGTCAAACAAAGTTACAAGAGTTGTACATTATGAGATGTTGCATGGATGTAGCCAATATGAACATATATATAGTGTGTTGGGTTTATTTTCCTACTGGGCGTCATTGCTTACTCCTCTTTTATGGGTTGGATATTCCCAAATTCCAGGTGATCAAGGTGTGACTCGTTTGTTGAGAAGTATATGGAGTTCTAGATGGAAGCTCTTTTGATGTTTCATGTTTTAGCTACGAGCTTACCTGTCGAGATAGAATTTTATTTTCTTTGTGATCAAGGCCCTTAACCTTGAAATGTGTAAACCTCTAGGGAAATTTGATTATATACATATATATATATATATTTATATATAGCTTTTGGTACTATAATTTGTTGTAATGTACGAGATCACTAATTTGCGAGAAATATATGGATTTTTGATTTATAATTCGTTATCTTTATTTATTTGGAATTTATTAAGGTTATGGAATTAAATGATAATAAGGGATTGGTAACTAGTAAAGTGATGTTAATTTTCGGGGCATGACAATTTGTATCAGAGCTCATCAGGTTTGAATACCTTGGGCTTGTGGGAAGTGATGTTTGTTACAATGGGTTACTAGGCTAGAATGGGACATTTACATGCTTGGTATGACTTGTGTGTACTTATGTGATTATATAGGTATGAGATTAAACTCTTGAGATGAAGTTTGGGCCTATGAATTCTTAAGAGTCTGGTTAGGAAGGCACCTGATCAATGCCATTCTAAATTGAATTCTTTGAACGTTGTGGGGAAAATTGGTGTCATAGAAGGATAAATGTGTATGTGCTTTATGTAAATATGTGTTTATGTGGTTTGTCATTGTGAGAATTGTTGTTTGTTGACATGTGTATACATTTCGGGTAGAATGTGGGGTTTCGTTCGGGTTAATTTGTGAGCTAAGTTTATTCTTATTCTTATATATGATGTCTAGGTGTATGATGTTATGGGCTTGTTGTCTCAGGAGTTAGGGCACTTTGAGGGCTAAGGAAGTGGCATGGGCCGCCATGGGAGAGACTAGGGCCTCTTCCTTGGCTAAGGAGTTCATTAAATCTAAACCTATGGAGTTTTATGGCAGTGCTAACCCACTTCTAGCGGATAAGTCGCTTGAATAGACAATGAAGATGTTTGAGGTGTTTTACATAGCAGATAATGAGCTTCGGGTCACGTTGGGGGCTTTTCAATTGAAAGGGGACGTAGGTCAATGGTGGAAATATGCCAAAGATCATATAGTGTATATGTGGGAGGCATTCACTCACGCCTTTCAAGAGAAGTGTCTTCTACCCACAGCCAGAGAGCGTTTGAAGAAACAGTTTAAAGAGCTTGAACAACTTGACACAACCATAGCAGAGTTTGAGGCAAATTTTACTAGCTTGTCTAAGTTTGCATCGGAGTTAGTGGTGACCGAGGAGCGTCGTTGTTTGGAATTTGATAAGAGATTTAGGTGGGAAATTAAGATGAAGGTGGTTGGTAGTATGATCCAGAATTATGATAGACTTGTAGAAGCAACAACACATGTAGAAATCACCTTGAAAGGGGGAAAGAAACAGAGGGGTAAGAGGCAAGGGAGACACGAGTCATAGAGTGACTCGGAGACGTCCAAGAAGTTTAGGGGTAGAACTAGCATGCCGTCACAATTGTAGCAGATCGAGCCTCAGGGTTTGGTAATGGGGATAAGTTTAGGGAGTACCAGTCAAAATAAGACTTGTTTTCGATGTGGTTAGTAGGGTCACAAAACTTAAGCTTTCCCTAGAAAAAGGGAAGGAAAAATTCTCAGAGCTAGTCTCTAGGTTGTGGTTGGGCATCTGCCTATTATTAGTGCAGACTATCAGGGCACATGAAGAGACTTTGCCCGCAGTTGGTAGGAGTCCCTAGTGTTTTAGGATCCCAGTAGTCACATGACCTTCTGCCAGATTCAGACCAAGAACAACTCCACTAGTCGGTCTAGTTACAAGATAGGAGACTACACGTTTGTTTTAAGTGCAAATCTGGGCCATGTTAAGCGCTACTGCCCTCAGACTCGGTGAGATCAGTTAAGTAGTTTGAACAAGGACAGTGAGGTTATAAGGGAGTAGCATGATGTTTTGTTGTTTTGGTATTGTAACGCTATGCTAATATTAGTGAAACAATGTAATTACAAATGTTGTGCATGTATAATTAAGTACGTGTTTTTCCAAGGAAATTGGATTGTAATGAATTGTAAATTTTTTATGTTTTGATGAATTCTTGTTAGAATGGGTAATCTTAGTACTGCGCGGAGATGCTATTATCTCACAAAGTTATTTTACGCTAAGTGTGTATGGTTAGAAGTAGTGTAACCAATAGAGTTGTAGAGTGGGAGAGAGTTATTGATGTAATCCTAGGGGGAATTCTTTAAGAACATTGTGAGAATTATGTTGCTTAAGGAAGAAAGTAGGGGTCAAGCTTGTGGTCTTATGTGTTGGGCCGCATGGTTGGTCAAGTTTTTGTTAAGTCCATTGATTCCTTGATGGTGGGAGGAGGAGTTTGAATTACCATACAGGTATGTAGCGTAAAGTTGGAGTGTTAATCACACTTTTCATGAATATTGGCTTCTCATTGACCTTGTGTGAAATCCCTAGTGATGGGACAATTTTCTTTGAAGTTAGGGTGTTTGTATGTGATGATATGAGGGGTGAGTGGTGTGCCTTAACCTGTAGAAGTCTAATTTGGACTCAAGAGTGATGAAAGGATGTGTTGGCCATATAGGCACATGGGTGGTGGTCTGTTTGGAAACATGAGTGGTATGGTTTGGTCTGGAAATCTGGTATAAGTTCGAGGAATGTGTGCAATGGTGTGTGTGGAACTCCTTATAGGAGTGAATAGTGTTGGGTAACACATTGACATTTAGTGCTACGTGTATGATTTTGCTGCGTTGGTTAGCCGGTGGGTTGATATCGGAATTTGTTTGACAAGTAGTCACCTTGAGAATAGTTGGGCTTAAGTAAGAGGGTTGTAAAGTGTGGGTGCCTTAATGAGGTTTAGCGCGTATGGAGTCTTGTGTATGTGGTTATGAAACTGGTGTAAAACTTGTCTTGGGTTAACAGAACTTGTCAGGTTAGAGTAATGTGTTGTAGACTCATTGTCCTGTCGTGTGCGTTATGCCTCGTTAAAAAAAAAAAAAAAAGTTATAGTCATGTGTATGGCGAAAGAAATTGCATAATCATGAATTTTCTTGTACTTTACTTGTGTTGTTAGCACGGTTGTTATTTCTATTAATTATTATTATAAAAATGTGGAGTATATGTTGTTGTTGCATAACTAGAAGAATGATGGGTGTTATGTGAAAAAGGAAGTGGAAATGAATTTTTTATTTTATTTTTATTGTGGATGGTGTGAGTTTGAGAAATATTTTGAATACAAGGGATTAACTTTCAAAGAATTGAGAAATAGAGAAAACTTTCTTTTAATAAGGAATTATGCTGTTAATTGTTTTACTTGGAATGAAGGGGTTGGGTAGCAACTTTGTTTGGATCGTTAGTCATAGGTGGTGTGATTGGTTTAAGGAGTGTTTTAGGATGGTTGGGGCTTGTTATGCCAAAGTGTTGTTTTGACCATGTTTTGCTATAAGTAATCTTCTTTGGTGAGAGTTGACTGAAGGTTCTGTTATGAGGGTTTTCTTCTATATTCTAGTGTTGAACACTTGATGGTGTTGTGCGTGTTGTTGGTGGTTGAAGCATGGTGAACATTCTTGGGGTGCAAGTTATTGTTGTTGTTGTTGTTGTTCGGGAGTCTTCGCCCCGAGATGTTGGACTGGAATCCGGGGACTTACTCCAAGTCTAGATCTAATTTGAGTTTGTAGTTATCTATCTGTTGGTGGTTGAGTTATCTTTGTGTTAGCTCTTTCTTTGCTTTAGGGGATGAAATTTCCTAAGATGGGGAGATTGTAACACTCTGGATTTTTTTTTTCTTTTCTCTTCGCTCGAGCGGCGGATTGGTCGCTCAAGCAGTCTTTCAAGGCATCTAGTACTTTTTTTTTTTGCAGGCTTGAGATACTGAGAGTTAGTTGTGCTTGCTCGAGTGCAAGAGTGGTCGCTTGAGCAGTCAGTTCGGGATCAGCATATATAAAACCACTACAACAAAATTGACTTTTTACAGTACCACATCAACGACATACAATAAATGCATGTCATAGTTTCTGACTTTTACAACTTGTTTTTTTTTGCACGTCATAAATAATTTTCCAACCGCGGCGTGTCTATTGTGTAGGCCGTGAATAGTAGTAACAATGATTTTTTTACGGCTTGCAATGTTTGTCATAAATAATAAAACTTTCTATGACATGCATATGGCATGCCATTAATACATCAACTATACACGAGACACATACGCTAGCCGTGAAAAGTATTGTACTTTTCTCGTCGCACAAAAAGCCAGCCGTTAAAAATGTTACACTTTTTATGACGCAGAATTTAAGTCGTTAATAATAAGACCAAAAAAAATAAGCGGCCAAATATAAATTCTCTCCCCCCCTCCCCCCCCCCAAAAAAAAGCGGCAAAATAAATTCTCTTATACGCCTTAGATTTCCCCCCCCTCCTCCCAAAAAAAAAAAAAAAAACTCTTTGGCTTCTAATTGGATTTAATTTACAAAGGAAACGTAGAGAGGGAAGGGTTTCAATCTCTCTAGGGCTTATCTTATCTTCGATTGTGTATTTGAAATTAGAGTTATCCTTCTCTTCTTCATGGTGTTCTTTCTATAGGGAGTCTTTAAAAGCAACGATAGAGAGTGTATTTCACTAACTGGTAAGTTGGTCATCTTCATCTTCATCTTGAACTTTGGTTTTGGTTTTTTTCCCCCCTCATATTTGTGTAGATTCATAGATTGCTTCGTCCTCTCCATACCTTATTTTATACGAAAATTATTTAATTTTGATTTTTTACGAATATTCCACAAGTTTGTAATAAGGGATTTCGAATACGAGTTCTATTGTTTCGAATACGATTCAAAACAATGGCCCTGTTTGTCAGCACTTATTTTTAACTTTCAGCTTAATTTAAGCTGTTTTGATATGTTTGGTTTAGCTTATACTTATAGCTTATAGCTTTGTGGAAATCAGAAATCAGCTTATTCTGTGAGCTGGGCTGGATATGCTTTGAGAATAAGCTGGAAATCAGCTTAAGCTGAAAGTTATAAGGTATAAGCTGTTTGGGCATAAGCTATAAGCAGTCTCCCACAGCTCTGCCAAACAGAGCCAATGAAGCAGATAAAAAATTTTCTGACTTAAACGTTCCCCCCCCCCCCCCATTTCACAAAGAAACAAAGTAGTATTTTCTTCGTATTCATTGTAAAGCTCTGAATCGCGAGACCACAAAATCAAATGCAGACAGGTCTCTATTGACCGTCGAATCTGCAAGGTGAAACCCTAGATCTGAGTTGATCTGTTTTCGATCGGCCTCAGCATTCTGAAAATTAGATCCATTGGATCGGAGACCATGATTGTGGCTGCTTCCACCATATACTTCTTGAATCTCCACGACGATGTCCTCATCAATCATCTCTACTACGACGACGTTGGGTCAACTCCTCTCTCTCTCTCTCTCTCTCTCTATACATTGGTCCCACCATTTTAACTTGGTGCACTTCCCTGCAGGGCTATGTTAGATGGGTTTGGCCATTCATTATACACATACTGGAGAAAATTTGCTGCCTTTTTTGGATTGTTCTTTTCTGTTCTTCCTTTCTTTCTTTCTTTTTCTTTCCTCTTTTGCATAGTAACTCAAGGAATTTTGCTTCTTAAGTGCTTCAATTATTTGAAGGAGCAAATGTATTTTCCTTAGTTATGGTTCGTTAGTTTGTTTCACTCTTTTGACTTACCCTTCTTTAACTAAAGTAGATTTATTGTTATTTATGGATCAAGTTGGGATAATACTTTAGATTTTTTTTTTCTTTAGCAAAAGGTATAAAGAGAAAAAGGAAGAAGTGGTAGAGGCAGAGGTTGATCCTGAACGAGATCAGCGGATGGTTTTTGCTTATCATGTATTTAAATTGCTACATAATTGCTTTTGTGTTGCTTTGCTTAGGTTGTTACTTGCACTTTGCTGACTTATATATTTTTTCTACAATTTTGATAGATATCTTTGAAGGCAGATGAAAGAGATGTGCATGATTTCTTCTCAAGGACCGGAAAGGTTAATACTTGTTCTTTGTTTATCCTTGTATGGCTTGTGATTTCAGATTAAGTATGCTATCATATTAAGTAGGCGATTCAAGCGAGGACCGAAGAGGTTAATACAAGTCATTCTATGTTCACTTTTTATATTTCAGTCTATAATAGATTAGAAGTTGTAAGGCATGAGAAGGTTGCCTCGAGCTTCATTTAGGCCTTATCCATCTGAACTTTTTTCTTTGTCAGATCAATTACATTTTGTTTCTTGGGCAAACCTAAATAAAATCCAAAATTTGGGAATTTTTTAACTCTATTTTTGTACAAGATAGGAACTTGCCATATTTTATTTAAAAAAGTTCAAAGGATGCTAAATGAAATTGTATTACTTAGTCTTTACTGTGTTTGAACTTTGAAGATCTATAATTTTACTTTATATAGGTAAATGAAGCTGGCCAAAATGAATGAACATTCACATTGATTTTACTTTTTATTATCTTTAGCGTACAATTTATAAGATTTTGGCAGGCAATCAAAGCTATTCCTTTCTTATACTTTTTTTTATGCACGGCTGGGTTGCTGCAACATTTTGTTCTTGTTGCCTAGGTGAAGAAACCACACTGGTTGTCCTATCCATGTGCTGCCACTGTCCATGTTTTCGATCATAAGGTTAATTTGGGAAACCTAGGAAGTGATAAGTTATATAGTGCATCTAATCTTAATCGTTCTATTTTATCACCCACCTCATCTCTCTCTTTTATAAAAGGTAAGATTCCTTTCTTAAATCAATGGTAATCGTGCCATTTTCTCCCCCTTTACTTTAAAGCACATTGCAACTCTTCTGTAATTACCGAAAACATTGAAATTGCTTATGATTAAGCATGTTTCATTTTTGTTGTTGACATTTGAAAATTTTCTAGTTGGGGCAACTGTAGAAATTGCTATCATTAAAATGATGGAGAGAAATTGGATCAATACTATTAAATGAAATTGTGAAAAGAATCTTTTCTGTGCATCAAGCAATGTAAGAGATTCACATGCAGTGCTCTGAATAAGGAAAAATACAAACTTAAATGGCATGAACACGACGAACTTGTTTCTTTTTTGAAGAAGCCTAATTTTCTTTTCTTTCTTTCTTCCTTGAAAAAAAAAAGAAAAAAAAAAGATAAAAGTATTACACAATAGCACAACACTTCACTCTCTTAGTTAACTTTTCACTTGCATTTCTTGAACATGCTGGAAAAGAATTACAAGTTAACTCTTTAATGAGGTCAATGAAGTTACACAGGAAGTCATTTAGGGGAAAGCTCATTGGTGGACTAAGAATGCACCAAATGATTAGTTCCTTATGATGGTTGCTTTTTCATTCCACAAATATATATACTAACAATTTTTTGCTCTTGAGCAATGTTTCCTTTGTTGTTGACAATTCATCATTCCATTTGTGTTTCTTGTACTCATTCTCACAGATTGTGAGACTTCCAAGTCAAATAGCCAGGTTTTCTAAAGTCGGCGTTGAGCTGAGCCTCTTCATTGTTCCTTAGGCTGCCCCTTGAGGGGATAATTGTGATGACCCCGATCTCCGAACTATTGTATTATATTGTTTCAATATGCTCAATTGTATGATTGTGTGTTTAATTGTGTGATTGCATGCTTACTTTTGTAGTTATCTGTCATTACATGGAATATCTGTTCGCTTAACGACTTAGAATCAGAAATTGAAAGCCCAAATGACTTAAGAAGCCAAAATTGACTAGCATAATAGGCTAATTAGAGTATTTAAAATTTTATGGAAACTTTCATTAAAATTTGATTCAGATCAAAATAATTAGAATTAATTAATTGAACTTAGTTAGAATTGAGCCTAATTAATTAAATTTAATCAACCTTGATTAGGCTAAGTTAATTACATCATATATAAGCCAACTCATGACTTGAACTCATAGCATATACAAACATATGAGCTGAGATTTTGAGAGAGAGTGAAGGTGATTTCAACAATTCTAGAAAGAAGGAGAATTCGAAGGAAATTGTAAAGGACTTGGAGGATTCAGCTAGAATACACTTGAATTCACACATTAGGTATGTAATTCATCCTAAATTCTTGGAATTAAATCATGTAGAAACTAAGCTCGTGGAGTTATAGGATCATTTGTTTGAATTTGAGTAGGTTGAGCATGAATTACCATGAATATGACGAATTTGAGTTGAATTATGCACATGCATGCTTGACCTTTCATTTTGAGTTAAGATTTATTAAAATTCATACATGCATGAAGCTTAGGAGGTATGAACTTGAACATCATCCTTGGATTAATGCATTTCATATCACTTTGTGGTGTTTTAAAAAGAAGAGGACTTAATCCATAACATGAATGGTTTTAACTTGACAATATAAGCTTGAATTTGGACAATTGGAGCATGAATATGGATAAATGGTTTCAAATTGGAAGTGTTTTCATGTTATATAATGTTTTTCCAAGTTTTTGTACCAAAAACACAAGTTTTGGACCTTTGAATATCAAGTTTGAACTTCAAACGCAATTTTGGAAATTCCAGAATTTGACCAATCCGCTTGAGCGAGGAAAGCTTCGCTTGAGCGTATAATTCATGCTCCCATCATTTTTGCAGACATTTGTATAGTAGCTCAACCAACAAAATGTGCACTCGAGCGAACACACTTTTTACTCAGACTTCTGCTCGAGCAACCATCGAGGGTCCGTCAAGCGAAAAAATCAAGCAACTAGTACTTTTGCAGAGTTTACAAACCGCTTGAGCGACCAAAGTTGCTCTCGATCGACCACCCTTATTTTTGAACCCCCGCTCAAGTGAAGGAAGTTGCGCTCGAGCAGAGATCCTATTTTTAGCAAATTTTGTCTAACTCTTTTAAGTGCATAATTGCATTCTCATGTCATTTCTAGCATTCTTAAGCACCCAATGGACTCATATAATCATGGAATGAGTTAGAGACACATGTGAAGAATTGAATTACAATGAAATGGTGCTTCAATTGTGCTTTTGTTATGTGTTTTGTTTAGGTAGATGTTCGAGGCTTAGTGGCAACACAAACCACTGTGAGTAGTCACTTTATAAAGATATGTTCAAGTAACATTTATTTCGAAATTGTTATCGTTCCTGAATTCAATATGCAATCGATTGAATGGTTTAATAGAATGTTATTTTCTATTGATGAATGAAGTTCACTTTGAACTTGTATTGTTGCATCCATTGACTATGGACCCTTGCCTGGGGGTAACAATATCATGGTTGTTACATTAATTGAAACACAGAGATCTTTTGTTTGACCCTTCGTGGTCCATTGGTTTGACCCTTCGCGGTCCATTGGATTAACCCTTCGTGTTTCATTGGATTGACCCTTCGCGGTCCATTGGCTTGACCTTTATGGTCCATTATTATTGGAATAATATCCCCTCATGGATGTGTGACTTAATTTAATATTGAAAGATATCGATAATGAAATTTATTGGTTAATGAGAATTGATTATTGGGATCTGGTTGGGCAATGTTATCGAACATCATTCATATAACCTCTTTATTTTGTTATTGCTCATTGGGCTCTGGCTCACTAATTATTTATATATATGTAGGTGGGCAAGCTAAACATCAAAGTTAAGAAAGCCTGGAGTCTACTCGAGGCAGCCTTTTGAGGAACTTCCAAGAGAAGTAAACCAGGCTCAGGTAGAGCCATGCTAGTTAAACCCCTTTTTGTTTGTTCAATGGTTTTGTATTTATGTATAATTGGGGTTTTGTATAACTATAAGACATGAATGATTGTACAAATGTGATGAATGTACTTCTGGAGCAAATCCTTGCTTATTATATGAAGCTCTTTTCATATACGCACGGTTCAATGGATTAAATGTTATGTTATATTATACTTCCGCTAAGCCCTATACTTTATATTAAATGGATTATTTGTATGAAGGACGTAGGTAATCTATGACTACTTGCTGGTTATGATGCTAAACCTATAAGGGCTAGTTTAGGTCGTGACATAATGGTATGAGAGCACGAGTTATGTCTCACTCACTTGTCCATTGAGCTATAGAGAGTCTAGAAGAGATTTCAGGATTTCATTCATGTGCATTTGAATTTTGAGTAAGATGACTTAGTGATTATATATACGATTGTATGCATGAATACATATTGTGTTTGATATAATACAAAGTTTCAGATAGAAACTGGTGAGCATATGAAGTGATGAGCTAGAGGAGGCAACCTCCTCAAGATTAGACAAAATGGAACAAATGATGCAAGATATGGCTAAAGTGATAAGACAACAACAGCAGTGGCAACAACAACAACAACAACAACAATAACCACCACCCCCTCCTCCAATGCCTGTGCCACATCCAGCTCCAGGGTGTCAGACAGGGGATTGTACTGTTGCTTTACTAGAGAATTCAAAAAGATGAAGCCACTATTGTTTCATGGCGTAATTGAACCATTGAAGACAGAAGCTTGGGTCTTAGGGATTGAGAAATTGTTTGAAGTATTCTCATGTATCGAAGCTCAGAAAGTATAACTAGCCGCATTCACCTTAGAAGATGATGCTAGGTGTTGGTGGATGTTGGTTCACGATGAGAATAAGGATATTACTTGGGCTCGCTTTTTAGAGATCTTTTATGAGAAATACTTCCCACAATGTGTATGGGACAAGAAAGTGTTTGAATTCATGGAACTCAAGTAGGGAAACAAATCAGTTGTTGAATATGAGGTTCAGTTTACAGAGTTAGCCCGATTTGCACCTGATATGGTAGATACAGACTACAAGGAAGCTAGAGAATTTGAGGGAGGTTTCAGTGACCCAATTTTGGATAGAATCAATGTGCTCAAATTGCCAACATATGTGGATGTACTTGCTAGGGCACTGATAGCAGAGGGTAACGTGGCTAATCGTAAACAGAATTTTGAGTGGAAGGGCAGAAGACAGAGTTTTAATAAGGAGGCAACGTCAACACACAAGAAGTTAAAATCTGGGAGTTCGAGTAATACTGGTTCAAGCCAATGTGGTAATTTAGCACCAACTTGTGCTACTTGTGGAAAGAAACATTTGGGTGTTTGCTATTGCACATCGAGGGCTTGTTATCACTGTGGGAAGACCGGACACATCACAAAGGATTGTGCACAGCCACGTTGAAATAGAAATCATGGTACTGCAAGTTCAACTAGATCTACTCTAATAACGGGAACAAATGCAACACCCACTACAACAAGAAATGAACAGAGGCGAGGAAGGGTTTTTGCACTGATTTCGGGGGATACTCAAAATACTGAGGCTGTGGTTTTAGGTACTCTCCCTATTTGCAATCAAGATGCATATGTGTTAGTTGATTGTGGTTCGACACGTTCTTTTGTCTCTTTTGTGTTTGAACATAGATTAGATAGACCCATGGAATCATTGCCCTATATATTGTGTGTGTCTGCCCTATTTGGAAAACCTGCTTTATGTTCATTTGTTTATCGTGCTTGTGAAATATGTGTTGATAATGTGATATTATTTGTAGATCTACTGCCTCTTGATATTAGACACTTTCATGTAATTTTGGGAATGGACTGGTTGTCTAAGTATTGTGCAACTATTGATTATGTAACAAAATGAGTTTTATTTTGACCTCTAGAGCATGATGAAATTGTGTTTGTGGATAATGGAGTAGTACTTCCACCTTATTTGATTTCTACAATGAAAGCTTATAAATTACTCAAGAAGGGATGTCAAGGATACTTGTGTTGTGTAATGATTAAACAAACCATGGATGTCACCCTAGATAGTACACCAGTAGTGAAGAACTTTTCTGATGTGTTTTTGGATGAATTACCTGGACAACTGATAGATAGAGAAATTGAATTTACAATTGATGTGATACCGAGTACACAATCAATTTCTAAAACTCCCTACCGTATGTCTAATACTGAAATGAAAGAATTGAAAGTTCAATTACAGGATTGACTTGATAAAGGGTTTGTCAGACTGAGTACATCACCATGGGGTGCACCAATACTCTTTGTAAAAAAGAAAGATGGCACTCTTCGACTATGCATTGATTACCGAGAGCTCAACAAGGTAACAGTGAAAAATAAATATCCATTGCCACGTATTGATGACCTATTTGATCAATTGCAGGGGGCTCGAGTATTTTTGAAAATTAACTTGAGATCAGGGTACCATCAACGGAAGGTTAAGTATGAAGACGTTGAAATGATCACCTTCCAAACCAGGTATGGACATTACTAGTTTTTGGTTATGCCTTTCGGAGTTACAAATGCTCCTGTAGCATTTATGGATCTAATGAATAGAATTTTTAAACTTTTCTTAGATGAATTTATTATCGTGTTTATTGATGATATTCTCATGTATTTGAAAAATAGAGATAACCATGAACATCACTTGAGAATGACTCTTTAGACACTTAGAGAAAAACAGTTGTATGGGAAATTCAAAAAGTGTGAATTTTGGCTTGATGAAATCGCGTTTTTGGGACATATCATTAATAAAGATGGTATATCTGTTGATCCTCATAAAATAGAAGCGACTATTAATTGGCCTACCCTGACTACTGTGTCAAAAGTTCACAGTTTTATGGGATTGGCAGGTTATTATCGAAGATTTGTTAGGGACTTCTCAAAAATTGATGTGCCATTGACCCAGTTGACTCAAAAAGGGTAACCATTTAAGTGGACGGATCAGAAAGAAATAGCCGTTCAAGAGTTGAAGACAAGACTGACCACAACTCCAAGTTTTAGTATTCCCTCAAGTACCGAAGGTTTTGTAATCTCTAGTGATGCATCTTATAAGGGTTTAGGTTGTGTCTTAATGTAGAATGGTAAGATGATTGCATATTCCTTTCGATAAGGCCATACGAGAAGAACTACCCTACACACGACCTAGAGCTTGATGCAGTTGTGTTTGTATTAAAGATATGTC
Organism: Camellia lanceoleosa; assembly: GCA_025200525.1. Classification (NCBI taxonomy): domain Eukaryota; kingdom Viridiplantae; phylum Streptophyta; class Magnoliopsida; order Ericales; family Theaceae; genus Camellia; species Camellia lanceoleosa. The sequence goes on from CM045769.1 coordinate 84,721,591, forward strand.
GTCATTATTTATATGGGGCCAAATGTGAAGTGCACACAGATCATAAGAGCTTGAAATATTTTTTCACACAGAAAGAGTTGAACATGTGTCAAAGGCAATGGCTTGAATTAATCAAAGATTATGACTTGCAGATCCACTATCATCCGGGAAAAGGCAATACTGTGGCAGATGCACTTAGTAGAAAGAATGTGGGGAATCTTGCCTGTTTACTCATAGATCAAAGAGAGTTGTTACATAGGAATGGCAACGGGGCGGGGCGGGGCCGAGGACTACACTCCCCGTCCCCGATCCCCGAAAGTTATATCAGCCCCGTCCCCGCCCCCGATCCCCAACGGGGACTCATAGCCCAGCTCCATCCCCGCCCCCGATCGGGGATCGGGGATCCCCGATCTCGAAAAAATCCCGATTTTTTTTTTTTTTTGAGATCTATAAAAATCTGTAAACATGGATTAAAATATATTTGCCAACATATTTGCCAATTAAAAAAAGAAATTGCATATTACATCCTGTATATTACATTCTGTAGCATACAAAACCCACGCACAAAATCCACACAGTGCCATACAAAACATTGAGAATTGAGACAATGCCACACACAAAACCCACACAGTGCCATACATCCTGTAACATTGAGACTGCATACAAAACCCATACGCAAAACATCCTGTAGCATACAAAACATTGAGACTGTCATCATTGAGACAGTGCCATACAAAACTCATAAAATATTATCCTGTTTCTCCAAGAAAATTCAGCAGCCCATACACAACACACACACAAGAAAATTCAACAAGTAGCAAAGAAAATAATTAATCCCAAGCACAACCTGCAAGGGATATGTTACCCAAAAATTGAAATTAAAGATAAAAAAAAAAATCCATTACAAGATAAAAAATCAAATCCATTGTTTCTTCAATATCCATACAAACCACACAACAACTTCTATCATCTCCTTCAACTTGAATTCCTGTTAAATAACAAAAGGAAAAAAAAACAAATAATTAATACTAATAATAAAATGTAAAAAATGTTAACTATTAAAACAAAAGAGATGACAACTAACACAAAAGTAGCACATGACTCATCCGACTCGATCTCATCATCATCATATATAGTTGCATAGCCCACCGATTCCAATGTTGAATTTCCTAAAAAGTAAAGAATATAAATTCAGTATTGAAATTATTCCATGGTAATATAAATAATAAAAGTGAAATAATAATATATAGATTGGATGAAATAATACCTTTCATCTCTGCACCCCATAACCTACTTTGTGCACACATTAATGCTTCTAATGTGTTTGGATGAAGTCTACTACGATGTGGACTCACCAACCTTCCACTAGTACTAAATCGACTCGTATAACAGTGGATACAGGAATAGCTAAAATGTCCCTAGCTATTGCCTGTAAGGTCGGATACTTTGGTCCATTAGTTTTCCACCAATTCAAAACATCAAAACCTGAAGTTCTTGGCAAAACATCATCTTCTAGATAATGGTCCAATTCTGATCTTACAGTCTTCATTTTTTTACTTCTCTTTCTACTAATAAACAAATCAAATTCTGAAAGGGTCTCTATAACAATTTCTGGATGAGTAGAAGAGTCACCAACAACATCGCTCTCCATACCAACTCGGTGCTGATACTCTTGCAACAAATTATAACAAATATGACGAACCCTATCAACTTCATCTTCAGCTTTGTCTCCATAAAGTTTTTCAAAATAAAACTCCAATACACTCATCTTATACCTAGGATCAAGTACAACTGCAACTCCAATAACACCATGTATCACTAACCAATATTTATCAAATTTTTCCACCATTTTTGATGCCATTGTTCTGATCACTTCAATTTCACAAGAGAGCCATTGAGACAGTGTCATCCTAATCTCACATAAAGCTGGAAAACAAACATTGGCTGTGGGATACTTTGTACCACAAAACAACTCAGTGATAGAAAAAAAAATCTTAAACCTCCCACTAATCTCTCTAGCAAACTCCCATTATTGCTTAGTTGGCACAGTCTTATATTGGGGCTCTCTAATTTTCAACCTAGAAAGGACATCCTTATACAATAAGACTGTCTGAAGCATCAAGTAGGTTGAATTCCACATAGTTGCACAATTAAGTCCTAATTTCTTAGTATGTGGAATACGCAATTGGTTGACTGTTTCTTCAAATTTTTCTAGTCTTTTTGGTGTTGCTGTCCAATAAGCTACACTCTCTCGATTTTTCTCCACACCAACTCGTATGACATCCAATCCATCTTTCACTATCAAATTCAAAATATGCACACAGCAACGCATATGAAACAAAGTACCACCCAACAAAAGCGATGAATTACTTAACTTATCCATCAACATGGTAATCATGGCATCATTTGTGGAGCAATTATCAACAGTAACAGTCGAGATTTTTCTATCAATATTCCAATCCATCATACACTCAAGCAAAGTATCACAAAGAACTTCTTTTGTATGTGGACATGGAACATAAATAAACCTAAAATATGATATTCATAAACAAGTATTAATAACATGCAAATTGAACTGAGTAAGATAGAACTTTTAAATGATTTGCAAATTTACAAAAATATACCTCAAGATGCGACTTTGCAATGTCCATGAATCATCAACAAAGTGTGCGGTGACAGCCATGAATCCTTTCTTTTGATTGTTAGCAGTCCACATATCAGTTGTGATTGCCACCCTACTTTTATTATGCTCCACCAAACTCAATGTCTTCATCCTCTCATAATCATAAATCTTCAAAATATCACTCTTTATCGCATTTCGAGAAGGCACTTTAAACAATGGTTGAAGTGCTGCTGAATATCATTTAAAACCAACATAGTCTACGATAGAGAGCGGATATTCATGCAAGATTATGGCATGTGACAACTCTTTCCTAGCAAAATCTTGATTAAAAATATAAGAATTCATTTTCAGACTCTCTCTACTAAAGTTGTTAGTTAAAACTTTTTGCCTCATGTCCATCACTTTTTTCCTAGTACAACTCTTATGGTGATCATGCAAATGCCTAGTTCCATTTTTTAAATCACCTCCAAGATGCTTATTACAATAATTACATATTGCTTTCCACACTCCATTGACTTGTTGTTTCTTAAAATGTTCCCACACAACACTAGGTTTTCTTTTAGTTCCTCCACAAGTAGTATTAGACTCTTCTTCTAAATCAATAACATTTTGATTAGAGAGGGGAGACGGTGAGTTTGTAGCTGGCGATAAATGTTGTGACGCGTCATTCTCAAATGGTACTTGAGAGTTAACGGGTACTTCAGAGTTAACTGGTGCTTGAGAGTTAACATCTGACATTTTTAACCTTTATAAAAATAATAAGAATTGAATTAATATTAACAGAGGCAACATAAAAGTAGATTACTGGAACTGAGAAACAAATTAATAATAACTAAGCTAATGGATTGAATTAATGGAATCATCAATATCATCATCAACTAAGCTAACATATATGGTTTAACTTTAACAATCCCTAATGAATCCAAACCAATCAAAAGTCCCAATAGAATCAACAAACTGGAGCTAAATTGCCATTTTGGACAGCTATTCAAAAGGTTTCTTTAAAGAATAAGCATGAAGCATGATACTGCTTGCAACTAACAGTGAAATTGTATTCCAATCCCAGTTAAGTACAAGATAAAAAGTTGACTAAAAGCATAAAAATTTCCATAACTGAGGAAAACTACTAAAACAAAAGGAGACGTATATAAATACTAGACAAGTTGGAGACATGTTTAGATACCAAAAACAAACTCCCATTGGCAAAATGGAGACATGTTTAGTACTGAGAAACAACACTTCCTAGTTTAGAGATACTTGAAAACAAATCACATTCTCTGCTATAATTTATTTCCCAAGATAGCTTAACCAAGATGACATTGCATCCCCATAAATCAAAAAGGGAATGACAACTATACGCTATTTGACTTCAAGTACATTATGTGATTTCCATACACACCAAAAATGAATTCAAAACCACTTTGGCCAGTTTTGGTGGGGTGACTGTTTCATGAGCATTTATACCTTTTTCTTTTTTTCCCCTCTTCTGGTTTTGTTCGTTAACTAGAAAGAATGTGATGAAATTTTAGAAGGGAAATGGTGTCCTATTAATTAAACAGGTGATTGAATCATCGATTCAAAAGTTTCAACACGTGAATCATTATATATATAACAATCCCTAATGAATTAGAACTATATATATATATATATATATTTATTTAACAGATAAAAAAAAAACAAGATCGTATATATATATATGTAACAGATCAAAAACTCAATAAAAGATCAACTCATATATATATATTTAAAATAAATAAATTTAGAGAAAAAAAAAAAAACAGAGGTCGAATGTCGAAAAGAGATACTATATATACACTCACAGATATATATATATGTGTGTGTGTGTGTGTGTGTGTCTATGTAAACCCCCCTATGTCCGAAATCCCAATAGAGAGAGAGAGAGAGAGAGAGAGAGAGAGATACCCTTTGAAATCGGCGGTGAGGGAGGATCGCCAGTGAGGAAGGAGTGGCGGTGAGGGGCGAGCAATCGTCAACGTCGTCTGCGAGAGAGAGAGAGGGAGGCAGTAGCGGCGGTAAGGAAGGATCGACAGTGAGGTACGAGCGACGGTGAGGGAGGATCGGTGGTGAGTGAGGATCGGCGGTGACGGATGATCGGCGCCGTCGTTGTGTGAAAGAGAGAGAGAGAAAGGCAAAACCCTAGATAGAGAGAGAGAGAGAGAGAGAGAGAGAGAGAGTAGGAGACGACTCTGTTGTGTTTGTGTTTGTGTTGTGTGTGTGTTCTCAAACAAAATGTCACGCCCCAAACCCGCCCCTAAAAGTTTGGGCATGACCCATTCGAAAACAGACACTAAACCTGTTATATATATCATACGGGGCCTGAACGGAAGCCTTTAATAATATAAAATACATAAAACATCATCCATTGAGCTACTACTACCATGCCAGGACCGCACACATTGCACTAAATAAATATTATACAGATAGTTTACACACATAAGACTTGACTCAAATTTATAAATAGGCACATAACAAAAATATAAATGAAGAAGAAATTATACAATCAACCCAAAAATATACATCTAATGCATAAGTCGGAACTCGTGAGAACTTTACAAAATGAACAAATTTCGTGGTGCCTCGGACGCCTCAAGGTTAACAAGAGAAATACAAGCCTTAAAGGTTGGGACGAACTCCCGATTGGTTACCTACGTAAATGCATGCACAAAATACAGAATGAGCGAACTCAGTGAATAATAGTACATAAACAATATAATGATTAACTTGAATAATCACACATAGAACTGCAGATATATCTGATTAATTACATTCCATGATTATTTCTAAAAGTCATGGGTCCTACTTCCATAACAGAATAGCGTTAAACTCAGTCTAAACAGGACTGTCACAAGCCTACAGATGCAGTACGACCAAAGGTCCAGATATATCAGAACGGCCACCGGCCCATAAATAATGTATAGTAAGGATAACGGAAATAATGCATGTAACAAAGAATATCGAATAATGCATCGCATAAAGCGTAAGTAGCAGGACGCATATAGCGTGGTAACAGAAATAACAGATGTATGAACTCAAGAGGTGGCTCGTACGGATTCCAGAGGTGGCTCCCACCAAAGTGTAGCACTGTTCCGACAAAGACTTTGCTCCATACCGTAACATTATGTAATGACCTAACGGTCCGTAATATCGTAAATATAATCTTGTCGTAAATGTAGTCTTATGCATTTCCAGATTCCAAACCATTTACATAATCATTTTCATAATCATTTCCATATTCAGATTTTGCGTAAGATTATATGTGGTACACCCATAATCCATCAGAACAGGTAGGTCCGAAGACCACAACAGGTAGGTCCGAAGACCACATCAGGTAGGTCCGAAGACCACAACAGGTAGGTCCAAGACCACAATGTAGGTCCAAAGCCCACACCAGTTAGGTCCTAAGACCACAGCCACGGTATTGTTACCCCCGGGCGAGGGCCATCCGGACTAAGGGTGCCACAAATACCTTTTAGAAAACTGAACATTCGTTCGTTTATTCCCAACATATCATAGCTTTTCATAAATCAATCATTTCGTTTCATAGCATACTGAAAATACATAACATAAGTTTAATAGAACGTTGCTGACATTTATTAGCAAATGTTGAACATATGTCACAGATTGAACACTTTCAGAAATACAAAGGTACCATGGTTCTATACTTTAAATCAATAGATCTCGGGATACATAAGCATCATTGTTCCATTTACTCACCAATCTACGGATAACAGAATGTTAATAATGTTTCTTAATGGTAAATCAAACACAATACTATATAAACTATAGTACATTACCGATAACCATTAATCGTGGACGGGATACAGAATAGTTTCAGAGCCATCTCAATAGATGCCAAATCCTTCTATGTTCACACCGATTCTCAAATACAACCATGTTAGCATAATTGCTATGGAAAACAGAGTATGCATAATCATAATAAGATTGATGTACATATGTAGTACTATTACTCACAGAGTTACAGTGGAGCGCTTGTCCCTCCCGGAGTGCGTTCTGCATACAAACATAACTTACAATTTAACTCCCTTTCCCTCTTAAATCATTAAGAAATTCTTCATTGGATCATTACATTCGTATGAATTATAATCATCTTAAAGTCATCAAAATAACATTCTAAAAATACCAGAGGACTGAACATTCAAAACTGAGCAATCAATAATTTTGCTCGAAAAGGGTTCCCCGCCGAAGCGCCACTTTGACGCCGAGCGGACTGCACAAAAATACAAAACTACTGGGAGGTCGATTTTCCCGCCGAAGGGTCCTTCCGCCGAGCGACCAAGCAAAATTTCAAAAACTGATTTCCAATCTTTCTAAATCTTTCCAATCTTTAACAATACAAACAAAGCTTCAAACTAGACAAACTTAATATCAAATTAAGGTACTAAATCACCCAATAAACCAACCACAACCCTCCTCAAGCCTTCAATCATACAATCCATCAATTTCATATGTAAAATAACCATAACTTCCCAAAATCCTCCTTATTCAAACCCAAACTTCCCAAAAATCTCATAATTCTTCTATACACTTCAAATATATAGAAATCACATAATTCAACAATAGAAATAACTCAAATCTGACTATGATTGTAAATATTGATGTGGATTCAACCCTTACCTCAATAATCAAACAAAAAGGTGAGCTAGAGATGGAGCCTTCACAATTCCAAGTTCTAATCGGATAAAAACGCTGATCTTCCCTTAATCTCTCTACTTGATGCCAAAAATCATGGTGGATCATGATCAAAGTAAAGGAAATCAAGAGTTTAGGGCTAGGGTTTCGGACTAGGGAGAAAAGGAAAGAAGAAGGAAAGGAAATATCAAAAGTGATCCAAAATCACGATTTAAAAGCTGCTGTCCCGAAAACTCCGCTCGCGCGCACCTTTTCCGCCTCGAGCGGACCTAGTCACAAAGACAGATTCCAAAACTTCAAACAGGTGTAACTTTCCCATCCGGACTCGCTTTTAGGTCGTTCTTGTGTCCAAATTGAAGCCCCGGAAATAAGCTTTCCAATGGTCCTAACCCCATATCCAAATTCAAAATGTGGACAAAGAAAAGGGCAAAAGAGTGGCAGGTGTTCGTAAAAAAACTATCCGAATCAAATTCTTTGGTTCTATCTTACCTTACCATCATATTGCCACCTCAATCAAAAACCCCAAAACCAAACAAAAAACAAGAGAGTCTCCACAAACATTCACCGAACCTTTAATAACTTTACGCACCTAGCTTCAATTCCAAAAGATATAGTTGAATCAACGCCAGATTGGGGTCGTTACATTCTCCCCACCTTAAAAAGTTTGGTCCTCCAAACTTGATTTACTCGTTAAGTCGAGTTCCGCCTCAACATATAACAGCTTCTCAATCATTTCATAAACTATCAAACATAAATCCAACTTAGTAAGTTCACAAGTAACTCCCATTATCACAATTCATCAAAGGTATAAATGCTTATAACAATTAGATCCATGAGTGCTAAATCAACGACTTTGGCGCCCAATTCATCATATGCATCGACTTATCTGCTCAAATCAAATTTCTAACAGTTTAATTTAAAGCCAATACGGATTAACTCAAAGTCAACATTTTGACACTACCCACATCATACATTGTCCAGAGGTTCAGACTTTCCAAAAATATGAGATAATGGGGTAATTCCCAATAGTATTTAAATTGATGTAAACTTTGGATGTAATAATCTCCAAACCAACTTTCAACAGATAACACGATAAAATAGAATAGCCCAAAGCTCAATATAGCGCCATCGATTATCAATTGATGGACTTATTCATATATAGCAAAGTAGTTCTGTCGTAAAAACTTGTCATCTTGGGAAAATTATCCGTAAAACTTGTCATACCATAAACTTGTCGAAAGTTCAACATTTTCGTCATTTCGCATAATACGATCATATCAAGCTTTTGTAACCTGAAACACGAATTCCTTAAACATTGGATAGCATAGTTATAGTTAAAATCAGTTCAGATCAATTTATCAATTACGTATTAACATAATATACTCTGCTAAAGTACAAAACTGTAGAAGCATATGATTAATTACATTTTGTAAATATTTTCATTACAGTCAAGGATTCAATTTTCTTAACAGAGGGAGTTTAAACCCGACATGTACCAAGCAGCCATAAATCCACAGATACAAGACGGCCATAAGCCCAGAACTATATATACAACTACAGAACTCAAAAGGTTATTCCAATACCATTGTATTTTCAGAATGGCCTTAGGTCTTAAATAACAGAACGCCCTTGGCCGTAATGTTACGTATCAAGTCACTAGATATACACACAGCTTATATCTCGAAATGATTTCTTAATTTCGCATTCTTCATTGACAGAGGCAGATTCTAATTCTTGCAAGATTTTAGTAGAGTACTACTCATTCTCGTTTAATGTTAAGTTAATCAATACTCACTTATCGCTTTGCAAATGTCATATGGACAAATATACATCATAGGCGGGTCCTAATCACAAATTACAGATTGGCCATATACGTAATGACATGACACGGACTTTAGATTTCAAATTGCAGATCACAGAGGTCGAATACGGAGGACAAGACAGAGTATAGATTCCCAACCAAATCTTAATTACGATAAACTATACTCATTAAGCACCATCAATCATTTCTTATTCGGTTGTCGGTAATTCTCCTAGTTCCTTAAATCATATTACTTATATACCTCAAGGGCAATAGCCAATTTCCTAAACATAGCTCACAATACACAACAAAGGCATTCACAAAAAAAAATTATGAGATCCAATAATGGGTTTGATATTGGTTTACTTTCGACTTTTGATCTAGTATTACATTTTACTATAGAACGCCTATTGGCCCGTAATAATCGTAACGACCTTTCGTCTGTAATAGCCTTTCGCCCGTAATAACCTTTCGCTTAGCATACATAACTTCACAACCTCTTTCAATGTTTCCATAATTTCATAATTCACAAGTTGGCTCTTGGTCTTATAAATTCATCATTCACAAGTTGGCTTTCCTCATAGATTTACATTTCATAAGTTCCTTAGATTCCAATTAATATGAACGTCCATAACATAACTGACAGAAACAGAATATCATTAACAGTTATTAGCATGTTCAAACAATTCATCTAAACAAATGTTACACAGAATGTTACTGAATGTCACAAAATGGCCCTCGGCCCAGAATGTTACACAGAATGTTTCCAGACAGAATGTTACATAATGGCCCCCGGCCCAAACAAAATGTTACTAGAATGTTACTAGAATGGCCCTTGGCCTTATAACTTCATAAATTCAGAAATGATCCTTGATCTAAGCATTGTTATAGAAAGGGAGACTTAACAAATCATCAGGTAACACATATATATATTATGTGCTTTGATCTTAGATATATCCGATACTTAACATTTAATCAAGTCACTCAAATAGGTGTAAAATAACACAATTATATCGCCATCATTTCCCACAAATAATGATCAAACGATAACACACATTATATCCAACCATTTATGTATAAACTGACTTACCGAGCAATTCAAATTCTTACCACACCTTCAAGAAGGCAATATTGTTAACTTGATCCCATCTCGCACGCCTTGCTTTATGCACCAATCTATAGAAGATAAACAGAGGCAACAAAAGAATACGCAATGCATATAGGTTATAATCATCGAGTTAACAATGCATGCTTAACGCCATCATTCTTTTCTTTTCATGTACTAGTAGGATATCATGCATGATGCCTAAATCTTTCTAGACATCCTAAGGCTCAATGGATTCGTGTGTGAGATGGCAACTCGTGCTCTGATACCACTTGTCACGCCCCAAACCCGCCCCTAAAAGGTTGGGCATGACCCATTCAAAATGTACACTAAACCTCATATATATATATCATACGGGCCCTAACTAAGCCTTTAATAATATAAAATACATAAAACATCATCCATTGAGCTACTACTACCATGCCAGACCGCACACATTGCACTAAATAAATATTATACGTATAGTTTACACACATAAGACTTGACTCAAATTTAAATAGGCACATAACAAAAATATAAATGAAGAAGAAATTATACAATCAACCCAAAAATATACATCTAATGCATAAGTCGAACTCGCAGAACTTTACAAAATGAACAAATTTCGTGTGGTGCCTGGACGCCTCAAGGTTAACAAGAGAAATACAAGCCTTAAAGGTTGGGATCAACTCCCGATTGGTTACCTACGTAAATGCATGCATAAAATACGTAATGAGCGAACTCAAGAATAATAGTACATAAACAATATAATGATTAACTTGAATAATCACACATAGAATCGCAGATATATCTCGATTAATTACATTCCATGATTATTTCTAAAAGTCATGGGTCCTACTTCCATAATGTAATAGCGTTAAACTCGCCTAAACAGACTCACAAGCCTACAGATGCAAAGACGACCAAAGGTCCAGATATATCGAACGCCACCGCCCATAAATAATGTATAGTAAGGATAACGGAAATAATGCATGTAATAAAGAATATCGAATAATGCATCGCATAAAGCGTAAGTAGCAGGACGCATATAGCGTGGTAACAGAATAATGTATGTATGGACTCAAGAGGTGGCTCAGACGGATTCCAGAGGTGGCTCCCACCAAAGTGTAGCACTTCGTCTGCATAAAGACTTTGCTCCATACCGTAACATTACATGTAATGACCTAACGGTCCGTAATATCGTAAATATAATCTTGTCGTAAATGTAGTCTTATGCATTTCCGATCCCAAACCATTTTCATAATCATTTTCATAATCATTTCCATATTCAGATTTTGCATAAGATTATATGTGGTACACCCATAGTCCATCGTAATGTAGGTCCGAAGACCACAACATGTAGGTCCAAGACCACAAATGTAGGTCCAAGACCACAAATGTAGGTCTCAAGACCACATCGTAGGTCCAAGACCACAATGTAGGTCCGAAGACCACAAATGTAGGTCCGAAGACCACTACCACGGTATTGTTACCCGGCGAGGGCCATCCTGACTAAGGGTGCCACAAATACCTTTTTAGAAAACCAACATTCGCTCGCTTATTCCCAACATATCATAGCTTTTCATAAATCAATCATTTCGCTTCATAGCATACCGAAAATACATAACATAAGTTTAATAGAACGCTATCGACATTTATTAGCAAATGTTGAACATATGTCACAGATTGAACACTTTCGTAAATACAAAGGTACCATGGTTCTATACTTTAAATCAATAGATCTCGGATACATAAGCATCATTGTTCCATTTACTCACCAATCTACGGATAATGTATGTTAATAATGTTTCTTAATGGTAAATCAAACACAATACTATATAAACTATAGTACATTACCGATAACCATTAATCGTGGATCGATACGTATTAGTTTCAGAGCCATCTCAATAGATGCCAAATCCTTCTATGTTCACACCGATTCTCAAATACAACCATGTTAGCATAATTGCTATGGAAAATGTAGTATGCATAATCATAATAAGATTGATGTACATATGTAGTACTATTACTCACAGAGTTACAAAGGAGCGCTTTGTCCTCCCGGAGTGCTCTCGCATACAAACATAACTTACAATTTAACTCCTTTCCTCTTAAATCATTAAGAAATTCTTCATTGGATCATTACATTCGTATGAATTATAATCATCTTAAAGTCATCAAAATAACATTCTAAAAATACCAGAGGATCAACATTCAAAATCGAGCAATCAATAATTTTGCTCGAAAAATGGGTTCGCCGAAGCGCCACTTTGACGCCGAGCGATCGCACAAAATACAAAACTATCGAGGTCGATTTTCCCGCCGAAGGGTCCTTCCTCCGCCGAGCGACCAAGCAAAATTCAAAACTGATTTCCAATCTTTCTAAATCTTTCCAATCTTTAACAATACAAACAAAGCTTCAAACTAGACAAACTTAATATCAAATTAAGGTACTAAATCACCCAATAAACCAACCACAACCCTCCTCAAGCCTTCAATCATACAATCCATCAATTTCATATGTAAAATAACCATAACTTCCCAAAATCCTCCTTATTCAAACCCAAACTTCCCAAAAATCTCATAATTCTTCTATACACTTCAAATATATAGAAATCACATAATTCAACAATAGAAATAACTCAAATCTGACTATGATTGTAAATATTGATGTGGATTCAACCCTTACCTCAATAATCAAACAAAAAGGTGAGCTAGAGATGGAGCCTTCACAATTCCAAGTTCTAATCGGATAAAAACGTTGATCTTCCCTTAATCTCCTTCCTTGATGCCAAAAATCATGGTGGATCATGATCAAAGTAAAGGAATTCAAGAGTTTAGGGCTAGGGTTTCGGACTAGGGAGAAAAGGAAAGAAGAAGGGAAAGGAAATATCAAAAGTGATCCAAAATCACGATTTAAAAGCTGCTGTCCTGAAAACTCCGCTCGAGCGCACCTTTTCCCGCTCGAGCGGACCTACTCACAAAGACAGATTCCAAAACTTCAAACAGGTGTAACTTTCCCATCCGGACTCCGTTTTAGGTCGTTCTTGTGTCCAAATTGAAGCCCCGGAAATAAGCTTTCCAATGGTTCTAACCTCATATCCAAATTCAAAATGTGGACAAAGAAAAGGGCAAAAGAGTGGCAGCTGTTCGTAAAATAACTATCCGGATCAAATTCTTTGGTTCAATCTTACCTTACCATCATATTGCCACCTCAATCAAAATCCCCAAATCCAAAAATAACACATGAGAGTCTCCACAAACATTCACCGAACCTTTAATAACTTTACGTGCACCTAGCTTCAATTCCAAAAGATATAGTTGAATCAACGCGTATTGGGGTCGTTACACAAAACCCTACACACATCCACATATGTTATATATAAGCATGGGTAAAAGGGTAATTTCATGTCGGGGGGCAATCAGGCCTGGGATTGGAGCCGGGGCTGAAACATGTGTCCCCGTCCCTGGCCCAAATATCATCGGGGATATAATTTTTAATACCATCCCTGGCCCGTCGGGGGTATTTTCTGGGAAATAACCACTTAATTCGGGGTTGGGGATCGGGTCCCCGTCGGACCGGGTTTCGATTGCCATCCCTATTGCTACTAGAGTTTGAAAAAATCGAAATTGTGGTGGTGCCTTTTGAACAAGATAGCTTGATAGCCACAATGTCTGCACAACCTACAATTATTGAAGAAATCAAGCAAATGCAAATGAATGATGAGCTTTTGAAGAAGATTTGTGATGAACTTGACACCAAACCTAAATCAAGATTCACAATTGAAGATTTCGTATTGAAATTTCAAGGGAGATTGTGTATTCCAAATGATGCAGATTTGAAAAGAAAATTTTTAGAGGAAGCCCACAAGTCAGTGTTTGCTATACACCCAAGAAACACCAAAATGTACCAAGATTTGAAGTTAGTGTATTGGTGGCCCAACATAAAAAGAGAGATTGTTGACTTCAACTCTAAATGCTTACAATGCCAACAAGTGAAAGCAGATCATCAGAAATCGGCAAGTTTGCTTTAGTCTCTTCCTATCCTGGAATGGAAATGTGAACATATCACCATGGACTTTGTTGTTGGCCTACCTCGAACACCTAGAGGTATGGAGTCTATTTGGGTTATAGTTGATAGATTGACTAAGTCTGCTCATTTTCTTGTTGTAAAGATTTCTTTTATTGCATATCGACTTGCTACTATCTACATTGATGAGATTATTCAGTTGCATGGAGTTCCAGTGTCTATTATATCAGATAGAGATCCTAAATTTGTTTCTAGATTTTGGCATAGTCGACAGAATGCAGTGGGAACAAAATTGAGATTTAGTATTGTATTTCATCCACAAACTGATGGGCAAACCGAGAGGACTATTTAGACCTTAGAAGACATGCTTCGTATGTGTGTTCTGGACTTTCAGGGCGGCTAGGAAACATATTTTCCATTAGCCGAATTTGCTTATAACAATAGTTTTCACCCTAGCATCGATATGGCACCATATGAGGCACTATATGGCAGAAAATGTAGATTGCCAATTTGTTGGACAGAGGTTGGTGATAGGGCTGTTTATGGGACCAAACTTGTGCAAGAAAAGACCGAGAAGATCAAAATCATTCAGCAAAGGCTCAAAACTGCACAAAGCCGACAGAAAAGTTATGCATATCAGTGAAGAAGAGACTTAGATTATGAAGCGGGGGATCATGTACTTATCAAAGTAACACTGATGAAAGGGCAGACGAGAATTGGCAAAAAGAGAAAATTGACTCGTCACTACATTGGGCCATTTTAGATTCTCGAGAGGTTGGGTCCTGTTGTTTACCATATTGCTTTGCTACTGAGAATGTAACAAATGCATAATGTTTTCCATATATCCATGCTTTGTGGGCATTTTAGAGATCCATTCCATGTGATTGATTACCACCGGATTACTTTAGACGAGAATATGATGTATGAAGAATGGCTCCTGCAAATCATTGATCGGCAAGTGAAACAATTGAGAAACAAAACTATCCCTATGCTGAAAGTCAAGTGGAAAGAACATTATGGGAAGGAGGCCACTTGGGAGAAAGCGGAAGAGATGCGACAACGATATCCACATTTGTTTCCGTCTAAAGGTAACTTAAGTTTGGAGGACCAAACTTTCTAAGGAGGAGAGACTGTGGCGACCCCGACCTCTGAACTATTATATTATATTGTTTCAATAAGCTCAATTGCATGATTGTGTGTTCAATTGTGTGATTGCATACTTACTTTTGTAGTTATCTATTATTACATGGAATAGCTATTCGCTTAACGATTTAGAATCAGAAATTGAAAGCCTGAACGGCTTCAGAAGCCAAAATTGACTAGCCCAATAGAGTAATTAGGGTATTTAAAATTTTATGGAAACTTTCATTAAAATTTGATTCGGATCAAAATAATTAGAATGAATTAATTGAACTTAGTTAGAATTGAGCCTAAGTAATTAACTTTAATCAACCTTGATTAGGTTAAGTTAATTACATCATATATAAGCCAACTCATGACTTGAACTTATAGCATATACAAACATATGAGCAGAGATTTTGAGAGAGAGTGAAGGTGATTTCAACAATTCCAGAAAGAAGAAGGAGAATTCGAAGGAAATTGTAAAGGACTTGGAGGATTCAACTAGAATACACTTGAATTCATACATTAGGTATGTAATTCATCCTAAATTCTTGGAATTAAATCATGTAGAAACTAAGCTCATGGAGTTATAGGATCATTTGTTTGAATTTGAGTAGGTTGAGCATGAACTACCATGAATATGATTAATTTGAGTTGAATTATGCACATGCATGCTTGACCTTTCATTTTGAGTTAAGATTTCTTCAAATTTATACATGCATGAAGCTTAGGAGGTATGAACTTGAACATCATCCTTGGATTAATGCATTTCATATCACTTTGTGGTGTTTTAAAAAGAAGAGGGCTTAATCCATAACATGCATGGTTTTAACTTGACAATATAAACTTGAATTTGGACAATTGGAGCATAAATATGGATAAATGGTTTCAAGTTGGAAGTGTTTTCATGTTATACAATGTTTTCCAAGTTTTTGTACCAAAAACACAAGTTTTGGACCTTTGAATATCAAGTTTGAACTTCAAACGCAATTTTGGAAATTCCAGAATTTGACCAATCCGCTTAAGTGAGGAAAGCTTCACTTGAGCGTATAATTCATGCTCCCATCATTTTTGCAAACATTTGTATAGTAGCTCAACCAACAAAATGTGCACTCGAGCGAACACACTTTTTACTTAGACTTCTGTTCAAGCGACCATCGAGGGTCCGTCAAGCGAAAAAATCAAGCAACTAGTACTTTTGCAAATTTTACAAACCGCTCAAGCAACCAAAGTTGCGCTCGAGTGAACACCCTTGTTTTTAAACCCCCGCTTGAGCAAAGGAAGTTGCGCTCAAGCGGAGACCCTGTTTTCAGCAAATTTTGGCTAACTCTTTTAAGTGCATAATTGCATTCTCTTGTCATTTCTAGCATTCTTAAGCACCAAATGGACTCACATAATCATAGAATGAGTTACAGACACATGTGAAGAATTTAATTAAAATGAAATGGTGCTTCAATTGTGCATTTGTTATGTGTTTTGTTTAGGTAGACGTCCAAGGCTTAGTGGCAACACAAACCACTTTGAGTAGTAACTTCATAAAGACATGTTCAAGTAACATTTATTTCAAAATTATTATTGTTCTTGAATTCAATATGCAATCAATTGAATGGTTTAATAGAATGTTATTTTCTATTGATGAATGAAGTTCACTTTTGAACCTATATTGTGGCATTCATTGACTATGGGCCATTGCTTGGGGGTAACAATACCATGGCTATTAGACTAATTGAAACACAGAGATCTTTTGTTTGATCCTTCTTAGTCCATTGGTTTGACCCTTTGTGGTCCATTGGATTGACTCTTCGTGGTCCATTGGTTTGACCCTTCGTGGTCTATTGGATTGATCCTTCGTAGTACATTGGTTTGACCCTCCGTGGTCTATTGGATTGACCCTTCGTGGTCTATTGGCTTGACCTTTATTGTCCATTGTTATTGGAATATTATCACCTCATGGATGTGCCACTAAATTTAATATTGAAAGATATCGATAAAAAAATTTATTGGTTAATGAGAATTGACTATTGGGATCTAGTTTGGCAATGTTATTGAACTTCATTCATATAATCTCTTTATTTTGTTATTGCTCACTGGGCCTTGGCTCACTAATTATTTATATATATGTGTAGACATGCCCGAACATCCCGGGCTCCGCGCGCGAAGTGGGGCGCGAAAATCCTGTTTTGTTCATTGGGCTTACTACAATTCGGACTCAATGTCACGGTTCTGAATTTAATCTCACAAAGTGCAATACAAGATCGATAAATCACCAAAGAGTCCAAATCCGGCAAATCGTTTTGGAAAACTAATTTTTATAAAGAAGTGCCAAACATTGACTGCTTTGCTAGATACAGAGTCGCCACCTAAATATTTTATTTTGGGAGAATTTAGTAAATCCTGACTCGTGCCTAACGCCACGTGTCCGTCATCACCAAAGTTGCCTCGGCTCGGGAACTTGGGTACCAGAGGGGAAGGTCATGCAATGAGCACCCCCACTCGCCCGATCAAAGATCAGCCTGTACTAAGTATGATATCTTATTTTTGAAAACACATGTGCTCTTATTCCGGTTATTAAACCTAGAATTACTATGGGATGCGCACAGCATACAAGTATAGACTAGATCGCCTAAGTTGGAACAAAGCATTGCATATTTGTTTGTTTGGAAACGGTTTGAAGTTTGCTACTCGCAAGTAGGCTAAATCAAGGATTTCAACGAATTGTTCCAATTCAAGCAATCCAACATTCACCCACATGCATTCAGGCAGTTAATCACATAAGCAGTTAGCCTCATGGCAAGCATGCTATCATGACAGCATTAACACACATGCAAGATGCTAAAGCATAAACACTTACAGTGTACTCCGAGCCAAAATAGAGAACTAGTTAGAAATCATGCATGATCCTAGTTCATGTTAAGATGGCTAATGCAACACATGCGAAAATGCAACTAAGATAGTCTCGGCTATTCTAAGATGTCATGCAAAATGCAACAATTGATACATGTATTCAACTTCGTATTGAAATACAATGCAGTTAATATGATGCGCTGAGCCCGGTGCATGCAAGACAAATGAATGGATGCACGCATGCAAGCATAAGGTATGCTAAACAAAATATGTCCTAAAACTAATCATCGTAAGCGGTTAAGTAAAAGAAAGAAAGACGTGGGGTTGGAAGACATGCATCACACACACGCACACTTATTACAAAATTTGCCCTCTCGACGGAGGGTCCGAATGAATAATACAAACTGACTAATTAATTAACTAACAAGCTAATTAATTATTATATAACCGAATGAATAACTAGCTACAACTAATTATTACAAAACTTAATTAATTAACAAATTAACTAATTAAATTACAGATCCAAATACTAAGGTGCCGTTTGGTAACACTTACGTTTTGAGTTTTCTGTTTATATTTACAAAAATTAAAAAAAAAAAAAACTCAAATAAAAACTTGTTTGGTAAATTTTTTAATTTATAAATCAGTGGTCTCAGTTTATAAATTTGGCCAAAAAATGTAAACACAAAAAATGTGTTTCCGTTTTCAGTTTTGAGTTTTTTTTTTTTTTTTTTACCACCCAACACTAGCCACCACTCGCCACCATTTTCCACCACCAACTTCTGCCACCCCCACCTACCCCCCACCCCCTACCACCACCTGCCACCACCACTCACCACCCACCTAACATTACCACCCACCACCCGCCTGCCATCCACCACCCACCTGCCACCCACTCGCCACCACCACCTACCCCTCGCCACCACCACCCACCCCTCGCCCCCACCACCACCACCCTCCACTACCATCCACCGCCCGCAACCTACCCCCCATCACCACTCACCACCCACCTGCCACCACCATTCACCACCCGCCACCACCACCCACCACACCACCACTTGCCACCACCACCCACCACCCACCACCACCACCACCACCACCACCACCACCACCACCACCACCACCACCACCCACTGCCACCACCACCCACCCGCCACTACCCACCACCACCCACCATCCACCACCACCACCACCCACTCGCTACCACCCACCACCCGCCACCGTCACCCACTCACCCACCACTACCATCCGCCACCTACCCGCCACTACCACCCACCTACCACCACCACCCGTCACCCGCTACCCACCTACCACCACCACCACCACCCGCCACCACCACCCATTCGCTACCACCCACCACCCGCCACCGTCACCCACCCACCCACCGCAACCCGCTACCCACCACCCATTGTCACCACTTTCCACCACCGTCTTCCGCCGCCACTTGCCACCACTGGCCATTTCTCACTCTTTTTTATATATTTTAAATTTTTTAAACATTTTGTCAATTACCAAACGTGTTTGTAGTTTATGTTTTTCTAAAAATAAGCAAAAAATAAACAAAAATCAGTTTATAAAATTTTTGTAAATATAAACTGAAAACGTAAACGTTACCAAACAGACCCTAACAAGTAAGCATTAAAAAAATGTAAACTAGGCTGCCTCAGCTCTGCCGTGAAGAAGAAGAGTATGCATGCTCAGTTGTCGCCCCGAAAAAGCTCTCTGGTTGCTCTCTTGAGTCTTTGCTTGCAGAGTGTCTTCTAGTGTTTGTTGTTGAAACTTAACAAAACACTGTTGGGGAGTGCACCAGTGGCTTGCCGGCCATGAGGAGCCTCTGCCGACCAATGATGCACACTGCCGGCCAAGGATAAAGCGGGTGCCGGCCAACAATGAGAGGGTGCCGGCCACTAGTGTGCTGTAACACCAAGCTGCAACAAAGCACAAAATAGAGGAAATGGAGGGTCTCCCAAGGGTATGTACACAATATGCCACCCCATATCACCCGGAAACATCAAGGGAGAGGCATAATTGGATCCAAGATCATCAATCACACATCTCGATGCATGATGGCCAAAGATCCAACTTGTGCAAATCAATAAATGCATGACAAACAAGACACTAAGACCACAGCCTTATCATAAGTGATCAAAGGCAACGAAGACCAAAGGAAGATTGGCTCATTTCATCACTTCAAGTATGAAACGAGCTAATCCACCTTGTGTTCAAACACAACACCGGGTTGAACACAATGCAATGCAACATAAGCATGTAAACAACATGCAAGAATCATGCAATGCGACAAGCATGTGACAACATGCAATGCGACAAGCATTCGACAACAACACAATGGAACAAGCATGCAACAACATGCAAAAATGGACTAGCATGTAACAACATGCAAACTAGCAAGCATGCAACAACATGCAAAGATGGACTTAAACCAAAATGGGTAGACCTCAACCATGCCCAAATCAGTGGCCAAATTAATGAAATGATGGCATGAAAAGTGAGAAAAATGCATGCACATGCAATGGCCCATCACATAGGCATAAGAACACCAACTATTCAAAGCATTGAAAGAGTGGAAAATATGAAGGCATGGCAATGAAACATGATCTAAAATTACATAACATATGATGCCAAATCATTCAAATAGGTCAACCAATGCATGCTAGTGACTTGGAAACTCAAAGCTAACAAGCTAGAATGCACTATGGCTATACAAAGCAAGGCATGCATGGCCAAAACAACAAAAATCAGAGCTTAAGCATGCTAAAACATGACCAAAAGCTTCTTAGAGTTAAGTCAAAATCATGCTAGAATGATATGTTAAAGCATGATACACATTAGGCTAATTCATGGAATTGCACTACAAGTGCATGGAGCATGCAAGGGCCAACCAAACCAAACCTTAACAGAGGTATGACATGGCAAAACATCACCAAAAACATGCTGAAATAGAATCAAATCATGCTAGAAAGGCATGCTACTTCATGAAGCATACAAGACTAGTTTATGAAAAATACACTACAAGTGTATAAAGCATGCAAGGAGTGAGCCCACCAATCAAAATCAGAGTTATAACATGTCCTAAAAGTCACAAAAAAATGCTTGAAAAGAGCTAACACAAGCCACAAGAACATGCTACTTTGTAAGGCTAACAAGGCAAGCAAAGAGGATTTACACTACAAGTGCAATAAGCATGCAAGAGGTGACCAAGACAGCTAAAAACAGAGTTATGAAAGGTCTGATAAGTCACAAAAATGAGCCTAAACAAAGCCATAAAGAAATAAAAACACATGCTCATTTGGTTGGCCATCAACACTAGCAAGCAAGACAAGAGAAGGGGGACCACCCCCTCCTATTTTGAGCTTCAAAATAGGTTTTCCACCACTGAAATTCCTCTAGAATTCAGTGGTTTTAAGGCCAAAACAAGATGATTTCAAAGACTTTAAAGGAAGGCAAGAAGCTTAGCAAATACGCCACCAAAGAGGGTGAAACACCCCTAACTCCAAAAACACTTTAAACTACCATTTTTAAGCCTTAAAAACAAAGGTTTTTTCAGTTGACAACTAGGCCAAAATCAGCATAAAAAGGTGGCCAAGGTTGTGTACAAAAACAAGCTTAAAAAAGAGAGAAGCTCACCCTTGAAGCACAGCAGCAAACAGCCAACAAACAGCCACTTTTCTTGAACCAAAACCACCTTTAGCAGCCCAAAATAAGTTCCAAGGGATGTTAGCCCAACGGTGATCGAGTCTTCTTAAGGGTTTATAGGTTGAAGATGGTTGTATGCAAGCCTTCTAGCATAAAAGGGCAAGAGAGAGAGACAGAGATTAAGCTCTGAAAATTGTAGAGAGGGAGAGGGAGTGTAGTGAGAGAAACTCTCAAACTTGCTTAAGAAGTTCTCACCCTTGAATATGATAGATATGGCCTCATTATATAGCAAAAAGAGAGCTTGGTCGAAATATCTGACCTGGGGGCTTGTGCATAACAGCTGGAGGTAAAAGATCTACAAAAAATATGATTTTTGACATTGTTGGCCGACCGGCCATCACTGGTGGCCGGCACTGCATCATCCATGGCCGGCACCCTTCGCCAATGGCCGGCAGAGAAAATCTGCTCTGTAAGTCCAACTTCAAAGGGGCATATCTCCTTCATATGGACTCCTTTTTAGGTCATTCTTGTGTCCAAATTGAAGCCCCAGAAGTAAGCTTTCCAGTGGTTGCAGCCTTGCATCAAAAGTCCAACTATGAAAAAAGTTATGCCTGTTTTGGTGAAGCCGCTCAATTTTGATCCTACCCGGATTCATGCCGAACTTCTCCCAAACTTGTTTTCTTCTCTCCTCTCCTCTTTTCTTCAACTCCAAACCCCTAAACAAGGTGTTTTGAAAGATTTTTTTAGAGATTTCATCTATTTTTCATTCGTTTCCACTTTGTCCTTTGCTCAGTTTACCGAAAAGCGCAACATTTAATAAAATGTGAGCGTCGGGACATTGTAGGAACTTCTTTTCAAAATAATTTTGAAAGAGAGGGTTTTAAGGTCTAAAAACCATTCAAAATAGTTTTAGTCAAAAAATGGGATATGAAGTTGGGGATTTGACTCTTTCCTTACCGAAGAAATTGATCCTTTGCCCTGCACACCTTTCACCACCAAGTAAACCATCAATGGTGCCCAAGTCTTAAGGGTGGTAAAAAATGGGGTGCCTACAGTTGCCCCTCTTTAACAAAACTCGAAAGTCACAAAATGATGGGAGTGAATGTCATAGCCTAGAGACGACCCATTTTTGACAAGGCCGAAGACTTAGAGAAACAAACAAAATACAATATAGATGCGCCCGCAGGCTGGGGCAAAATGCAAATGACATGCATGATGCAAGAGCATAACTTATGATTATGCAAAGAAAGCTGTAATGAAGCATTTATGCACAATAAATGCAACATTTTAAGCAAATGCTACGCAAGCAAGTAAACACGAACCAAACTACATCTCATGCATAAAGAATGTAAGAAAATTATACAATCTCAACCACGCACCACGCAGGAAAGACTAAGAACGACCATTGCGGACACCTAAGGTCTTAAACAAGATTCTGACGCGTTGCACGCGAGAGAAAAAAGAGTGGCACAAGCATTGGAACATGTTCCAAATGCTCTTAACCAAAGCAAGAGAAACACAAGGACATATCCTGGTGTTTTGGAAAGGTATAAGCATTGGAACGTATTCCAAATGCTCTTAACCGAAGAAGGAGAAACATAGGGACATATCCTAGTGTTTCGGAAAGGTATATGCATTGGAACGTATTCCAAATACTCTTAACCAAAGAGGGAGAAACATAGGGACATATCTCGGTGTTTTGGAAAGGTATAAGCATTGGAACGTATTCCAAATGCTCTTAACCGAAGAGGGAGAAACACAGGGAAATATCCTAGTGTTTCGAAAATAAGGAGAAACATAGGGATGTATCCCGGTGTTTTGGAAAGAAGGAGAAACATAGGGACGTATCCCAGTGTTTCGGAAAGAGGGAAAAACATAGAGACGTATCCCGGTGTTTCGGAAAGAATGAGAAACATAGGGACGTATCCCGGTGTTTCGAAAAGAGGGAGAAACATAGGGACGTATCCCGGTGTTTCGGAAAAAGGGAGAAACATAACAATGCAAGTGGAAAGTACGTGACAACGCAAGTGAAGAGGTGTGCATGACAATGCAACCTAAGATGAATTCCAAACACGCTGAAATCGTGTGAGGAAAGGAACACTCTAACCACGCTGAAATCGTGAGAAGAGGGCCGAAAACAACTACCCAGGTGCGCGCACAATGCAACCTGAGATAAAACACGCCCAGGGCCACGTTTCACGCGTCCTGAGATAGCCCCGGTGGACAACGATCCTAAACACTGCACAACGTAAAAGGATAAACGATAGAAGATAACACAAGATGCAAATAAATGCAATAAGTGCGATGATACGATACATGTTACAAGCAATGTAGAGTATGATGTTTAGGGAATGCAATAAACAAACAAAGTGGCGCTTTAGAAAGCACCTCATGGGGTGAGTGGCGGTGAACCGCTCTACTCTGACGGGGATCTCCCCTTCTTGTGTTCATCGAACACTTACCTTTAACTCATAGTTCAAAGGTTCTGAAATGCTGACAAGTACAACACCTGCATATAGAAGCCACATATGCTTTCTTTCCTAATCACATTCACAACTTTCCCTACTCTCTAACGGGGTGACAGACTAGGTTGGCTCAGTACCCAGAATTGAGGCGCATACCCGCTACCTCAACCTATGGGGCTTCCATACAGATTTCAAGCTGGGGATACACCCCTGGGTATTTAAACCAGACTTCAGTCTCGGAAATTCCAAACCTTTGTGTTTTCAGTAACAACCATTCAAACTCTAGTTTCTACGGTCGCAGTTGCTCTCCTAGGAACTCATTGCAAACACAGGCAAGATGTCCCTGACAAGGACTGGTTTTCGGAGGGAGCACTTCTGATCGCCATTTTGGCTTTAAAGCAGTCGACATAGTGTTCTGTTTACTTTGAACGCATACAGACAAAGACACTACTCATTCTCAACATGCACTCATAAACACAAGATTGCCGTTTATTCGCACACATACTCATACACAAGACACTACTCACTCTGAACACATAATTTATAACACAGTATTCTGTTCACTTGGCACACAACTTATAACACTGCTTAATCTGAACACGCAGCTCATTCTGAATATAATGACGGGACTTGCAGAAGTTGAAACAAACTCAGATGCTCCAAATTTTCCCTCTTTTCTTTTGCTTTGCAGTCTGGAACCTATGTAGCTTCGGATAGGTCCTGATTCTACTATTCTCACATGACCTGGGTTAAACCTTGCAATTTTATGAAAGAACAAATCCTATTTTGCACAAATGTGGAGAACGACATAGCATTCCTAGGCACAAAACGATTTATTTTTGAAATTAAATTAAATTAAAAAAAAGTTCTGGACCGGGTATTGAGCCTACGACTGACCACAGTCAAAACGACTTAACAAAGAGAAAATGAAGGTAAACAACCTAAACACGTCGAGAAACACTCGAAACGACTCAAAACAAGAATTGAGACAAAGCAAAAGACACGACACTCAGACGTGCACAGGGAGCCTGTTTCTCTGGGTATTGTTTCCTACCATTTCTCATTTGTCATTCTCACATCACTCAGCCCTCAGGCTCTGTTTTTCTGAAAAAGCCCTTTTCCTCACTTTTTCTCTCAGCGCACATCTCTCTATTCTTCAATCTCTCGTCTTTTCTTTTTATCCCTCCCCTGGGTGGTTGATGGATAAACAAGAAGTTGCGGGCTTTTGCCCCTAGCATTCTGCTATATTCTTCCTCTTCTACTCACAACAGTGAACTTCTGCCACAGAGGGGTTGCGCTACAACTGGGTGTGTAGCCAATCTGTAGCTGATATCGATTGACGATGCTCTGCTGGGGAGTTTGGACGTGATCAGATGTGTCCAGACGAGGGAGTGGAATATCTAGATCCATTCTAGTTCGTGCTTCACACTTGGCTTGATACCTCGTTGCTCAGAGGATGAGATAGCTTTCGGCATTTTGCTGTTAGCTTCAGTTGTGCCCTTTTCTGGCAAGTGGAGTGCCCTTTCTGGCATATAGAGTGCCCTTTCTGGCAAGTGTGGTGACAATGGGGAAAAGACAAAACACCTGACTTAACTGTGCCCCTAGTTCATTATTTCGACCATTTTTTTTTTTTTTGGCTTTCTACTAAAACAATTTTGATCGATATAAGAGTTTGATTAACATGCTTGTTCAATTTTTGATTTGAAATCATGCAAGTTAGGCTATGAGCACTGAAAATTTTCCTTTTTTGGGTCCAAGAAATGGTCCAGTTTTGGAAAAATGGAATAAGTTTTTAGATAATTAGTCAACCTCAGTAAAAATTCTTAAAAACTGTTTTTGCAAATGGCTACTGCTCGACCATTACAGAATTTACTCTTGAGATGCACAACCTCAGATCCAAAACAATGGAAAATTGCCCCTTGTCTAAATGGCACTGCACAGCAACAGAAAGTTGCCCCTTCTTTGAATGGCACCACAGTGCACTGTATGGTAGTGGAAAGTTGCCCCTTGTTTGAATAGCACCGCAGCACACGACAACCAGTCCGCACAATGACAATTACAACCGAATTCTCAGATACAGAGATGACAAAGATGACCAGAACCATCAGATGGACACAGTCGATTTGGAAATGTTCATGGTTGGACTTTAGAATGAAGTTGCCTACGTATCCCAAACATGGAAATCAAGCCTTACATAGTTCCAAGTTAAGGTACACTCTGGTATTAACCTCTCCTTTTACGCTCTAACTTTTGCCAAGGCCGCCCTTCTGGGTTTTCAACCTTGCGAGCTCTGTTTTTCTTTTCATTCTTTTCATTTCTTTTTCTCTTTCTTTTCATTTTTTAGCTCTTTTCATCTTTGCATTTTTCTTTTTTTTTTTTGTTCTTTTTGTTCTTTTTCTTGCTCTAACTTTTGCCAAGGCCGTCCTTTCTGGGTTTTCAACGTTGCGAGCCTCTCAAGGGTAAAAGTGTAGCTTTGTCTATGTCAAATGGTTTTGAGATCTTGAAGCCATCTGGATCTAGGAGAATGGTTGTTGTTCGCTGATGATATAGGAGTCCATCCAATAGGGGTCGAATTTGCCCCTAGTGTTGTGGATAGGAACTTGGTTATCCTTCAGCAATACTTTCTTCTTTCCTCCCTTCTGGGATTTGGCATTCTTGCCGATCTTCGTTAGTTTGAGAATCATCCCAATTTTTGACTCTTTGAGCGCATCTGACATCTTTGCCCCTAGTTCGAGGGGTGCTTCTGATCTAGCTTTGCAAGCTTCTTTTGACAACGTCTGACCTTCTTGTCCCTAGTTCATGGGCTACTTCAAATATGGCCACACAGGCCTCACATTGTGGTCTACCATTGAACATTCTGACTCCAAGTTCAAGGTTTGAAAGCAAAGGGAGTCGAGTCTCGAGGCTGAGAGTGATCCTAGGCTGCACAATCTCAAGAGCGATTCCACACAGGTCTTCGCAAGACCACGCAAAAGATTTTTTGAAATCTTTTAAGAAAGCAACAAATCGCTCGCGCTGAATATAGTGTAGAACCAATCTGGATGAAGCCAGGATCCTTCTCAGTACTCACATTAACAAACATGATCTTATTCATTAATGGGCTTAGCATGCCTCTCTTTCTCTCAATTGATCGAATTTTGCAAATCCAGAGGAATTCCTTCCTCTTTGTTTTCATCACAGTGTTCAAAAAAAGTTTTTTGAAAAACTTAGGTCAATGCAATGATTTCAAGGCACAGAAAAGTAGGTGAAAATGCACTGCCATTCCATTCAAATTTTTTGGCACAACCGGCTCAAAGCCGAAACAAGCGCAAAAGAATGAAGAAACACTGCTGTTTCATTCAGATCTTTTGGTGTAACTAGCCCCACAACACAAACAGACTCAAAAGAGTGGGTACAAAAGACAAACACAAAACAAAATAGTGATGTCCGAAGTAACACCTACGAAATCACCTGACTCCTATACAACAGGACGGACTCGATACAACAAGATAGACCCCAAACAAAAAGACTGACTCAAAACAAAGAGACAGACTCAAAACAACACAACAGAACTGACTCAATACCTAAGCCAGAACGTAAAATAACCAACATTTGTAAATGCTCAAAACAGTGCGTGCCATATGCCACATCTGGAGTAAACTAAGTGCCGCCCGTAGGTGGTTCATCCCCCAATCACGTCACATTATCCGCCAAGCTCACTGATCTAATGCCGATAGACTTTGTGAGACTGGTGCAGTGATGACCTTGTTGTCAATCAAATTTTGTATCTCGTGGTGAAGACGGACGCAACTGTTAGTGTCATGACCGGTTTGTTGATGGAAAGCACAGTACTTAGCCGGGTCATGCTTTGGAGGGAGAGGATCAGGTAGAGGCCGTTGTTCTAACGGTTTCAGATGTCCTTTCCTGAGTAGGACCCCTAGAGCTTTAGACAAAGGCATATAAAGTGGGGTGAAAACCCTCTCACCTCGGGGTAGGTAGTTCGAGGTTCGGGGGTTTGGATTGGGTGTACCAACAAAGGGGGTGGCTATTTTCGAAGTGATGGTAGCCATTCCAACTTCAGAAGATCTTGCAGCTGCATCACCACTAGTGGTCGCATTCAAACTGCGTGTATAACCCTTTTTGGATGACTCCCTTTCATGGTCAATCAGACCTTGTTTCATGGCGTCCTTGATCTGCACCCCGATCTCATGTAGGTTTGCAAAGGTGGGAAGGGGTAAGATGATCATTTTTTGCATCAGCCTGGGTTGGAGGTTGCGCACAACCGTCCTTATCTGGTCTTTGTCGGAAGGCCTTATAGTCACCATCGAGGCCTTTGCTCTCCATCTCGTCACAAACTCAAAAAAACCCTCCTTTGGCTCTTGGCAAGTGACTTTAAGATCACGAGTTGTGACCTCAATCAGTGTGTTGTAGGATTATTGAGCAATGAAGGCCTCAGCTATCTCTTCTCAATTCTGTTGCACAGAGTTCTCCAATTTCGCATACCAGATTACGGCTATCCCAGACATGGTTTGGCCGAATAGTGACAGCTTCTGGGCTGTGGTCAAGCCCATTGGCCTCAGTATATCAAAAAACAGGTGGAGGTGCACCATTGGGTCTCCAGAGCCATCGAAGCGGTCGATATATGGCATCTTGAACCGGTCTGGCAGAGTCATGGTCGAATTGGTGTCTCCATCCTCTATATCCGGGATGGATTTCACGCCTTGAGACTTCTTGAACAGCTTTTCTAGCTTGCTCACTTTTAGCGCCATCGGATCCACTTCGAACTCAAACGGCGTATCCTCCAGGTTGGTCTGTGCTTTGGATAGCTGGGGTAGGATCGGGGGTGGAGCTGGCCCTGTTGGAACGTCCGTATTTTCCTGGACGTTTACGGTCTCCCTGAGTATTGGAACTCTTGGTGGGGGAGGAGCTGGGTGTGAAGCAGACGCTCCGATTTGCTGCTGTAGCTTGGCAATTAACTTTGCCTGTTGGGCCATAACCTAGGCCTGGCGTGCGGCAAATTCTACTTGATAGGCAGCATCCTGCTGCATGGCTTGCATACTTTCCTGGAGCTGACGCATCATATCTTCCATACCTGCCGTATTGTACTGATCTATCTGAACAACTAGTATATCTCTTTCTGTGGTAGACTCAGAAATCTTAGCCCGACTACTCAAGGACCACTGATCTGGCAATCGCTGTACTGATACACTGTGCCTTCCTGACCTCCATCTAATAACCGGGGGTAATGAGTGGAACACTAGTTGTCCTTGGACTGGATCTCTGACCTGACAAAGTCTATCAACACAAGTCCAATGTACCCGGGGGATATTGGAGCCTTCCGAAGTTATAGTTCCACGACTACCTTGCAAAAGAGAAAACAGACAGCATCTCAGCCTGATTTCACTGGAATAGATATGAGCATAGCTAAATGAATGTGCCCTTTACTGAATTCTGCCCAAAATTTTGCCTATAAACTAATACCCTCAGGTAAAACTGATCCCTAGAATACTGATGCCCTCAGGCCTGATACCCATACTTGCAAACTGATACGTGCATTTTTTGTAGAGACACACTCTAAAAGCACATAGCAAGCAAATGAGAGCCAAAACACCCCTATGTTGAGGTAAGGTTTCCCTGTCCTAGTTTTGTCAAGAACTAGGGTTTCACTATGCGCACAGTGGTTTCAAACAGCCTATAATCGGGTAAGCAACCTGTCCTAGCTTGGCATAATCATTGTAGTTTCCGATATGCACTAGGTCGAATGGTCAAAAGGGGTGCTTCGGTAAAAACCGAGGTTTGTGTTCCCGTCGTGGCAGAGCCCGCAACCGGTCAGCCTTATAGCACGCTTCTCAAAGCATGCCACCAGCAAACCGTTCAGGAATAGCATACGGCAAACACGATGTCCTAGGCGCACCAATGCACACGTAATGCAAAGGGACACATAAGTGTAATTAAAACAAGATATCATGAGTTCGAGTCAAATTCTCTAAGTCCCCAGCAGAGTCGCCAGAAATTGTAGATGCGCCCAAATGTCCCGGGCTCCGCGCGCGAAGTGGGCGCGAAAATCCTATTTTGTTCATTGGGCTTACTACAGTTCGGGCTCAATGTCACGGTTCTGAATCTAATCTCGCAAAGTGCAATGCAAGATCGATAAATCACCAAAGAGTCCAAATCCGGCAAATCGTTTTGGAAAACTTATTTTTATAAAGAAGTGCCAAACATGGACTGCTTTGCCAGATACAAAATCGCCACCTAAATATTTTATTTTGGGAGAATTTGAAACCCTGACTCGTGCCTAAGGCCACATGTCCGTCATCACCAAAGTTGCCTCAACTCGGCAATTTGGATATGAGAGGGGAAGGTCATGCAATGAGCACCCCCGCTTGCCCGATCAAAGATCGGCCTGTACTAAGCATGATATCTTATTTTTGAAAACACATGTGCTCTTATTCCGGTTATTAAACCTAGAATTACTATGTGATGCGCACAACATACAAGTATAGACTAGATCGCCTAAGTTGGAACAAAGCATTGCATATTTGTTTGTTTGGAAATGGTTTGAAGTTTGCTACTCGCAAGTAGGCTAAATCGAGGATTTCAACGAATTGTTTCAATTCAAGCAATCCAACCTTCACCCATAAGCATTCAGGCAATTAATCACATAAGCAGTTAGCCTCTTGGCAAGCAAGCTATCATGGCAGCGTTAACACACATGCAAGATACTACAGCATAAACACTTACAGTGTACTCCGAGCCAAAATAGAAAACTAGTTAGAAATCATGCATGATCCTAGTTCATGTTAAGATGGCTAATGCAACACATGCGAAAATGCAACTAAGATAGGCTCGACTATTCTAAGATTTCATGCAAAATGCAACAATTGACACATGTATTTAACTTCGTATTGAAATACAATGCAGTTAGTATGACATGCTGAGCCCGGTGAATGCAAGACAAATAAATGGATGCACACATGTAAGCATAAGGTATGATAAACAAAATATGTCCTAAAACTAACCACCGTAAGTGGTTAAGTAAAAGAAAGAAAGACGTGGGGTTGGAAGGCATGCATCACACATACGCATACTTATTACAAAATTTGCCCTCTCGACGGAGGGTCCGAATGAATAATACAAACCGACTAATTAACTAACTAACAAGATAATTAATTATTACATAATCGAATGAATAACTAGCTACAACTAATTATTACAAAACTTAATTAATTAACAAATTAACTAATTAAATTACATATCCAAATACTAACTAACAAGTAAGCATTAAAATATGTAAACTAGGCTACCTCAGCTCTGCCTTAAAGAAGAAGAGTATGCATGCTCGGTTGTTACCCCGAAAAAGCTCTCCGGTTGCTCTCTTGAGGCTTTGCTTGCAGGGTGTCTTCTAGTGTTTACTGCTGAAACTTACCAAAACACTACCGGGGAGTGCACCAGTGGCCTGCCGGCCATGAGGAGCCTCTGCTGACCCCACTGCCGACCAATGATGCACACTGTTGGCCAAGGTTGAAGGGGGTGCCGGCCACTAGCGTGTTGTAACACCAAGCTGCAACAAAGCACAAAATAAATGAAATGGAGGGTCTCCCAAGGGTATCTACGCACTATGCCACCCCGTATCTCCTCGAAACATTAAGGGAGAGGCATAATCGGATCCAAGACCATCAATCACGCATCTCGATGCATGATGGCCAAAGATCCAACTTGTGCAAATCAATAAATGCATGACAAACAAGACACTAAGACCACAACCTTATCATGAGTGATCAAAGGCAATGGAGACCAAAGGAAGATTGGCTCATTTCATCACTTCAAGTATGAAATGAGCTAATCCACCTTGTGTTCAAACACAACACCGGGTTGAACACAATGCAATGCAACATAGGCATGTAAACAACATGCACGAATCATGCAATGCGACAAGTATGCGACAACATGAAATGCGACAAGCATGCAACAACAACACAATGGAACAAGCATGCAACAACATGCAAAAATGGACTAGCATGTAACAACATGCAAACTAGCAAGCATGCAACAACATGCAAGGATGGACTTAAACCAAAATGGGAAAACCTCAGCCATGCCCAAATTAGTGGCCAAAATGATGAAATAATGGCATGAAAAGTGAGAAAAATGCATGCACATGCAATGGCCCATCACATAGGCATAAGAACACCAACTCTTCAAAGCATTGAAAGAGTGACAAATATGAAGGCATGGAAATGAAACATGAACTAAAATTACATAACATATGATGCCAAATCATTCAAATAGGTCCAGCAATGCATGCTAGTGACTTGGAAACTCAAAGCTAACAAGCTAGAATGCATTATGGCTACACAAAGCATGGCATGCATGGACAAAACAACAAAAATTAAAGCTTAAGCGTGCTAAAAAATGACCAAAAGCTTCTTAGAGTTAAGCCAAAATCATGCTAGAATGACATGTTAAAGCATAATACACATTAGGCAAATTCATGGAATTGCACTACAAGTGCATGGAGCATACAAGGGCCAACCAAACCAAACCTTAACAGAGGTATGACATGGCAAAACATCACAAAAAACATGCTGAAATAGAATCAAATCATGCTAGAAAGGCATGCTACTTCATGAAGCATACAAGACTAGTTTATGAGAAATACACTACAAGTGTATAAAGCATGCAAGGAGTGAGCCCACCAATCAAAATCAGAGTTATAACATGTCCTAAAAGTCACAAAAATATGCTACTTTGTAAGGCTAACAAGGCAAGCAAAGAGGATTTACACTACAAGTGCAATAAGCATGCAAGAGCTGACCAAGACAGCCACAAACAGAGTTATGGTAGGTATGATAAGTCAAAAAAATGAGCCTAAACAAAGCGATAAAGAAATAAAAACACATGCTCATTTGGTTGGCCATCAACACTAGCAAGCAAGACAAGAGGAGGGGGGGACCACCCCCTCCTATTTTGAGCCTCAAAATAGGTTTTTCACCACTGAAATTCCTCTGGAATTCAGTGGTTTTAAGGCCAAAACAAGATGATTTCAAAGGCTTTAAAGGAACGCAAGAAGCTTAGCAAATAAGCCACCAAAGAGGGTGAAACACCCCTAAATCCAAACACACTTTAAACAACCATTTTTAAGCCTTAAAAACAAAGGTTTTTTCAGTTGACAACTAGGCCAAAATCAGCATAAAAAGGTGGCCAAGGTTGTGTACAAAAACAAGCTTAAAAGAGGGAGAAGCTCACCCTTGAAGCACAACAGCAAATAGCCAACAAACAGCCACTTTTCTTGAACCAAAACCACCTTTAGCAGCCCAAAACAAGTTCCAAGGGACCTCAGCCTAATGGTGATCGAGTCTTCATAAGGGTTGATAGGTTGAAAATGGTTGTATGCAAGCCTTCTAGCACGAAAGGGCAAGAGAGAGAGGCTCTATAGAGAGAGGCAGAGATTAAGCTCTGAAAATTGTAGAGAGAGAGAGGGAGTTTAGTGAGAGAAGCTCTCAAACTGCTTAAGAAGTTATCGCCCTTGAATATGATAGATATGGCCTCATTATATAGCAAAAAGAGAGCTTGGTCGAAATATTTGAGCTGGGGGCTTGTGCATAACAGCTGGCGGTAAAAGATCTACAAAAAAATCTAATTTTTGACATTGTTGGCCGGCTGGCCATCATTGGTGACCAGCACTGCATCGTCCATGGCCGGCACCCTTCACCTGTGGTCGGCAGAGAAAATCTACTCTGTAGGTCCAACTTTAAACGGCTATATCTCCTTCATCTGGACTCCTTTTTAGGTCATTCTTGTGTCCAAATTGAAGCCCTGGAAGTAATCTTTCCAATGGTTGCATCCTTGCTTCAAAATTACAACTATGAAAAAAGTTATGCCTATTTTGGTGAAGCCGCTCAGTTTCAATCCTACCCGGATTCATGCCGAACTTCTCCCAAACTTGTTTTCTTCTCTCCTCTCCTCTTTTTTTCAACTCCAAACCCCTAAACAAGGTGTTTTGAAAGATTTTTCAGAGATTTCATCTCTCTTTCATTCGTTTCATTTTTTCCTTTGCTCAGTTTACTGAAAAGCGCAACATTTAACAAAATGCGAGCGTCGGGACATTGTAGGAACTTCTTTTCAAAAATATTTTGGAAGAGAGAATTTTAAGGTCTAAAAACCATTCAAAATAGTTTTAGTCCAAAAATGGGGTATGAAGTTGGGGATTTGACTCTCTCCTTGCTGAAGAAATCGATCCTT
Source organism: Camellia lanceoleosa (assembly GCA_025200525.1). Classification (NCBI taxonomy): domain Eukaryota; kingdom Viridiplantae; phylum Streptophyta; class Magnoliopsida; order Ericales; family Theaceae; genus Camellia; species Camellia lanceoleosa. Next base: position 84,756,085 of record CM045769.1, read on the forward strand.
TGCCCTGCACACCTCTCACCACCAAGTAAACCATTAGTGGTGCCCAAGTCTTAAAGATGGTAAAAAATGGGGTGTTTACAATATGTAGGTGGGCAAGCTGGACGTCAGAGTTAAGAAAGCCTTGAGTCTACCCGAGTCAGCCTTTTGAAGAACTTCCAAGCGAAGTAAACTAGGCTCAGGTGGAGCCATGCTAGTTAAACCCCTTTTTGTTTGTTCAATGGTTTTGTATGTATGTATAATTAGGGTTCTGTATAACTATAAGACATGAATGATTGTACAAATGTGATGAATGTACTTTTGGAGCAAATCCTTGCTTATTATACGAAGCTCTTTTCATATATGCACGGCTCAATGGATAAATGTTATGTTATATTATACTTCTGCTAAGCCTTGTACTTTATATTAAATGGATTATTTGTATGAAGGCCGTATGTAATCTGTGATTAATGGCCGGTCATGACGCCAAACTTATAGGGGCTGGTTTGGGTCGTGACAATGATATTTCGACATGACCCGTAATAAGACAAAAGGCCACTCAGTAGTGGTTTTGAATTTAAGGATAGTTTTTGGGTAGTTTTTGGATAGTTTAGAACTTAAGGATTTTTTATTTTTATTTTTGGGATCATTTTGAATGTTTTGGACGATTTTGAACTTAAGGATAATTTTTTATGTCTAGAAACATAGTTTTTGGATGGTTTGGAATGAATAGATAGTTTTTGGATGTTCAAATTTATAGATAATATTTTTTTTTAGGATGTTTGAAACAATATTTTGGTGGTTGATTGATATATATATATATATATGTTTGTAAAGCTTGTGTGTAACGTTTTTTTTTTTTTTTTTTTTTTTAAATATACATATTCTACGACATTCAAAAAATGTTGTGAAATTTGAGCTATCTACGGCATGCAAAATAGGTCATCGTATTAAATATTTAACGACTAGCAATAAATGCCGTGGTTTGTCCCTTTAATTAACGGCGTGCAAAAGTAGTCATAGAAAAAGTAAAAATGGTGCACAAAATCTACTGTTAAATAGTTTTTAACGGCGTACTATGGCATGCCGTTGAAAGTGAATAACTTTTCATGACTGGTCATAATATGACGTTACGTTGGACGTCATAGTAGGGTTTTTACGGTGTGCGATGCGCACCCCAAAAGCCCTTTTTTGTTGTAGCGAACCCACTTTTTGTTCATTTTCTCTTTTTTCTCTCCCTCCCCTCTTCATGTCTAAAACCCCTAGCCACAAAACCTTTGATTTCACCTCATTACACCAAGGATCCACCTTAGATCATGCAGGATTAGTGAAGGAGTGAAGATATTTCTCCTGATCAATTGAATTGTGAATTCTAAGTTCTTGCTCAAGTCTTCGTTGTTTGCTCACCTTCTTGAGGTAGAGAATTATCTTAACTCTAATCATTTATGATTTCGTTCGATTATGTTGTATTATGGGAAGTTTGGGTTGATTTGAGTTTGAAATCTTTGATTAAAAGATGTTTATGTTCAAAATTGGGGTTTTCACTCAATATTTAGAATGTTTTAAGATATTGATAGGCAATTTGATGATTCATGAATTTGATGATGAAATGAAGAAAACCTCCAATTTTTTTTTAAACCTTAGACTTGGGATTTTGTTTTTAAATAAGGGTTTGAATTAAAATTGTACTTTATGTGGACATTTCAATTAATCTTCTTGAGTATTCATATGTGGAATGGGATTGGTGTTATGATGATGTTGATGAAGGATTTAAGGAAGTTGTTTTAGGTGGAAAATCCGGCAATGTTGAAAGGTTCAATGTACAAATTAGTATATAATTAAAAATTGGTGGCGAGGATGACATGGGGACATGGAAATATATAATTTTTTCATATCGTATTCATTGGACTGATTTTGTGTGATTGAATTGGACTTCAGTTAAGTTACAATATTATGAACTCTTGCATTGCATTGCATCCACAAAGTATTGGATTAAGGGTTGGGTTGCGTAATTGGGTGTGCATAAATTTAGAACATGTTGTGTGTATTGAGGTGCCTAAATTCCCTTCTGTTCTCGGAGGTCGGAGAATGTGGGAATGTCATTGTTATATGGTTATGGTGCCCAATTGCCCTTCCGTGCTTAGCGCCGGTAAATGTGGGGATACGGTTGAATAAATGTGTTCGGTGTCCAATTGCCCCTCCGTGCTCGGTGGCTAGTAAATGAGGGGGTATTTTTTTTAAAATTTAATGGGTGTCCAATTGCCCCTCCTTGCTTGATGACCGGTAAATGTGGAGGTAATTTCAGGAATGTAGAAGGTGTTTAATTGCCCTTTTGTGCTTGGTGGCCAGTAAATGTTTGGCGTATTACGAGGTGTGTTTTGGGATTTCACAAAAACAAAAAAATAAATGTTTTCAAGAATAAGGTCCAACTGTGATCAAGGTCCTTAACCTTGAAATGTGTAAGCCTTTAGGGCAATTTGACAAATATGTATATATATTTTTATATATAGCTTGTGGTACTGTAATGCATGAGATGAATAATTTGTGAGAAATCGATAGGTTTTTGATTTGTAATTCATTATCTTTATTTATCCATAATTTATTAAGGTTATGGAATTAAATGATAATAAGGGATTGGTAATTAATAAAATGACGTTAATTTTCGGGGCGTGACAGGCACGAATATGTATCACGACCTTAGTTGCTAGTTTTGGTGGAGAGATAAAGAGAGATGTAGCCTTGTTTGTTTCGAGCTGCCTTACTTGTCAACAAGTGAAGGTCGAGCATCAACGACCAGCGGGTTTGTTGCAACCCTCACCTATAGCCTAGTGGAAATGGAAATATGTCGCAATGGATTTTATTGTGGGTCTTCCGAGGACTTAACGGGGTAATGATGCAATATGGGTAATAGTCGACCGACTAACCAAATTAGTACACTTTGTACCTATATGCACGAGTGACTTAGTAGATGATCTTGCCAACCTATATGTTAGGGACATAGTTCGACTTCATGGGGTCCTAGTGACTATTGTCACATATAGATATCCTCGTTTTATGGCTCGATTATGGTAGAGCCTACAGGGTGCTTTGGGTAGTAAGTTGATGTTTAGCACTGCCTATCATCCTTAGACTGACGGGCAATATGAGCTCACCATTTAGATTTTAGAGGACAAGCTTCGAGCTTTCATTCTTAATTTTAAAAGATCATAGAAAAGGTATTTGTCTTTGGTGGAATTTACCTGTAATAATAGTTTTCGGGTGAGTATTGGTATGGCTCCTTTTGAGGCCTTGAACGGCCGACCATGTAGATCTCCAATGTGTTGGGCGAGGTAGGTGATGCACCTATGTTAGGTCCAAAATTGGTTCGGGAAACGACGTAGAAGGTTGCGTTTATTCGTAAGAGATTGGTTCCGGCTCAGAGTCATCAGAAGTGCTATGCTGACCATAGGAGGAGGCCTTTGTCTTTTCATTAAGATCTCATAGAGGCGGTGCTTGATGAGGTTTGGGAACAATGGTAAGTTGTCACCTAGATTTATTGGACCTTTTGAGATTCTAAAGCGAATTGGAGAGGCAGCTTATTGTTTGGCCTTGCACCCCAACTATCCGGGGTTCATGACATGTTTTATATTTGTATGCTCTAGAAGTATGAGCCTAATCCTTCACACATGCTAGATTAGATTGAGTTAGAGGTAGATGAGGATGCCTTGTATGAGGAGAGACCGGTTTAGGTTTTAGACACGAGGGATCAAGTTTTGCGGGGTAAAACTATCCCATTAGTTAAGGTGTTGTGGCGACACCATGAAATCGAGAAGGTGACTGTAGACGTCCCCGAACGCCCCGGGAGGATGAATCCCATTCTTTTCTTTTGGGTTTACTACAGGTCGGACTCAATTTGTCACGGTTCTAAATCTAAACCAAAGAGTCCAAATCCGGCAAATCGTTTTGAGAAAAAAACAGATTTTTAGAAAAGAAGTGCCAAACATGGACTGCTTTGCCAGATGCAGAGTCGCCACGTAAATATTTTTTTAATGGGGGAATTTAGGAAACCCTGACTTGGTGCCAAAGGCCACATGTCCGTCATCACCAAAGTTGCCTCGGCTCAGGAACTTGGGTACGATTGGGGAAGGTCAGCTATGAGCACCCCCTCTCGCCCGATCTGAAGATCGGCCTCTACTAATCGTGATATGTCGTTTTGAAAACGTTATGTGTTCTTATTCTGATTAATTAGCCTAGAATTACTATGTGATGCGCACAACACAAAAGTATAGACTAGATCGCCTAATTTGGAACGAAACATTGCATATCCGTTTGTTTATAAATGTTTTGAAATTTGCTACTCGCAAGTAGGCTAAAATACGGATTTCAATGAATTATCCCAATTCAGGTAATCCAACCTTCACCCACAGGCATTCAGGCAGTTTATCACATAAGCATATAACCACATGGTAAGCATGCTGTCATGTTAACATTCACAATCATGTGAGATGCTAAAGCATAAATACTTACAGTGTACTCCGTGCCAAAACAGAAAACTTGTTAGCAAATATGCATGATCCAAGTCCATGTTAAGTGGCTAATGCATCGCATACAAAATGCAATCTAGAGTAGGCTCGGCTAATCTAAGATGGCATATGAAATGTAACAAGTAACACGTATTTCAAGTTAGATTTGGAATACTTATGCAGTTAGTATGATGCGCCGAGCCCGGTGCATGCAATACGAATGGATGAATGCACGCATGCATAACATAAGAATGCTAATTGAGATATGCCCTAAATCTAACCATTGTAAGTGGTTAAATAAAAAGGAAGAAAGACGTGAGGTTTGAAGACATACACACACCCACGCACACTTATTACAACATTGGCCCTCACTTGGAGGGTCCGAATAAATAATACAAGCCACCTAATTAACTAACTCACGAGCTAATTAAATATTACAAAGCCAAATTAATAACTAGCTACAACTAATTATTACACAACTTAATTAATTAACGAATCAATTAACTAATTAATGAATGACAGCAAGCAAATAGGGAAAGTGGTAAATGATGCTATTCCAGCTCTGTTTGAAGAAGGGTGGCATGCATGCTCGCTTCGGTTCCTCGTTTTGGAAGGCCTTCCGGTTGCTCTTTAGAGGCTCTGTTTGCAGGGTGTTTTCCAGTGCTTATTGCTGCAACTTACCAAAACACTGCAGGGGAAGCTACTGGCTGCCGCCATATGAGGAATCGCCGCCAAACATGGCCCATTGCTGGCCAAGGGTGACACACTGCCGGCCATCGATGGCAGCCTGCCGGCCACTAGTGTGCTGGGACACCAAACTGCAATGAAGCACAAAATAGAGGAAAATGAGGGTTTCCCTAGGACATGTATGCACCATGGCACTCCAAATCACCTCAAAACATCAACGGAGAGGCCAAGTCGGATCCACGACCATCAATCACGCATCCTGATGCATGATGGCCAAAGATCCAACTTGTGCAAATCAATATAGAAATGAATGCACAAATACAACAAATAAAGCCTAGAACTCTATCATAAATCATCAAGAGCTTCGGCAACCGAGAATTGAGACACATTCCATCACTTGAAGTATGAAATGCCCATCGTTCCTCGTGCTCGGATTAATACTTAATCCAAGCAATGCAACACATAAGCATGGCAAACATGCAACATGACCTAATTATGCAAACGTGCAAATAGACCAAACATGCAACAAGCATATAAGCATAATGTGAGGCAACAACCTATGACAAAATGCAATATGAACATATGAACATGCAAGGCATGTAAAGCTAAGCAAGTATGCAACAACATACTACATGTAACGAGCATGCGACAACATGGCAAAATAGGCTTACACCAAAGATGGACAACTCTTAACTAGGTCCAAATTAGTAGCCAATAGCGATGAATTAAACCACACAAAACACCCAAACATACAAAATGCGAAAGGTTCACCAAAGGGGCCTAAAAGGGCAACTCTCAAAAGTGCCTAAGGATTGACAAATGTGCAAGTGTAACAACACTATATGCACTGAAATGAGATGATAAATGATGCCAAATCATTCAAATAGCACAAGCAAAGCATGCGAAGATCCTAAGTTATGAAAGCTAGCAAAGAGCAATACAAAGGAGGCATGCAATACATGGCACGAACACATGAACTAATCATGGACATAGTTTAATTAAGCCTAAACAAGGACTTAAACATGCTGGAATGAAGGCTCAAACACCTAGACATGCAAGCATACAAGCTAAGCCTTAAACTAGGCAATAATGCACGACATTCAAAGGCACTTGAAGCATGAATGAAGTGAGAATGTGACAATGGTACATGCTCTGAAACAAAGCATTAAATGATGCCAAATCATCTAAATGTCTCAAAGATAGCATGCATGCGTCACCGAAACACAAAGCTTGCAAGGTCAATTACACTACAGCTATACAAAGCATGCATTCTTTGACTAGGAAGCATAAATACAGGGGCAAGGCAGCCTCAACACATGAACATTTCTAGTTCAAAGCATGGCCAAAAGATGCTAGCATGATGGACTAACATAGCATGCAAGATTGGCTAGTAGGCATGAGTTGTATGACATGTATATGAAGCATATGAAATCTCACCAAACCAGCCAAAATCAGTGAACTAAACATGTGAAAATACCCCCAAATCATCATGGGAATGCAGCCAATGCATGCCAAAATGAGGGGCTTCTTTGGAGGGCCACACAAGGGATTATTAGGCACATGCAAGATGGACATTTAACAAGGCCAAACCAATTCTGGAAATCGCTTAAGAGGGTCCCAAAACCCACTGAAAAGGGCCTGGAACAAGGCCTAGAGGCATGCAAAATGTAGTCTCTTTGGAAGGCCCAAAAGACTACCAAACAAGACAAGAAGAGAGGGGGGTCACCCCCCTCTAATTTTGGCCTTCAAGAACAAAACAAGGCCACTGAAAATCCACTGGATTTCAATGGCTAATTGGCCAAAACAAGGCCGATACAAATGCTCACATGTATGGCTCTAAACATGAAGAGATAAAGCATGCATGGGGGAAGATGACCCCAAAAAGCAAAGAGACCTCAATCAATCTTAAAGAGGAGATCAAAAAAAAACTTTTTCCATTTTATATCAAAACTCAAAAGTGAACACAAATAGGGTTAATCTATCATGCAAAAATGGCCCTAAAAGGAGAGATAAAGCACAAGGGACAGTAGATGGCCCCAAACAGAGGAGAGCCCTTCAACAAAGTTGAAGAGGGGCTCAAAAAAATGCACTTTACAGTTTACATCAAGCCATGAAAATAATCACAAATAAGGCCAAACTATCATACAAGAAAAAGGCCTAAAAGAGGGATAAAGAGACAAGTGGTAGGAGGAGGCCTCAAACAGAAAAGAGTCCCTGATCAAACATGTAGAGGAGCTCAAAATATGATCTTTTTCAGTTCATGACAAAGTCCAAAAATGCTTGCAAGTAAGGCTTATAGATGAAGCAAGAAAGTGCAAGTTTGAGGGAAATAGGCACTTACCCTAGAAGAGTAGCTTTCCAGCAGGTTTTGGTCCAGAATTCTGTGCTTTCAACCTCCTCAAATGGCTTCCAAAGTGCTGGAATGGATGATGGAGGTGTATATGTAGGTGTTGTAGTGCAAAAGTGCAAAGAAATCCAACTCTAAGGCACAAAATACACAAAATATAGAGAGAGACAGATTGTTTTCTCTTCAAAACTCAGAACCTCCACTTAAGGAAGAAGACTCTTCCTTATATAGAACAATGCAAAGCCAAAGCTTCTTGAACAAGCTTTTCAAGGCTTCCATCCCTCCATACACGTGTATGGAGGGGAGCAAATGAAAATTTAGCTGGCTCAAAAGATCTCCCTGGAAACCAGCTAAGATAGAGGGGGTGCATCAAGAATGGCAGAAGTGCACACCGATGGCCGGGGGGCTTCATCAAGGCGGCAGGGGAAAATCCATGGCCGGCAGTGCCATGGCATGGCCGACAGTGCACTATGAGGGCCACTCTAACAGGACCTAGTCAGGGTCCAAAAATGAGGCAGAAAGAATACAAGGTCCAGAAAACTCGAATCGGTTGCTCACGCATGATCGAATCTTTGGGCGAAAGCAATCGAACCAGTTGTTGGGTGTACCTACAAGCACAACCAAGTCTTGAGGATGGTCAAAAATGGGATGTCTACAGTTGCCCCTCTTTCACAGAACTCAGAAGTCACAAAGTGACGGGAGTGAATGTCAAAGCCCACAGACGACCCATTTTTGACAAGGCGAAAGACTCAGACAAACAATTAGTGTAAGCATGCAAAGATACGCCCGAAGGCTGGGGAAAAATGCAAGCAGTATGCAAGATGCAAGGGCATGACTAACAATCATGCCACGGATGCTGTAATGAAGCAAGACATGCAACAGTTTTAAGCAGGTGAACACGCAAAGCTAAACAACACACTTTATTTCTGAAAATAAGCCTCCCCGCTCGAGCGCCACTTTGGCCGCTCGAGAGGACTGTAAAATCCACCAAACTGTTGGAAGGCCGATTTTCCCGCTCGAGCGGGCTTTCCTACGCTTGAGCGGACCAAGCAAAATTTCGAAAATCTGGACTCCCAATTTGAGTTCCCCCAACCACTCTTTTGCAAAACAACTTCAAATTTGGGAGAGTCAAGACCCATAACACTTGAAAAACAACTTAAATTTCCATCTAAACAAAATCTACATGCAACAATACAAGATCAAGCCTGAAATTGAGATGAAGACCATGAGTATACACATACAAGCTTCATTCCTTAACATTTATGGTGATCTCCCCCAAATATAACAAATATAAACATGATACCATGGGGTAATGATACAAACTCAAAGATTGAAGTAGAATCTCATACAACACCTAAATTTGGTGTCAAAGTGACCCCTTGAGGAGAAACCCTCATTAATCAACATGGTTCATACATAATCATAAATTATAAACCTTGAGTTACCATAACAAGAAGGACTTGAACTTACTTTGATTTAAATTCCACAACACCAACAATTTGCCAAGCTCTTTATTGAATTGCTTCTTTCCCCCAATTCTCTTCTCCCCTCTCTCTTTTTTTCTCTTATTTTTCTCTCCCAAAAAAGGGTCTCACGTTTTTGATCTTAGGGCCAAAACAAGACTTGATATATAACAAAATATCAAAGCATATAAGACAAAAATCAATCGTTTTATCATTCCAAAATTGAAATTTCGTAAACATGCCTAATATTACCAGAAAATTATGCTGATCACAGATATATAATTAATTTCGGATAATTAAGCCGTTAAGATGCCCAATTTCTAAGTCAAACGTGTTAATGGTGACAGATAGTTTTCTTGTGAAACAGATAGACTTCTTTTAAACTTGGGATTTACTTACTTAGCCATAATTCCACATGGAAATTCACAATAAGCATATAACTATACAGAATAAGGAAGCCGAAAGTATCCCAGGGTCGTAGACGAGGGTCGGGTTATTACATAAAACATGCTAAAACAATGGCTTACAACCTAAGGCATGTTAAGACAACAACAAGGCATTACATGGCATGTATGCTAACCAAGCATGGTGTACCAAAACCAACATACAACAATGCTATTTCATGGAAAAATAAGCATAAATAACAGCCAAGGCATGGTCAACATGAGGCTTAGCTAGGTGCTCATTAAAGAGGCAAAAATGGCCCTTTTCAAGGACAATAAGGAGAGGGGGTGGCCCTCTCCTTCTTAGGACTTCAAGGCACCATCCTTACCACTGAAATCCCTCAAGATTTCAGTGGTGAGGAGGCCCAAACACCAAAGTCCCAAAGCTCACTCAAAATAGCACAAAATGGAGCCCCTCAAGGCTTAAGAGGGGTCAAACACCTCCAAACCACAAAACACTCTAAACAAACTATTTAGAGGGCCCAAAAATAGAACTTTTTTATATTATACACTAAGCACAAAAACAGTTCTAAGATAGGAAAAAATAGTATGCAAGAATGGGGTAAAAAGGGGTAAGATTGCTACCCTTGAAGAACCTCTTCACAAATGGTGGACCAGCCCCTTCCTTGAGCTCAAGACAGCTCCAAAGCTTCAAGAACAAACCTTTGGCCCTTCAAGAACCAAGAAAAGGTGTAACACTATGTGTTTCTGTGCAATAGTAAGCCTAAACACACACAATACAAGAGAATGAGAGATATAGATATAGGATAGATACAAAACCCTAAACCTAGAACCAGAGCTTCTCTCACAACTTTTCTAACCTTTTTTGTCTAACCCTCAAGCCAAGAGAGGAGGGCTTCTCTTATAGAGAAGCCAATCTTGTAAAGCTTACTCAAGAAGCTAACAAGGAAGCCATCCCTCCATACACGTGTATGGTGGGGAACAAAATGCAAGCCAGCTATATTAAAATATCTGCAAAAGCAGATGAACAGTAGTCGACTGCTCAAAATTGCCATTTTGACAAAATGGACTGCCGACCGGCAACAAAGAATGCCGACCGGTAATATACATTGCCGATGGCAACAAAACACTAGCCGGTGGCCTCTAGCCATGGCCGGTGATGTGTGGGGATGCCTCACAAGGCATTCCCCGCCCCTCCAAGGCAAAACACAAGTGTTTGGTGCAAAAACCAGACACTAAACAGTCGAGTTCGAAGATCCTGAGGCAAGGCGCATAGCCGAGACCTCCGGGAACCCCAAATGAACACAAACATGGATGATCATCGGGTGTTCAAACGGTGATGTCCAAGTCTTGAGGACGGTCAAAAATGGGGTGTCTACAATCACACAAATAATTAGGGAATTAGTGTATAAGTAGCATATAAGAGAGTCTGGTTATTACACTCTTCCCTCCTTTAGGAAGTTTGGTCCCTCATACTTGTCTTGGTCTCATAGCATTATCCAGTCAAATAAAAGTTCTACCAAATCAAAGCAAACAACATTATGCCCCGTCATTCGCAACCAAAGTAAATTTCATTCCAACAGTCTCAATTTGCTTAGGCCTATAGTTAACAGTTTCACTATTACGTATCATGAGCTTCGTAATCTAGGCAATAGAAACAAATATGATAATCATCATTCCGAGCAAAAGTCTATCCATCCAAAAGGAAATGTAGAAATCAAATCCAGATTATACCGAATTTGGCATCATATTCCGAGTTATGAGTAGTCATAACGGTGCAGGTGCTTTCCTAGGGTAAGTATAAATATCCTCCCTGAAAAGCATTTCCTCATGTTAGCTTATAACTCGGTTCCTATCCCTTTTTGTCATTTCAGTTTTCCTATGTTCAAATAATTTCTCTTGTTCTACTGTAACTCTCATTGACCCATCACGATATTTCACCGAAGTCTTAGTTTCAGACGTACATGACATCTCCATAACATAGTCTATTTAGTTAGTTTACTCACATGCAATTCAGAATGAGTGAGTCAGTACATTTCTCATGGGTGGCACACAAGTAAATGATTCACATAGGTGGCATAATTCACCTTTTAAGGCATACATACGCTGTGATGACAAAAAGCGGTAAGTTCGCAAATTCATAAAGTTCATCACGTTTTCACAAAGTTTTCAAAATATAAAATTTAGTTATTTGGTTCACAAAATTGTATAAGCTATTATATCGTTTCAAAGTCATATTTCATAGTGCTAGACAAGGATAGTAAACAAATTCCCAAACTGTTCTTAGTAGTCTATCGAATCTCATAAACTAGTGTGTATGCCATTCTTTTATTCTGTATAAACAAGCGATAGAAAGCAAATTCACAATCAATATCATTAGCCCATTACCAGATTTCAAGAGAAGTCAACACGCATAACCTCTTGTCACAACCATTCATAACACGTTCCAATGTCCCGTTATGTTAAGATCGTCAAATCCATAGATGTGGCTTCCTTGGTGCCTTGATATCTGCTGGTTGCTACGTGTTTTAATCATGTGAAGAGTGTAGGAGAGGACTTGAGAGAAGAACGCAAAAGAGGAGGTGGACCTGTGGTGGTGGAGGTTAGATGGTAGTTTCAATGACAACTTAACGCAACCAACCATTGCCATCGGTTTTCGGTAGCTAATAGATAATGCCAAGGCAACCCACTTTAATCATTTATTCCATTTTTAGCAAAGTAAATGTCACAATATGTGTATAGATTAAGTGGTATGAGTTTTTATTCCTATATTTATGATTAAGATTTCAAGTTTTATGCACTTTTCTATATATTAATTTATTTTATTATATATATTTGAACGTCTTTCAAATTGCTACAATGAATTTTGATTCCTAAATTATTTTTCTACATCGTAACAATTGATTTCCTACACGTTGAAAGCTGTTCCAAATTTCTTTAACAATTGATTTGCCATATGTTAAAGACCGATTCAAACTTTTATAGCAATTGATTTGTTGCACATTAAAAACCGTTCCAAATTTTTATGACAATTGATTTGTCGCACGTTAAAAACCATTCCAAACTTGCATGTTGAAAACCGTTCTAAACTTTTATAACAATTGATTTGTTGCATGTTGAAAACTGTTTTACACTTTCATAACAATTGATTTTCAGCGCATTGAAAACTATTTCAAACTTTTATAACACCTGATTTGTTGCAGGTTGAAAACCGTCCCAACCTTTGATGTTAAAAGTATCCGAAATGTTTATTAATAACTAAATACCAAAACCAGCTCAGTCTGTTTATCATAGACACTTTCAATTACTTTCTTCATATATCTAGATTCTCAAAGAATTTGGCAGGGATCATCCTTGGGTTTCATTGCTTAACATACTAATTAATATTAGTAATTAACATTCTAATATTGTTGCTCTTGTCCTTGATTCTTTTTAAGATAGTTTAAATATTGGATCAGATTATTAAGATCTTGTTGAAGGACAATTCACTTAAACAATGTTCTCTTATTTATTTATTAGGGATGCCTCATGGAAATTGATTAGCTACATAGTTAAGATTTTATTCTTATAATAGTTCAAAGAAGCGTGGAGATGTAAAGGGTTGAAGAAATTTTACATAATGACAATTCCTTGAGAGCACAATAATAGCACATGAATGTGTGCTGCACACATGTAAATAACATGCACGTGTCTACATGTTACATGTGCTGATGTGCAAGCGATGACCTAATGAACTAGTGGGAAAATGTTTTTCATTCTTGTGCAAGTAATTTTAGATGATTTCAGAAAATCTTGAAGGTTGGTAATTTTATTTTTTTTCAATGGTTTTTCAATTCTTTTGTCCTTGTACATATATTTGGAGGAGGAAAGAAACTTGATATTGGATTATCTTCTAACAATGTTGCCTTTTCTCTATGATAAACTTGAACCTATAGAAAGAAGAGAGCAAGGATTAAAGACATGTATAATAATGATGAAGTCATGTTTTCTGTCACGGAGCATGCTCTAGACAACCCATATTGACCGCCCTTATGACTTGGGTGCCTAACACTGAACACTCGATGATTAAATGTTACACTGTGCAATCGTTCGATTCCTTTAGCAAAAGGCTTTGATTTCAAGCTTTAAAACCTACACCTTGCACCCCTTTTGAACCAAAACCTTATTTTTTCTAGCCTAAACACTCAGAGAAGAGCTGGCCAACAAGTGGTCGGTCGTACCCCTTCATGGTCGGCCAGCCGGCCATGTTTAGCGCAGGCAGATATTTTATAGTAGCCAGTTGTCCCCATGTGCATGCCTTGTACTAGTTGTCTCCTTACAGATATTTTCGACGTGAGATGCTATTTTTCTATAAATACAAGACCTCCCCTCATGGTTTGGGGTTAGAAAATTTTGCCGAGAGCCATAACTTGTCCAACACACTTCCCTCATCTCTTGCAATATACATACACTATACATACACCTTCTAAGCTTAGACTTAAGGCTTTTGATGAGGTTCTTGAAGATAATTTCAGCTCCTTGAGAGTGCTCAACTTGTGGTTTGTGAACTAGGAAGCTCTTCCTCTCTTTCAAGGAGTAATCTTTAAGCTCTTTTGCCATCTCTTCTCTCTTTTTTCCTTGTGTTTACTTACTGTTTTCAGAGTGTTTTGAGGCCTGAAATATGTGATTTAAAGTCACAAAAAGATGAGGGGTTAGCCACCCTTCCTTAGGCTTGTTGGTTGGTTGAAATCCCTTGGTTTTATTCCATCTTTGCTCACTTTTTCCACCTCTAAAACTTGATTTTTCAGCACTGTTTTTGTGTTGTTTCAGTACTTTTTAATGTGTTAAATTATGCTTTGAATATTATACTTGGTTTGTTGTAAGTCTTCATGGATTTGGTGTATAGGCCATAACTTCCAATCCATTTGAATTGATAGTCTTTTCTTTTATTTTTTATAGCTTTCATGTACATGTCCACACCATTGTAACCATCCGCCTTTTCATTAGCACTCTGCAATCGCCCTCCTTTCTTTATTTCGTTTGATTAAGAGTTGTATCAAACAAAACATTACCGCTCAAGGCATAAGAAACAGACCTCTCATGCTAAATGGTTTAATCTCGTCGGAGGTTCATTATCAGGGCATTACATCTCTCTTATGCTAAGCACAATCTCTTGTTTGATACCTCCCTTTATCGCCGGGGCATTTACTTCTAAGGGACTAATTTTCTAGTTAGACCCTTGGAAATCATAAAGGAAAGAGTCATTATAGCTCATTATTGAGTTTGGATTTGGAGTCATTATCGCTTGTAAATGAGTTTGATTCTTCCTTTGTAATTTCCCTTATAGAAAAGGGCTTGAAAAGCTTATTTCTCGGGTCAAGTTCTGCTTGTGTAGACACCCCATTTTTGACCAACCTTAAGACTTAGACGTCATTGTTTGTGCACTCGATGATTGTGCATGTTTGTGCTCGTTTTGAGTACCCGAAGTTCTCGACGGAATGCCTTGTCTTTGAGCCTCTAAACCCTCTTTGTTTTGTGCTTGTTTTTGGACTAAACCTTGATGCCTATTGCCTGGAGGGGACAAAGGCCTTGTCGGCCACTTTTCCCCCTTGTCGGCCACTTGAAGTGGTTGGTCGGCTAGGGGAGGTGGCCGGCCGGCCACCTGAAGTGGCCGACGGCCATTTTTCTCCTTTTTTAGATATTTTCTTTGCCAGATGTGCCAGGTATTGATCACTGAATGCCATCTTCATATACATGTATAGAGGGATGAAAGCAAGCTTTTGGCTTGCATTTCTATATAACGGGAGGTCTCTCCCCCATTTGAGAGGTGACAAAAATTTGTGAGCAAATTTCCTCTCTCTCTCTCTCTCTGGAATCCTCTCTCTCTCTCTCTCCCTTTTTTGTGCTTGAAAGTGAGAATTCTCTACACTTTTGTTCTAAAACCCTTGACCAAACATCTTCATTTTAGAGCTGAGGTTCTTTGAGGCCTGCTTTGAGCTCCTAAGGCTGGTTTTAGCTTAGAATTGAGGTTGTTTAAGTGTTATGCTTCAAAGGTATAAGACTTACCTTGTAAGCTTTGTTTTAGTTGCTTGCTTGAAATCTTTTTACACTATTTTTGGCCTGGTTTTCAACTACAAAAAACTTTGATTTTTCAGTCTTAATATGTTGGTTTGAGATCATTTTGTGCAAAGGGGTTGTTTACCCTTTTTGTTGTTTGTTTGTGTGAGCTTTTGTGTCATCTTCTAGAATATTAAAGTCAATTTTTTTGGCCTTATAAACCACTGAAATTTAGAGTTATTTCAATGGTAAAAAGTATGTTTTGAAGTCCAAAATAGGAGGGGGTGGCCTCCCCTCCTTGTGTCTTATTTGCAAGTGTAGATAGCCTAACATATGAGTATGTTTTTCTACCTTTTTGTGACTTGATGTCAGCATGTTTTAGGCTCTGATTTGGCATGATTTAGCACTATTTTGGGCTACTTTGATCATATGAACCATGTTTTGTATAGCTATAGTGCAAATGCCTTCACTAGCTTAGTGTTTTAAAGCCTCTAACATGCCTTGCATGAGTTGTTTGCATGTTATAGCATCATTTTATACATGATTTCAGTGTATATAGCTCTGTCACACTCTCACTTATTTCACTCTTTCATTGCTTTTGAGAGTTGTGTTTTGAGCCTTGTTTGCGAGCCAACACGTGCGCATGTTTTTTTAGTCTTTTATGCTTCGATTTCAGCTTGTTTTAGACACTGTTTTGGCATGTTTTAGCTCTATCCAGAGCTGGTTTGGTCAGTTGAGCTTGATATTGCATGCCTCTAGTGTAGTGCTCTTCACTAGTTTAGTGTTTTTGGCTCTTAACATGTTGTGCATGTGTTGCTTACATGTTGTGGTATCATTTTGCATGCCATATCAGCACTAAAAAATTTGTGACCTCCCTCTATTCTTCACTTTTCATTTTTCTTTGAAAGTGGTCTTAAGCCCCTTGTTAGCTTGAGTGTGAACTTGAGGCTCTCATGCCTAATGGTTTTAACCCTCTCTTGAGGGTTCCTCCTAACCAATAGCATGAGGCCCCTTTCATGCTAGAGGCACTTGTGGCTTAGGCCATCTTTCCAATTAGAGGACTTTCACCTTGGACTTAATCGGTTAAAGGACTAATCGGTAATGTAAAATGTGTAAACAAAATGAACCAAGTAAAACTTGAGCAAGTTAAGCATGTTGTGTTGCATTGCATGTGTTTGGATTGAACGTTAATCCAAGCACAAGAAATGTGGGACGTTTCGTACTCAAAGTGATGAAACGTGTCACATTTCCTAGTCGCGGTCACCCTTGATCATGCATGATAGGGTGGTGGTCCTTTGAGTCTTATTTGTGAATTCATTAAGCTTGTACAAGCTTGACTCTTTGGCCATCATGCATTGAAAATGCTTGATTGGTGGCTTGAGAGCCAAGTGCCATACTCCTTTGAGCTTGAGAAATGATAAGGAGGGTGGCAGTACACACGTTCCTTGAAAAGTGCATTGATTTGCCTCTGTTGCTCTCTTTTGCAGGAAAAACAGGAGTCTGGAAAAAGGGGTGGCCGACCGGCCACTTGAAGTAGCCGACTGGCCACCAATCAATTTTTGTGCAAAAGTGTTCCTGTTTTGGAGCAGAAGCAATCTGGAAATTGGTACGATGTTCAAAGATCAAGGCGAGTGCAAACAGAGGCAACCGATGGCAAGGCGATGGATTTTCGGAAGGAAGTTAACCGAGCATGCATGTCTCCCTTGCCCGCGACGCCACTTAATTGCTTTATTAGCTAGTTGTAGCTAATTAATACATGTGTTATAATTAATTAATTTAATCTGTTTTGTAATATGTTAATTAGTTTAGCATAGCTAGTTATTCAATTGTGTTGTAATAATTAGTTAACTAGAATAGTTAATTAGTTGTTTTGTAATAATTAGCTTAGCTTAGTGTAACTTAGCTTATTTATTTAGACCCTCCTTCGAGAGGACACAATGTTGTAATAAACGTGCGTGTATGTGTGCATATCTTCCAACCCTACGTCTTTCTCCCTTTTATTTATCCGCTTTCGGTGGTTAGATTAGGGCATGTTTTAATTAGCATACCTTATGCTTGCATGTTTGTATCATTCATTTGTCTTGCATGCACTGAGGCTCAGCGTATCATTCAAACTGCATTGTCAATTCAATACTTATTTGAATACGTGTTTCAAAGCATGTTATTAAATTATTGCATTCATATGCCATCTTAGATAGCCGAGCCTATTAATTGCATTATTGCATGTGTTGCATTAGGCATTTTGTATAGTTACGATCATACATATTTCTAACTAGCTTTTGTTTTGGCTTGGAGTACTCTGTAAGTTTTATGCTTTAACATACTTGCATGAGTGTGAGTTTTGCCATGATCGCATGCTTGCCATGAGGCTATCTGCTTAAGTGATTAACTGCATGAATGCCTGTGGATGAAGCTTTATTGCTTGAATTGGAATGATTCAATGATTGTGAGTTTTAAGCCCACTTGAGGGTGGCAAATCCGCGTTTTAGCCCACTTAAGGGTGGCAATTTCAAACCATTTTCGAAAGTAAACATGAGTTGAATTAGTTCCAAATCTTGCGACTCAGTCTATACTTGTATGTGTGTGTCACATAGTAAAGTTAGCTAAAAATCAGAACAAGAACACATGTGTTTATAAAACAACATATCATGATTAGTAGAGGCCAATCTTTTGATCGGGCGAGCGGGGGTGCTCATTTCAAGACCTTCCCCTCTCGTACCTAAGTTCCCAAGCCGAGGCAACTTTAGGATATTTCCAGTTATAAAGTTATGTTCTATGATTTAATTATGATAATATGCAGGAAAATTATCCTTTATTAGGCCACTTCGCAAACTTTTACGAAACTAGGGGCTAAAATGCTATTAACCTAAGTCTCAAGGTTACACATGTAATTATCAAAAATTAGGATCTCTACAACCTATCTCCCTTAAATAAATTTCGTCCTTGAAATTAAATCATACCTCACGTCTCAAATAGTTGTGGATAATTTGCCTGCATCGCGTCTTCACGTTTCCAGATGAACTCTTCAATACCATGGTGGCGCCAGAGTATCTTAAGAAGTTGAATTGTCTTTCCTCGCAAGTTCTTTTCTTGTCTGTCCATAATTTGCTACTGGTCCCTCCTCAAAGGTAACATCTTCACTGAGTTAGATTTCTTCTTAGTTGATGATGTGAGAAGGGTGCATTATGTACTTCCTCAACATAGATACGTGGAAAACATCATGTACTCCAACCAATTACTAGGGTAAAGCCAATTTGTACATAACCTCTCCAATTTTCTAAAGTATCTCGAAGGGTCTGATATATCGAGGTGATAATTTTCTTTTCTTTCCAAAATGAATGATACCTCGACAGGGCTGAATTTTCAAGGCAACATCACCAATAATGAAAGTTAGAGGTCTTCTTTATCCGGATAACTCTTCTGATGATCTTGAGCTGCCACCAATCTTTGTCGAATAAGTTTCACCTTTTTCGTCGTTTCTTGTAAGATCTCTGGGCCTAATAGGCTCACTTCTCTACCTTCGGTCCAACAAACTGGTAATCTGCTGGGTCAATTGTACAGTGCTTTGAATGAAGCCATGCCAATGCTAGCCTGGAAACTGTTGCTGTACGTGAACTCCACCAATGGTAGGTATCACTCCCAACTCCCTTTGAAATCCATCACACAAGCTCTCAACATGTCCTCTAAAGTTTGAATGGTGTGTTCGGACTGTTCATCAGTTTAAGGATGAAAGACGGTACTAAAGCACAATTCGGTCCCTACCGCTTCTTGTAAGCTTCCTCAGAATCGGGAGGTGAAACGCGGGTCCCGGTCTCACACAATTGATACAGGAATTCCGTGTAATCAAACAATTTCTTTAATATAGAGATGACTCGGTGATGTCAAAGTGTGTGAGAGTTTATATGGCAAAAAGTGTGCATTTTTCTTTAAACAGTCAACTATAACCCATATAGCATCATGTCCTCTAGGTGACCTGGGTAGTCTAGTGGCAAAGTCCATTGTTGCATGCTCCCATTTCCATTCTAATATCGAAGAAGGCTAAAGCATCCCTCCAGGTCGCTGGTGTTCTACCTTTACCTGCTAACACGTAAGGCATCTGGCTACGAATTAAGCCACATCTTTCTTTATTCTGTTCCACCAGTATTGGTGTTCTAAGTCTTGGTACATTTTCGTCCCTCCTGGGTGTACTGCGAACATCGAATGATGGAACTTTTTCAAAACTTTCTCTAAGCAACTCATCTTATGGCACAAACATGCTACCTTGATGTCTCAAACTTCTATCCGAGTGAATCGTCCAATCAAGTATATGATCGTCGGATTCTATTCACGCTTTTATGAACGCCACCTCCTGATCATACTTCTATAACTCCATTACCTCGTTCAGTAATTTGGTAGCGGCTTTAGCACCAAGGTATACCTTTTCATCATAAGCTTTCATCTATACTCCAAGCTCATTAAGTGTTCCAACCATGTTCCATTCCTTGAGTGCCAGGCTAACAATAATCCCCCGATTCTTGCAACTTAGGGCATCTGCCACCACATTAGCTTTGCTAGGATAATAAGATACAGTAAAATGGTAATGTTCGAGATATTCCATCCACCGTCTTTGTCTCATCTTCAAGTCCTTCTGTGTGAACAAATAGTTCAAGCTCTTATGATCCATGAAAATCTCAAACTGTTCACCATATTAACGCCATTGCTTTAGCGAAAAACCATCACTGCCAGCTCCAGATCATGTGTCGAATAATTCCTTTCATGCGGTTTCAATTACATGGAGCCGTAAGCCACCACCTTTCCATTTTACACTAACACACAGCCCAGCTCATCCTTAGACACATCGCAATACATTGTATATCTTTCGTCTCGCTCTGAAATGATGAGTATTGGGCACTAGTCAATCTCCTCTTGAGTTCTTCAAAGGATAGTTCACATGCTTCATCACAATCATATTTTACACCTTTTTGCTTTAGACGAGTCATCGACTTGGCCAGTTTAAAAATAATTCTTGAATAAACCATCGGTAATATCCGGCCAACCCTAAGAAATAATGAACTTCAAGTATTGAGGTTGGATGCTTCCAATCTAATACTACTTCTACCTTGGCTGGGTTGTAGACACCCCATTTTTTACCGTCGTCAAGACTCGATTGTGCATGCAAGTACATCCAGCCACAAGTTCGATTGCTCGTCGAGTACTCAACTTTCGTGACGGAACGTCACAGGTTTGAGCTATCCAAACCCTGTTTCCTTTCTGCCCCATTTTTGGACCATGAGTTGGTCCTTTTAGCATGCTCTTCATAGTTCACTGTCGGCCCCTTTTTGGCACTGTCGGCCATGCATTTTCCCCTGCCTGCTATTGATGAAGCCTGTCGGCCATCAATGAGGCATTGCTAGCCACAGCTGATGGCCGGCAGAACACTTTGTCTCAGCAGATTTCACTCCAGACCTTTTGAGCCATCTGGTTTTCACTCATCTCTCCTCCATACATGTATGGAGGCATGAGGCCCTTTCCAAGCTTATTGAACAAGATTTGCTTAGCATTCTTCTATATAAAGAGAGGCCCCTCCTCCCTTACAGAGGTTCAGCACATTTTGAAGAGATATATCTCTATATATATATATATTTCTCTCTCTATATATATTGTTGTTGGTTTTGTGCCTTAAAGTCCATTTGCTTCTCACTTTTGCACTACAACACATAGTGATACACCACCACCTTTGGGCTGAGGTTCTTGGGTGTGTTATTTGAGCTTTGAAAGTTGGTTTTTGGCCTCAGAGGTTACTGGTTTCGAAGTTGAACTTCAAGGGTGAGTATATTCCCCTTTTAAGCCTTTGTTCGTATCTCATTTTGGCCATCCTTGCATATTGTTTTAGGCCTTTCTTTCAACTAATAAAAGTTCTGTATTTAAGTGCTTTTGGTGATTGTTTAAGGTCTCTTTGGTGTTAAGGGTGTACAACCCTCTTGTGTGCCTTGTTTGGCCTTGTTTTGTGCCATGCTTTAAGGCCTTTGGGTTAGTCTTTGTTTGGCCTTTTAGCCACTAAAATCCAGTGGATTTTCAGTGGTAGGCATGTGGTTTTGAGGCCTCAAATCAGAGGGGGGTGACCCCCTCTCTTTTTGTTTTATTTGCTTGAGTTATTGACCTATCAAAGGAGTGTGTATCCCTTTACTTTTGAGGCTTAGTTCAGGCACTTTTTTGCGACTTTTAGGACCTGCCTTAACTCTGTCCATGGCTGGTTTGGTGACCTTAGGCATGCTTCTTGTATGTGTAGTGTAATCCTATTTGTGGCTCATCAAAGTAGCATGTCTTGCTAGCATTTATTGGCTCCATTTTAGTAAGTTTTTTTATCATCATTTGACATGTCATAACTCTGATTTGGGTTGGTTTGGTTGTCTCTTGAGTGGCTCATGTACTTGTAGTGCAAATCTTGTTTACTAGCCTTGTATGCATGTTGTTTTGGCTCATCATTCTAGCATATTTTGGCTATGCTCCAGCATGATTTTATTCATATTTTGGGTTGTTCTAGGTCTATTTTGGGCTTCCATGGTCATATCACTCATGTTCTGTATAGCTATAGTGTAAATGGTTTGGCTAGCCTTGAGTTTTGAGGCCCCTACCATGCCATACTTGTGATGTTTGCATGCTTTGCCATCATTTGAAATATCATATCAGTGCATATTTCATGGTCATACACTTGTGCTTGTCACTCTTTTAATGCCTTGGAGGTTTGGCTCTTTACGCCTCAAGAATGAATTATTGTGCATGCCATCAAGCCTAGGCCTTTGGGTCATCATATCATTGCATTTTTTATCTTGTTGTATCATGATGTAACTCTATTTTACATTGTCCAAGTCATGCCATGTTTGGTTTTAATGGGTGTAGTGTAATCCCCCCTTTTGTAGCCTTGTATGCTTCATGTTATTGGCCTTTTGTTCTAGCTTGTATTGGCTAGGTTCAAGCATGTTTTTAGTCTCACCTCGACCTGCCTTGGGACTATTTTGGATGCCCCTGTCCCTTTGAGGCTTGCTTTGTATAGCCATGGCTTAAGTCCCTTTGCTAGTTTCTAGCTTTGAACTTTCTTGTATGATATGCTTGTCTCGCTAGGGTGGTTTGGCACCATTCCATGCATGTTTTCAGAACTTATGATGGTGTCACATATCCATGCTTGTCACTCTTTAAGTGTGCTTAAGAGTTACATCTTTGTGCCTTAATCCTTGAGCCAATTGGCATGCATGCTTGTCTTGCCTTTTCATACTTTTGATACCACCATTTCAACACTAATGGCCACTGTTTTGGGTATGGTTGAGGTCTATCCATTTTGGTTTAAGTCCATTGAGCATTGTGTATGCCATGTAGTTCATCACATTATGTATGCCATGTTGTATCATTGCATTTGTGTATGCCATGTTCATAGCATTGTGTATGCTAGTTGTTGTTCTTAGCATTGTGCATTGTGCATTGTGCATGCCATTAGCCTTGTTAGGTTGTCCATGTTGCATTGCATGTTTGCATGCTTGGTACCTTGCATGTTTGCATGCTTGAGATGTTTTGCATACTTGCATGCTTGAGTCGTAGTGTGTTGCATGCATCGCATTGTGTTTGGCTCGGGTTTTAAGCCAAACACGAGAAACGAGGGACGTTTCATACTTAAAGTGATGAAACGTGCCTCAATTCTCGGTCGCCGACGCTCTTGACAATGCATGATAGAGTTCTAGGCTTTTATGTGTTTTTGTGCATTTATTTTACATTGAATTGCACAAGTTGGATCTTTGACCATCATGCATCGAGATGCGTGATTGATAGTCTTGGATCCGATTATGCCTCTCCCTTGATGTTTTGAGGTGATATGGGGTGGCATAGTGCGTACATATTCTTGGGAGACCCTCCCTTTCCTCTGTTTTGTGCTCTACTGCAGCTTGGTGTCACAGCACACCAGTGGCCGGTAGCCTTTCATTGTTGGCCGGCACCCCCCTCATCCTTGGCCGGTAGAATGCATCCTTGGTCGGCAGTGGGGTTGGTAGTAGCTCTTCGTGGCCGGCAGGCCTGGTGCACTCCTCAGCACTGTTTTGGTGAGATCCAGCAGTTAGTTCTCAAGGACACCCTGCAGACAGAGCCTCTAGAGAGCATTTGGAGAGCTTTTCGGGACAGCAGCCGAGCATGCATACTCTTATCCTTCAACCAGAGCTGGAGCAGCTTAGTTTAAAGCTTTATTTGTTATTTAGCTTGAATTTGTAACTTAATTGATTTTGTTTAATTAGTTAAGTTTTGTAATAATTAATTAATTTGTTAATTAGTTAATTGTTGTAATAATTAGTTATAGCTAGTTATTCAATTTGGTTGTGTAATAATTAGTCTAATTAGATTATTAGATTAGTTGGTTAGCTTAGCGTAGCTAGCTTAGCGTATTCATTCGGACCCTCCATCGAGAGGGCACATTGTTGTAATAAGTGTACGTGCGTGTGTGTATGTCTTCCAACCCCACATCTTTCTCCCTTTTACTTACCTGCTTTTGATGGTTAGTTTTAGAGCATGTTTCAATTAGCATCCTTATGCTTGCATGTTTGTATCCATTCATCTGTATTGCATGCACCGGGCTCGGTGCATCATACTAACTGTATTGTATTTCAATACCGATTTGAATACATGATTATCAAGTGTAGCATTCACATGCCATTTTAGAATAGCCGAGCCTATTTCTAATTGCATTTTGCATGTGTTGCATTAGCCATTTTAACATAGCTAGGATCATGCATGATTTCTAACTAGCTATTGTTTTGGCTCGGAGTACTAGATAAGCTTTTATGCGTTAGCATCTTGCATGAGTGTGAGTGTTGCCATGAAAGTATGCTTGCCATGAAGCTAACTGCTTATGTGATATAACTGCTTGAATGCATGTAGGTGAAGGTTGGATTGCTTGAATTGGAACAATTCATTTAAATCCTTGATTTAGCCTACTTGCGAGTAGCAAACTTCAACCCGTTTTCAAAACAAATGAATATGCAACGTTTTGTTCCAACTTAGGCGATCTAGTCTATACTTGTATGCTGTGCGCATCACGTAGTAAACTAGCTAATAAACCGGAATAAGAACACATGTGTTTTTAAAAACAAAATATCATGCTTAGTACAAGCCGATCATTTGATCGGGCGAGCAGGGGTGCTCATTGCATGACCTTCCCCTCTCGTACCCAAGTTCCCGAGCCGAGGCAACTTTGGTGATGACGGACACGTGGCCTTAGGCATGAGTCAGGGTTTCCTAAATCCCCCAAAACAAAATATTTCGGTAGTGACTCCATATCTGGCAAAGCAATCCATGTTTGTCACTTCTTTATAAAAATCAGTTTTCCAAAACGATTTGCTGGATTTCGAATCTTTGGTGATTTATCGGTCTTGCATTGCACTTTGCGAGATTAGATTCAGAACCGTGACATTGAGTTCGAACTGTAGTAAGCCCAATGAACAAAACAGGATTTTCATGCCTGTTTCGTGCGCGGAGCCCCGGGACGTTCGGGCACGTCTACACGGGTCCACTCCAATCCCATGCTTAGATACTACATGTCCCAAATTTGACTTACTTTAACTAGAACTAGCAGCAAGTTGATTATGCCACTGCATTGTCGTGCTCGAACCCTCCTTTCTATCCCCCTTAAATTGGAAACACCTCCCATCAGGTGTGTAAGTCGTCACCCTCTTCTGGTAGCAATCAATCACCATTCAGTGGGAAAATAGCCATTCCATGCCTAAGATTATGTCAAAATCGAACATGTCCCTGACCACAAGGTCGCAAATCAAGTGTAAACCTGACACTTTTAATTCGCACTGACACTTCCTCCCAAAGGTGATGTGATACTTAAAGTAGTTTTTTAAAGGTTCACATGTAAGACCTAACGATTTAACACATGATATTTTTATAAAAAAAAAAAAATGGTGTGCCACAATCGAATAGAGCGTGAACCCAAGAATTATAGAGTACGATGTTACCTCTAATTACTAATGGGTCTTCGTCCTCTTCCTTTTGATCGTAGGGTCTAGCTCCCATTCAAACTTTCTTGCATTTTCCCTCTCAATTCGCCCAGTTGTTCCAAAATTTGGTTTCCAATGTGGCTCAAGATTTTAGCTATGGGTATTGGTCCATTCTCAGGGTTTCAATTACATGATACTTCATCCTTATTGCGTTATTACTCACGAGCTCGTGTGTTATCGCTTGTCTCGGTGTAGCCACCAGCTCGAGTGTGGTTCACTATTTTTTTTTCTTTTTGTTCATAGTACGGGGGGAGGCATAAGTTGGAGTCTAATTATAGAGGCAATTCTGAAGGGTAATCAACTAATCTTAAAGTTATGGTTTAATTATCCTACGGTGTTTAGAACGAATAAGATCAAGTAGTAAATAACAAATATAAGGAAGCACACAACACAACTTCACATATATACATACAGGCAAAATAATAACTACAAGATTGTGAAAACTGGATTAATAAAAGGAATACAAAGTGGAGATGGAAGAATATTATAGTAATTGCATCAATTAATACAAGGATCATCTAAAATATAGATGGATTATGATTTACGACTTTCGTGGTCAAGGTTATAGAGATAGTGACTAAGTCAGATATTTAACTTGAAACTGCGTTGGCCATCCGGCTTTCAAACTGAATATCCAAGATTCGTCACCGAATAAAGAAATTGTAATTTTCAGAAAAATTCTCGTACAAGATGGCATAATCAAGGCTCAAGGTTGCAAATGATATAATTGAAAAATATAAAGTAAAACCAAATGGTAATGACTTAATCTTGAAGTGAACGACATCAAACAATGTTACAAATATGGAATGAGGGTATGACAATCGATAGAAGACTCGTAGAAATAACAGTATCCCCTACTTCTATATTGTATCTAATATTCAACACGTTGCCCTATTCAAAGTTAAAACTGTTTCCCTTCATAGGTGATCGTCAAATTGTTTGAAGTCAAAACGCGTGTGTAAGGGTTGAACCTAAGCTCTGATACCATTCTGTAACGCCCCAACTTTCGGACCGTTAAATACGTACAATAATATAACACAAGTAGGATAGATAACCAAAAACATCTTAATATACATATATAACCAGAGTTAATATCACAAATAATTCGTTTATGTTCCATTATAGGATTACCAAAACATTGCCAAACCAAAAGTAAAAAAAAAAAAAAAAAATAAAAAAACTACAGAAAACTAGTCTAAGTCTTCATATGAACCACAGCTCCAACACTTCATCTTATTTGCCTTCGAAATAACCTTCACCATTGTAAACTGCTTCATCACCTGGCATGACATACCATGAGCTTGGAATGCCCAGTAAAAGCACACACACCCCCATTTCTTCTATCAACCAACCAACCATACATAGAACAAATTGGGTAACATAACATATAATATTACAACAAGGTTCTATGAATTAGTAGTTAGACTAGGCATCTAGAATCCCGCAAAGAGATCCTTCTACCCAACCACA
Organism: Camellia lanceoleosa; assembly: GCA_025200525.1. NCBI lineage: Eukaryota > Viridiplantae > Streptophyta > Magnoliopsida > Ericales > Theaceae > Camellia > Camellia lanceoleosa. Next base: position 84,782,989 of record CM045769.1, read on the forward strand.
AGGATTGAACACAAGACTATTCAAAACTCCCCCTTTTGCTACTTTGCAGACCTTACCACCTATGCCCATCTCCCGGTTATTTACCGATCAGTGACATTGATGGACCTCAAAAGGGACGGCCAAACAAGTGGGCTCGCTTACACCCAAATCGTGTCTAGGGCTTGCTTACACCCTACACATAGCATACCAAATCGTGCCTAGGGCTCACTTACACCCTGCACATACCATACAAAAGGGCATGCTTATACCCTGAAACTATCGCATAGAGTCTGAATACATCCGTGTCAACCTAGGGGCTCGCTTAGACCGCTTGTGCAAGACTTAACTCATTTGGTTTTAATCCCCTCATAATTCATGTCATCCATATGTATAAATTATTTCACAACACTAATGTGAACGTCACCCATTGCCAACCCCTTATCATTTCCCGTTTATTAGATCTTTTGCCAAGCAAGTTAGTCACATTCGGTAATTCGGTAATATAAAAAAGCATGAGACAAACATAAGAGAGGAAATCTAGCCCCTGATAATCATACACAAGTATGGCAAGGCAAGCAAATAACATTAGGTATGCTTTGAAATACTTAGAGACAAATAACACAATAAAACACCATTTTCAGCACTGTTCAGTTCTGCAGGGCTAACAAGAATGCTTTGGTAAAAATACTTCCAGGTCAAATTAGGGGTTGAAATTGCACAGAAACAATAATAAACTTGTCTAGTTTCAATTCCAATTCTCTGAATTTACACAGCATCTCCAGAAATTCATTTACAAGCTATATTCGAAAATCTGTCCAGATTTGTCACCCTTTGGGAAAACTAGCTTTCCTCTCAATCTACCCAATGATTTTCACCCAAATAAATTCTGTTGGAAAGAGGACTCAGAATTCTAAATTTTTGTAGAAGAACCAACATGAGATCATTTTTCTGGAATTTTATAAAATTGAAAGAAGTGGACTGTTTTTCAGAAACTTAGGACCAGATTTTTAAACACAATATCCAAGCCCTAAAATCACACAAGGAGGGACTAATAAAATTATCACAAGCTCCAAACACACCAAATATACTACATTAAATTCAGATTTGAGAAATAAATAGGTTTGATATTTCTTTTAAATTAGAGAAGTTGCAACAGTGCATAATTTGACAAATTTGTAGGCAAAGTCACTAAATCAAACCCACACTTTCATACACATCAAAAACCCTATATACCATTAATATGCAACACAAGAGGGCATCTAGACAATAGGATGAGATAGGGGAAAGAATTGGAGAAGACATGGAAGGGACCTTGACTCAAGAAGGCATCCTTTTCTTCCTTTTCTTTTTTTCTTCTTCTCTACTTCTCTCTAATCATACTCTTCTTCTCTCACCCTCTCCTTGGCTGCTGATATATGTGTGTGTGTGGAATTGAGACAAGGCTCTCAATTTATAGGAATTAAGCTTGGGTCCTAGCTTAATGACTAAGAAAGGCATAAATATCTAGATATTTTTTATTTTGTTTTTCAACCAATTTTCCACCAAAATATTATTTATAACCCCTATGTACATATTCAAATAAATAATAATATTCTATTCAAGTAAATAATAAATGAAAGAATAACAAAAACAAAAACAAAAACAAAATTAAAAATAAAAATAAAATGTATGAATTAATTTATAAACTAGGAGGTAAATAAATAAAAATCAAGTTTTAGGGTATTTCCAATTATAAAGTTGTGTTCTATGATTTAATTATGATAATATATAGGAAAATTATCCTTTATTGGGCCACTTCGCAAACTTTTACGAAACTATGGGCTAAAATGCTATTAACCTAAGTCTCAGGGTTACATATGTAATTACCAAAAATTAGGATCTCTGCACTTTGGGCTGGGCTATGTGCCCATCAAAGAAGACTGAAGAAGGAAATGAGAAGAGATGAGAGGAAGGGCCAAGACCAAGTGAGCCGGGAAACATTACAAGCTGGTTTGCGGGCCAATCTAGGGAACGTTGAATGGGCGCTTTGTCAGAGAATGAGAGGATTTCCCTTTTTGCGGCTTTCTTGAGCCTTGGGTGGATTCCTCAACTAAAAAGTGTTTCCTGGGTTTCGAAATCTTCTTCGACCACCAACTTTAAGACAGTGATAAAGAGGAGGTTGATTCAAGTATCGAAGCCATCTAAAGTAAAGATGACGATTCAAATAGCAGTGAGGTTGGAGTAGAAGCAGCATGGGCAGATCTCTTGATAGATCCTGAGGCCAGTATGAAGAACTTGAGGGATACCTTTATTGTTTCTATGATCGGAGAGGAACCAGCTGTGGACTTCACCAGTTGCATTCTGGATACGTTGGGGGTGCCAGGCCTCACTGGACAGTTGGAGAAGGGCTTTATTGCCAATTCTGAATAGGATGATGAGCCTGAGTCTAATTCCACCAAGTCTGTTAAGTCGGAGTAAGATTCGAGTCTGTCTGAGAAGTTTGAGTCTGGCACTTCCGGGGGTGGTAACCCGAGTGCCAACATCCTGTCGAGGTCTTTTATTAGTTTTTCTTTTGAGTCAACTATAACAGAGGACCTAGACTTTATCAATGAGAATGTAGCAGACTTTACCTACTTATCTGTGCCTTTAGTTTGCTGCATGGACATTGATTTTCAAAATTTTGACTTAAACGAAGATGAAGAAATTCCTTGGGCTTTGAAAAATTTGATTGACCAAGAGGAGGAGAGGCTTGCTAAACCTTACATAGATGAGATCATTGCAGTTAACGTGGGTACTGAGAAAGATCCATGCTTAGTCCAGATCAAGTCTATGTTGTCTTCGGAGGAACGTGAGCGTTTAATCATTTTATTAAAAGATTTCAAAGATGTTTTTGCATGGTCTGTAGACACCCCATTTTTAACCGTCCTCAAGACTTGGACGTCATCGTTTGAACACTCAATGATCATCCATGCTCGTGTTCATTTTGAGTTCCTGAAGGTCTCGGCTGTGCGCCTTGCCTTGGAGCCTCTCAACTTGTCTGTTTTGTGCTTGGTTGTGGACCAAGATCTTGTGGATTTGTTTCTGAGGAGAGGGAGTGGCCTGCTGGCTAGCCCTACAACCCATCGGCCAGGCCCTGTGCCCATCGGCCATGCCCTCTTTCCATCGGCCATTAGTGGTGGCCAGTCGGCACCACTGATGGCCAGTCGGCACCTTTAATGGCCGGTCGGCCATATTTGTTGGCCGAGACCCCTTTTTCTACTTTTGCAGGTATTTTTCTTCCAACTGGTGCCAGCTGTTGATCACTTTGCGTATCCTCCATACACGTGTATGGATGGATTCAAACAAGTTCTAGCTTGTCAAGGAAGCTTTAGCTGGTGTTTTTCTATATAAGAGGAGGCCCTCTCCCTTCTCCAGGGTTCTGAAATTTGGCATTAGGGCTATACATATCCCTCTCTCTATATATTTGCACTTGTTTGTGCTCAAAAGTGTCATTTCTTCACACTTTTGCACACAAACACCTAGTGAAACACCTTCACTATTGAGCTGAGGTTCTTGGAGGTTGCATTTGAGTGGTTTTAGCTTGGTTTTTGCCTCTGAAGTTGCTGTTCTAAAGTTGTTCCTCAAGGGTGAGTCTTTGTCCTCTTGAAGGCTTTGTTGTAGTTGCTTATTTAGCCATCTTTGCATGCTTCTTTTGGCTTAACTTTCAACTGTAAAAACTTCTATTTTCAAGTGCTTAAAGTGTTTGTTTGAGGCCTCTTTGGTGTTGGGGGTGGTCTACCCCCTTTTGTGCCTTATTTGGCCTTGTTTTGTGCCATCACTTTAGGCCTTTGAGATCACCTTTGTTTGGTCTCTTCACCACTGAATTCCAAAGGAATTTTAGTGGTGGAAAGTGTGTTTTGAGGCCCTAAATAAGAGGGGGTCATCCCCTCTCCTTGTGTCTTGGTTGCTTGCCTTGTTGGCCTCATGTTTGAGCTTGTTTTTCTAGTAAGTGTTGGCTTGTTCTTAGCCTATTTTTGGCCCCATTCCAGCATGGCATAACTCTGTTTTGGCTTGGTTTGGTCACCCCATGCATGCTTTCTACACTTGTAGTGTAATCTTGCCATTTAGCCTTGTGTGCTCAATGCTTTGATCCATCATGCTAGCCTATTTTGGTCCTATCTCAGCATGTTTTTGGTGTTATTTTAGCATGCTATATCTTTGTTTTTGGTCGGTTTGATTGCCTCTTGCATGCTTCACACCCTTGTAGTGCAATCCTCCTTATAGCCTTAACATGCATCATGCTTTGGACCATCATTCTAGCATGTTTTTGGCTCCACTCCAGCAAGCTTTTACTTATGTTTTTCCATGCTTAAGCTCTGTTTCATGTGCTTTTGGTCATGCATGCTGTGCTTTGTATAGCCATAGTGCAATCTTACTCACTAGCTTGGTGTTTTGAGTCCACTAACATGCATTGCTTGGGCTATTTGCATGATTTAGCCTCATTTGATATATGATTTCAGTGCATGAAATGTGGTCATACTCTCCCATGCTTCACTCTTTCAATGCTTTTGGAAGGTTATGCTTTGTGCCTCAATCATGAGCCAATTAGCATGCATGCTTGCCTAAGCTTTTGGGATATCATCTCAATGTGTTTTTGGTCTTATTTTGCCATGATACAACTTTGTTTTTGGTTGGTTAGAGCATCCCTCATTTGCTTCTTACACTTGTAGTGTAATCATGTTCATTAGCCTTGCATGCGTCATGTTTTATGCACCCTCATTCTAGCATTTGTTGGCTATGTTCAAGCATTTTTCTAGCATTGTTTTGACCTGCCTTGAAACTGTTTTGTGTCATCTTAGCCCTTTGGGGTTTGCTTGATATGGCTATGGTACAAGTATCCTAGCTAGTCTTGAGCTTTGAGCCTCCTAGCACGCTTTCTTTGTGATATGTGCACGATTTGGTATCATTTCTTAGATGATTTCAATGCATATAGTGTAGCTACACTCCCACATTTGTCACTTCTTAATTGTGTTGGAGAGTTGTGCTTCTATGCTTTGTGTGTGAGCCATTGCATGAGCACCATCATCTTGTCTTTCATGCTACCATTTCAGAGTGTTTTGGCCACTGTTTTGGAATGCATGAGCTCTGTCTTGGGCTGGTTTGGTTCATTGAGTATTGCATTACATAGCCCTTGTGTAGTGTCCTTCACTAGTTTCAATGCTTAGGGACTTTAACTTGCCATGCTCATGTTGTTTGCATGTTGTTGCATTGCATTATGTATGCATGTTATTGCATTGCATGGTGTTTGGCATGTTGTTGCATTGCATTGTGTTTGGATTAGATGTTAATCCAAACACGAGAAACAAGGAGCGTTTCATACTTGAAGTAATGAAATGTACCTCATTTCTCGGTCGCCGACCCTCTTGATCAAGCATGATAGAGGTGGAGGCCCTTATGTGTTATTTCTGCATTCATTGACATGGAATTGTGTAAACTTGGCTTCTCGGCCATCGTGCATTGCGATGCTCGGTTGGTGGCCTGAGAGTCGAGTACCGCACTCCCTTGAGCTTAAGAAATGATAGGGAGGGTGGTTGTGCACACATTCCTTGCAAATACACTACCATGCCTCTGTTTGTGCTCTATTGTAGCAAAAGGAGAAATTGCAGGAAACAGTGGCCGACCGACCACCAAATCTGTCGGCCGGCCACCAAAAGCTGTCGATTGGCTATCAACTTTGGCCGATGGCCATCCCTCTTGGCCGACCATCCCTCAGCGTGTTCCTAAGGTGGGTCAGAATTTTTAGAAGTACAAAAGGTGTGCAAACAGAGGCATCTTGAGGCACGGTAGTAGATTTTCAAGCGAAGCCGACCGAGCACGCATATCCCCCTCGCTTCCCGAGGCCATTTGTTTAAATTGCTTAGCTAAACTAGTTCATTAGCTTAGTTATTTTGTAATTAATTAGTTAAGTGTTTAATTAATTAATTTGGTTTGTACTTAATTAACTTAGAATAGTTAGTTGATTCAATTCGGTTTGTAATAATTAATTAGCTAAGTTAGTTAATTAGTTGATTTGTAATAATTAGTTTAATTAGCGTACCTAGTTAGCTAAATTCATTCGGACCCTCCGTCGAGAGGGCACATTGTTGTAATAAGCGTGCGTGTGTGTGATGCATGTCTTCCAACCCCATTTCTTTCTCCCTTTTACTTATCAGCTTTCGATGGTTAGTTTAGGGCATGTTTCAATTAGCATACTTATGTTTTGCATGCGTGCATGATTTATTCGTCTTGCATGCACCGGGCTCAGTGCATCATACAAACTGCATTGTATTTCAATACACTTTCTTGAATACGTGTTTCAAAGCATGTTATCAAGTGTTGCATTCATATGCCATCTAGGAATAGTCGAGCCTACTTAGTTGCATTTTGCATGTGTTGCATTAGGCATTGTTGACATAGCTAGGATCATGCATTGATTACTAACTAGCTTCTTTGGCTCGGAGTACACTGTGAGTGTTTTTGCTTTAGCATCCTTGCATGTGTGTAAGTGACTGCCATGATAGCATGCTTGCCATAACGCTGTTTGCTTATGTGTTTAACTGTTTGAATCCCTGTGGGTGAAGGCTTGATTGCCTGGATTGGAAGGACTCGATGATTGTGAGTTTTAAGCCCACTTGAAGTGGCAAAATCATGTTTTTTTAAGCCCACCTTGTTTGGTGGAAAATCCGCGTCTTAGCCTACCTGCGAGTAGCACTTTCAAACCACTTTCAAAAACAAACATGAGTTGTTTTGTTCTAAGTCGTGTGATTAAGTCTATACTTGTATGTTGTGTGCATCACATAGTAAGGTTAGCTAATAAACCGGAATAAGAATACATGTGTTTTCAAAAACAACATATCATGTTTAGTGGAGGCCAATCCTTTGATCGAGAGAGTGGGGGTGCTCATTTCATGACCTTCCCCCCTCGTACCCAAGTTCCCGAGCTGAGGCAACTTTGGTGATGACGGACACGTGGCCTTTGGCACAAGACAGGGTTTCCTAAATTTCTCAAAACAAAATATTTAGGTGGCGACTCTGAAATCTGGCAAAGCAGTCCATGTTTGGCGCTTTTTGATTAAAATCGATTTTCCAAAACGATTTGCCGGATTTGGACTCTTTGGTGATTTATCAGTCTCACATTGCACTTTGTGAGATTATATTCAGAACCGTGACAGGAATCCGAACTGTAGTAGCATGAACCATAATTCGCGCCCTCGCGCGCGGAGCGGAGTTCGGGCGGTCTACATGGTCTTACAAAGACATGTCTGGACTCGTTCTTGAGATTGTACAGCACCGGATCCCTCTTAACCCCGAGGCCCAACCAGTCAAGCAAAAACTTCGTAGAATTTGTCCAGATTGGGCGCTTAAAATTACGGAGGAAGTCACCACGCAAATCAAAGCCGAATTCTGGATGGTATCTAAATATCCAACTTGGTTGGCCAACATTGTTCCAGTTCTGAAGAATGACGGCAGAATTAGAGTTTACATTGACTTTCAGGATTTGAATAAGGCTAGTCCTTAGGACGACTTTCCATTGCTGCACATTGATGATTTGGTAAACTTTACTGCCGGTCATGCCTTGTTATCATTCATGGATGGGTTTTTAGGATACAACCAGATCTTGATGGCACCTGAGGATAGAGAGACAACTGCGTTCACCACGCCGTGGGCTACCTACTGCTACAAGGTTATGCCATTCAGGTTGAAGAATGCCGAGGCTACATATCAGAGAGCTGCAACCACAATCCTGCATGACATGATCCATAAAGAAGTCGAGGTCTATGTGGATGATATGATTGTAAAATCCAAAGAGCGAGAAGGCCACTACATCGCACTGGAAAAGTTTTTCGAACGGATCAGGGAGTACAGACTGAGGTTAAACCCACAAAAAGGAACTTTTGGGGTGACTGCAGAGAAAATGCTGGGTTTTCTGATCACATAGAGGAGAATTGAAGTAGATCCATCTAAGATCAAGGCCATCTTGGAAATGCCACCACCAAGGACTGAAAATGAGGTGCGCGGCTTTCTGGGAAAAGTGCAATTCATAAGACGGTTTATCTCCAAATTAACCTTGACTTATAAACCACTATTTGGTTTTTTGAAAAAGGGAAAGAAGTTCCGATGGGATGATCGATGTCAGTTCACTTTTGAACAAATTAAGCAGTACCTTCAAAACCCACCTGTATTGTCACCACCAGAACCAGGGAAGCCACTGATCATCTACCTGTCAGTGACAAAATCAACCATAGGGTGCATGCTAGCACAAGAATCAAAAGATAAGGTGGAAAAGGCCATTTGCTACATGAGCAAAAACATGTTGGATTACGAGACCCACTACACTCCTCTAGAGAAGGCTTGCTTAGCTTTAGTTTGGGCCACTAGAAAGTTGAGACACTACCTATTAGCCCCTCAGTAATTTTGGTTTCGAGATTGGATCCCATCAAATATCTCTTTGAGAAACTAGCGTGTTTATGGGTAGGCTAGCTCATTTGTTGCTTCTTCTCTTCAAGTTTGACCTCAAGTACATCACTTGCAAGTCAGTTAAAGAAGGGCAATAACGGAATTTCTGGCGAACCACCCAGTGGAAGGAGATGAAGCAATAGAGTACTTATTCCTAGATGAGGAGATCCTGCAAGTAGAAGTGGAGATGTGGACAATGTACTTTGACGAAGCGGCTAATCAATACGGTTGTGGGATATGCGTGTTGCTTATAGCACCTGGTGATTCCCATATACTCCTAGCTTTAAAACTCCGGTTCAAAGTATCCAACAATGAAGTAGAGTACGAGGTGTGTATTGCTGGATTAGAAGCTGCCCTGGAACTAGGGACAATAAGGTTGGACGTCATCAAGACTCAAACCTGGTTGTTTCTCAAGCCAATGGAGACTGGAAGGTCAAAGAAGAGAACATGAAAGTTTATCATCAGACCCTGGACATTCTGATTCCAAGGTTTGGAAAACTAACATTTACACATCTACTAAGAGAGAACAATCAATTTGCTGATGCGCTAACAACTTTATCCTCCATGGTAGACATACCGCTCGGGGTTAAGATGCGTCCGATTATGATCGAACAAAAGTATGTACCTGCTTAAGAGACAATAACTGCAATAGACAAAGTTGAGGACAAGAATCCCTGGTATCATGACATTTGGAACTTCTTGGAAAAGGACATGTACCCATAAGGGGCAAATGCCAAAGATAAACGGGGAACACGGTGTCTGGCCGTTTAGTTCATCATATGCGGACGTAAGTTGTACAAATGAGGGCATTTGGGAATGCACAGGCTCTGTATCGAAGAGGAAGAGTCAAAATGTCTCATGGAGGCCAAACTGGCTAAAAAGATCCTCAGATAGGGATATTATTAGTCAACCATAGAGGATGATTGTATCAACATTGTATCAATTGTATCAAAATGTCAAATCCATGCTAATTGCATGAATATCCCGCCGTCAAACCTCTACAACATGACTTCACCATGGCCTTTCTCAATCTGGGGAATTCACATCATCGGAGCAGTCTCACCAAAGGGTTCGAATGGACAAGAGTTCATTTTGGTGGCGATCGACTATTTTACCAAGTGGGTGGAAACACAGTTGTATTGTGTACTGAAAGCGTCACATGTAGCCAAATTCATCAGGAACAACATCATTTGTAGGTATGGGGTGCCAAATGAGATCATATCAGACAATGGCTCAGACTTCAAGAAAAATGTAGTGGATTTGCTCGAGACATACAACGTGGTTTTTCACAAGTCATCAACATATAGGCCACAGACCAATGGAGCCGTTGAAGCCGCAAATAAAAATATCAAGAACATTCGGCTAAAGATGGTGGAAACCTACAAAGACTGGCCAGATAAACTGTCTTGTGCACTCTCGGGTTATAGAACATCAATTCGAACATCTACAGGGGCAACCCCCTACTCTTTGGAATATGGAATGGAAGTTGTTTTGCCAATCGAGATCAAAGTACCATCGCTGAGAATTATGGCCGAGTGTCAGATAGCAGAGGCGGATTGGCAGTAGAATAGATTAGAAGAATTGATGTTGTTTGATGAGAGGAGGTTAAAGCCATTGTATCACATTCGAGGATATAAGCACAGAATCACCACGGCCTTCAACAAGAAAGTCAAGTCTAGAAACCTCAAAGAAGGAGATATGGTGCTCAAAGACAACCGAGCTCCCATCCATGACCCTAGGGGCAAGTTCTGACCCAATTGGATTGGTTCCTATATCATCAAATCCGTCTGGTTAGGAGGAGCAATCATCCTTATGGATTTAGATGGCTTGGAATTCTCGTAACCGATCAATATGGACAAGTTGAATAAATACTATCCTTGAGAAGCTCGCTAGGACGAAAACCCCAAAGGCCGACCTAGGAAAAAGTTAGAGCGTGAAAAATTGGAAATAAAGAAAAATAGAGCTCGGAAGGTTGAAAACTCAGAAGGGTGGCTTTGGCAAAAGTTAGAGTGCGAAAAAATAGAGTTATTACTCGAGTGAACCTTAACTGAACTACGTAAGGCCTGATTTTCATCTTTGGGATACATAGGCAACTTTATCCCAGAGTTCGGCTCTAAACATTTTTAACTCAACTGTCCTATCCATTGTTGCTCGGCCCATCTCACCATTGGTTGATTAGGTTGTTGTACCACCATTTGACAGAAGGGGCTAATTGCAAGTTAAAGCAAGGGGCAGAACGATGATGAAGGTGAATGCAGTTGTGGGCAGTTATGATCTTCTTGATTCAAGGCTATACTTCTTAAGGATTGATTTCATGTGTGTCAACTAATGATCGTTTGCGAAAATTGTTTTGAAAAGTTTTAATGAAGCTGATTTTCTCACGATTTCACTTTTTACAACAAAGACCATTCTTTGGACCAAAAAGGAAAATTCTCAGTACTTGTAACTTTCATTACATGATTTCAACACAACTCCATCCTCTAACTCTTAGGTCAAATCAAAGTTTTTTTATATCATAAAAACCTGAAAAGAAAAGTCAAAGCAATAAACTAGGGGTACAAATAAGTCAGGTAGTGGTCCTCTGCTTCTTGCCCGCATTTGTAGAAGTCTCGGCAGCCAAGGATGGCCCAACCTGTGTCACATCCTCGAGCCTAGCCAAGCACTAGCCAGAAAGGGTACAACTGAAGATGGCACTAGGGGCCAAAAGCTCTTTTTTCTTCCAAGCAGCAAGGTATCAAGTTAGGTACGAAGCATGAACTAGGAATAGAGCAGGGTATTCCACCCCCTCACCGGGACGGGTCTGATCACACCCAAACTGGCATCTGAGCTGGAATAGGAAATAGAAGGCACAGTGTGTGAGGTTAATCAACTATATACCCTATAAACGGGACATGCTGTAGCTCATCTCGGCCAAGTTAAGCCAGAGGCAATGTCAAGCGATGTCAGTTGTGGATCTGCTGTCACATTCAGTCACACCACAATCCCTCTGTGAGAAAGTCCACTAGCTGGGAGTGAAAGAAGTAGGATCTGGCCGAATACTCGGGGCAAGGGTTCACGACCTTCAGCTTATCCATCGACCACACCTGGGAAGGGATAAAAAAAAAAGTGACTAAAGAATAGAGAGATGTACGTTAAGAGAAAAAGCAAGGAAAGGGCTTTGAGAGAAAATAGAGATTGAATGCCAGAGTGATATGAGAATCATAAATGAGAAAGGGTGGAAAACAATACCTGGAGAAGCAGTGGACTCCCCGCAAACTGAGAAGTCTCTAGCTGGTAGAAAGCAACTAAACTCATTAAAGTTTCGCCCAATGCCAAACCTATGCAACTCTAACCTTCCTTCAGGCATTGGGCCACTTCGATCAACCTAATGCTAGCTTCGTTGCAAGTAGGGACGAGTAGAAAGTGTGCAAGTAAACATAAGCAGAGGGCATGTTGATGATAACCTCGCCAAAAAAGGTCACTTTTGTCTCCAATAACGGAAAATCAATGAATCAAGCCAGGTATATCCAACTCCCTGTCATGAGCCAAGGACCGAGCCTCGTATAACGTAAGCCCACACATCCTTTCAAGAGCCCATGCATGGCCAAAACGGGGTTGAGGCATAATCTCCTCATTTTGGCAAGACTCCATTAATGCTTGAAACTCTTTGAGAGTTAGACACATCTCTTGTGATCCAAAGCGAAACACATGAGTGATTGGGTCCCAACATCGAATAGTGACATGAATGAACAGAAGACAAAATGGAGTGCGACTCAACAAAAAAAGAACGTTTATGCCGAAATCACTAAAATTTACCTTCTCCGTGTCGTCCAAAGTGGTCATCTAATCTTTGAGCCTCTCAACAAGAAAAATCTCCATTTTTGGAGAAAACAGCAGAAAATATGAGATTCTATTAAAAAAACAGCAAAAGAAGACTTTTATAGAATATAGGGGTGTGTAAGTGGTTGATAGTTGTTGCTAGTTGTCCAGCGCAGGTCTTGGCTGGTAGGCCACTTCACCAACCGGCCATCTATTTGGTTGGTTAGCTGTCCAAGTCTGTCGTCCAAACAGCTTCACAACAGTTTTATGTCTGCCCTTTTTGATTTTGAGTCTTGTTTTGAGTCTTTTCTTTCTAGTAAGTGTAAACAGTTGTGTTTAAGTTGTTTTTACTTTGTTTTTCTTTTATTGAGTTGTATTTTGCATTTTGGTCAGTTGTAGGCTCAATATCCAGTTAAGAACTCGTTCAAATGTGATCATACTCAATTTCAGTCTCAGTTTCACAAATACAATCCAAATTTATTTTTTAATTTTTTTTAAAAAATTATGCAAGTGTTGTGTCATGCTCAAGATGCTACTCAAAACAAAAATTCTTTCTTTTATAAAACTGTAAGGTTCGACCACGATCATAGTTCTTACAAAAGAGAAAATACAAGTTTTCAAAAAAGAAAAGTAAAGACCAATCTGAAGTTATATGAAGTTTTGAACTACCAAAACAAAAGAAAAAAAGTAAAAGGCGTGTAAAAATTAGTGTCAGTCACATCAGGTGCGTCGAGAGGCCCTCTGCGTCCTCTTCCGAGGAGGGGACTCAGGATCACTGTCACCATCAGCACCGTTATTGTCAGAGGAGTGTGACTCAGAGCCAGCATCATCCTTTTCGCTCTAAGACCTAAAGTGCTCGCTCATCGTCCCCTTAGTGCCACTTGTCTCAGCATCATCTCCATTCAAAGTCAGCTCTGAATATGAAGAAGTCTCATGTGGCTGAGACTCTCTACTTTGACCCCGAGCACCTCTACCTTTGCCCCGACCTCTACCCTCGCCCTTGCCGCGTATAGGAGCCTGTCTATCTCTCCTCCTTGCAGCCGGAGGAGGTGTCACTGGTGTCACAGGTGTCGCAGGTACAAACGAAGGCTAAAAGTAAGAAACAGAGTATCAATACAGTTTGGTGCAAAAACAATATAGGTATGGCAAGAAGGGAATCAGAGCAATTAGATGAATGAGAAAAGTAGAGTACCTGATGATCGTAGTAGGCGAGTAGGGCCTCCCTCCTCCGTACCATCTGGACCAGGGAGTCGACAAACTGAAAAAGGCCGTCCACGTTCTCCACTGGCACCTACAAGTGAGTTTGCACATCAGTATACAAAAAAGGGAGTATGAAACATAAAGTGCAAGATAAAGTACATACTTGCTGCACGTCGAGGTCCCTGACATACTCGTGCTCCTCTGGGTACTAAACTAGGATCTGGTGGGTCGTCCTACTTGGCCGCTAATATGTGATCGTGGTCGGGAACACAGGCGGACCAGCAACATGTACAGCGAGGGGCAGCCCCTCCAATATCAGGCTTGGCCACATGAGCAGCACCTCTGGCAACAAGAATATCCGCAGCACCTTATTTTAATCTGAGCGGATCGTTGTTTTGTTGCCAGTGATTTTTGGGTCATCTTCTCTTTGCTTCAAGAGATAGGGATTTCTTTTCTCTTTTTCAATACTTCATCTATAGATAGATATGTGGTAGATTTTATTACATAAAAAGCATGTTTATTATGAATTTTTGAAAAGCATGTAGCGAGATCTAGGGTTTAATAATGTGAAGTTTCAAATTGTTAATTGGTTGTTGTTTTGATTGATTGAAGGGTAGTTTTATGTGTTGATGTTGAGGAAAGGAAAAAGCCCTAATTTAATACTTTTAGCTTGATGAATTGAAAAAGTGGTAAAGTTGAACAAGGGTTGTGTTTTATTTTTTATGGCTTGTGTAAGTGTGTTAATTGTTAAAGTGGAGAGTTAACCATGAGGACGAGACTAATTGGGATTGATTATGCTGAGAGAAAATTGGGTTGTGACTTTGACATCATGGACGTGGATTTTAATGAAATGTAGAAATTGGTTGTGGAAAGAAAATGAAATTGTAACCTTTCATAAATTGAGGATGAACTTGAGGTTAGATTTTAAAACCTTTAAATATTACTATTATGTTTGTTGTGGGACTTAAGGTCTTGTGAGAATCAGATTATTGTTTCACGTGTATTTAATACATATGTTTGGAGGTCTTATCCTTGGTCATCAGTGGTGGATGACATTGTGATGTGGAAAAGATTGCGTGTAGGTATTACACTCAGGTTATTTATGCTTGTGGTATATTTGATGTTGAAACTGTACAGGCACTGAAAATAAGAGATACCATTACCTTCCAGCTAGCACCTAGAGAAATTGGTTGCGCTTAGAATAAGAGGTACCAGTACCTTCTAGATAGCACCTGGAGAACTTGGCAAATGTACCATTTCCTTCCAGCGGGTGTCTGGTAAATTGGCAGAGGTACCATAACTTTCCAACGGGTGTCTAGTAAATTGGTAGAGGTCCCATTCCCTTCCAGCTAGTGACTAGTAAATTGGCTTGTGTTAGGGAAAGATGTATTCTAGGCTTACCATGCTTAAGTCAGGTAGATAAGAGTTTTGTTTATCATTATTGTCTCAGTGTGTCTGGGTGTATCATGTGTTATGATGGCTATGGTTTAGGAAGACTGAGTTGTCTTATATATTGAGTAAACAGTTGTTGGGTGTTTGTTGCTTTCATTTTTCGTATGGGATGTTATGTATACATGTAAGAGTATCTAATAAATTTTGGAAAGTATTTTTTTAACTTTGGACATAAGGCCCGGAAAATGTAATGAACGTGTTGGAAATGGAAGTAGGTTACGTATCGAATTTGTAAGTAAAAGTAAGAAATCAAAATCTTGATAATGTACTTTGAAAACAAAATAGTTGATATGTGATATTGTTGAAATGGAAAACAAGCAGGAAATGTGAATTATCTGTGTTGTTGAACGAATTTGATGATTTTGGGAAAATTACTTATGTAAATATACTTTAGTACAAACCGTCACATTATTTACATAGTATGAGTTGAAGCATTCATTATCATATCTATCTGTAAGTTGTTATTATTTAGGGCCATGTTGGGATTCCTATTGGACTTTATGTTCATCCCACCTTGCTAATCCTTTTTCAGGTGAACGTCGAGAAGTGTTTTCAAGATCGAGGATCTTCTTTATCTATTGGCTACGGGGCCTAATATCTACTGGCGGAATGCCGTTGTTGTAAAAGGGTTGGACCCTTTCTATTTTATGTAGTGATGTAAGCCTGTGGGCAATTTATTTAATTATGTTACATGTTGCATCCATTATGTATTTCAAATGATAGAACCCTTATCTATTTATCATGGTTAATGTATTGAATAACAGTACGTTGTTTCTAAATATATAATAATAGTTTTGGTAAAGTTATCCGAGTAATAAAATGTGGGGGCATTACATATGACATGTATACATGAATTGAAATAAAGGAAGATATAGGTAAGTTTATGCCCTAATGGCTGCATCTTTCCAAGTCAATAATTGGTTACATCGAAAGTGAGGCTATGTTCTCAGGGTTAAGATCCTGAGAGATTGCTCTAAGGGGCTTCTCGGTTTGTTTCAAGAGACTTACATTACGAATATCTTAGAGCGATTCTGGATGCAGAGCTACAAACCTATTGACACTCCTTTAGCTAAAAGTGAGAACCTACGTCTTAATATGAGACCAAAGACTCTAGAAGAAGAAAAAAATATGGCCCAAGTACCCTATGCTAATGTAGTAGAAGCCTGATGTATGCTATGATGTGTACTCGGCCAGATATATGCTATGCAGTGGGATTAGTAAATTGTTACTAGTCTAATCTAGGACTTGCTCATTGGAATGCAATCAAGAAGATATTGTGTTATCTGATAGGGATGACAAATTATATTCTTTGCTACCAATGTGTGGATTTACGCCTAGTTAGCTATAGTGATGCTAATTGGGGTGGTGATATAAATGAGAGGAAGTCCATATCTGGATATGCTTTCCTACTCGATGGTGGAGCCATTACTTGGAACAGTAAGAAGCAATCGTGTATTTCTTTATCTACAATGGAAGCAGAGATTGTGGCATGCTCAACTACTATACAAGAGCTTGTTTGGCTACGAAAGTTCTTACAGTATTTGGGAGTAGCCTCACAAGCCTCAGACACTATCACTATTCATTGTGACAACATGGTTGCACTCGCCTATGCCAAAGATCCTAAATATCATAGAAGAACCAAACATATGTGGACATAAAGTCAGAGAAATAGTAGCGCAGAAGCAAGTTGTCTTAAAACACATTTCTACTAGTCGCATGGTTGCGGACCCATTTACTAAACCCATTTCGAGAGATACTCATTGAATTCACGTCAAGGCTTTGGGTTTACGTAGATAGTAGTGATGTTTATGCATTTTTTTTCTTCTTTAGACTTGGATGATTATTTATGTACCTTACAATGTTTGGGATATTATTTATGTTATGCTTGCTATATTCATTTTTGTGTTTGGGTATGTCTTGCAAGAGAACATATACAGATTTGTTGGTTGATGTCAATAGAAAAGATTGGCTCACTCACACAAGCAATCACTTTTGGCGCTTGATGGAGCGAGCAAAAATGAGACATGTGGTTGTTAGATCATAGTTGGAGTTGTTTCTAACTTAGATTACCCACAGCTAGAGTTGCCTTGGTTGTAACCAAGATGAGGTCATGTTACTCGACTGACCATGGATAGAACTTTCTACTTTTCGTGATGTGTCTATAAATGATGGCCAGATACGAGATCTCATTTTAGCACTTGTATAGCTATTGCATAAAGAACTCGAGTTGTTAGGCACTAGAAAAGTGACATGTGTGCTAGTTAGTGACTAAATTAATGTACGGTGTTTGGAGAATGACATCACTCTTTGGAAGAGTAACTCCACCGTAGCATATATTCATACTACATGTGCTTAGCGACTAGATAGTGAGGTGAGGGAAAGGATCTCAGTTTTTTCCTCATTGTGTGATTCCAAATATGTCAAAAATATGCTTTAAATTTTGACATTTGTACTATACCCTTAGCAACTTTCAAACTATATCATAAAGTACAAAGTCGATGTTAGCTACTTTGGTATGTTGCCTATGGTCATGTGTGATTCAGCTTTCAGGAACATGTCCAGGAAAGCGATTGACTTCGAACTAAGTGACATGAGGGCGAAAGGAGCATTGTCTAGAATTACACCTCAGCTCTATATTCATTGTCAACAACTTACATTGCTCTATATGAGATGTGGGTTGGGTGTGAACACATAGCATGATTGAAGGAGTAAAGCTTTTTCCTTCAGGGATCAAAGATGATTGACTCGGTGCAATTAGATGGATCTAGGGCATATGAAATACTATCTTTGGATTGATGCCTCTGTGCTGGCTCGTGACGGGTTTCTAGTGTAGAACTCCCACATGTAGGTATCCTCAGTGGTCGCACGGTCCATTGGCTAAGAATGATTGTGTTTATCGGGTAGATTGAGGTACAAAAGGCGTGGTGTCATGCCAATGCATGTTTGAGTGCGAGATGTTGAAAATTGGGTCAGGTTTAGAACCCAGACCCAATTGGGTCACCCATGGTAGCATAACCCGGCTAGGAGAGATCCAAATAATATAACAGATTATAATCTTGATATGAGATAATCTTGATATGTGATAATTATCAATATATAAATATATATTAAATTATAATTATTAATTAGATACTCTTGATCTAGGGTGAACCTTATCTGGGATAATATATCTATTCTATGGGTCTCCTAACACTTCCATATAAATAGAACTTGGGTTCTATATTTCATAGAACAAAAAATTATATATTCTCTCTTTCCATAAATCATACTGCCTTTGTACTGTGATTAGTGTGGATAAAACTCTAGTAGTTTTACTCCATTGCTTATGAAGATTATTTAAGAGTTCAAGATTCACCTTCTAAACTAGATTTGTTGTGCAATCTGTTTACCCACAAGGTATGCCTGAATCCATATAATTTTTCCGATGTATATATAGTATTATATTTCCTTCAATAGTACATTTATAAATTATGTGGATTTTATCAATCAAATACAAAAACAATATTTCATAGTGGATGAGAAAAGTGAGAGCAAGAGTTCGGTACTAGAAAGTTGTATAACCACTTATATAAAATAAACTGATGATATATAAATGTGATTCGACTGATGAATAACTAAGCGAAATTTTAAGAAATAAGAAACTTAAACCCATAATTTATTGAGAATCCTAATTAATGATCTAGATTCAATTCTTAAATGATGGGTCCTATTTCTAAAATAAATTTTAACCACACGTGTATTTTCTAGACAAATTTCTAGTAAAAAAATTTGAATTTGTAGAAGTCCTCGTAACAAAGACAAATATGTGTTATCAAAAAGTGGTTGGATTATCTCTTGTATAGTAAACAGAAATAAAAGTTGTATATGTAAAAAATAATGAAAAACTTACACCTTATATAGAAGATGAAGTGTCTCTTAATGAATAATAGATGTGTCTATTCAATTTAATTTTTTAATGATTTGTAGGAGAATAACCATTTGGTCTATAGAAATTACTAATTTTTAACTTTTAAAATTAAGGTTGGCTCACCAAAATTATATTTCGATAATTCGAACCGTTCATTTTATAGAACCCTTAGTATATATCATTCATAATAAATAAATAAATTAGATTGATTTGATAAGTATAACATTTTTATTTTATCACATATTTTTTAAAAAATAGACGACAAATATATTTTTAAAAATAAACTTTTTTTTTTAGACAAATACAATAGTATTACACGGAGGATCGTACAAAATGAACAATTCAAATTATTAAAATAGAACTTGTGGTGAGTCTTACGAAGCTGGGAAATTTTATCAAGTTTACATTTGAATTTAAATTTAAATTTTTGAAAAAAACAACCGTAAAATTATATATTATTCTATGAAAAATACAAGAGATCCACAGTTTTATATACACAAATTCAATTACAATAATATGACAAGACAATTGGACACTACATATAGCTAAGTATATGACAAATTAAAAATTAATATATATTAGCATCAACTATGTCACATCATTATGGATTAAATTAGAATTTTTTTAAGAGTTTCAAATAATAATAATATTATTATTATATATGAAGTTCTTTAACGGATGAAAACTGTAAAGATCATTCACAAAAATTTAGAAGTCTTAGTGTCTATTGCTACATGGTGCCTGTGACTATTGCTATATGGTGTCTTTTTAAGGGCAAAGTGTTGAGAAGGATATTTTTGAAATATGAACCAGTGGAAAATAAGTGAGGGTTAAGGGCCATCAAATGGCCTGTGAAACCCAAAAAAAAACAACTGATATTACCCAATTCGTCCCATGGCCCGTGCCAATCCGCTAAGTGTCCACCCTATTTCAACCCATAAAAGATGATTTAGGGTTTCAACAAAGATTTATTACCCAAGCCCGTCCATAAACCCGACCTGTAAAAATCCACATGGATAAACTCAGCCTGATCATTCCATTAGCTTGACTCAAACTATCCCGTCCAAAAATATATATATATATATATATTTTTTTTTTTTTGATATGTATTCAAAAAAATTAACATTGTTTAATTCATTAAAATATATTAATGATTTTACATATATATATATATATGTGTGTGTGTATATGATATGAGGTTACATAAATTAAATGGAACAAAAAAACATTAGCAGCAAGTAATCATATCCTTTTTTTTCTGAAGTTTTGGTTAACTTAAAGGGGTTCGTTTTCGAGAGTCAACATGATCAAATTTGATGTAGGAAATGTCAACCTAGTTGGATTTTCTAGCTTTGTGTAATGCTATCTCTTTGGCTTTTTTCCCCCATTTGTAAGTATTAGAAATAAAATTGCATTATGTTATTTGATTGTTTTTTTTTATTATTATTATGTTAGATATAAAAAGACAAAAAATTAAAAATAAAAATACTTGAATTATGTTAGAAAGTAAAAAAGAAAAATAACTACTAAAACTATTAAAAATATGTGAATGAAAAATGTGTAGAACTTAATAATATAATTATAATGTGTAGTTTGATTTGATTTAATTTTGGCTCGTAAGATTTGGACTTATGAGTGAGATATAATTTTAATTTTTTAAATAAGTCCAACCAGTATCAACTCGTTAATTAATCAAAGTCTGAAAAACCTAATTAATATATGAGATTTTGACATAATAATTGCGGATTGGATAAGCCTAACCCATCCCATTGAGAACCCCCAGTGAGAATGCTCACATTTTTGAAATAATGGCAGATATAACGTGTTTACATGCAAAAGTAAGGTCAAGTTTGGTATTTATTAAATAATACAAAAAATTAAAAAGTTACTATCCTATTTAAGTCACATTATCTTATTTAAATCACATCACCTCTCTAACACATCATATTAAACTCAACTCAAACTCAACCTATATAAACTACTAAATCAAAAAGTATATTTTTTTAGAATATTTCAAACCAACTCTAAAATATAAATGAGAGTGTTCATATTTTTAAGATAATAGTAGATATATATGTACACATGTTATGTGACTAAAACATTGCAAGAATAACCAAAGAAAAGAAAGGCGTTTTGGCTTTCAATCTTTTTAGCCCCTTTTTATATATATGTGCATGTGTGATGTGACTAACACATTGCAAGAATGACCAAAGACGAAAAAAAAAAAAAACGTTTTGGCTTTCAATCTTTTTAGCCCCTTTCTTTCGAAAAGGAAGGATAATGGGGATGCTTCCCTGTTCGTGGTCAGGATTATCTGCAAAGAATGACTTTCTTGCTTCTCATATTTTACATCGATCATATGAAATGAATGCTCTGTGTGAAATTTCGTCATTGGGGAATCCCAAAAAAAAACAAAAATCTTTCTTCTGCTTGAGGTGGTGTCATGTTGTTTATTTTTATTTATCTTTACCGCTTGAAAATTGAAATATTTGGTGAATTGAATGTTGCATTTTTATTTATCTTTACCGCTTAATTACAAATATGTATCATACATATACACATCTTTTCATGAGTGTATTGTAAATTTTTTCTAAAATTACAATCATATTTCTAGCAAAAGATAATTTTTGATTTAAAAATAAAATTACGTATTTTTATAGTAGTATTATGTATTTTTATTGTAATGCTATACATTTTAGGGTTAAAATATCTTTGAATATATATATATATATTATGTGTGTCAATTTTCGATCACACTGTCAACTCAATATTCAACTGGAGAGCACTGGCAGAATAGGATAAGCCCGAACAAGCTGCAACAGAAAGAAGAGATTCCGGCGATGGTTCCGAGTTATCAATGGTACAATAGCCTTAGCCAAACAAGAGAATGCTAGGGTTACTCTTGTCGATTTCCAGTACTGCTACACTATGTGTCGCCTGAAATCGGAAAAAGGCCATATCTATTACCTCAAGCCGAGGTCCACTGAGTACAAGCTCATTGCCGACCTCCCAGACTCAAACAAAGGTGCTGAAGACGATTACTTCATCGTCTCGGGCAACTGGGAGTTTCAGCCCAACGATGACCTTCACCTTTATCCCTTAAGCCGAACAGTTTTCAGGGAAGGAGATAGTAAGGGCTAAGTGTCACTTTTTCTCACTCTCTTTTTTAAAGTTTTCAATACTTTATTCTAATGTCTGTGCTCTTCTTTTTGCAGTCCTTCCTCAACAATCAAAGGGCTTTCGCAAGTCTTTCTTTCCCAGCAAGGACTTGAAGAAGCTATTGGATTTGGCAGTTCATAAGCGGAGAACCCCACTGCTACTCAACTTCATTCCCACTTACAAGTCGGTTCTTCCCGACGTTCCAAAGAAGAAGAATAAGAGTCAATCTCCTCCGTCCGCCTCTACTCCTCCAACAGCCTCATCATCTCGGCCAGATCAAGGATCGACCTCAGATCCAGCGAAGCAGCCGTCAACCTCGGCTCCATATCTGATCCCACCATCTCAACGTCAATGCTGCTGTAGGACTACAATTACCGCCAAGATGGGTCGCAAGAAAGTTGTCGTTGAAGACCTCCTAGCCAACATCCCTGACTCAGTTGACGTTCAACCAGCACAAACCCAGCCTGAACCAAAGCAAAAGCAAAAAAGACTCAAGAAGGCTCAGCCAAAGGCAACGGTGACTCAGATTGATACTGAGGACACCTTGCCAATTTCAAAATTGGCTGAGAGTGAGAAGACCTCTTCTGCTACCGAGAAGAGGCCCGCTGATGCTGAACCATCTCAATCAACTCAGTCTAAAAGGCCGAGGTCAGAGTCAGCCACTGCTTCGGACTCCATGAAGTCAGATGCCCCCTGGGCTCCACCTATTACTTTGGAGGACAGGGCGGTCAAAGTTGATGATAGTGCCGACGACATCAACGTCGGTGTTGCCCTTACTACAGCCTTACTCCTCCCTGGGGATCTCGACCGCAACGCCGAGATGACTGAGTATGAAAACTTCGCCTTGATGCTGCAGCACTCTGCTAAAGTAAGCCCCTTTATTTGGTAATTTTTCTTTCTCTATTTTATACTTAGAAAATTTTCTAATAACTTCTGCTCTATCCATTTTTCTTCAGACAATCCAGCACGTCCACTCCTTCTCAATGCAATCTTTTGAGATAAGGAAAGCGTTGGCCGACAAGACTAGGGAGGTTGCTAGTCTGCAGAAGACCCTCAAAAGAACTAAGGTAAAGATGAAAACTTTATCAGACCAGGCCGAGACAGCCGTCAAGGCCAAAGATGAGGCTGAGGAGAAAGCAGATGCTGCAGAGGCCATCAAGAAGGTTCTCGAGGCTGAAAAGAGAGAGGCCGAGGAAAAGATGACCTAGGCCCAGAAAGAACTTCAAGATGCCTTGGCCACAAATGAGGCCGAGATTAAGGCTGCTAATGAGAGGGCGTATTCTGAGGGGGCAGCCGATGTTAAAGAGGACTACAAAAAGCAGGTGAGGTGGCATGCAACAAGGGTTTCACCCTTGGTTGGATGGCTACCCTCAAAAAGCTTGATGTCCACGAGGACTCCCCCCTCAGGAATGCCGATGTCCTTCCCCTTCCATTCCCCCCTCACACCAAACCAATCTGCTGACGATTCTGAGTCTAAAGATGAAGCTTTGGTGAGGAAGAAGAAGGATGATGCTGGGGCCGCGCCCCCTACTCCAAATGAGCAAGTCCTAGACTTGACTCAGGACGAAGAGGGTGAGGTCTCCATAGACACTGTTCCCAAGAAGACAACATCGGACCCTCCTATTGCCGACAAGAGCCTTGACCAAACCCTTCAAGAAATAGATGCTGAGCTGGCTGCCGAGATGTCTTCTCAGCAGTCTTTCGAACTCCAGACTCAACCAGCTAGCGGTGTCGAAGAATCTTAGTTTGATGTTTGTCTCATTTTTTCTGTACTTTGCACTTTGTTTTCCTTTGAAACACTATAAGCTCTTTATGTGGCTGACATTCCATCACTTGAATATAAACACAAATTCTTTCTTTGAATGCTTGTATGACTTTTATACTTAGAATATTTTGCATATCTTCAATGTACACCTTAACTGTGTAATCTTCTCGGGGTGAAATACCTCGGTTATACTCACCAACGGTTTACATCGGCAAGTACATAAGTACTTATTTTAATACAACCTTGGCCTTAACTTATAAATTTTTTCACAAATTTCAACAAGTGCTCAGTTTAACTTCAACTTGTAAATTTTTCTCAAATTTCAACAACTGTTAAACATAACCTCAGTTTAACTTCAATTTGTAAATTTTTCATAAATTTCGATGAGTGTTAAACATGACATCGGTTTAACTTCAACTTGTAAATTTTTCATGAATTTCAACGAGTGTTAAACATGGCATCGGTTTAACTTCAACTTGTAAACTTTTCATAAATTTCAACAAGTGTTAAACACGACCTCAATTTAACTTCAACTTATAAATTTTTCATAAATTTCAACGAGTGTTAAACATAACCTTGGTTTAACTTCAACTTGTAAATTTTTCATAAATTTCAACAAGTGTTAAACATGACCTCAGTTTAACTTCAACTTGTAAATTTTTCATAAATTTCAACAAGTGTTAAACATCACCTCAGTTTAACTTCAACTTGTAAATTTTTCATAAATTTCAACAAGTGTTAAACATGACCTCGGTTTAACTTCAACTTGTAAATTTTTTATAAATTTCAACCAGTGTTAAACATGATCTCAGTTTAACTTCAACTTGTAAATTTTTTATAAATTTCAACGAGTGTTAAACATGACTTCGGTTTAATTTCAACTTGTAAATTTTTCATAAATTTCAACAAGTGTTAAACATAATCTCAGTTTAACTTCAACTTGTAAATTTTTCATAAATTTCAACAAGTGTTAAACATGACCTCGGTTTAACTTCAACTTGTAAATTTTTCATAAATTTCAACAAGTGTTAAACATGATCTCGACTTAACTTCAACTTGTAAATTTTTCTCAAATTTCAACAAGTGTTAAACATAATCTCAGTTTAACTTCAATTTGTAAATTTCTCACAAATTTCAACAAGTGTTAAACATGATCTCGGTTTAACTTCAACTTATAAATTTTTCTCAAATTTCAACAAGTGTTTAACATAACCCCAGTTTAACTTCACCTTGTAAATTTCTCACAAATTTCAACAAGCGTTAAACATATTTTTAGCTTGTAATTTCTATCTTCCAAGAATCATTTTCCAACTCTCTGCCCCCTCATGTGAACTTAAGTTCCACGTGGGTTCTCATTGTGCATGTATTCCAGAAACACCGTCAAGTACCTTATCAGTCACAAGTGTAAAAAATTAAGCTAAAACTTTATTTATTACTTCGGGTAATAACAAAGAACAAAAAAGTCTAATGATAGAAAAATTTCAAATTGCAAGTATTCCAAGGCCTTGGCAACTCTTTACTTTCATTATCTTCGGGCCGATATGCCCCATTGCCCAATACTGAAATGATTCTATAGGGTCCCTCCCAATTTGGGCCAAGCTTGCCTTCTCTGGGATCCTTCTTGTTGCCGACGACTTTTCTCAAAACGAGGTCACCGACTTGAAACTCCATTGGGTTGACCTTATTATAAGCCGTGGTAAGCTGCTGCTGGTATGCCGCCAACTGAATTGCAGCTCTTTCCCTTCTTTCTTCTAGAAAATCTAGATCTCGGGCTAATAATACATCTTTAGTCCCGTTCTCTACTCCTTGGGTTCTGATTCCTGGGATGCCGATTTCTAGAGGAATGACTGCTTTTGTGCCATAAGCCATGGCAAATGGGAATTCCCTAGTTGATCTTCTCGGCGTAGTCCAATATGCCCAGAGTACACTTGGCAGTTCATCCACCCACTTTCCCTTTGCTGCTTGCAGCCTCTTCTTAATCCCATCCAAGATGACTTTGTTGGATGCTTCTGCTTGTCCATTGCTTTGAGGAAAACTTGGGGTGGAAAAATAATTCTTGATTTTGAACTTTGCACAGAAGCTCTTGATTAGCTTACTGTCAAACTATGTTCTATTGCCTGCAACTAGTGCTCTTGAGATTCCAAACCTGGTGATGATGTTCTTCCATATGAAGCTCTTCACATCCACGTCTCGAATCTTGGCAAGGGGTTCAGCTTCTATCCATTTGGTGAAATAAACTGTTGCTACCAGCAAGTACTTCCTTTGCCCAGTTGCTTGGGGCAGTTGCCCAACGAGATCCATGCCCCATTGGGCAAACGGCCAAGGACTGGATACTGGGTTTAGGTCTGCTGCTAGTTGGTGTATCAGAGGTGCAAACCTTTGACACTTTTCACACTTCTTGACATAGCACGCATCTTTTCGCATGTAGAGCCACCAATATCCCCGGTAATGGCCCTATGAGCAAGTGATCCGCCCCATGTGGCTTCCATATATTCCTTCATGTATTTCGTACAAAAAATCTTCAACTTGTGAAGGATGTACACACCTCAAAAAGGGTCCAGTGAAAGATCTTCTATAGAGATGTCCCTCTGCTGTCAAACTGAATCTTGCCGATTTCAATCTGGTCTTGTGTGCCTCTTTGTGATCATCTGGCAGTTTTCCTTCTTTCAGGAATGCTAATATTGTGTCCATCCAGCTTGGTCCCATGTCCACACACATCGCTTCACGCTCTGTGGTCAGCGGTTCGATGCTCGATCCCGACAAGTAGTCAACCATTATCGTCCTTGCCTTTCCAGGTTGTATTGTACTAGCCAGGTTGGCCAGGGCATCGGCGTGACTGTTATCATCTCGGCTAATCTGCTGTTGCTGGAAATTCTGAAACAGGGCCATTAACCTGCCGACCTCCTTCGCATAGGCCGACATCCTTTCGTCTCGGGCTGCGAACTTGCCTGTTGTCTGGTTGACTATAAGCTGAGAGTCACAGGAGACTATCACCTCATCTGCTTACTACCGATTCTTCACCCCAATTAGTGTTTCATACTCTGCTACATTGTTTGAGGCCTTGAACCCTAAACGAATGGATTGTTCAAGTATTTGTTCATCTAGAGATACCAGTACTACTCCTGCCCCCGCTCCTTGTCGGTTTGAACTCCCATCAACAAACAGTTGGAAGGAGTCGTCGATGTAAATGTTGCAGGGCCTACGTTTTTTTTCCTTCCTTTATTCTGTTGCCCTTGGTTGGGCTCCTCTTTGCTCGTTTGGACATCATTCACCTCGGCTCAACGGAGCCCGATGTACGATGGCTCCTAGAGTGAACTCGGCCACGAAGTCGACCAAGACTTGGCCTTTGATTGCTGTTCTAGGTCTGTATTCCAGGTCATACTAGCCCAAGGCCACTGCCCACCTAGTTATTCTGCCTGTTAGATCTCCTTACCGTAACAGGGATTTCAAAGGATGTTCAGTTAGCACCACAATTTTGTGGGCTTGAAAGTAATGGTTCAGCTTCTTTGAAGCCATTACTAAGGCCAACGTTAACTTCTCCAAGGGCAAATATCTAGTTTCTGCATCCGCGAGGGTTTTGCTTACATAGTAAACAGCCCTTTGTTCCCCTTTTTCTTTTCGGATTACCACTGCGCTTACCTCATGTTCTGAAACTGCTAAGTACAGGAACAGCTCCTCTCCAGGTTCTGGATTTGAGAGAACTGGAGCCGTGGTCAAATACTTCTTCAAGTCGGCGAGGGCGACTTTACATTCTTCTGTCCATAAGAAGTCTGTGGCCTTCTTCACTAAGCTGGAGAAGGGTTTGCATTTGTCAGAACTTCTGCTTATGAACCTATTCAGGGCTGCAACCCTTTCCGTCAACATCTGTACTTGATTCGCCGATGTGGGGCTTTTCAGTTATAGGATGGCCTTGATCTGATCTGGGCTGGCCTCAATGCCCCTTCTAGTCACCAAGTACCCCAAGAACTTACCAGATCCAACTCCAAATGCGCATTTCGATGCATTGAGTCGGAGCCGATATGTTTTAAAGATATCGAAAACTGCTTTTAGGTCGGCCAGATGACCCTCAGGTTCTTTGGTCTTCACGACTATGTCATCGATGTAAACTTCCACTATTCTGCCAATTAGATGTTTGAACATCTTGGTTACCAACCTCTAATAAGTTGCTCCTGCGTTTTTCAACCCAAAAGGCATCACTCTGTAGCAATATAGCCCTTTTGGGGTGATGAACACAGTCTTCTCCTCATCTAGCGGTCCATAGCTATCTGATGATATCCCCTGTCGGCATCCAGGAAGCTCATCCTTCCATGCCCCTGAAGTGGCATCCACCAGTTGGTCAATCTTGGGTAAAGGAAAACTGTCTTTGGGATAGGCCCTGTTCAGGCTGGTGAAGTCCACACAGACCCTCTATTTACCATTGTTTTTCTTCACCACCACTGTATTCGATAGCCATGTCGGGTAATTTACCCCTCGAATGGCTCGGGCCTCCAGAAGTCTGTCTACTTCCTCTTCCACTGCCTAAACATGTATCAACGTCGATCTTCTTGCCCGTTGGATTACAGGTTTGGCCGACCTGTCTACGTTCAGTTTATGGCAAGTGACCTCGGGGTCAATGCCTGGCATTTCGTAAGGCGTCCAGGCAAACGCTTCAATGTTTGCTCTCAAGAAAGCCTCCAGTTCTTTTTCCTCTTCTTTGGCTAAGCCCGAGCCGAGAAGGAAGAAGCGTTCTTCGTCTCCCTACTGGACGAGGATTTTCTTTAGGGCTTCTTCGCTCTTCTCGGCTGGCTCCTTGCCGACGTCCTCTAGGACCTCCACGTCCTCGTCTTTGATATCTGCCATTTCTGGTTCTCGTATGCTGTAGGTGGATTTCATTGTTGCCATGGAGCAACTTTTTGCCTGCAGTTGATCTCCTCTGACCTCCTCTATCCCATGCTCTGTTGGGAACTGCAATAGTTGATGTAATGTTGAGGGAACAGCCTCCATTGCATGCAACCATGGCCTTCCCAAGATAACGTTGTAAGGGGAGGGTGTTCGATTATGGTGAATTCTGTCTTTATCTTCTTGGTGCCAGCCTGCACATCCAAGCTTACTGCTCCCAGTGGCCATGTCGGCGTTCCATTGAACCCGACCATTGGTCCATTGGATTGCTTCATATCATCTGGGTGAAGGCCAAGCTCCTTGTAATATCTAACATACATGATGTCACAAGAGCTGCCTTGGTCAATTAGGATGCGCTTCACTTGGCACTCCCCAACCTGGAGGGATACTACCAAGGCATCGTTGTGCGGATGTTGTACCATCTCCAAATCGGCTTCAGTAAATGACACTACTGGTCCCTAGCACTCCCGTACTTGGTACACATACTACAAGTGCTTCACCTTCTGGGTCTCCTTCCGTATTTTGTTTTCGTTGACCTTCGAGTGAATTACATTAATTACCTGAGGTCCGCCTACCTGTAGCTGCTGTGTTGGGAGAGATGGAGCTACTAGTGCCTGAGGAAGTCTTGCTTGCTCTTCCCTTGTCCTGGCCTCATCTACAAGGTCTCTCAAATGGCCTTGCCTTACCAGGTCTTCTAGGTGTGACTTCAGGACTCTGCAACCCTGAGTCAGATGCCTATCTTCGTTATGGTAAGCACAATGCTTCCCAAGGCTTCTTCCCATAAACTCTCCTGGAACCCTTGCCGATGCTCTGAAATAGGATTGGGTTCGGATTTTATCCAGGACTTGTGAATTAGTATTCGGAATACAGTCATGACTGCTTGTGCGGTTCTTAGTCCTATCTCTTGTTTGTTGGATCCGTTGTTACCTCAGCCTCGCTTCGGCGAGCCGTTTGCTTTCTCTTGCTTTGCCACCTTAATCCTTGGCGTGTCTTCCTCAGCTCTGGCGTATTTCTCAATTCTGGCCATGAACTCTTCCATGCTTTTTGGCAATGTCTTTGCTAATGACTTTTGTGGGGGAGTGGATTGGAAATACTCTTCAGATCCTGGAAGACGCCAATGATCCTCAACTAGTCACCTGAGAAGATACAAAGACTCCGGTCGAGGATGCCGGAACTAGCTCTCTGGCGAACAAGTCAGTTCCTCTGTTCCAGAAAGCTTGTTGATTGAGTTCTAAAAGTCATGCCCCTCTCGTATCTGAAGCTCTTGTATTTATACACATTCCCTGTGCCTCGGGGCCAGAGTTGAGTTTTTATTATTATTTTGTTTGTCACGATATGCCTCCTCAAATCCATTACGGCCCTAAACGTGTTCGGCGTCCCAATCGGCGGAATGGAGCCGTTAAGTTCCTGGCTCTTCGGGTGCTCCAGATTTCGTTCTTCTAATTATTCGGCTCCCACAATTGCCCCCCAAGCGTTTTGCCAATGACAGTTGGGTGAAATGCTTGGTTCCGTTTTTCAAATACTCTGAACCGAAGTTAGGGGTCGAAATTTTTCACGTGGGGGTTTAATTACCCGCCCTTTTAATCGATGCTTCAACTTCCCTACCCTTCGAGCACGCCCATTTACTATGATTTAAAATCTGATGTCTTTTCGAATCCGTATTCTATGACGCTGGTTACTGGATCGCTCCTCGAATTGCTCTTGCAACTCTTTCGTCTGCGATAATCTTCATTTTTTGTAAGTTTTCCTCCCTCCTGCTCCGAAGCTTTTCCTAGCTTGTTTGTTCCGTCGCATGTTCTTATAGACAATAGGATATGGCGAAACACTTGAGAGACCTCCTTTCATCGGATCGAATTGTTGGCTTTAGCCGCCATTTCTCTATTCGACGATGTCCATCGTAGTTAAGTGGCGGACGGCACTCTTGACATGGAGGGGAGGACAGAACCACGATTGTCTTTCCCCTTTTGTCGATTGTAGAGGGTGGAGTCCGCTTTCCCCTTCACCCGTTTCTGAGGGCTGTTCTTCGCCACTGGGATTTGATCCCTTCCCAACCCAATGTGAATTTCTATAGAATTATAATGGGCATCATAGCGCTGAACCGTTGCCTCGGGATTAATCTTGGCATTCCTGCCATTCGGCACTGTTATGCTCTGGCCAAATCCTCTGGCCGGCATGGGCGTTACTTCCTCAGAGCTAAGGACACAGACCATCAGTTAATCACTATGCTTTCGGCTGGGAAGCGAGTTAATGATGTCATGGTCGTTGTCGCGACAAGCTGGGAGTTCGGCGAAGGGAAGGTCATGTCGATCCTATCCTAGGCGTGAGGCGAGCAGTCGTGAGTGCTCTCTTGTTTGTATTGTGTGCTCAAATTTACCACACCCCGTTTTCCTGTTTTCCTGAATCTTACGGCTTGTCTTGTGCAGGGAATGATCTAAAGAAAATCCAAGCTTCAACTGTCGACGCCGTTCTTTCGGACATCAGGATTGCTCTGAATTACTTTGGCCGTCGCAGTCTCCATAAGCAGGGAAGGGCGGCTCACGTTCTGCTTTGCTACGAGCCTACATACACGACCTTTTCGGCCGCGGAAAACATACCGATTCCGAAGGGGGGAAATTTTCTCGTAGCTCGTATTTTTTCCGATTTCAAAAACTTGAGACAGATAGGTTTCGAAAGGTCTCATTCGGAGAATACTGAAGTATCCGATACTACCGAATCGGATCAGTCTGAGGCTGAATCTGAGGAAGTGTTAGATTCTGCCGACGTTCCTCTATGCACAGACGGACCTCTCATCTCGGTATCCACTGACATGGCTGAGTTGAGCCTGACAAAGCTCGCCAAGAAGGCGAATGCGGAGAGGTTAGCTGCACGACGGAGAGTGGAAGGCCTTTCGGCTGAACCGACCACGAGTGAATCTCATTCCCTCCCTACGGTTCGAATCAAAAGCGATCGAGAGTTGTTGGCGGCAACAAATAAGAATGCGAATCTGCGTTGGTTGGGAAGACCGTTCGGGATGTTGAGGCAAAAGGCGGAGAAGCGCCGAGGATCGTGAGGTCGATTCGGATGATCCGCGCAAACGTCCCCGAGTGGGGGATCGAGTGAGGCTCGGCCGCCGTGATTGACGATCGCAAGAAATATGCGGTTCGCCGGATGCCTCGGCTTAGGACCCAGAGGTCGCGTTCGGCGTGTAGCGTCTCTGTCGTTCTTGGTGTGATATGGAGCTTTCGGTTGGAATTGGATTTGAATCGACAATGTTAGCGTATCGGCACTTTTAGTCGTATTTTGACTTTTCGCCGCTTCATCCAGCACGTTGGCGTTACCTTTTCGTCGTATTTTGAATTCCTCTTTTTGAGCCGTTGGTAGAATAGCGGCGTGAGGCGCCGTCATCTCGGCGCCGTCAGCGATTAGTCATTCTGAAAGCAAGTGAGGGCGAGGAAAAGGGCGAGGCAATTTTAAAACAAGCGAAGCTTCTCGAGGCGAAGGGCGAGGTAGAAAGCTCGTCACGCGGATAAGTTAAGCGGAGGCCGACAAGAAGGCCGACGATATGCAAAGCACTTGGCTTGTCCCAAAAGGCGGTTCTTGACCTAGAGGCTAAGTTGGCCGAAATGAAGGCGGCGAAGGAGATTGCCGATTCAAAAGGATTCGAAGCCGGGAAGAAGGCTGGCCTCGCCGAATATGTGGACCAGGTCTCTCGGTTTGAGAATCGGGGCTTCCAACATGGTTGGCACAAGGCCCTTGCTGCAGCTGGAGTTTCGCTGAATATGCCAATACCGTATGAACAAGTTGACATCGATCCGTTGGAGGCGATTCGGAGGTTGATCTTTACCATACACAATTGTTATGAGCTCGAAAGTATTTTATTTTACATTTCGCTTGTTTTTGTTGTTTTGTATATGTTTATCCAACATTTTTAATGCGGGTTGATATTATAAAAGTTATGATACAGAAAGTTATAAAATGTTATGAATTCTGCGCAATGTGCTGATGTTTCCATAATTTTATGGGGATGTTTCTTGATGGATATATAATGTCTTTGCCTTAGTCGAGTAGCGGCGTGAAAGAGCGAATGGTTCATACTCGTAATTTGGTAGAGGCATTCGAATAATGTGGATATATAATGTCTTTGCCTTGCTTAGTCGAGGCGGCGTGAAAATGAATGGTTCATACTGCGGGGTGGCGAGGCATTCGAATAATGTGGTCGAGTAAAATGGGCGCCAAGATTAATAAATCTGCCCTTGCTTTGGCCAGGGTGCAAGCGTGAAGAGCCGAATGGTTCATACTCGTGGGCTGGCCGAGGCATTCAGATAATGTGGCCGAATAAAAATGGGCCGCCAAGATTAATAAATCTGCCCTTGCTTTGGCGGTAGCGCGTGAAGAGAGAATGGTTCATACTAGGTGGCGAGGCATTCAAATAATGTGGCCGAGTAAAATGGGCGCCAAGATTAATCATCTGCCCTTACTTTGGCGGTAGCGTGAAGAGACTCGGTTGGAGACTTGTTTTGGCCAATCGTGACATCCACGAAGGCGCTCGAATCCGGAGACTTGTTCGGCCCTAGGGTGTCGTGCAGAAGAGCTCGGTCGGAGACTTGTTTTGTGTCGTGACATCCACGAAGGCGCTCGAATCCGGAGACTTGTTCGGCCCTAGGGTGTCTGCAGAAGGGCTCCGGTCGGAGACTTGTTTTGTGATCGTGACATCCACGAAGGCGCTCGAATCCGGAGACTTGTTCGGCCCTAGGGTGTCTGCAGAAGGGGCTCCGGTCGGAGACTTGTTTTGGCCAATCGTGACATCCACGAAGGGCGCTCCGAATTCGGAGACTTGTTCGGCCCTAGGGTGTCCTGCACCGAAGGGGGCTCCGAATTCGGAGACTTGTTTTGGCCAAAGACGTTGAGCTCAAACACGTAAAAACACGAGATCTTTCATTACAACGAAATGTTTACAACTATCAAGCCCACAGGTCGGGTCATTGATAAAATTTACGTAGATGTGTCGAATTCCACGGCCGGGGCAGGCTTCTCCCTGACATGTCTGAGAGCCGATATGCACCTACGCCTGCAGCGGAATCTATCTGATAGGGACCCTCCCCGTTCGGGCCAAGTTTTCCATCGGACGGCCTCCGGTCAGTTGGTAATACCTTCTTTAGGACTAATTCTCCTGGATTGTAGCGGCGCAACTGAACTCGCCGATTGTATGACTTTGCGAGCTGCTGCTGATAACGTGCCATGGATGCTAAGGCACGGTCTCTTCGTTCTTCAATAAGAACCAGGTCCAGGGCGAGCATCATGTCATTTCGGCCCGTGTTAAAGGCTTGCGATCTCAAAGTTGGTAAGCCAATCTCTGGGGGTAAGATTGCCTGGGTCCCGAAGCATAATGCAAACGGCGTTTCTCCGGTAGATCGTCTCGGCGTTGTGCGGTGGGCCCACAGTACACTCGGCAACTCTTCAACCCATCTGCCTTTGGCATTTTCCAGCCTCTTTTGATGCTTAGTCTAAGATGGATTTGTTTGAAGCTTCCGCTGACCGTTACTTTGGGGATAAGCTAGCGTGAAAGTAGGGTTCAATCTGGTACTTCTTTGCACAATTCTCGGTATCGCCACAATCGAACTGGGTAGCATTATCCGAGATCGGTGCTCTTGGAATGCGAATCGTGTAATGATGTTCCTCCACAAAGCGCTTGATGTCGAATCTCGTATATGGGTTAGAGCCTCGCTTGACCCACTTTGTGAAGTAGTCTGTTGCCACGATTAGAAATCGCTTATTCCTGGGGCCCTCGGCAATGGTCCTCGATATCAAGTCCCCACGAGCAAGCGGCGAGGGCTTGTAATTGAATTCAAAGCTTGCGGTGATGGGTTAGTGGGGAGAACTTTTGGCATTGTTCGCATTTCTTGACATAATTTTCTGCGTCGGCTCTCATCGACCAATAATATCCTTGCGTTATCGCCGGTGGGCGAGGCGTCCCCGAATGGGCACCTACAACCCTCATGTATCTCGATGGCGGCTCCTCTACCTGTCCGGTGCCGCATTCCAAGTATGGACGAGAGAGGACTTTTTGTAAAGTCTTCCTTGTGGATCTAAGTAGTACCGCAGGGCCTTGTTTCGCAGTTTATGTGCTTCTTTCTTGTCCTCTGGGAGTTGCTCGGAAGAAAGGGATGCAGCAATGGGATCCTTCCAACTTGGGCGGATTCTATAATGTTGATGTGGGTTTCCTCGGTGGGCGATACTTGGTTACGGGGCCGAAACCTACTTCTATAATGCGCTTGAGCTTGGAGTTGATGGCGGAGGCTAAGCATGCCAGGGCATCCGCGTGTGTGTTTTGGTCGCGTGTTATTTGGTTTAGTTCATGATGGTCGAATTTCGTTAGCAAGGTGTTAGCCGTTTTCATATAGGCCGTCATATGCTCGTCTCTTGCGCGTACTCCCCCTTGGTGGTTGATTACCAATTTTGAGTCATAAAATACCAACAACGCCCGCGAGATGTGCGTTCATGATCCGCTAACGAGGGCTTCATATTAAACCGTTATTTGATGCTTCGAAGCCGAGCTTGACGGCCTGCTCAATTAATGCGCCGTCTGGAGACATGAGTACGACGCCGGCGCCGCTGCCCCGTTGGTTAGACGCTCCATCACAATATAACTGCCAAATGTCCCCAACATAAATTCTCAATCTGGGTTTGACCGAACTTCAGCTACCTTTGGCAGGACGTCATCAGGCTTGAGGTCGGCAAGCCCTCCTGTGAATTCGGCAACAAAGTCGGCAAGCACCTGCCCCTTGATTGCAGTTTTGGGTAAAAACTGAATGTCGTATTGGCCGAGTTCAAGAGCCCACTTCGAAACCATACGATGTACTGCGTTCCTTAATCTTGTCGAAGGGATAGTCTGTTAGGACCCTAATCTTTGTGTCCTTGGAAGTAATGCATCGCTTTTCTTCTTTGCCATGACCAAGGCTAGGGCGAGTTTTTCAAGCGGTAAATAACGTGTTTGGCGTCCACCATTGCCTTGCTCACATAATACCTTGGTTGTTCTTTGCCCTTCCTCCTCTTTTTCGAATGTCTGGCGACGGCCTTCGGAGGCTGCCGGATATAGAATGAGGGTCACCGTGGCGGGTGTTGTTAGAAGAGTCTTGTCGGAGATATGTCTTGAGCAGATTAAAAGGCGCCGCATTCGGCGGACCATTCGAAGCTACGCCTGGCGTAATGTCTGAAAGAATTGTCTGCGTGATGCGTAGATCGACTAATGAACTGTTGAGTCGTGACCATTCCCATCAACTTTTGGACTTCTTTGACCGAACGGGGGGAACTCACTTCCAAAATTGTTGTGACTTGCCTCGGGTTGGCTTCGATTCCACGGTGGTTGACGATATAACCCGAGAATTTGCGGGCCGATCCGAATCGCATTTAGAAGCGTTTAACTTCATTACGTATTTGCGTAGGGTGTCGAATGTCGTTTCGGATCGGCTATATGATTTTGTTCTTCTTTGGATTTGACCACCATGTCGTCAATGTATACTTCCATAGTGTGTCCATTTGTTCTTTGAACATCGTGGTGACCGATCTTTAGTAAGTTGCCCTGCATTCTTTAGTCCAAAAGGCATAACCATGCGATGGGTCCCTCTTGGAGTAAGGAATGCGTTTTGTCTGATCATCCTGGTTCATGGCGTCGATGGTAGCCTCTATAGGCGTCGAGGAAACTCATACGTCGGTGGCGCGCTGTCGCATCAACGAGTTGGTCAATTCTCGGTAAGGGAAAGCAATCTTTGGGGCAAGCTTTGTTCAGATCCGTGGAATCGGCCTTTTCGCCAAGTTCCATTTTCTTTTTCACCACCATTGTGTTGGAGAGCCACGTGGGGTAGGTGACCTCCTAATTGCCCGGCGTCAAGCAATTTGTCATCTTCCTCCATGACGGCGGCAGTGTGCGCTGCGGAGGATCGCCGGCCTTTTGGATGATGGGCAGGCACCGGGGATCGAGATTCAGATGGTCTTTGGGATCGCGGGTCTATTCGGCATCTCGTATGGAGTCCACCTTGAAGACGTCGAGATTGCGAGTAAAAAGTGATCATTTCTTGTCGGTCGACTGGCTCGAGGCCGATCATAAAAAACTTTTCCGAGCTTCCATCAATGTCAACTCGGTCCAAACCTTCCGTGGCCTTTTCATCTGGTTGACGTCCGACGTCGTCCAGGATTTCTCGATTGGGCGTTTCGATGGAGTTGACTTGCAGTTCTTTCGGCGGCTTATCAGCGAGAAGGTAACATGCTTGTGCTGACTGTTGAGAGCCACGGATCTGCTCAACGCCGTGTTCCGTCGAGAAACGTAACAGCTGGTGGTAAGTACTTGGGACGGCCTGCAGGGTGTGCAACCATGATTGCCCCATGATGAGATTGTACGGCGACAGTAACCTGACGACCAAAAACTCCACATCCACCGTTATGGAGCCAGCTCGAACGGGTGGTGATCTTTCCCAATGGGTACTCGGGTTGGCGTTGAAGCGAATAATGGATAAGGAGGCTGGAGTCGGATCCGAATCGTTGAACCGAGTTTGATGAGGGTTTTATAGTACATAACCGAAGTGCTTCCAGTCGATAAGGGGGCGTTCGACGGTAAACTGTTCACGCGTGGCGCAACAACCGGAAGGATCTACGTATGGGAGTGTTACGCCCGCGCCGTCGGTCGTCGAAGGTAATGCTTGGCACTTCGCGAAGTCGGGGTCGCTTAGTTGGTGTGAGCTGACGCTGGGGGCTCGGAAGTGATTGAATTGCATGTATAGTCGGGGCTAGCGGTAGGCTGTATATCATATGTACGGTGTCGCGCGGGGCGCCTTTTGGGCGACGTGCGTCCTCTGTCACCTCCTCAAGGCAATCGGTCAAGGTGCGGCGACCGTTAGCGTTGTGCTGTTGGCCCCGAGGTCGTGCAGGACCTCTCCTTGGGAGTCGCTCAAGGACCTTGAGCCCTGCCCGTCCGGACTTTGCTTTTTCTAAGGCCAGATCGTGGCGAAGGCGTTTGTTCTCGGCGATGATGTTATCCAAATTCTGTTGGGTCTGTCTGGCTCGTTCTATGGTCGCTTGCATCATCGCCTTTGTTGAAGTCGTTGGTGAGTTAGAGTTCGAGGCGTCGGTCTTGACGGTTTCCTTCGGGCGCATTCTTGGAGTGGAGTCGTCTCTTGGTGCGATCTCGTTGGTGGCTACCGGAGGATCTGCAGTCACGCCTTTCATGGATATATTTGAGTATTTCCACAGACGGCGCCAATTGTGGGGGAGTGGATTGGAAATACTCTTCAGATCCTGGAAGACGCCAATGATCCTCAACTAGTCACCTGAGAAGATACAAAGAATCCGGTCGAGGATGCCGGAACTAGCTCTCTGGCGAACAAGTCAGTTCCTCTGTTCCAGAAAGCTTGTTGATTGAGTTCTAAAAGTCATGCCCCTCTCGTATCTGAAGCTCTTGTATTTATACACATTCCCTGTGCCTCGGGACCAGAGTTTATTATTTTTTTATTATTATTTTGTTTGTCCTGATATGCATCCTCAAATCCATTCGGCCCTAAGAACGTATTCGGCGTCCCAATCGAGCGGAATGGAGCCGTTAAGTTCCTGGCTCTTCGGGTGCTCCAGATTTCGTTCTTCTAATTATTCGGCTCCCACAACTTTCTTAGTGCACAATTATCTTTTAGGCCATTCTTGAAAGACATGACCGCCACCTCTTGATTGCATTCGGGTATTCAGTTGAACACCTCATAATACTTTTTTGCGTAGGCCCTAAGGCCTTCATCCTCACTGATTCTCAGAGCCATCAGGGTGTCCACCCTTAATGTCTGTAGTTTGTTTGTCATGAACCTGGCCACAAACATCTCGGCCAGGCCTTCCCAGGTCTTCACACTTCCCTTCGGCAATTTGTGAAACCAATCCGATGCAATCTCCTCGAAGAATGAAGGGAACACCTAGCAAAGCAACGGCTCGTTCCTAGTGTACAGTGCCATTGAGTTCAGGTATAATCCGATGTGAAAGTCGGGGTCCGACTTCCTATCGTATATCTGGAATCTCGGCATACTGAATCTTTTTGGTGCCTCAAATTTGTCCAACTCCACCGAGAATGGTGTTCTCAGCTTAACAGGGGAAGTTATCTCGGCATTTTGTTGCTTCCTCTTGAGGTAATCTCTCAAGTCCTCCTTGGTCCATCTAGGAGCTCGGCTATCTCTTGATTTCAATCTTTTAGGTGCACTGCTCTCATCTTCGTTGTGAGCCATTTTCGACCTTTCTCCATTAGTTGCGTCAAAGCATAACTCCTGTCTTTGAATATGTCGATGTTCTCTAAGGTCTACCTCCTTGGTGCAATGTGTCCTTCGAGATTCTTCCCTTCTTGACTCTCCTAGCCCGACCTCCCTTGACGGCCGATGAGAGTGTTTTTCGCTCCTGGCGTGCTGAGGGGCTACAGGGATTATTTCCTGCCCTCCCTTCTGGGCATTGGCCGCTGGAATCGGCATGTCCTACAGCGAGAACGGTGGCTGCATGACATTGTTTTGCATCATGAAATTAATGACCGATTGCAGGTCTGCCAATTTGTTCGCCATCCCCTTCATCTCTTCGTCTCTCCGTAGGCATCTGTCTTTCCATACCTGCAGGTTATCCTCGTTATAGTACCCGATTTGGTCTGTTTTCTTTGGTACGTCACCTTCCTGGCCGACGTCCTTCCCTCCGTGATTCTGGTCGCGAGTTTCTTCGTTGCAATTGTCTTCTTCGATGCCAAGGTCAATAGGTCTCTCACTCCCAGTAGGAGTGTTATCCCGAATCTTTTCTTTCTGTTCGTCGTTGGCCATCTATTCTCCTTTCTTTCCTACAGACGGCGCCAAATTGTCTGTGTCAATTTCCGACCACACTGCCAACTCAGTATTCAACGGGAGAGCATTGGCAGAATAGGAAAAGCCCGAATAACCTGCAACAGAAAGAAGAGATTCCAGCGGTGGTTCATCCACCCGAGGGCACTCCGATGATTAAGTCAGTAATCAAATATCTCTCAAAGATAATCAATAATGCTTACTCACTGTTTTGAATATAAATTGTGTACCATAGACCCATTGGGAGTGCCTCTCTTATATAGCCAACTAAATCCTAGTCCAAATAGAAGTCTAACTTCAATGGACTTCTGCTCAATGCTTATCTTGGACTCTCCAATAGATAAAGATAAACTCCCTAAGAACTTTATCCTTATCCAGGCTGAAGTCCTTCCTCATTCTAAGACTCTTATCCCTTATCCGCTTATCTCAGAATTCAATATCTTTGGAGATAACCTCGGCGTTACGACCAGGACACGTGGCACCCGGCTGACACGTCGGCGTCACCTTGGCCACGTGTTGGTACTCAAAAAATATATCCCCACATATATAATATTATCATAAAAACGTAACATTATTACAAAATACATAATTTTATTATTGATTTACAAATTATACTCTACGAAAAAAATACGTAACTTTCTCATAAAATATATAACAAATACCACAAAATACGTAATAAAAACAACACATGGTTCACACTCTATAAGGGGTGTGTACTGAAATGTTTCCCAACGTACACAATCTTAGAAAAAATGGATGAAAAGGAACTAATTTACCCCAAGTTCCTTGTAATTTTTATTTATCATTATTATATTAGTTTTTCGCATTTAGGGCTATAAATGAATTAATTAGCAAGTTCTTTAAATTTTTACATTTTGAGTCAATCTTGAACGAATTTTAGTCAAGTTGACCACAAATCGAATTCGAGTAACTTTGTATTTTATAGTGCAAGATAATCAAGTCGAACATAATTATAAATTATTTAAACTTGACTTATTTATATAAATACATTTCAAACAAACTTCTAAACTAGTCGAATATAAGTTAAACTAAAATAACTTATTTCGTTTTACAACTTACTTTTAATGTAGTAATAATACACAAAATAATAAATAATTATTAGTTGACGATGATCATAACATTATATGACTATGACAAGTGAACATTATTATTACTATGAAAAGCGAAAACCATAAGGCCCTGAATTAACATCGTTGGATGGATGGGAAAATTATTTGAAGTAACTAAACCATGTGCTAGTGATATGGTCCTGTTGGGTATACCTCCTTATTGGAGTGTGGGACCCAATTAGTTTTGAAAAAAGTGTTTTAATTTGGCTTGGTTTAGTATAA
Organism: Camellia lanceoleosa; assembly: GCA_025200525.1. Classification (NCBI taxonomy): domain Eukaryota; kingdom Viridiplantae; phylum Streptophyta; class Magnoliopsida; order Ericales; family Theaceae; genus Camellia; species Camellia lanceoleosa. The sequence goes on from CM045769.1 coordinate 84,823,750, forward strand.
TATATTTTTATATATTATATTTGTGGAGGCCCAATCCAATTTGGTTACAACTAGGGTTTTGATAAAACAAACCCTAGAATTAACTATATATATATTGTTTTGTTTTGCCCCAAGTTGAGAGGAGGGTGGCGGCTACATACAATTTAATTTAGTGGAATCAAACTTTTTTGGGTGAGTGAAAAAGTGGAGCAGCAGCACCTTTTTTGATCAATTGTTGGTGAGGTAATATTTGGGGACATAAGTATTTCAGTGCAGTTTTTGATTCGGTTTGTGGCTGTTTTGAAGATAGTTTGATTCGTTATTTTGGGTCTTCTACAACTCTGATTCGGAAGATTTTGGTTCTTCTATTTGGTGAGGTCTTTCCTCTTGCTTATTTGTGATTATTTGGAATTCACCTAAGGGTGGTTTTGTGAGACCATTCGTGTCTCGTTTGTAATTTTTTGGAACCTATTTGGTTGATAGTGGAATCGAATTTCGATCCCGTGGATGTACCTCACATTGAGGGAACCACGTAAAAATTCTTGTGTTGCCTTTGATTTAATTTTTCCGCATTAGTTTATATTCCCATTGATTGATTTACTTGTGGGGATTCATCGATTTTCCCTAACAACTGGTATCAGAGCTTACGGTTTATTGGGGTTTATTTATTTGTGTAAATCAATGGAGGGGAATATGGGTCGCATGTCTAGCTTCAATGGAAGCAATTGGGTAACTTGGAAAACTAAAATGGAGGATCTATTATTTTGTTAAGATTTATATGGGTCTATTGAGAGTGATAGTGACAAATCAAAATATGGTTCTTTTTCAAAGAAAGACATTGAGTGTTATTATTGCCATGAGAAAGGGCACATGAAGCGGGAATGCCGAAAGCTCAAGAACAAGGAGAAAAGGCGTGACAAAAGTGTGGATAAGAAGCAAGAAGACACAACGGCAGTTACTACCGATGATCTCATGGTCGTTTGTGAGGATGATTGTATCAATTTTGTGGGCCAAGAGAGCAGTTGGGTGATTGATTCCGGTGCTTCTTTTCATGTGACTTCTCGAGTTGATTTCTTCACTACCTACACTGCAGGAGATTATGGTTCTGTTCGAATGGGTAATGAAGGTTTGTTCAAGATTATTGGTATGGGTGATGTTTGCTTGGAAATAAATTTGGGCTGCAAATTGTTGCTTAAAGATGTGAGGCATGTTCCCGACATTCGCCTTAATTTAATCTCTACTGGGAAGCTAGATGATGAAAGCTTCAACAACAAATTTGGTGATGGAATATGGAAGCTCACAAAGGGTTCTTTGGTGGTGGCTAAGTGCAAGAAGACTCATACACTTTATTCGATGCAATGAAAAATTTGTAAAGGTGTTGTCAATGCACTTGAAGATGATACTTCTACCGAATTGTGGCACAAGCGGCTTGGCCACATGAGTGAAAAGGGGCTGCAAATATTGTTCAAGAAAGAGCTTCTACCCGGTTTAAAAGGTACACATCTTAAAACTTGTGTTCATTGTTTGGCGGGTAAACAACATAGAGTTTCTTTTCATAAAAATGTTGTTTCTAGAAAAGAAAATGTGTTGGAGTTAATTCATTCGGATGTTTGTGGTCCTTTAAAAGTTAGAACACATGGTGGTGCACTTTATTTTGTTACTTTCATTGATGATTATTCAAGGAAAGTTTGGGCTTATCGACTAAAAACTAAAGATCAAGTTCTAGAAGTATTTAAGCATTTTCAGGCCATGGTTGAAAGAGAAACAGGGCAGAAATTGAAGTGTATCCGAACAGACAATGGTGGTGAATACATTGGGCCATTTGATGAGTATTGTCGCAGCCAAGGTATTCGGCATCAAAAGACAGTTAAGAAGACTCCTCAACAAAATGGCGTTCTTGAGAGGATGAACCGCACCATTGTGGAAAGAACAAGGTGTTTGCTTTCACAAGCTAAATTGCCAAGATCCTTTTGGGGTGAGGCAATGAAATGCGATTGACTTGATCAATTTATCTCCTTGCTATCCTTTGAATGGTGATGTTCCTGAAAGAGTTTGGACTGGCAAAGATGTGTCTTATGAGCACTTGAGAGTGTTTGGTTGCCGAGCTTTTGTTCACATTCCAAAAGATGAGAGGTCCAAGCTTGATAGTAAGTCAAGACAATGTATTTTTCTTGACTTTAGGCATGATGAATTCGGGTATAGATTATGGGATCCGGTCGACAAGAAAGTTATTCGAAGCCGTGATGTTGTGTTTCTTGAAGACCAAACAATTGAAGACTTTGGTAAAGGTGATCAACCGGAGCCAAAAACTAGTGATCTCATTAACATGGATCCATCTCCTTCATCTCCAGTTGATGATGAAAATGGGGGAGATGTGCAGCCACCTATTGAAGATGTGGAGGATGATGCTAATCCTAATGAAGTTGAGCCAGAAATTGAGGAAGAGCATCCAACTCAAGAACCGCCACCACAACTTGAGTTGAGAAAATCTACAAAGGACCGACAACCTTCAAGAAAGTATCCTCCCAATGAATTTGTGTTGATTTCTGATCAAGGGGAGCCGGAGAGCTACCAAGAAGCAATTGAGCATGCAAAGAAAGACGATTGGAAAAAGGCTATGGAAGAGGAGATGAATTCCTTACTTGAAAATCACACTTATGATTTAGTGAAGTTGCCTAAAAGGAGGAAAATTCTGAAAAATAAGTGGGTTTTCAAATTGAAGAATGATAGGAAGAATCTGAGGTACAAAGCACGTCTTGTAGTGAAAGGCTTTGGGCAAAAGAAAGGTATTGACTTTGACGAGATTTTCTCGCCGGTTGTGAAGATGTCTTCTATTCGGGTTGTACTTGGCTTGGCTGCAAGTATGAACCTTGAAGTTGAGCAACTTGATGTGAAGACCGCATTTCTTCATGGTGATCTTGAAGAAGAAATTTACATGGAGCAACCGGAAGGTTTTGTAGAGAAAGGGAAAGAGAAATTTGTTTGCAAATTGAAGAAAAGTTTGTATGGCCTCAAGCAAGCTCCGCGGCAATGGTACAAAAAATTTGACTCTTTCATGATGAATAATGGCTTTTCTAAAACCACTTCTGACCATTGTGTGTTTGTGAAAAATTTTCCGGATGGCAAATTTATTATTCTTTTGCTTTATGTTGATGACATGTTAATTGTGGGTCAAGATTCTACCATGATTAACAGGTTGAAATTGGAGTTGAGTAAATCTTTTGCTATGAAAGATTTGGGACCGGGAAAGCAAATACTTGGTATGAAAATTGTTCGTGATCGCAAAGATGGACTGATTTGGTTGTCTCAAGAGAGCTACATTGAGAAAATTCTTGAGAGATTTAACATGGATAAAGCAAAACCGGTTGGTTGTCCACTTGCAGGTCACTTCAAACTTAGTTCGAATCAATGTCCTACAAGTGAGAAAGACAAAGAAGAGATGTTGAAAGTTCCTTATGCTTCAGCAGTTGGTTCTTTGATGTACGCCATGGTTTGTACAAGGCCGGATATTGCTCACGCCGTTGGTGTGGTGAGTCGTTTTCTCTCTAATCCGGGTAAAGAACATTGGGCAACGGTAAAATGGATTCTAAGATATCTTCGAGGGACTTCGAAGGTGTGTTTGTGTTTTGGGGATGGTAAACCGATGCTTGATGGGTTCACAGATTCTGACATGGCTGGTAATGTTGATTCTAGGAAATCTACTTCGGGGTATTTGATGATTTTTGCAGGAGGAGCTGTGGCATGGCAATCTAAATTACAAAAATGTGTTGCTCTCTCAACTATCGAAGCTGAATTTATTGCCATTACAGAAGCTTGCAAAGAAGAGTTATGGTTGAAGAAATTTTTGCAAGAGTTGGGTTTGAAGCAAGAAAGGTATGTGCTTTATTGTGATAGTCAAAGTGCTATTCACTTGAGTAAAAATTCTACATTTCATTCGAGATCGAAACACATTGATGTGAGATACCATTGGATTCGTGATGTGTTAGATTCGAAATTGTTGCAATTCGAAAAGGTTCACACAGATGATAATATTTCAGATATGCTGACTAAGACTTTGTCGAGGGACAAACATTTAAAGTGTCGAACTTTGGCAGGTATGGTTGATGTTTCCACCTAAGTCGGTAGGGGGAGAATTGTTGAGTATACCTCCTTATTGGAGTGTGGGACCCAATTAGTTTTGGAAAAAGTGTTTTAATTTGGCTTGGTTTAGTATAATATATTTTTATATATTATATTTGTGGAGGCCCAATCTAATTTGGTTACAACTAGGGTTTTGATAAAAGAAACCCTAGAATTAACTATATATATATTGTTTTGTTTTGCCCCAAGTTGAGAGGAGGGTGGCGGCTACATACAATTTAATTTGGTGGAATCAAACTTTTTTGGGTGAGTGAAAAAGTGGAGCAGCAGCACCTTTTTTGATCAATTGTTGGTGAGGTAATATTTGGGGACATAAGTATTTCAGTGCAGTTTTTTATTCGGTTTGTGGCTGTTTTGAAGATAGTTTGATTCGTTATTTTGGGTCTTCTACAACTCTGATTCGGAAGATTTTGGTTCTTCTATTTGGTGAGGTCTTTCCTCTTGTTTATTTGTGATTATTTGGAATTCACCTAAGGGTAGTTTTGTGAGACCATTCGTGTCTCGTTTGTAATTGTTTGGAACCTATTTGGTTGATAGTGGAATCGGATTTCGATCCCGTGGATGTACCTCACATTGAGGGAACCACGTAAAAATTCTTGTGTTGCCTTTGATTTAATTTTTCCGCATTAGTTTATATTCCCATTGATTAATTTACTTGTGGGGATTCATCGATTTTCCCTAACAGGTCCAATCCCTATCTTCATGTTCATACGTGTGAGGGGTTGGTCCTCTATAGTAAACCAGTGGGAAAAGCATTAGTGATATAAAGCAAACAAACAAACAAACAGCATCCATAGGAAAAGCAAAAGGCTATTATTCAACCAAATAGAATAACGCAAAAAGACAGATAAGCAATGTAATACACTGTCACATAATGCAATAATGCTGAGTAATATATATAAAATAATAAATCTTTTTTTTTTTATCAGCAAAGAAAAATTTCATTAATTAACATGAAATTAAAGGTACAGAAAGATGAAATGTACTGAGAGATATTCGGAAAATACAAAGTACCCCTACTACTGCTACTCGCAACCATACAAGCAACCCCTTAACCTCACAATTTTTTTTTTTAAAACAAAAAGAGTTAAGAATGACTTAACAGAAAAAAAATAAATAAATAAATAAAATAAAATACAAGATTTCTCACAAAATCAACCCACCAAAACACCCAAACTGCTAAAAAATCAATTCTAACACCCAAGCTGATCAAATAATAAATCTTACAAATGTTTTTTTATTAGTTATAGGTGTGACACTATCACATTAGTTGTATTTTAATTTTTGGATAAATTACAGTCCCTAAAATTTATTAAAAATATAATTTTTTTATTTATTTGCAAATTTATATCTTAACTCTTGAAATTTTCAATCACACAACAAATAATCTCCTCTATTAATCAGTCAATCGTTAAGTTAAATTTTATGAAGTTGAACATTTTATTTATTTATTTATTTATTTTTCCTGTCTCATCTTTTTTATTCCCAAATATCCTCTTTATTCTTCATATTCTCTCAACAAGTAAAATTACTTTGTCTAACTATTGCATCACCCACGCTTACTCTTAATCAGTACCACTGTGATTATTGTTTAAAAACATTTTGTGTGTCACTTAAGAGAGTTGGAGAATATTGTAATGGTGTAGAGAGAGGAATTTGGTAGTGAGTGGATGAAAATGAGAGTAGTATGATAACTTATTTTGGTATCAAAGAGTATTTAGGTATTTTTATTTTTATTTTGTACGTTAATTGAAACAAAAATTCATAATAAAATATTTGTGATTAGAATTCGTATTTTTGACAAATCTCAAGTGACATATTTATAATTTAATATAATTTGTAAAATTTATTTATTACCTGACATAAATTAGTATAAAAAGAAATTATAAAATTGAAATTTGCTTATCATTTTTGGTTCAATATTATTCATATTAAAGGTGTGAAAGCATGTGAACGCAGGACCACTTGCATCAGCAGCAACACCATCCTCTCTCACGCACAGTCACTTCCATCACTTGTACCAACACCACACCACCTACACCACCATTATTCTTGCCTTTTTCTTTTTCTTTTTTTCTTTTTTGGGAATACCATTCTTGCCTTTTTCAACAACCCAATTCATTGTCTTACTCTTGCCAACACTCCAAGCCCCTCTCTATCCATTTTTGTGTCCTTATCTATCTATCTATCTATCTATGTATATCAGTATAATTCAGTATATAGATTGAAAGATCTCCTCCCTAGAGTACAGCATTAGTTAGATGCATAATAATAATATATCAAGTGAGTGTGAGAAAGCCATGTTGTTGAGAAAAGGCATTGCTTTGGTTATTGTTTTGATGGTTTTGGAGGTCCAGACATGTCTGGCACAGATCATGAACAGAGCAAGCTTTCCAAAAGGTTTTGTTTTTGGGACTGCCTCTTCTGCTTACCAGGTTGGTGGTTGTTTTTTCTTTCTTTCTTTCTTTTTTTTTCATGATTCATTCCTTTATTTATATATTTCTGAAATACCATTATCGAAATGATTTCTTGATTTTTCTTGAAATTTAAATGCCTACATTTCCAAGTTGTAGAAAGATGGCCACAAACCAATACTCTTTTATTTATTTGTTTGTTTATTATTCTAGTTGCACATTTCTGTGCCTTCAATATTAATTTCCATTAATTTCTGCCTTTATTCTAATTTTTAGGCAGCTTTATTGTATTTTTCATCATCAAAAAAAAATTTATTTACTTTATTTTATTTTTCTGGGCGGGTATAATATTAAAAAAATAAAAAATAAAAAAAAATGCAAGAAACATATGATAGACATGTATGTATATGTATAAGATGAATTTTCATCCTTTTCATTTCATATATATAATAGAAGATAAACACTTTTTATCTTTTTTGGATCACATCATCTCTTTATTTTTTTTACATATCTTTTCATAAAAAGTGAAAAAGTACACATATTTAGATCATTTCAAACCACCCTATAATCTATAAAATATTAATATAAATTTATATTTAATTTAAATTTAAAAATATTATTATATTCACCCATAGAATAGAATCTCGAGAGGACATAATCTTTATCGAGAGAGCTGCATGAGGGGTAACTTGGTCAATTCGTTAAGAAGTCAGTTACTATTGGCAGGTTTTTACCGCAAACGCCTCGTGATATGGGGACCGCAATGCCTTTCGGTTAAAACCATTCTATTTTGGTGTATTCCGTTAGTTTTCGATCCTCGTATTTTGGGAAAAATTTGCTCAAATTAGTTTTGGCAGGGGCACTTTTGTGAATTAAATATTTACAAAGCCTGCTATAATCTCAATTGCTTAACAGAATTTTTTTTTAATTATTATTATCATTATTTGTTTTTGTTCTTAGGCTTACATGTTCATCAATTGGTTAAGAGTTAACACAACCAGAGCTATCCTAATAAGGCGCTGCTTCGGAGCCTTAAATTCTGTTAAAAAATAGAATTTTAAAATAATTTTGATTTTCAATTATGTTTGATTAATTATTTCGGACTAAGTTATGTTTGATTTATTAAAATAAAGTTGAATAAATTAATTATTTCATAATAATGTCTATTTTCAAGTTTGATTTTACTAAAAAAAAAATTAAATGAAATCATCATTGATCATTTTGAGGGAATAGTAATTTTATGACTAAAGAATGATCAATCTATTCAATTCAATTCAATTTCAGTGAACCAAATACTGCATTATAATATCAGTAGTTTAAAATAAATGTTGAAATAAACAATTGAATTGGTGAATTATTTAAAAATAATAGATTGTTGCTTGCCAAATGTATAATTATTTATAGAATATTGTTTGACTATACGAGTTATAATTCTTTTAGAGAAATAAATTTTTTTTTTAAGTTGAAGTTAATCAAATTTTACAATTTAATTTATTACGTCACGAAAAAGTGTGAATAAATTAATAATATTAACAATTGAAAATGTTAGTTTGCCTCAACAATTATCATTTAGATCAATGATTATGTGTACCATATGTAACGAACTTATAGAAGATATAAGAAAAAATAAAAATAAATTATAATTGTTACTATTTTACCAATATATAATTTTTAATATATATATATATATATATGAGAATCAAGGTCTCATTTTTTGAATTCGCCTTAAAACCCCAAAAAATCAGGGCCGACCCTAACTCTAACATTAGATAATATAAATCCCAAGGTGAAATTCATCTTTAAAAACTGATTTACAAAGTGAGAGTGTCCAAAAGTTTATATTCACGTAACCAAACTCATCTTTGTTAATCGATATGAGACAATTTTTAAGATATAACAATATTAGATAAGAAACTTAAAAAAATTGATCCAATAAAGGGTGTTTAAAATGTATTAAAATAGTCAATCTCAGCTTAAAATAATCAATAAAACAAAACATCTTGATCACTTTATCGACATATATATATTATAAAAAAAATAAAATAATTAATTAAAATAATCTATTCTCAAACTGATTGACTAATACTACTTGTATCTAGAAAAAGCATTAGAGAAACGAAGATGATGATATCATTAAATAGCTAGTTTATGAATTGAATTGGATCGGTGACTAAGCTAAGCTTCCTCTCCTCAAGACCTAAAAATCAAAATCTTAGAAAATTTATTAATAGGTGTCTTTCTCTAAAGATTCTTCGACGATCAAGTTAACACTACTTCAAAAAAAAAAAAAAAAAAAAAGATAATCAGAGAAAAATGAGAACTAAAAAGATAGCATAATTCCTCAATCATTAAGTGTGGATTTATATAAGATTCGTCCTTTATGTGAGACTTTTTTTTTTTTTTTTTTGGAACAAATTTCTTTTGTGAAACTGATTTAATTAATATTTTCTCCAATTGTGAAATGCCACGTGTCGTATTAGAATAACGCATGCACTCCACTATCCGATGACAGTTTTAGTTGGAGGGGCCACTCTATAATCGCATCACGTGTTTTGCAATTATAAACGCATCAAGTGTGTGATGGATGTTAGTTAGAATCAACCAGAACCAGGTCTTGATTCTTGGTAAGTGTAAATCCCCAATGTTGAGTAGGCCAGCATCTTAACTTTTTAGGAATTGTTTGAGGTGTTTTAAATAAGTGTATTTTTTATCTTTTTAAATTAAAAATTTGAGAAAAAAAAGATGAATGTTTAGGTTAATTTTTTGTCTTTTTAAAAAAAAATATGTAATAAAAAAATTTTATAAATAAAATGTATAGTGAAAGAAATTTGATTGGTCGTACGGCTATCCTGCGGCTGCCTAGGATGTCTCACAGAAAATAATTACCTCCTTCGGGGCAAAGTATTTGAGCAGTGATGGTCGGTCCGTGGGGGCCACTAAGGGTTCCATTTTGATAATCTAAACCGTCAATACGTACAACTCGTCGAGTAGTATATGCCTATAAAAAACCATGTTGATTGGATATCGATAGCTATATGATCGGATTAGTTTTTTTTTCAATAGTTAACTATCACTCCATCCGTTTTGTTTATACAAAACTGATTTGATCATATAGTTAACGATATCCGATCAATGTGATTTTTTACAGGCATATATTACTCGACGAGTTCTACATATTGAACGATTCAGATTATCAAAACGAAACCCTTAATGGGCCCCCAAGGGCCCAATATTACAATCAAATATTGTAACTTTACCTATGAAATTTTGTTTGCCCCTACAAAAGTGTGTAATGGCCTGGTCTCAATCACAAGGACGTTGTCACGTCCACTCTCTGATTTGTATTATAAAAATATATATAAAATATTTTTTTAATATTTTTTATTTGTGAATTGTAATGTCTTTTTTGCTTTTTGTATAACTTTTTGAATTATATGGGAGTTGCCAAACCAGCCCTTAGTGTCTCGACCGAATGGTGTCTGACCGACCAGGCCTTCCTAGACCTGGCTATCTTAAGAATGGGCCTGACTCTGATATTCTAAAGCGGGCCGACAGACCTTGAATTGGATTTATTGTTAACTTATCCATACTCATTAGATGATAATCGGCTAGGATAGAGGTAGATATATTATGTTGAAAATAAGATAGATTGAAACAATAAAAAATGAGAGAAAAGATAGAAAATAATTTGGAAATTTTATAAAGTAGAATATATATATGTATATATATATATATATTTTATGAGGTGCCTAAATTATGAAGGAAGGTTGTATACTTTTTAAGATTGTGCTTCGATCTAAAATTTAAAGAACAATTTGTGACAGGAACGAAAAATATAATAAAATTTTAACTTATATTTCTTTCATATTTTCCTTTCCTTCTCATTATACTTCCCATATCCCTCTACAAATTCAAGATTCAACCTTATGAAAATTATATATCTATGGTAGAAAGTAATTTGTTACTAAAACTGAAATCGCTACAAGGTTGGCTAGCTTTTAAGAACTGCATATTATCTATTGCTAAATGCTTCTTATGCATAGAATATGGTGAAAATGAAAGTTAGAATCAATAACAAATCGAAGATGCAAATAAATAAAAAAATTGAAGATGATGGTAGGCAAGGCTGCAAATTAATTGAATCAGGTTAAGTAATACAATGGTTGAATTTGCTTATTTTTTATTTATTTATTTATATTTATTTTTGAATCAGGCTTGAATTAAGGTTCGAGCTTGAATTAGAAGTAAAAATTATAGTATAATAGATTACAAATATTTTATTAAATAGCTATTGTCACACCCTAGATTTGTTAAGAACCAAATCCAAAATACAAGATTCAAGAAATAATGAACAAGTGGCCTCATAAAAGAATTGATTAACGATGATTAGATGAGTACAAAGGAGTATTGAACCTGCTCTTCGATATAGATACATTTATATAGCATTCAAAACATGTGCTTACAAAAGGAATCACATACAATTTATATTTACAATTCCTACATAACATGAATATATGGTGTACGGGAAAGAAATAAACCTTCTCGTATAATCCTGTTGATCAAGTCTGCACTCCTCCGTACGTCTTCGTCTTATCACCTGAAAACACAAATGTGAGCTAGTTAGCGGGTGTGTGCCGATAACCTCTCCGATGCCTAAGTCAGCAAACTAGACAAATAGACAAAAGCTCTGTATATTCGGAAATCAAAGTTGCGTTACCTCTCCATAAGTGATGTTTGTGAGCTTTTATAGGTTTCGCGTGGCACAATCCTAGTAGGACTTTTACTCCTCCATGTAGAGTCCTCCTAGGATTCTTACTCCTGAAGGATAATGCTTATCCTTCAACACCCCCTTCACTACTTAAACCAAGTGAGATGGTTTTACGATGGCCGGACTACCATATGACCGAAATAACATTTCCATGCTAGGCTAACTAAAGTGACCGATCTAACTGTTAGTTTGACTCTCCCTTGCTTTTCTCCTACTTCGGCCTTACATGCCAAGACCGAGCTATCCATAGAAGAGTCTAAGCCGAACTAACTCGACACCAAGTCCTGAAGAGGACTCAGTACACCTTGGTTCCATACGCCATGACTGAACTAAATGCGGCAACCGAACTATCCGTTGCACTCTTCCGAACCGGGCTAGAACTAATGCCTTCTGGAACCGGACTAACTCCCAAGCCTCCCTCGGACTGGACTAATTTCTGGGCTCGAGACCGGACTAACTTTAAGCCCCTTCAAGACCAGAGTAACTCATGGCCTTTTTACTCAGCCCTTCGCACTGAGGCCCATAACGGCCCAGCTCGGCCTAATTTGCATATAAATTACCCTCTCATATGGTATGTGATTACATCTTTAATGCGTCTATACAAAAGAAATATCTTACTTCAATTTACAGATATTAAAGAGAGCAATCCCTCTAGTAAGTTAGGCTTCCGGCTTACAAAGTATACAGTAAGCCCGTCGCTAAACAAAACAACTAGCAAAAGAGCGGTCCGTGACCATCATCGTGCATCATTAGGGTGGTGGTACCACATCTAAACCTGAAAAATATTAACCACAAAGGGATAAACAAAAGTCCAGTGGAGAATTTCTTCACTTATAAAATTTACACTGTTATGAGATATGATCCTGATGCATCGCGGTACATAAATATAGATTTGAAAATCTTTCCCAATCCAAGAATTTCTTTTGTCATTTCAAAATTTCCAAGTACACTTATTGCAATGAGTAGAGTTAAATTTCAAATTCCTTATAAGTTGAAAATATGATGAATCACACGGTTAGTATCTAATAGTGGTCTATAAAAGAATCACCAAAAATAACCCAACTTTATCAGTTATTAGTCAAAAGGAAATTAGTACCTACTTGTAAGGGGTTCAAAATGAACAGTAATAATATCACTTAGAGAGGCAAAACTATGTTAATGAGTCAATAATTTGGGAAGGTTGGAGAGTGAATAGCCAGGTGAAGGTGGGACGAGTGGTCCAAAAAAAGAAATGGTAGTGCAATCAAATAGGTAGCTTATCCTCCAAATCCTGAAAACATTCTCCCTCAAACCTTAAGAGTTGGGCCCTATTTATAGGCATTTCCTTGATATCAGAATATACCAAGTGGCCAAACAGTGCAGCGACACGTGTCGCAGGACATTCCGTCCTAAACCACTAGGCCTTGGTAGATATGTGTCCCTTGACATGTACTATTTGTTTGACACAAAGCCTCAGCAAGTGTCACTGTACTATCTGTTTGGCTTGAGCCTCAGCATATACCTTTTTGGTATGAACCTTAGAAGGTGTCCTAGTTGCTGCAGCACCTGCTTTCTCAATTCGATTTCTCAAGACATGTACTCTCAAGACTTATGACTTGTTATCAGCTATATTGGTGTCTACCTCAACGACGACTCCACCCTTGGACACCTAATCAAAAACTCTCCATATTCCTAAGGCGCAGGCCACAACAAGGGTTGTGCCTCATACCAAGCCCAAGAGGGCTTCCTTGGTCTTCCTTATGCAACCAAGGTAGGTCCTTCACCTAGGTATATGGAAAGGAAGTCCCTTGCTTTCGATCTACCCTGCTTCTATCTTCACGGGTTCACCGTGGTATTAGCTCCAACCAGTAAGCGTTGGGGCCTGCTATCAGTGCTAAGCTATATGTGATTCAGGCCTACTATCAGCCCTTGGATATTAGTGCCTAGCACCAAGTATATGTGCATTATCTTATATAGAGGAGGCCTACCTCAAAGGCTGTTGTGCCTCAGAAGGTAGTTGCAGAGTTTAGAGTTGCCACGACTCCTCTTTACTAAGCAAGTGACAAAAGCGACGCCATAATAAAAATGGTAGAGTTGAGTTATAGAGTCTGCCCACAGTAATTGGACCTCAGCAAGTTCCCTTGGCCACTTTTTCCTCTTGGCCCATTTGGTACAAACGGGTTAGATTTGGTTCTATCTTCTATTTGACCCATTTCTGTTGGGTTTTGACCAAATTCATTTAACGATAGTTATTCAACTAATTAAGGCGATTTCAATGATTAAGTCAGTGTTCTGATTTCTCTCCCTCTATACTACTCTTTCACGAGTTTTTGATCTTTTACCATGGACACTTTCGCCAAATTAACTCACCAAAACAACACATATTAACTGGATTTATCACCCAAAACCAAATTTCAAAATTTGGTTCTAACAACAATTAATTCCTTACATTTCAAAGATAAATTTCAATTCCACTAGGTTGTAAAGTTTTCTATAATAATGAAATGCTAACAATTGCTAACAATTTTCATAGATCTATACCATTTCTGATTCATTATGAAAGTGAAATGCTACTTCCAATTTTAACATACCACGTGTATTCCCAAAATTTTGAATTCTATCAATATTTTACAAATTAGGGTTTTGTTCCAAAATTTAGGGCTTTTCCAATTTGATGCATATAGTTAGAGGTCATAAACCCAACTCGAAGCCATGAACCTATCCAATTATACCCATTTAAAATCTATATAAACCTATCCAAATCAATAAATAGACTTAAATGAGTTGCTCATTGTTAACTCAATTAAAATTGGATTTACATGAGTTGGACATGGATATCTATTTAATCATGTCGAAATGGATGTCATTTCTATCATCAATCCACCACCACCGCTATCCCATTATCACTACCACCACCTCCTCCTCTATTGCCGCCACTTTGTTGCCACCATTACCATCATCGACACACTACTACCACCGCTGCCACTCTTCCACCACCACCACCACCACCATCGACACGTAACCACCACCACCACCACGTCCTCCACCGCCACTGCTATTCCACCACCATTACTACCACTACCACTATCACTGAAAACACTACCAACACCACCTCCTCCTCAACCACCACGACTCCACTATTATCAACACCACTTCTTTCACCACCATTATCGTGGCCTCGTCCACCACTACTTCCTCCATCATTGCCACTACCACTCTACTACCACCATCACCACCACCTCCTCCTTCATTACTACCACTCCACTACCACCACCGTCAACATACCACCAACACCACATCCTCCTCTACTATTGCCACACTAACACCACATTCACCACCATCGCCACCACTACTACTTTGCCATCATCACCTCTGCTTCACCACTGCTATCATCATTATAAAAAATAAAAATTACAAAATGAAAAAATAAATTCAAAAATTGAAAATTTTCAAATTCAAAAAAAGTATAAAGAAAAAAATTAAATAATAATAATAAATAGTTTTTTTAAATAAAAAAATGCTTATCAAAAAAATAAAAAATTTTAAATTTTAAATTTTAAAAAGAGGTAAAAAAAATATATCATTTAGTATTTATAATTTCTCAATACACTATATTAAATTAATCGGAAGTGACTAAGACTCCCTTTTCCCACCACCCCCATACACACGTGGGGATTGGTGATTGGAGGAGAAAGAAAAAAATAAAATAAAATAAAATAAAATTGGCCAATTACAGACCAGAGGGGATCATGGGGTCACCCCTATGGGGTTCCAAATTATTTTTCTAAATTAATTATTTAAGATTATAATTTACTCTAAATATATGGTGTGCTTTTTCCTAAATTACCCTTGAATGTACATCCAAAATCACTAAAAATCACTGCCAGTTAACATCCCTAAAAAAACCCAACATGAAGTGAAATCCAACCCAGGGTCTTGCTTTGTTGACTCAGAATTGCGTTATCGACTTTCAAAATAGAAAAATTGATTCGAATCCAAAACTTGTGTTTGGCTGGTAGTCATTCTTGATTTTATCTCGTCGCCGCTAATTTTTCCAATTATCATTGTCACCGCCTATGAGCCATTTGGGTTGTCGATCTACTCTGATTCCTCTGTGATGGACATCATCAATATGGGTCATCAACATTGTCATCAGATTGTTACGATTTGGATGATAAAGTTCTGGGTCTGTTTCCCGGTGAGTTGATGATCATATCGAAGGAGAATAAATTTTAGAAAGAGAAAGTATAACACTGTGGGCATCTTATTGACTGAACCGGATGAGGCAAGCCATACCCAAAGTCAAGATATCTATATAATAATGATGTTAATGATAATGACGAATTTTGGTAGGTGAATTAAAAAATTGAAATGAAAAAGATGATGAATATAAAATAATTGAAATTAAAAAAAAAAAAAGAAAAAAAGAAGAAGAAAATGAACATACTTGATTATAAAGAATACTATTTTGTTTTAAGATTTAATGTGTTGTGTTTTATTAGTAAATTTGCATAAGGATATAACTAGCCTATCACTTGTGCTATGCACGGGATAATTATAGATATTTATATTTGTTTTAGATTTTTTTTAATAAATAAATTATGTTTTTTAAGATTTTTTATAAAAATAATTTAACAATCTTATCACTAATCATAGTGTATGAGAGAAGTTGAAAAGGGTACTACAGTAACTATACACAAATTATATCTATAATTATTTGTATGGGGGGATTTTAAATACTGATCAGGAGATTTTGACCAAATCAATAAATGCAAACATGTGGAAAGACATATGGATTGAAAAAAGTTAATAAATGCTGACAAGAGGATTTTGATCAAATTAATAAATGCTGAGTTTTTTTTTTTTTAATAAAAAATTTAGAAAATTCATATTGGGATATTGAAACTCCCACAGGCCTTGGAGTTAAAAATCTCATTTTGCTTAATATATAGTATAGATATGAGCTAAAATTTTAATTATGAGCTAAAATTTTAAAATTTTAATAGGACGTAATGAGTTATTATTTGGGCATAAATAGAATCATCCTGGTTTGAGTTAAGTTGCTTTAAATGCATAACTCATTTTGACTATTGCTTGATAAAAATGTGTTTTATGGAGGATACACCAAGAAATTTTCCTTATTATGCAAACTATAACTTTTCATGTAATATATGCAAATTTATAACAATTTTCATAAGAATAATACCACATAATTACAATCAACTCATATTTAAACATGTGCAAGAAAATTTCATGTACTTCAATTGAAAAGACCAAACCCTTGAGTTCAAGGTGATGACTTTGTCCAAATGAAGATTTGACACCGATTAGATGGTAAGTTTGATGCGTAAAACAATGTTGAAGCTCGGGTTTCTTGTTGAATCAAACTCTAAATGCCTCTATTTGGTGATTCAAGTTGGATGTACAAACAAGGTATTTTAGACAGAGAAAGTAGAGAGAGGGAGGAAGAAACTTCGGATGAAGCAAAAGAAAATGGAATGAAAGAGAAAGAAATTCTTGTACTAAAATCTGTTCAACAAGGCAATCGATCACACTTGCCTGTTGATCGATCACTCCACAATGCAATCTGTAACGTCCTCAATTATATGAAAATCGACTCATCGGATACAACCCATATTTATTAGCCAATTTTAATTATCAATAATATTAAACATGTAGAAGTGCTAATTTATCTCAGACACACAGATAATCATTGTCATTGTAATTCTCCACATTCATTATATTTGGTTTCAATATTTCAAAATAAAGTTACATGCATTGACAAATTCACAACTCTATAAGCTTGAATATATAGCATGCAAATCACAGGATGTAGTATTAAATAAGAACACAAAAACATGTCTTAAAAGCAAACAAGTTCCAAGGGTCTCGCCCAGGGCGGCCCTGAGATTTAGGGGGCCCAAGGCGACACTTCGAAAATGGGACCCTCTTACATGAAAAAAAAAAAAAAAATAATAATAATAATAATAATAATAATAATTATGGATAAAACGATAAGTTATAACTTTTTTATTTATTTGTAATCACAAAAAAATTTATTTACACATATAATCATTAACATTATAAATAAAAATTTACTTTCATATATTAAGATATGAAACAATCATTACAAATACTTAAAAAAAATAAAAATCTAGTCTTGTTGCTTTTTTTTTGGCCTCATGTTCAATTGGGCCTATAGTATTTGAGCCTTTTTTTTTTAATATCTAAAACACAATTATATTTGGGGCTCCTATTTTTAGCCCAAATTTGGGGGCCCGAGGCGCAGGCCTCTTTTGCCTTCCCTCAGGGCCGGCCCTGGTCTCGGCCCATTACACCAAAAATGGGTTTCAATCCTAATACAATTTACCCCTTGGCTCTACAAGAAAATAAAACAAAAGTGAGCATAACGCTCCAAAATCCTTGAGGTAGGTTAAGATGAAAAGTACAAGATAACGCTAATTTGTCTTCTCACAATGGAATTTAACTTTGACTAAATTTTTTCCCTCTTACACTCTCTAAATAGGCAGGTATACTTTTCGTTAATTTGGATGTAAAATGTAACTGTAATAGCAAACCACAAGGAATGTATGTTGCTATGTTTAAAAGATATGGGGGTAAATTGCTATTGTGCTGCACTACAGGGGGTTAAAATGGAGCTTTCTTCATTTTTCAAATGAGGTAGAATTTAAGCTCGAGCTCGACTCATATACATAACAAACTACAAACAAGTTGAACTCACTATTCATGAATAACACAGTTCGTTTGTAGTCATGGACTCTTAGTTAACTAATTAAAGTAGATGTCTTTGTCTTTCCGTTTCGGAGAGTAGTAAGACTAAACAGAAGTAAAAATTTTGACAAATCCAGATTTGCTCAGAGAAATCACTGGTGCTATTTAGCCATTCCTTTCGCCAACAAATAAGTCATTAAAGGTGAAGGAAGCATGATGTGATCGGGGGACTCTAAATTGTAGGACTAGAGTTGGTTTTTCACCATAAACTCTTATGTCATAGTAGCTAGATTTCTTATATGAATAACACTTGATGATTATGGAAACTTAAGTATTCTATTAATACCTTAGTCTATGTTGTCTTACAACTTCTTGTTAATTTGTCAATCTTAAATTTGTATGTGCAGTATGAAGGAGCAGTTAAAGAGGGTGGAAGGGGCCCGACAGTCTGGGACACATTTGCACACTCATTTGGTAGTATAGATTGCCATTGGATATAGCAATAACAAGCACTCTTAATTGGATTTATCTAAAAAAAATGAGAGAGAGAAAAAAAACACTCTTAATTGATGCCCTGTACATACATTTCTTTTATTTATTTATTTACTAATTTTTTATTTTTTGTTGTAGGAAAGGTTCTTGATTTCAGTAATGCTGATGTTGCTGTAGATCAGTATCACCAGTTTGATGTAAGTCTCATACCAATAGTATATTGTGTTTTCTGGACAGTGAGTTATTACATTTAGCACCCTTTTTTTTTTCTTTAAATCAAAATTCTTTTTTGACCCTTTTACTTTCAAGTGTGATAGTCGACATCTTGCACTTTAAATTAGGATGCAATGTTGCTCTTCTGTCTATCTCATGGTTACGAGGCTAACATAAATTGGCATTTGAGCCACACATGATGTTTTTATTGGCTCATTAACACCTCTACACTTTGGTTCTTGTACTTTCACTAAAATTACACTTTAGTCTTGTATTTTTCCCAAAATTTCACTTTGGTCTCACCATTTTTAATTCCACTCTAAAAAAATATCACTTGTGGCCATGTGGCATACATACTATTACCCTCATTAATAAGAGATGGAAGGAAGGGAAGCATTGCGATTTGGCTTAAAATGTAAGGAGTTGTTCATAATTGACAGTTGAGGGAGCCAAAGTGAAATGTTAGTAAAATATTGAGGGTGTCAAGTGTAATTAACTCTAATTGTTAGCTTTAAACTATGTTTGTGCTAGTGATCATCAATCTTCCCTGATGTTTATTATTGCATTTCTTGCGCAAAAATATATTTTAGAGATTTTGTTGTTGTTTGAAAACAGGAAGATATACAACTTATGAAGGACATGGGAATGGATGCCTACAGATTCTCAATTGCTTGGTCTAGGATTTTCCCTAGTAAGTTCTCTTTGCTAGTGCCCTCTTCTCTGAAATTACTTGGCATGTCTATAGCCAATAATAGTCTCATTGAGGTTATCTAACAAGTAAAAGCCTATTTGAGAAGACATTAATTGAAGCCCTTTTAATTCTCACCAAACATATTTCTTTTGAAAATTGGTAAATGATACTTTTTTCTTTGAGAAAGTGTCGTGAGAAAAACTATTTCTTATGCTATTGTTTCGACAAAATGATCCTCTTAAATACATTGCCAGAATCACTATTGTAACTCTAAGGATGGACTGCCAGCTTGAAGTGGTGCTATATGCATTTACACGCATGAGCGTATTCCCACTTTTATCAATGTCGTGTTTGTCTGACTTTGAAACTATGCTAATTAAGGAAAATGCGTACAAAGGATGCTCAAGGAAAAAAGGCATTTTAAGCACTTAAAACCAAGCCTTTTTTCTTCTTCATATTTTTAGGGAATCAAAACCGAGCCTTGTTTTTAATATCTCACATTGATTAACTAGAAATGAACTCCAATGATTACTTATTCCTCCAACAGCAACTGCTATTATTTGAACTAAGCCATATGTAAATGGGCTAAACACTTCCAAAATCGTGATGTATCATGTGATATGATGGATGTTCAAGAAATTTTTATATCATATTTATTTATTTTATTTTGTTTTTATCCAAAATCCTTACTATTCTTCACAACAATTTATTTATTTATTTATTTTGTTAATTTTCTTGATTTAAAGGCACCTTTAAAACAAAGAAAGGAATAGTTCTTCTTCTTCTTCTTCTTCTTCTTATTTTGTCTTGGTGCATTAGATGGAACTGGAGAAATCAATCAAGCAGGAGTTGATCACTACAACAATCTCATCAATGCCCTACTAGCCAATGGTAATAATTGCATATCTTTCCTTTTTCAATTACTAAAATTATATTATATAAAGTGAACATGTTAGCTTGGTGTAAACACTAAATTGAAGCTATGCAGTGTATTTTCAATTTAAAAAATTTTCATATATAATGAATAAGCAAGTCTCAACAAAGTGTGTGCAGGAGTTGAACCATATGTAACCCTCTACCATGTGTGAAGTGTTTATCGTTGATTCAAACATTATTTATGGAGGAGTTGAACCATGTGTGCAGTGTTTATCATTGATTCAAACATTATATATGCAGGAGTTGAACCATATGTAACCCTCTACCATTGGGACCTTCCTCAAGCCTTGCAAGATAGATACAATGGTTGGCTTGACCAACAAATCATGTAAGTAAATTATTATTATTAGGGGAAAGATCCCAATCTTTCCCCTCCCAAACACACATTAATATGTACTAATTGGGCGTTGTTGTTTTCTTATTTTTATTTTTATTTATTTATTTTTTTTTACATTTAGGGGAAAGATACCAAAAGATTTCCAAAGCTACTGAAATATGGCATTAAGTTATTTATTCTTCTTCTTCTTCTTCTTTTCAGAAAGGATTTTGCAACATATGTTGAGACATGCTTCCAGAAGTTTGGTGATAGAGTGAAGCATTGGATTACATTCAATGAGCCTCATACATTTACCACACAAGGCTATGATGTGGGTCTCCAAGCTCCAGGACGGTGCTCCATCCTTCTTCACCTCTTATGTAGAGGTGGAAACTCTGCAACTGAACCTTACATAGTTGGCCACAATGTTCTCCTTTCTCACGCAACTGTGGCAGATATTTACAAAAGGAAATACAAGGTATTGATAAAAGATTCTATTAGGAGTAAATGGGGAAAAAAAAAAAAAAATCATAATTTGGAGCTTCTTTTTTTTTTTTTTTTGCTTGAATTACCAATTTGAGATTACAAGATTGTAATGAGGTAAAAAGGAGGATAGAATAAGTGAGTGTAATTACTATCCACTTTTTCAATTAAGATGTACCTAAAAATTACTATCCTCTTCTAGAGGGAAAAAAAAAAAAAAAGAAGAAGAAGAAGAAGAAGAAGAAGAAGAAAGAAAAAGAAAAAAGTGGAAATTAAGAAATGGAACCTAACATATTTGTCCTTTCGATCAAGTGCACATGCCCTTGCACATGTGAAAGATCATGCATGAAACACTATACATTTAGTGTTATGGCTTTGTTATTTATCATAACTTATTGATTGACAGCCAAAACAAGGTGGATCAGTTGGGATATCATTTGATGTTATTTGGTTTGAACCAGCAACAAATTCCACGGATGACATTGAAGCAACACAAAGAGCGCAAGATTTTCAATTAGGCTGGTAAAGTCTAATCACCGATTCTCATCTAGTTTTAAGAGTTTCTTAAGTTAAAGGAAAAGAATATACTTTGCTTTGTAGAGGCATATAAAAATTATGTCTATCTTCTCTTTATGGAACTGAGGCTATAAAAGCCAGGCTAATTGCGAGATGTATACTCTTGCATCGTAAGTTTTATGTGTTCCGAAAATGACTTCTTTTTTCTTGTGATATATTTTTTTCAATTAATCCAATTTCTTTGTATATGTTAATTCAAAATGTTACTTCCACCTAAATTTCTTCATTTTGAGGATTGTTTGCTTTTGCATAAATGTTACATACTTGCAGTCACACTTTCACTTCAAAAAGTATCATTATGGCAAGGCCTATATGGATACAACCTCATCTTTGGCGTAATGTATCTGTTCTGCTAGAAGTCGTTAGCAAAATCATGTTATATTATTGCAGGTTTATTGAACCTTTGACTTTTGGCAATTACCCAAGCTCAATGATTAGTAGAGTTGGAAGTCGGTTACCAAGATTTACAAAAACAGAGTCAGCTCTTCTCAAGGGGTCTTTGGACTTTGTGGGCATAAACCACTACACAACATTTTACGCACGAAATAATACATCTAATATAATTGGATTCCTACTCAATGACTCCACGGCAGACTCTGGAGCAATTACTCTTCGTAAGTATTTACCTATCCATTTGTCTTAGTCTTTACAGTCTGCCTCTGATAACTTGTAATCAACTAATCATATCCTAGAGGTGTTTGGCCATTATTTCAATTCATTGACATTTTGTACTCCAATATTTTATTGGATGCTACTGATAGAAAGGTCTTAACTATTTTTGTTTCATTGTTATTTTCAGCATTCAAGGATTTACAACCTATAGGAGACCGGGTATGTAATCTGACTAACAACACTGAGTTTTATCATTTGGGCACTTCAAGCATGACCAGTGCTTGAGGTTTTTTTTTTTTTTTTTTTTTTTTTGGCACAAAACCAAAACAAACAAACAAACAAACAAAAAAATACAAAATATGTCACGCCCCAAACTTGCCCCTAAAAGTTTGGGCATGACCTACACAGACACGGACGCATAACCTGGTATACATTTCATATGGAGCCTGAACGGAAGCATTTACCAATATAAATTAACATAAATAAAAGAACTACATCCATTGAGCGACCACTATCATGCCAGGATCACAGACAGAACATAAGGCAAATAAACATACAGTGACGTGTATCAGAGAATTAGCTATGTACATATATATATACAGACCCAGCCCTTAGAATTGGGCGTAAAACAACATGGACAGGCAAAGGAATTATATATACATCAACTTTAAGCAGACAATCGAAGTGTAAAATCAAAAGCTTAGCAAGAAGAGCTGCCTTCACTTAAGTGCTTGGACACTCTGAGGTTGACAAAAGAGGCACGGATGCCAAGGGTTAAAACTGACCTCCAGGTGGAGTGCCTACAGAAACAAACATAACACAAAGTGAGTCAAGCTCAGTGAATAGTAGTACATAAACAATTTAAAGATTAACTTAACTTACTTACAATGTACATATTCATTCAATTACATAAGTAAATGCAAAAATCCTGTGGTTAGTCTGTGCTAAGTACATAACGGCCTTAGGTTCAATCTTGCAACATAAACATGGTGGCTATAAGCCCTTGAAACATGGTGGCACGAGGCCCTTGAAACATGGTGGCTATAAGCCCTTGAAACTTGTGACATAAAGCCCTTGTAACATATGGCACTAAGGCCCTTGAAACATGTGGCATAAAGCCCTTGTAACATATGGCACTAAGGCCCTTGAAATATATGGCATAAAGCCCTTGTAACATATGGCACTAAGGCCCTTGAAACATATGGCATGAAAGCCCTTGAAAAGTTGGCATAAAGCCCTTGAAAGATTGGCATTAAGCCCTTGAAAAGTTGGCATGAAGCCCTTGATACAAAGAACTTGTAACATACGTGAACTTGTAACAGACTTAAACTTGTAATATATACTTGAAACATACCTGAACATACCTGAACTTGTAACATATTGGAAACATGCCTGAAACATACTTAAACATCATTCATTAATTCAAATGGAACATATCATAACTAGAGCATTGCTTGTTGTATCATGTCATTATCGTACGCTTAACAATGAGAGACTAATTCACATTCTCATGAGTTGACATAACACATTTTCATTGGATTACAGAGGACTTTATTGGTTTCACAATTTCACAGTTCGGCCCTTGGCCTGAGGGGTTCACACATTCACAATAGCCTTTGGGTTTCATAGATTTATAACTTATCACATCGGCCTTCGGCCCTTTGGATTCACAAGTCATACCTTACATATCTTCACAAATTATATCTTTCATAATTTCACAAATTATATCTTTCATAACTTCACAAATTATATCTTTCATAAAATGGCCATAGGCCTCATAACTTTCACATCGGCTTTAAGCCCAGTTCACATAAGTATGGACTCAAGAGGTGGCTCGTACGGATTCTAGAGGTGACTCGCATTGCAGCACTTAGTTCCGTACAGCACTTTGTTCCATACTAGAAATCAATAGTTCTTGAAGACTGAACAATTCATATTATGTCATGGCATAAACGAAGTGGATAAACAGAACAGAATAATGCTAGTTTCGTACAAATACCGTTCACAATGGTGCACACAAATTTCCCTTTATGATTCATTACATGGTGCCATAGTCATCATACGTATAACAAAGCATTAATAATAATTATTTATACAAACACATGTGTCGTTATAGTACTATTCATGAGGATAAAACAATTTACACCGTAACATGAGTCATATAACAATGTTATTGATATTCAATTCTTTGACGTATAAGGCAACCCATGGTTCTGTTCGATTTTCATTTCGTTAATCCATTCTAGGCAGATGTCTATGTCATAAAACATGTGTCGAACTAAATAAGGCTGTAGGAGTCTAGGATAGGACGTTCAAAATATCATATCCCCATTAAGCGGGGTTTATATTCATAATTCCTTCTTGTCAACCAGTTGCATGGTATTAATAATTCTTGTGCAGAGTCATAGGTAAGTTACAGATTATTACACATTAATGACAACCATTAACCTTAACTGGAATGTAGAGTAGTTTCAGAGTCATACCGAGGTACACATAATCTTTCAATGTTCTCACCGATCCCTAACAACATAAATGCTTACAAAGAACAGTGCATTAACAATAAGAATTATTAACGGTAGGTAAACGTACGATTACAGTACTACTACTCACAGTGATCGGTTCTCGGTGGTAATGGTACAATGTTCTGGTCTCGATCTACAATTACAGTGCACAACACATAATATGAGGTTATACTCGATCATTTACTTATTCTCTTTGATCGTTCAATCAATTAGTCATGGTGGTTCCAAGCTCATTATTCTTTAATAAGTTGTAATCCATGTCTTAGAAAACAGGAGAAATCGATGGGAAATGGTTTAGGTGAAGAAATGGTACAAAACTAATTGACATAACGTGAACAGTCGTCACTAATTTAGGTATAACTTTTTCTGTATTTAGAATTTGGGAGTGAGACTAGCACCATTGGAAACTAGACTTCCGGGGCTTGATTTTAGGCTCAAGAATCACTCAAAACGGAGTCTGGATGCAAAAGATATGCCTATTCAAAGTTGGCTGGACAGAGCCCACAAGATGCGTGCGGCCCTCGATACAGAACAGTCCGAAAATGGCTAAAATTTTGGGATTTCTCATTTTCAAAAATCAAACCTTAATTACATGTAAATCAAAGCCCCAAACCCTTTAATACATGACCAATTTCACATTATTATTCTTTATCAAACACCATAATCTCAAAATAAACAAATTTAATGATTTTACTTCTTCAATCAAGGAATTCTTAGAAAATCAAGGTTCATGGGTTCAAAGCTCACATCTTCTATATCAATCCATGATTTCAAGTAGTAGATGGATTCTATACAAGGTTAGTAATTAGAGCCACATACCTTACCCAAACCTTTGTTCTTCCCTTAGTCTCTTCAATTTTCCCAAGCTTTTGGTTGATCTTTCCTCTCTCTTCTATCTTCTTCAACCATCTTCAAGCTTCCATGGATGTTGAATTCCTTAGGGAGAAGCTTTGCCTCTTCTCTCTCTCCCTCTCTCTCTCTCACGGTTCTCCTTCCCCTTTCTCTAGATATTTTTTTAAATAGATGAGTTCAACAACTCATAAGGCATATATGTATATATAAAAGCTTCCTACAAATAGAAAGGGCCAAACACGTCCTTACGAATCGCACAAAATCACATTTCAATTAAACTTCCCAGATAACTCTAAAAATCATGCTGATCATAAATATGTCCCATGTTCCGATATCTGAAGTTTTTAAGGCCTTTAATTTGCAGTATAAAGTTAATCACCCAAACGTCCATTAACGAATCAGACAAATTAGATTTCAAATTAATTTTCCCAAATAATTCCAAAAATTCCCATTAACATATCCAAGTACTCAATTTTGATTTTTGAACCCATAAAGGTCGGTAATTTCCATTTTAAGTCCGTAACTCAACTGATAATGCTTCAATTCTAATAGATATAATTAAATTAAACCACATCATTTCATAGGGAAATAAAGATGATTTCTTATACGCATTTTGAGGTCATTACAAAATACGTGAAGATGGCAACCATATCCACATACTATATTGTTTTGTACGAAAAAGTTAGTTCTTCAAAACTGATTTTCAGCCTGTCTGGTTCCTTTGTTTTGCTAATAATGGTGTCACAAAAAATAAAATTAAATAAATAAAAATTCAGTTATTCAATTACTATTAGTCATGTCTTGGCTTTTTCCTTCTTTGAAAGACAAAAATCTTACTACAAACATGCCAACAAGGATTGAATAATTCTTATAGATATAATTGTGGGACATCACCCATGTGAGGGGTGATGGCCAACTCACAAAGGCACACTTGCCAGCCAAAGGGATTCACCTTGTTGCTTCCATGTGAATTGCCAACCTACAAAGAAGGTGAATTGCATGTTGTTGCCAACACACGGCCATGTGCATGCCAACCAAAGAGAGCTGCCCATGTAATGGCCAGCCCCTCTCTTCTTCCTCCATATTGAGTCTATAAATTGTGAGGGTGAGAGGAGAGAAATGAGAGTGAGAACCAACAGAGGAAATCAAAGGGTGCGAGAGATGTGAGACGGAGAGACCGTCTCCCTCGGTGTGAGCGAGGGAGACGGGAGAGTGGGTGAGTGAGGAGAGTGTGAGCTCCTCCTCTATTTTAATCTTTCTGTAATCTCCCCATTGGTATAGTGCAAACTGGTTACTCTCCCGTGGACGTAGGCATTGATGCCGAACCACGTTAAATATTGTGTTTCCTTGAGTGTGGGTGTGTTTTTCTGCTTGGTATGGTTTCTATAAGGTCTTGGGCGGGATCCCGGATCCTAACAATTGGTATCAGAGCCTCGTCGGTGGCATTTCGGAACAAAAACCCGTGCTGTTCAAAACTGCCCAGAAATCGGATTGCTCGAAATCAGGTTTTGAGCATACCAGGAGCAAGGGCTCGACGAGAGGAGTCCAGAAACATAAAGCAGAAGCCCAGGGGACACTGGACGTGCCCTCACGCGCCCCTAGAAGGTGGCGCGTGAGGCCCAGTCGCGCCACGCGCCTCCACGCGCGTGGGTTCAGTCGCGGTCACGCGCCCCACGCGCGTGCAGAAGAAGAAGGCGACTGAGGGTGGCGCGTGCAACACACGCGCGTGCGCCACGCGCAGGCCACGTCATCGCCACATCGTCACCACGTCATCGACACGTGGTGGCCACGTCGACAAAGGGTTGACCGGTCAACCAGAGGCAGAGAGGGATCCTTGTGACGCAATGAATG
Organism: Camellia lanceoleosa; assembly: GCA_025200525.1. Taxonomy (NCBI): domain Eukaryota; kingdom Viridiplantae; phylum Streptophyta; class Magnoliopsida; order Ericales; family Theaceae; genus Camellia; species Camellia lanceoleosa. The sequence goes on from CM045769.1 coordinate 84,851,306, forward strand.
CGATCGCGGGGAAGGATCCAGTGCTTCGCGGCTAAGGTGCAGCCGCAGATCTGAGGCGTACAAAATGTTTTGGCTAGATCGAAGCCATTTGGAGTCCGTTTTTGGCGATCCAATAGTGGTTTCCAACTATTTGGAGTATTCCGGACACATCCGTACGGTCAGATTTTGGAGACGGAGTTTCTGTAAAATGAAGGCAGATTAAAGGGACGGATGGCATCAGGTGCAGTGGACGAAATATTCTGTTGGTACACGGAATATTTCTTGAACTTTTGAAAATTGCAATTTGGCCCAAAATTTTCAGAAAATTGTGGTGTGGCCCAGCTTTCGGGGATATTTTTCAGTGAGGTCCCCGGAAATGCAGGGAAGGTTGGTCCTAGCTAATCAGACCGTTCCGGACGCAACCGCGAGGTCAGAATGGTGAAATTCTGAACGGTTTTTTAAAGATTGTTAAAACATGGGAGTTTGTCATCTTTAATACTCAAATGGAGGTTACCGGATATTGTAGAACGCTGCGGATTCACTGAAGAGGTTAGAATGGACAGATTCTGACCAGATTGGACAACCAGATACAACTTGAGATAGATCATTGAAGACCAGAGGAGATCAGGCTTGATTAAATGGCAGATCGAAGGAGATCGGGATTGGTTAGGGGCGATCAGAGGATTGCAAACATGATTATCTCAAGATCAACAATGTCTAGGAAATTTCTGTCAAAAAGACAGTATCTAAGGAGACTGGTTCTTAAGTGGGACCGGATGTGACCCCACCAGTCTTTCCTGGGAACTTTCCTGGTTGTTGACGTCATCGGAGTATTTGGTTCAATCAAAAGAGAAGACCATTCATCGACGGATAGATGATTTGGCAACCAGTTCAGGCTCAGGGAAATGCTATGGCTGTTGGAGCTATTGTATATGAGTAAGTACTGGTGGTACGTGGACTTGTAGAACAATAGTTGCACAGGAGCATACTAAGCGCAGGAGCACAAATGCAGACGTGCAGTAGTGTAAAGGTACGGTAGAGTGTCGTACAGAGGCGCAAGAAGAGTGTGCAGCAGAAGGTTGTTGAAAGTTCATAGGAACTTCCAGACAGGGAAATTAAGACGGATAAAACGCAAGAGTGCGCGCCAACGAGTGGCAAGTCTTTTTTCCTCTATGGTTGTTTCTTCATTTCCATGGCAGCGGAGGATATAGTTGATGCGGATCTCTCAGGCGAGCTCAACGCAGGGAGACTAGAAGCCATGGGTACGGGCACTATGTAAGGAATTGCATAGCTGACGATGCTTTGACAGATGGAGCTACTGTCAACCATCAATCTACTGGACAGCAAATCAGGGATTGCAAAGGCACAGACAACAAGCGTATGTGGAAACGCCAGGAGGTTGTTCAGAAGTGCAGAGGGCAAAGGCTGAAAGTTCAGAGGAAAAGCTCCGAGCAAAGAAGACAGAGGACGTTGATGGGATAAACGACGAGTTTTCTATTGCTCCAATGACTGGTCCTGCAAGGTAATGCATAACAGTCAAGGGCATCTCAGCAGGGGATGCAGGACATCCAATCAGGGGGGGTCGGATATCTTGGTTACGCAAGTTCAAGCATAGCAAGTGAAGGCATCCAAGCCAGGAAGCGTGGAAGAGATCTGGGGGAGATAGGAGCAGAGGCTCTCTCCAAATCACAGAGTGGTATGAGTTGAATTGAGGATGTAGGATTCCCTTATTCTCTTGTATCCCTGTTGTGTTATCTTTAGCTTCAGGGGGTGCAAACGTCTCAGTGAAGAAAAGCAGAGTATGCTGAATTTGGGCGTGACAAGACTAGCAGCAATGTGTGCAGTGGATCACCTCACATGGGTTGAGGGGGTGATTTGTGGGACATCACCCATGTGAGGGGTGATGGCCAACTCACAGAGGCACACTTGCCAGCCAAAGGGATTCACCTTGTTGCTTCCATGTGAATTGCCAACCTACAAACAAAGTGAATTGCATGTTGCTGCCAACACACGGCCATGTGCATGCCAACCAAAGAGAGCTGGCCATGTGATGGCCAGCCCCTCTCTTCTTCCTCCATATTGAGTCTATAAATTGTGAGGGTGAGAGGAGAGAAATGAGAGTGAGAACCAACAGAGGAAATCAAAGGGTGCGAGAGATGTGAGACGGAGAGACCGTCTCCCTCAGTGTGAGCGAGGGAGACGGGAAAGTGGGTGAGTGAGGAAAGTGTGAGCTCCTCCTCTATTTTAATCTTTCTGTAATCTCCCCATTGGTATAGTGCAAACCGGTTACTCTCCCGTGGACGTAGGCATTGAGGCCGAACCACGTTAAATATTGTGTCTCATTGAGTGTGGGTGTGTTTTTCTGCTTGGTATGGTTTCTATAAGGTCTTGGGCGGGATCCCGGATCCCAACAATAATTGAAGCCAAATGAAACTCAAGTGAAAGTGTTTATGGTTCTTTTGCCTCAGTGAAGAAGAATTTTAACATTAAATGTTAAAAATAAGAACCAATTAAGTAAACATTAAATGAGAGGTGATAGATAAATAAACAATCGAAAATTGTAATTGATAAATGAATTCATCAATTACAAGGAAAAACTAGAAGTTCAATACATTACCTTGCTACTTCTACTCATATTCCTACTCCCTCAAAGCAAAATTACAAGTAAAGAATAACACATGAATTAAAATCTATTGTTATTGAAGTTACGGTTATGGCTACTCCTATGGAATGAAAAGACAAGATTGAAATGAAAGAAATAGAGTTTTGGTTTGACAAACTTTGATCCGAGGCTTCTATCTTCATTTGAATATTTACAGATACAACAGCTCCTTTGATCCTCTGATCGAAGGGGCAGCAGTTGCTTCGCACAACACTATGCTCTTCTCAATCTTCTACTTTATACATGCTTCCATCTTCTTTTTGAATTCAAATTCATTTTAATGACTGTTGGGTTTCAATAGCTTATTTCTCTGGCGTGTATCACAAATATTGAAATATCTTTGCAATTATTTTTCAAGTGTCTTTATTGGGCCTAGGTGCAATAGTATATGCAATAGATATATTAAATTGCCACATATCTTGACAATTTAATTTGAGTACCACATGGAAGCTCTTTCATTATTATTTAATTGTTTTTCCTAAAATTATGGTTTTATATGTAGGCACATTCGATATGGCTGTACATAGTACCTCATGGGATCAGAAGTTTAATGAATTATATCAAGGAAAAGTATGGGAATCCTCCAGTCATCATCACTGAAAATGGTAACCCTCTAAATACACAAAAAAAATGTCAAAGTGTATAATTGTTCAATCCAGATTGATCTTTTATTTTCTTTTACAAAACATTGCATTTGAGCTTTGAAGTTTTCAAATCCCATTTATATTTGTTTCTATATCATTGTTTGACTAGTTTAAGTGGTTACTAGTTGGATATTATTTTCATTTGGCATAATATGTGATTTCATTTGGTACTATAATTAATCTGTGTCTAGTAATTGAAATATTGTAAAGCATCAACAACATGATTTCATGTCCATATATCGTCAAACTTTGAGCAAATCAATTAGCAAACGAATAACCAATAAAATCTATAACATTATAGATCATTTCAATATTTTTCAAGCCTAAATTCTTCCTTGTAACAAGAAGGATGCAAAATCATGAAAAACGCAACCTAAGAAGCACGGACACCTCCCCGGAGGCTACGTATCAGTGTCGGACATGCGTCGGACACGGACACGCGTCAGACACGCGGTTGACACGTGTCTGACACGTCTGCAGAGGTGTCCCATTTTTTTTTTTTTTTTTTTGTTTTCCGGACACGCTCCGGACACGTCCAGACACGCGACGGACACGCGCGAGGTTGAAAACATAATTTTTGAAACTTAAACAGGGTCAAAGTGTAAAATTAACAAAAAGAAAAGGAAGACGATCGCGAGTCGAAGGGGGGAAGAAAGAGTCGAACCTGATCGAAGGGGAGAAGACCTAGATCGCGAGTCGAACTTGATCAAAGAGTCGATCGAAAACCCTAAGAAGACGATCGTGAGTAGAAGACGATCGCGAGAAGCAGACGATCAACAACCCTATGTACGTTTCGCTGCTCCTGTTCCTCTCTTCTTCTTCTCCCTTCGTTCGTTTCTTTTTTTTTTTCTTTTTTTTCTATCCTCTATGAGTCGACGACCCTGTTATTACAAATACAAACAAAAGAAAAAAATTCTTTTATTTTATAAATTAAAAAAAATCAAAATAAAGGAATAAAAATAGTAATTTGTTTTTTTTATTTCTTCTTCACTCATAAATATTTATTTTATTTTATAAATAAAATAAATAAATAAAATCAGTCCTTTCTTTTACTGTTTTTATTTATTTAATTTTTTTTTCTTTCTTTAACTTATTCTATCTGTTTGTTATTTTTATTTATTTTTATGTATTGTTATTATTATTTTATAGGAACCAATTTGTGATTCTTGAATATAGCATTGCCTTCAACCAATGCAATTTCTGATTTTTTTAATTTTTGTTAGTGTTATTTTGCATTTTTTTTATTACCTTTCAATGAATAATTATATATTTTATGACATATAATAAATAAAATTAATTATATATATTGAACGTGTCCCCAGCGTGTCGTGTCCTCTATTTTTTAAAAATTTGCGTGTCCGCGTGTCTGTGTCGTGTTCGTGTCGTGTCGCGTGTCTGTGTCCGTGCTACTTAGAACGCAACTTACTTATCTTTTGCATGGCTTTATAGGAATGGATGATTCAAATAACCCATTCGCTTCAATTAAGGATGCCCTAAAGGATGAGAAAAGGATCAAATACCACAATGACTATCTCTCAAACTTGCTAGCTTCTATCAAGTAAGTAATTTCTTTACATAAATAGGTGTGACGATTTGGCAAATGTAAGCTAATATGTTATGGGTTTTACTAAATTGCAGAGAGGATGGATGCAATGTCAAAGGTTATTTTGTATGGTCTCTATTGGATAATTGGGAGTGGGCAGCAGGATACACTTCACGCTTTGGTCTCTATTTTGTGGATTACAATGACAAGCTGAAGAGGTACCCCAAGGATTCGGTTAAGTGGTTCAAGTCTTTTTTGACTTCTACATGAAAATGAGTTGCTTTGGCAACTGCACATTACACAAGGCATGATCACAGATGCAATTAATACGTAAAAGGATTGTTTTGGTACATTTTTTTTTTTTACCTCTATGAACTGTATTACTATAAGACATTTTCACTTTAATGTGTTGATTATTAACTGAAAAATTACTCACATGTTTTTATGTGGAGAAAAGCATTCTGTCTTTGGTTGTTTCTTCCAGCAAATAGAATCCTTTCATGGTGAAAGAAAAAAAAATCTCAATGTGCCACCACAGGTACTCGGTTAAATTTCTAAATGTTCTAAAACTACATGTAAGCCCATTCAACCCACTTAACCGCCCAAACCAGCCCGAACCGCTACTTCATAGTCGATTTTGCTGCCTTATTCGGTCATAAACGAGTGCCAATCTACGAAAAAACCAAGTTCTGATGTCGAATACAAAGTGTTCCACCCAAATGAAACCCACCCGCCCAAAGATATGTGACTCTACTTTTATAGGTGGCACAATCTCATTTGTTGGTGACTTACCACTTTAGACAACTATATATTTTTTTTAATGCTATGCCATTACACCTCTCTCGATTAGAGAGTTGTCACTTCATCAATGTACTTTCCTTTTTCCTTTTTTGTAAGAAAAATAAGAAATAATAATCAGTATACTATATATACAGTGAAAATAAACAGATTCGAGCATACCTTTTCACGCTCAAACCGAATCCATGGGTCATGTGGGTGAATCATGTACCTTTATTGATGTCTTCGAATAATTCCCAATAGTGAAGTAGAACTACTAGAGATCTATCCACACTATTCACAATACAAAGGCGGAATGGTTTATGGGAAGAGAGAACGTATTCTTTTTTGTCGTGTGAAATACAAAACCCAATGTCTATTTATATAGGAGAGTTAGGAAACCCATAGGATAGAGGTATTATCTCAGATAATATCTATCCCATATCAATAATATCTAATTAATAATGATCATCTAATGTATTGACAATTATCCATATCAAGATTATCTCATATCTTGAAACATAATCTATTATTTTATTTGGATCTCTCCTAATCGAGTTATGCCACCATGGGCACCCCAATTGGGTCCAGGTTCTAAACCCGACCCAATTTCCAACATCTTCCACTCAAACATGTGCTAGCATGACACCACGCCTTTTGTATCTCAATCTACCCAATAAGTGCATTCATACTGGCCAATGGACCGTGCGACCACTAAAAACGCCTGCTTGTGGGAGTTTTACATTAGAAACTCAAAAAAGAGCCAGCATAAAGACATTAACCCGAAAATAAAAATAGTGTCTCATATATCCCAAACCCATATAATTACACTGGTCCAAAAACATCTCTAATCCCTCAAAAGGGCATATTTGACCCTCTCAATTCTTGCAATATATTTACACTTAATCTGTCTCTCATACAAAGTGATGTGAGTTGCTGGTAGTGAATATACAATAATGGTGTAATACTAGATGATCTTCCCTTCACCCTCGTGCCATTTAGTTTAGGATTGACCACTTTTCCAGTGATGTCCCTTAAGGCCGAATCATACATGACTGCAGGTAACATACCAAAGTAGCAGAACATCAACCCCTTACCTTATGACATATTCAAAGGTCACAAAAGGGTACATAAGTGAAAGTCATATCAATAATGACACGTAAGACTCACACAGTGAGGAAATATAGATCCATTCTCTCACCTCATTACTCGATCGTCAAGCACATATAGTATGAATACATACTATGGTGGAGTAACTCTTCCAAAGAGTGACGTCATACTCGATACACCAGTGACGTCATACTCGATACACCGTACAGATCTTAGTTTAGTTGTTTTCTAGCGCCTAACCTGAATTCTCTATTTCCTCACATTCCAAGCGCCAAATGAAATCTCTCATCTGGCTAACCATATCTGGCACAATATAGAAAGTGGATATTAACATCCATGTTTGGTCTTTAACACGACTTCATCTTGGTTGTAACCAAGGCGACATACATAATGGAAAATTTAAGCTTCTCTTAGCTCTAAATAAAATAAACCACTAGTCTCATCCTTGCTCACTCCCAAGCGCCAAGGGTGATTGCTCGTATGAGTGAGTCAATCTTGCCTACTGACATCATTATCTACTAATCATTATGACACAAAGCATAATAGTATCAATATCTCATAATCTCACAACAAATAAGTGATTGATTGAAAAAACACAACCATAGTTTGCGGAATTCTAGATTCCAAACATAAGCCTTATCAGCACTTTTTGCGATAAGCATATAAAACGGAATCCACCTTGTGCACCTCACATGAAGTTGTTCAAGATCACTACCTCTTGCGCAATTACCTTTTTAAAGATATTTTGGTGACCAATTTGCTTTCATTCAAGATTCGTCCAATAAACACATTGAATCTTACAAGGGGCAGATTTATACACTACTAGTAGAGCATCCTATTTATTGTCTAATAAGCAAGGTCAAAGTCTAAACTACTCAGTTGACCATTTACTAAAGATAACACTCATCATGCTGAATACGCCCACATAGCGTACTTAGGCTCCCATAACAAAAAGATTAAGGAATATAGGTTATTTGTTTCTCCTAAAGACAATCTAAGGATTCACTCAATAGCTAAGACTTTAGTTTTTACCGATTGGTAAGTCAATGGGTTTGTAATTTCACATCTAGAATCATTCTAGGATATTCCTTATGTAAGTCATCAAAGACAAACCGAGAATTATCCCAAAAAAATCCCTAAGGATCGTACATCTGAGCATATAAATATCACCTATGTCCATCATATCTAAAACAGAGGACTGCCAACCCTAGGTGACGACAACCTTATAAATTCCTGACTCATAATCACTAGGTAAGGAAAAACTTCTTTTAGATCATTAATCATGCCTCAATGGTCTTCATTGATCATCGTTGGCCTATCATGGCTCGATGAAATCTAAGAACCACTATTTGGATAACTGTGGCTGTAAAAGATTTATTAGAACTTGCAATCTTTTTGCGCCCCTAACTTTTTTCCATAAAAGCAGAAGGTAAATCCTTACGGATCTACTTATCCAATTCTCCAACCAGAAGTTGAGTCATAATGTCCACAAAGTAAAGTTCTAAACTCATGTCAATTATGGTCTAAGTCGAAGTAATCTCACTCCCCAAGAGGAAGTCTTCTCATGGTCTACACCTTTCTCAATGGTGCGATTTTTCGGTACCTAAAAAACCTTATGCCTCAAAAAATGACTATCTAGATCGCACATAACTTTAGAACAGTTTTGCATCATAGCGGAAAGTCAACCAAATCTTAGAAATGGTTAATCCTCAAAAACTGTCTTAAAATGCGCAACTTTGATTCACTTTCCAAAAATAGAGGACTAGAGAGCCTTTGGCATTATCGTAGGCTCTTTATCATCTTGCGGAGCAATCATGAATGTTTCTCTCTTAATCACCTAGTGATGATGTGAAAAATTTTCACATTCGCTACCACGCAACTAAGAATGTAGAGTATTCTTCTCTAATAGGGTAATCCGCTAGTAGGCACATCGCTCCCACTGTCCCTAGGATATTGGAAATTTCTTTCCATTCTCAACTAGGCTACATAAAGCACGATACTTAGAATTCTCTATATTATAAACTTCCAAAACTTTATTCACGTCACCTTTACTAAGAAAACTTTATGGGACTTAGTTACACTCTCACAAAGCTGCTCAACTATAAGCACATGACCAAGAGGGTTTACATGACAGCATACAATAATGTGCCACATGACCCTAAGCGTGTATAAGACATCATACAATAATGTGCCATAGAACTCTAGGTCTAAACTTCGCAACCTTATGAGAAGTAAAATAAAGATAAGCTGCTTGATAGTTATAGATCGCTCACAAATGGCTCTCTGCTAACCTATTACTAAAAAAGGAGTGTAAAATCTAATATGGAGGGCACTTAGTTACGGACATAGGCAACAAACTAAAGTGCAATTCCCAATTGGGAAACATATTGTGCCATCATCCACCTAACATAAATAATACTTAATTCCTTATCTCTACTACACCATTGTGTTGCAGAGTACTAGGAATAATCAATTTTCTAAGCATCTATTTCTCTTCACAGAGCTTTCTAAAAAACAACTCAAATAGATACTTGTCACCTTGGTCAAAACTAAAAATACGAAAGCTCTTATCTAATTGATATCGACCTCATATGTGCAATGCCAAAAATCATCTCAAAACTTTTGACTTATGGGAGATCAAATAGTCTTGGCTAAGATGCCTATCATAATCTATAAATGTGCCGAGATTGGGGCTAGCTATCATATCCTTACACATATCTAGTCACAAATATTATAGTGGACTAAATGCGCCAATACAGATGCCCTTCTGCGGCTTTCCTACTTACTTGTGTGCAACCATTGCGAACAAAGTTACACATTCACATGAAAGCAGGATGTCACAAGCCAGTGGGCCTGAGAGAACCTATTCAAACCATCCATGTCATCTTTTCATTAACGTGATTAAGTATAATAAGTCATCGGTTCATGACTAATGTCATAAACTAATTCCAATCATCTTAATGTGTGAGTTCTCAAAGACGGTGTAAAGGTTTAGGCCCAACTAGATAATGACTCACGACTAATTCATGTTCACTAGATCATAAAAGGATGTCATGGAGATATCAAGTGTGCCTAAGTCGCAAATTTAGCTAGTAAATGCTAATCTCTTGCACCTTTAATATATCTAGTTGAAACATGACAATACTCCTCTTGCCATCTTTGTTTCTCGCTTCATAGTTAGTTGCAAGTAATTCTACTGTCCACAAGAAGGAGATAATAACCTATCAATCTATGACAGCTCCAAAAGTAACTTAAGCGCGAATTAGGCTACATAGTCTAATTCAACACAATGCTCTCACGAGCGATGCGTCAAATTCTTAGAGTCATAACAACCTTGTCGGCCTTAACCTTTTCAATACTATGCTACAACTTTTGCGCTTAGTGGTAAACGTCTTTCAAAAGCGCTAGTCTAGCTAAGAAATCATACAAAGAAGCACATCCTCATGTCTCACACTCAAGTGTGGAACACAGTAAGTGTCCATACTTAGACAAGTTGGCAATGCTAATAGATTTTGTAGCCACTAGGCGCTAATCTTTTCACTTAGTGTTAATAGATTTTGCAACTTCTAAGCGCTAATCTTTTAACTTCAAGTGATACTTCAACGTACACTATTATAGTGCGTGAAATTTGCTCCATCCACTCCTATTAATTGGGTAGAGAGCAAAACACTATTCATACTTGTTACTCGTCTTATAATTAATGACTAACTCATTTTAGCTCGCATTTCTTGGATGAAATAACTCTTGAATGTTGCTTCATCCAATGATGCAACATTATTACAAGTAAAATTACAAAGTCAATTCACGCAGCTCAATAGTCAAGATCATATCTAGATCTATTGAGGGTTTACTCATTTCAAAACTCCAAGCTCGCCAATCAAAACTACTTAGCATGTTGCTAATCATAGCACACACATCCGTTTTTATTACGCCAAACAAGGCAACAAAACCACGGTTACTTTGAGTCATGTTTCCTTACTTTGGCTCAATTAAGGTTTGACCTAAAGTTTTTAAGACTTTCTGTTCATCTAAAGAATAAGATTACATTGTTCACATTTGAACATCTCTACTAAGTCTAGGTCAACCAAATTAACTTCCATAAGTTAAGTCAATTTAGAGGAAAAAATGTGCATTGAGATTAATTTGATTAGCATATTATAATAAAATTTTGCCGCAAAAATCTAAATGAAATTGTGACAATATTACACAAGTTGCAAGATCGAAAATCCGCTATGTTCATAATCATCTCATGCGCCACAAGTGACAATTATCCAAAATTTAATTTAATTCATGCGCAAAACATTAGTTTTCGGGAGTAAATTTACAAAGATTTCTCTCAACCGAACAACCTCCCACTAACTATGGCATGTCTAAAGCATGATAAAATATTTAACTCCACATGATAACATCTCAATGTAATTCATAAAAGAAAACATGCTACAATATTTAATTATGGAATTAAAATTCACCAACATAAATAAATCATGCTATTTAAAATAACAACATACTACAAGTTCTAATCATTTAAAAGAACTTAACATGCTGTATACAATATTTAAATAATGTCATAACATATTTCTATAATTTTTTCAATTTTTTGAAAATTTTTAGAATTACAAGTAATTAATAATTACATAGAAAATTAGAAATAAATATTAAATTATCTGGAAAAATACAAAAAAATATACCAGTAAATAAGATTACATAACAGTAGTCTACTATAAAAGTTTCAAGTCTAGAATCCAAGTCATGCTCCCCTAATAGCAATTTAACGTAAAAATATTGAAATTTTCATTAAAGAAAAATATTTTCTTTTCATAAAATTTTGAAACTTTAATATCTTGTAGAAAAATTAATCACGAATCCAACAGTATAAGCCATGATTGAATCAGAATTATAACGAATAATTTAGAAGCAATTAACATAGTTTTGAATTAAATACCAAAACAAACAGAGCCTTAAACCATCAGCAACCAAACCAGCGTCTCTTTCAGCATGCATTAGCAGCCATCATCGCGCGTGCCATCACGCGCTCCAGCGCTTACGTCAGCACATATGTACGATGACATCAGCGCCTTGTGCAGCCGTATGCATTCTCTGCCTCTCACGCCTCAACTTTCATCCAAATTAGGGCTTGAGTTTTCTTCTCAACCATAAGTCGGAATTAGGCTCATAATATACTGTTTCGAAGATCTTGAAATAAAGATTCTATATATATAATTTTTATAACATAAAAATAAAACATATAAAACCAACATGCAGTCAAAGTTACGAAAAATTTAATATGAATATCCATTTTTCTCAAAATCCAACCGTCCGATTTTTGCAAAACTTTACAGATATGATCTAAATAATATAGATTACAACATATATGAAATTCAGGACGATCAGATGTGGTTCAAAAAATATTAATTTTATGCACAAATCATATCTATACATATTCATGCACAAATAACACAACAGCACCCAACAATGGTTCTGATACCAATGTAGGAAAAATAAAAAATAATAATCAGTATACTATATACACGGCGGAAATAAACGGATTTGGGCATATCTTTCACGCTCAAACTGAATCCATGAATTATGTGGGTGAATCACGTGCCTCCATTGATGTCTTGGAATAATTTCTAGTAGTGCAGTAGAACTACTAGAGAACTACCCACATTATTCATAGTACAAAGGAGGAATGATTTATGGGAAGAGAGAACATATCATTTTTTGTTATGAGAAATACAGAACCCAATCTTTGTTTATATAGGAGAGTTAGAAGACGACGTATTATCCTAGATAATATCTATTACACATCAATAATATCTAATTAATAATTATCATCTAATATATTGACAATTATCCATATCAAGATTATTTCATATCAAGATTATCTCATATCTTGAAATATAATTTATTATTTTATTTGGATCTCTCCTAATTGGGTCATGCCACCATAGGCGCCCCAATTGGGTCCCAATTCTAAACTCGACTCAATTTTCAATAGAATTGATTCATTATTACACTTTGCCACAGACTTTTCTTCTTATCTTCCGCGTTAATTTCTCTGTCTCATTACTTTATTATTATTTAAAAAAAAGTTGGTTTCCCATGTGTTTGACACCGCGGAGGGGGAAGGGGGGGTGAATAGTGTCTTAGCAAACCCCAAATTCTTAAACAAGAAATAATTCTAATTTAATGAAGAAAACTAGATAAACTCAAACAACATGAAAACACAAGTACAAAGTATATGTAACAATGTATGAAACACTTGCTGTGCAACATTCAAGTATTTAGGAAGACTAATTAAATTGTGTTAAACAAGTCTTCAAACACTTGTTATTAAAGAGATGAACAAATAATTAAATATACAGTAGTGGCAAGCAATCTTAAATAAAATTCAACAAACAAGTAATAGAGAGAGAGAGAGAGAGAGAGAGAGAGAGAGATCAAACACAATGATTTTTACATGGTTTAGTCTCTGCTTACGTCCACGGCTCAAGAGCATCCCTTGAGAATTTTCACAACCCACTAGACTTCTCCTTAAAGATGGAGAACACTTTTTACAAGTATCTAGAGTTTACAACTCTAAAAGGATGAAGACAATCTTGCTTTTTCCTTACAAGGGTTACAACCCAACCCTTTGTATACAGTGAATAAATAAGGATTTTAGTACAAGAAAAACAACTCTTTGATGAGTAGATATTACAACCAAAAACTCACGCAACATATCTCTCAAAATATAAAACAAATAAGCTTAGAATCGAATGAGGTAGAGATGGAGTAGATTTCACACATAAAGCTTTAGGATTGTTATTCTCTTTGTTGTGTTATGCTGCAAGAGATGCCTTATATATATATAGACATTGGGAGGAGAAATAGTCCAACTAGCCGTTATGAAGTAGCCATTTGAAAAACTAGCCGTTATGAAGAAGCCATTTGAAAAACTAACCGTTATGAATTTGAATTCGAAAACTAGTCGTTGTGAATTTCAATTTTGAGAGCCTGTTGTGGTCTTGAATTAGCCGTTGTGATTTTGAATATTTTCCTTTCTTGCTTGATTTGCCTTGATCCTTTAAGCTTTGTGACATTCACATGAAATCTTCTCTATAAGCAACATACGTGAGAACAAGTCATTAGTACCATAAAAATATGTTTATTATCATCAAAACGTATTCATATATATATATATATATATGCATACTAGCCTTAGGGCTAAGAAAATTGATTCACCATTACACTTTATCACAACATTTTCCTCTTCTCTCCATTATTATCTCATCACTTTCATTTCAAAATCAGAGAGCTTCTCTCTTTTCTACCTCTTTCGTCACTTCTTTCAAATAGGCTTTTTCTTTCATCTCAATATATGTACCTCCTTCATGTTGAGGTGATGATATAGGTTTGGGTAGCAATGGCGTTGAGATCATAGTGAAAATGATGACTTAGGTAATGATAGTGACATGGTGGTTCGAGGCAGTGGTGATGAGATCCTCCCCTGTCCTATAGCTCATTCTCTCCATCATCCCCATCATTGAAACCTTCATCCCCTCAGTTCCCCATCTGATCTCTATGATTTGCTATCAATGAAATCCCCTCATTTCTTCTATCTAATGGCTCTAATCTTTTCCCAATCAAACCCTTATCTCCCTCATTTGATCTGTCTGATCTTTTGGCCCCTAAATTCTCATCCATTTCCTCTCCAAAACCTTAATTCCCTCATCTTCTAGTGGTTCATTGAGTTTAGGAAGATGATGGAAGGTTACTATACTACTGACTGAAGCTTGACTGATTTTCATACTACCTGAATCCAATAGTTTCGAAGCAGTGACCGGTCAATATTGGTTAATATCTTCTCTAAACTGAAGAGTTTGGTTCGATTGATAGAGGGCTAGATAAACCGAATGGATTAATTTTTGAACAAAACTAATACATTTGATTTAATTAGTGATTTGATTATTGAAAACATATGTGAGAAATCATATTACGGCATTGCATTGAGCATTAAGGAAGCTACAAAAATAAAATTAATGTAGAGTAATAATAGAAAATTAAAACCATACATGTGAGTACACATAAAGTTTTTCTTTTTCTTTTTGGTGTGTGTGCACGTACACTAGTGACATTATAGTTTTATTCAAGACTACTTTCCCATCTTCCATGGCCTTTTCCAATAAGAGAGCTTGGCACCTCTTCTTAGGCTGTGAGGCAAAATGGGATGTCAACATTTTGTGTCTAACTTAACTCCTTACACTGTTAAGAATCATATGCAGAATTGAATGCAACATTTTTCATAAATCAAAAAGATCTTATACCAAGTTAAACTGATTATTATTAGCTCACAAAAAATTTTAAATTGCTAAAAGCAAAGAGTGTAAATCAAAGGCGGGGGGCAGGGCAATGCATTATAGTACTATTAGTTAAAAATATTTTCAAATTTTATAGGTTCGCCTAGGTATTTTTGTTTTTTTGTTTTTTTTTTTTTATTCAAGCAATGCATTATTGTAGTATTAGTTGAAAATATTTTCAAATTGTATAGGTTTGCCTTCTATAATATATATATATATATATATGTATATATTTGAAAAAAATTAACACCTGTCCCTTAAGAATTTTTGTTTTTGTTCTAGAGCATATTAGTGGTATTGTAGGCCTTACTACATTTGTTGCATATTGCTTGTGTAACCTTTTCTCTATGGGTTAAATATAGGAACTATGCTGTCATGACCCGAACTCGCCCCTATAGATTAAGGTCATAATCGGCCAGTAATCATGAGATTACTTACGGCCTTAAACAAGTTTAAACATATTTTAATAGTAATAAAGGGGCCAAAACGGAAGCATACTTAAAACTTTTGTCCAATGAGCTGTGCTTACGTGGCATATGAAAAACATTCCTTGTATACTTGATAATAACTCACACCACATATTAATAGTTAACATCTTGTGCACTCAGGATCATTCAATCACATAGTTAGCTATACCAAAAGCTTATACACATAAATGATCTATCATGACCAATGGAAATAGCAAAAGAAAATACAAAAGATCATAAACAAAGCCTCTTGTGTGAGGCACCTGGGCTGACTCTACAAAACTCGGGTTCCTTTTTCAAACTCCGCTAAGGTTGGAGTTGAATGTCTTTTTGCTCACCTACATACATATAAAT
This sequence comes from Camellia lanceoleosa, assembly GCA_025200525.1. NCBI lineage: Eukaryota > Viridiplantae > Streptophyta > Magnoliopsida > Ericales > Theaceae > Camellia > Camellia lanceoleosa. The sequence continues at coordinate 84,867,181 of CM045769.1, forward strand.
AAGAGTGAGCTAACGCCCAGTGAATAATACCAAAGTAAAGAGGTTACGTGAATGAAATTCTCTAATAAGTAATGTCCTTGTTAAGCACATCAAACAGCCTTAGGCCCATTCATATTCTTATCAAATATGTCAAACGGCCTCAGGCCCAACATATATCGAACGGCCTCGGGCCCAATTCATTCATATCAAACGGCCTCGGGCCCAATTCATTCATGTCAAACGGCCTTAAGCGCAATTCATTTGTGTCAAACGGCCTCGGGCCCAATTCATTCCTGTCAAACGACCTCGGGCCCATTAATTTCACATTCACAGTTATGTACATTTCATATTTGTAATCATAATCGTATTCATAGTCAGACAGCCTTGGGCCCAATGCATTTGTATTCAAATGGCCTTAGGCCCATTCATATCCTTATCAATTATATCAAACGGTCTCAGGCCCAATTCATGTCATTCACAGACCTTATACAAATTTGGCATATAGAATACTCATTCATAATTCAAACCAACAAATTCATGGAGCTTATACGGAAGTAACAGTTGGAAAGTAACATACTTGAAAATATCTTTACTAAGATATTGCTCACAGTGTTCCATCGATGGATTTTCCCTTGTGCTTGACCCTACACATTTCATAACACCTTGGGTCACAAATAGTTTATTCCGTTCTTACATTATTATTTCTCTTAGGCCTCTTTCTTATCCCTTTTGTTCATTTACATTGTTCAATGCATGCCTAAGAGTGCTTAGAAATGAAAAAGAACAGAAAACGGAACGTAAAACAACTTTTCAAAATTTTTGAAGTAAGGCCCTTCGCTCAAGCGCAGTTTTGGTCGCTCGAACGGTCTGCAAAACTTTGTAAAAGTACTGGTTGCATGACTTTTATGCTCGAGCGAGTAGACTTATAAAACAGGGTTTGCTCTAGCACACACTTTGTCACTCGAGCTACTGTGCAAATCTCTGCAAAACTTCTGGGAGCTTGATTTTTACGCTCGAGCGAGTAGGTAGAATTTCTGGAATTTCAAGAACTTTGTTTGAAGCTCAAAACTCACTTTCAAAAGCCAAAATCATGCATGACTTACTCAAAAGCTTCAAAAACATGCATTTGAACATTAACACGTGAAGAATTACATTTCTTATACATAAAACATCATGAAGTTGGCAAATCATCACTCTAAATTAAGCATGAATTCAAACTTAACTCTTTTCTATCATCATCAGGACGTGGATTTGACCTCTATAATTCCAAAGGTCATGCAACCAAGTTCTATAATTCTATAATCCATGGATGCATGTCCAAAATAACCACCAATTCTACATGTTTAACATGCTGAAAATAAGCTGTTGGCCAGAGCTAGCTGAAGGCAAAAACTGAGCTCACTCGAGCCACCATTTGGTTGCTCAAGCCAACTTTTGCAGAGTGCAAAATACTGGGAACTCGCAATGCTGGCTCGAGCCACCACTTGGTCGCTCGAGCTAGCTGTGAATTTTCTGGGTTTCAAGACAGCAAATTTGAGTTCCAAAAATGCATTTTAACATGTAAAAGTTTGCATGGCCATTCCAAACTCATGAAAGCACTTTGATAATCATAAATACATTTTAGAAAACTCAAATACAAGATCATCCATAAATCATTTCCTCAAAACCTCATGAATTTACCAAAATTGAACTCAAATCTGCATGCATGTGAGGATAAATTTCAAAACTCTTTTCATGACTTTCCAAACATAAAATTAAGCTTCAAAGACTTATGAAACAATGTTTCATGTGCAATATAACTTCCAATTTCATCATGAATCATAGATTTCAAACCCAAAATGATAAAATTCTACCTATTCATCTTCTAAATTCAACATGGATGACAAGGATCAAGCTCAAGAGTATGAAACTCTTCCAATTCATCATTTCATGCATTTCAAACCTTCAAGACTTAGAAAGCATGAATGCATGTAAGTGACAACTCCCAATTCAACATGATTATCAAAGTTCATGCCCAAAACTTGAAGAATCACAGCGAATACTTGCATGCATGTACAATTTCATCTCAATTCCTACAATCTTTGTTCAACTCACACATTTAATCTCATTATCTTCTTAAATCCACAATTTAAGTGACTTAACTCCCAAATTGAGGTTCAAACTCTTACCTACTATCTTCAATGAGGCTAGGTTTACCAATTTCTTGAGCCTAGCTTCCAAATTCTTCAATCCTCCAAGCCAATTGCTCAAGATTGAGCTTCTCTCTCTCTCTCTTTAAGATGAAGATTTCTCTCTATATATAGCATAATCTCAGCAAAATGGTGAAGATGAGCTCAAAATTATGAGCCTAGGCACTAACTTAACATATATATAGTGGGTGATTAGCTTAAGCTAATTAAGCATGATTAAGACTAATCAACCTTACTTAATTTAATTCAGTTTAATCTAATTAATTTGATCCGAATCAATTTTTAATTAAATTTCACCATAGGCTCTAAAAATTACACTGATCACAATAAATTAATCAATTTTGGTTTATGGCTCCTCTACAGTCCTTAATATTGGATTATAGCAAAAATTGTAACAGATATGTATATAATCAACAGATAGGCTTTCAAAAATCACATGAACACATAATTAACATCAAATTTCATATCAAGCACATTAACATTCATACAATTAATGAATTAACAGCATAATACGGAACAGGGTTATCACATATGCACTTATAATTGAATTGGGTTCTATAGACCAGATGTTGGCCCATGAGTTGAACCTAATTTAGAATGTGCTTTGGCTCATATTATGAGATGCGCAATAATTTGTTCATGCCTTTGCATGGTCTAGATTAAAAGATGATAAACACATGTACTGATGATTTTTCCTTCCTTTTATTTATTTTTTTAATCTATGAAAACATTTGCAAATCCAAGAGAAAGTGTCTTTCGATAGGATTTGGGGTCACTGCTATGCCTCTGCTATTTGTTTCAATGACATCGTTTCATTTTATTTTTCTTCTTGGAAGAAAGCTAGATCAAACGAGTTTTATTCTCCCATGCTTCCTTCTTCCAGTACCATCTCTACCTCCATCATTTATAACCACCATTAAGCTATAATATTATCCACTGCCACCATAAAAGAATCAACATCATTCCAAAATTGAATTCAAAATCATCCCAAATTAAGAAAAAAAAATCCTAAATTAAACCCAAATCAATGCCAAGAGAGGGATTTTATTGAACAAATTAAACCCAATAACAACTTGAGTGATCATAGTTTTGTTCTTTACAGAGTTTTTTTATATTCATGTTCCTTAAGGAGTTGAAATGTTACAATCCTTGGCTAAAGAAGAAGATGCTCTTTAAAAGTAATCTCACAACTAAAATGAATGAGAGGAACTTGATGATTCAAACTCCAATAATTTTTTATTACATATTACAACTCATTTTCTTGTTGTATTTGGTCTCTTTTCATAAGAATGTCTTTGTCACCCAAAATAGGGTAGAATAGCGCATTACACCAAAACAAATTGCTAACTAAAATTTGCCACCTAAACTAACTAATAGTCAGTTAGGCTAATTAACCTAGCTTGCTGCTTCATCACCTTGAACATTTCTTTACTAGCTCTCTTCTGGCTTGTATTATGAAACTATCAAATTTTTTCTTTGATTTTAAATTGGAAACTTCCTCTTGAACTTTGAGTTAAAATTCTTTCTTTGGTTGATGGTTCATGATGTACCAATGCTAATCTCAGTTGTCCAGGATTGTTGCCACCTATTGTATTTAGCCAACCAAGAGGTTCGATGTAGGAGTCGGTGGTAACCCAATGTCCATGAATGGTAGTGATGGTTTTGTCCTTCAATTTTGACTCAGAAAAATAGAAGTTGAAAAAAAATATAAAAACCATAACGTTTTGAATGAGAACTTGTTTTAAAAAAAAAAATGAAACGAGGCCGTTGAAACGCACAACAAGGGCACAACAGTGAGGGGTCAGAATAATGACCCCAAATACCCTTCAATATGTCCCAAAGCCTACAAAACTTGACATTTGCCCCCACTCGATCAAAGTAAAGAATTTGCCTATTAAAAGTAATTACAAGTTGCTAAAATAAAAGGTAATTGCTATTACTCCCATAGCCTATTCTTAATTTAAGGGAAATACTCCATTCCCTAATTAATTTACTCCACTCGATCAGAAGTGTTAATGAAAGAAAAAGGGAAAATTACTAGTCAAGTATACTTTGCATTTAAGATTAGAAGTGATTCTTATCAAATTTTAGTATGGACAATTAAGTTCTATTTTTGATAATTTGTTACCAAAAATTTCATTTATGAGAGCTTCTATTTTCACACACTATAAACTCTCCGTACACATCCTTACCCAATCTCTCAATTCACACCATCTCTTCCCTATTTGATAAGTCCACACCACACCTAAGAGTGTGTAAATATAATTTCCACTTTCCAACAAACCATTTTGCTCAATACACATCCCCTATAATGACAGAATTATCTAACTTCTTCAAACTTCTCCCTAACTCTAACCTTAGCTGCCACACATCGTTGTCACTGTGAACCACCGTGAACCTTGCCACCATCAGACCCCCCCTTGCGAACCACCTCCATTGTGAACTCATCGTGGTCATGAACCACTCACCATTGCAAACTTGTCATCGTCTCAAACCACCTATGTGAAGCATCCTTGTCGCAAACCCTTTTCTATCATGACCCCCCATTCTCTCTCTCTCTCTCTCTCTCTCTCTCTCTCTCTCTCTCTTCTTTCTATTCTAACCCTAACCACCGTGAGCCATGGTGAGGAGGGTTGGGTTGGTCATGAATGACAGAGATAAGGTTCAGGTGGTAGCGGTAAGATGTAAGAGGGGTTGACGACAGTAGAGAAGGGCAAGGGAAATGTTACACTAGTTGGAAGAGGAGGTCAATAGCAGTGGTGAAGGTGGCCATCGTTGTTGAAGCTTAAGGGATTAGGGTATGGAAAATTAGGGTTTTGAATAAAGAAGATAAGGATAAATTGATAATTTTATTTTAGGACAAATTGTAATAAAAAAGTTTCATTAAGTAAGTAAACAAAAAGCATTTGATGTGTGGAAATAGAAGTTCTCTTAATTTCTATATCATGATATGTTTTATTCCAAATTTACCTTTCACATTAAAACATGAATAATGATTTTATACAAAAATAATTTATTTAATAATATTTAAAAAAATTTAAAATTTCTGCCAATTCTATTAAATAAAAGTGTAGGCGTAAAATTCATTATGTTTTTGTTATCTCACACTTTGAAAAATATATGGAATTGCTATGATACAACTCTCCCAATTCTTTTAATGCAATATTAATAAAATTAAGCATTTTGGATTTGTTTACCACATACATTTTTCATAATGTGAGACAACGAAAAATTATGAATCTCATACCATAGTTCTTTTGATCAAATTCTTGTTTATGATGTAATTTGTTTAATTTTTACAATTAAAAATATAATTTAAGTAAAATAAAATTGTTTATACATTTTTTTATATTTTAATTAAAGTGTGGATTTCGAAGAAAAAAAAAAAAGATGTCGTTGAAGAGAAATAAAGGTAATTCTACGTACGCACACTTATTCCCTTCAGTGCATACATTTAATGAATACATTATTAGTACAAATATCCAAAAAAAAAAAAAAATGAAATTCATCTCTTTAATCCAATAAATTCAATACTCAAAATTTTCTTCCATCCATACACACCCTTTGTTGCCAATTTTGGAGGTGGGGAATGAAGAGAGATGTGGGCTTTTTTGTCTCAAGGTGCCTCACTTGCCAGCAAGTGAAAACCGAGTGCCAAAGACTAGAGGGTATGTTGTAACCCTTACCTATAGCTAAGTGGAAGTGGAAAAATGTTATTATGGATTTTGTTGTGGGTCTTCTGAGGACTCAACGGAGTAATGATGTCATTTGGGCAGTTGTGGATTGGTTAACTAAGTCCACTCACTTTATTCCTATGCGCACGGTTGACTTAGACAACTTATATTTGAACGAAAATGTCATGTCGTCCAACAGAGCCTAGACGAAGGTAACTCGCGCAGACAACTGACTCTTTTTCAATAGAAAAGAATAGCTAAACCAACCCAGTTGGTTGGTCAATCTCAGAGATCTTATCGGCCTACAAATTAGAGACAGAAGACCACGATCCTGACCTTACCAATTAATGGATTATCTTGCCGAGTTATATGTTAGAGACATAGTTCGACTTCATAGGGTTCTAGTGACTATCGTTTTGGATAGGGATCCGTCTTTCATGGCTCAATGGTGACAGAGCCTTCAAAGTGCCTTAGGCACTGAGTTGACTTTTAACACCACCTATCATTCTCAGACCGGCGGGTAGTTTGAGTGCACTATTTAGATTTTAGAGGACATGCTTCAGGGTTGCATTCTTGACTTCAAGAGGTCTTGGGAGAAGCACTTATCTCTGATAGAGTTTTCTTATAATAATAGCTTTCAAGCAAGCATCGGGATGGCGTCTTTTGAGGCCTTGCAGATCACCGGTTTGTTTTCATAAAAGGAAGGGAAAAAAAGAAAAAGAAAAAGAAAAAAGGCCTACATTTATACTTATTACTATTTATTATTTTAATATTAACATAAGACCATTGTTTAAGGGTAAATTATAGTGATCTCTCTCAATATGCAAAGTTTTTTTTTTTTTTTTTTTTTTTGAGAAAATGGAAGATAACAGCTTATATTGCATACAAGAACTACACACTTTTAGCCTTCTACTAAGGCTGCTTTAACTAATACATGAGCCATCTTTACTTGTTTTCGAGGGATTTTAATAATACAAACATCATCTAGTTTAGTATAAAAATAACATATATCCTGCAAAAGGTTTGTCAGGTCCCATTCCTTCTCACTAGTATTCTGCATTATCTCGATGAGTAGTAAAGAGTCCGTGAGAATGGAAACTACTTTCACATTACTCTTTGCACACCATTTTACTACTTCTAAACAAGCCCGAACTTCAATAACCAAAGCAGACGATGCAACAAAAGTAAATTTCTTCCATACAATTTGATTCCCTTTGTTATCCATTTCAACCTATTCTGCTCCCACCTTGGATGTATTTTCCTTCCATGCTTTACCAATGACAAACCTGTCAAAACAAGGATGTGGACACCAATTTACAAAATTAGATATTACAAATGAATTTTCAACAGGATCACCACCCAAATTTTTGCTGTCCAAAGGCACATCATTAATAGTAAATATCCTATTTTGCTTAGTCACCACATGGAGAGAATTAATATATCTCAATACATAAACGGGATCTTCCACCACATGCTCAAATGTTGCATTATTCCTATGATGCCAAATTCCCTGCAAAACCTTAATAGATTGAATGATTGCATCATCATCTAGTGCATTTTGGAACCATTGTCCCAACCATTCTTGAATCATACATTCCTTTCCATCCTCAAAATTAAGCCCAAGACTAGACCCCCTCTACATACATTGAAAACAAAAATGTTCAAATGTTTCCTGTTCCATACCACACCTTGAACACACAGATTCTAACAGAATGCCCCGATGTACAAGATGATTTTTAACTAGTAAGATTCTATTTAAAAGCTTCCAAATAAAAAGAGCCCATTTTGAGGCACCTTTAATTTCCATAACTTCTTCCAACACCCACTATAGTTCCAATTACCTGAAAGATGTACCATCTGTCCCTCTTTCATAACTAGAAAGAACCCAGACTTAATTGAATATTGTCCATCCTTATTCAGCATCCACACTAATTGATCAGACTTACTAACTTGGGGGAGATGTATATTCAATATTTGACTAACCATATGTTTTGGAAAAACTGCCAAATCAATGGTTCTCTCCATGTCCTAGTATTTTGATTAATAAGATGAGCAACTTTAAAAGATCTGAAAGATCTACCCATCCCCTTTCCTATCATCTCATTGGTTAAAGTAGGAATCCATTGGTCTTCAAAAGGATCAATACTTCACCATTTCCCACAACCCACCCCAAGCCTTTTTTTAGTATCTCTTCCCCAAAGAATACTCCGCCATGCCTATGAATAACCTAATTTTGGTTTCACCTCCAGAAACACATCCTTCGAACAATATCTTGCCATGAAAAATTTACTTATAAAAGATTAGGGATTTCGAATAATTCTCCACGCTACCTAAACCAACGAGGATTGGTTCAATAGACCCAAATCCCTAAATCCAAGACCACCTATTGCCTTAGGTAAACATAGACTACCCCATCTTTTCTAAGCTATCCCCTTACCATCAGAATGTTTCCATAGAAAACTCCCTACAATACTACGAATTTTGCGAATAAAATACACCTAGGCTTTAAACATAGATAACACATACGAAGGAATTGACAGAAGAAAATGTCTAGCCATAACACATCTCCCAGCAAACGAAAGAAGACTATGTTTCCATCTCGATAACTTAGTAGAAAATTTATTTAGAATATGTCGAAACAAATCCGCCTTACTAGATCTCGCTCCCAAGACTGCATCCAAATACATTCCAGGTCTATCCACCAATTTGACCCCAATACAATTACTATGAAAACCTCGCTGAGTCATCCCCATATTGGGACTAACAAGTAGTTCAAATTTATGAAAATTAATCCGAAGACCTGATTGATCACAAAAACCTTCTAGAAACCATTTGAGGCCCCAAATAGATTCCAAATCAAATTCCATGAAAAATAGACAGTCATCTGCAAAAAAAAAGATGAGAAATAGCCGCAATAAATAGACATCCCCTTACAAACACCCTAAGATGCAAGAATGTCTAACCTCGAGGATAAAGCTTGAGTTACTAGAATAAAAAGGTACTGAGATAAACGGTCCCCTTGTCGTAGACCACATTGTGGTTGAAACCAAGATTGTTGAGAATTCACCAAAATTGAGAAAGAAGCCGTTGATATACATTAATAAATCAACCGAATCCAATGTGGACTGAAACCCAAAACCTCCAAAATTTTATGAAGGAACTCCCAACTCACCCTATCATAAGCCTTGTTCATATCTAATTTAAGTGCAAAAAAAGGATTTATTCCCCCCTTTCTTTTTCCTAATAAATTCCATTAATTCATGAGCCATCAGCACATTACTAGTAAAAAGGTACAAAGATAATTTGCAAAGTTAAGAGAGAAAAAGAATATATAGTGATTTCTCTCAAATCTTATTCGGATAGACTACATAAAAGAAAGAGTAAATTACACTTTATACCAAATTTCACTTTGGTCCCATATTTTTCGATTGTAACAGTCAACTCATTGCACTTTCAGTCAAGTTCAATATGAAGTCTTTCCGTTAGTTTGGTATTAAATTCATTAACAAAAATTAATTACACTTTTTAGCTTTGTATTTTACATTAAATCTTACTTTGGTCCCTTATATTTCTATTATAACAGTCGACACTTTACACTTTCAATTAAGTTGCAATATGACCCTTCCATTAGTTCAGAGTTAAATTGCTTAATAGAAATTGTTATGTGACCATCAACCTGAGTCATTTTTAAGGGTTAAATTATAAAATAATTTCCCTCCCCACTATATTTTCATTTTCTAACCCACCACCTTTTCTCTATTACTCCCTCATCATTTTCTCACAACTCCTACTCGTTCTTTATTATCTACAACCAGCACTTACCCTTTGCCAAACAACCCAATCGTTTTCCACCAACCAATTGATAGAAAATCAACACTTCCTAACTAGGATCAATGATACACAAATTAACAAATGATAAAGCTAAAATAAACTGAAACAATCACGCACATAAGAAATAACAAGATTTACGTGGTTCATCCCAGAATGGGCTACATCCACGAATGCTGTAATTTTCACTATAATTAGAAAACAATTACAAATCCCTACAATAAAAGAAGCACCCTCATCCCCCTTATCTATTTTATAAGCATAGAAATTAGAACAGCACTAAAGTAACAAAAAGTTACTAAAGTACCTAAAAAAATCGACCAAAGTATCCAAAAAAGGAGAGCCCCCTGGACCCTTATCCCTTGGGGGAATGCCCCTTCAAACCTCCTCATTGTACCTAGGGCTCAGTGTGCAGTACTTATCAGGGTCCACGAGACCCAACAATCTCCTACTTGGAGCTTGATAACACAATCTCTCCATCATCTTCATGACATAGAATAGCACCTCAGCAACTCGTCTTCATCATCAAGCTTGAAGGCCAACTCAAGTTGCTCAGTTTGTCAATGGTGATTGTCTTCGTCACGCCTCGGATTTCCAAGATCTGACCCACATGATTGAATGAATTAACTAATAAAAAAAAAGATTATAAATAGAAATAAAAGACAATCTCTCATATATGCTTAACCAACATAATCCATTCCACAAGACAATTCCATTACATACATCATATATTCAGATTCTAGGTGAAATGAATATATAGTTGTAGACACCCCATTTTTAATGGCCTTTACGACTTGGATGTCATCGCTTGCAACCCGATGATGAGTGTATATGCTTGTCAAGTGCTCGAAATCCTCACCAGAATGCCACAACTTTGAACCTTTCAAACCCTGCACCCTTGTTGCCTTGTTTTTGGACCAAATCCAGAGATCTTCAAGCCTGCAACCAGGCCACCTCTATGGGCTGTCGGCCATCACTTTTGGTTGCTAGCCACTGATGTGGCCTGCCTGCCACCAATGTCTTTTGTAGATATTTTGTGATAGCTGTGCCAGCTGTTTGCACAGATGCATGCATCTGCTCACATGTGTATGGCTAGATGTTTTTGAGTGAATTGCTTGGTTCTTTATATATAGAAGACCTCCTTATCATGTTTGGAGGTTAGAAAAATTTTAGAGCAAAATTTTTCCTCTCTCTCTACAATTCTCTCTCTCTCTTGCAAATTTCTTGACCTTTGCCTACATATCCTTCATCTTGGTCTATACACTCTTAACAAAACCTCTCCATCTTTGAGTTGAGGTACCTTTAAGCCTTGTTTGAGCTCTTAAGGGTGTGTTTGCCTTGATTTATTGCTTGAAATTGATTCTTCTCTTCAAGAGGTATAAAGCTTTGCCTCTTTACTTGTTGTATTCACTATTTTTCTTGCTATTTTTCCACTATTTTTGGGCTGTAAAAACTCTGTATTTTTGGATTGAAACTTGGGTTTTAAGGCCAATAAAGGTTGAGGGGTGGCTCACCCTTCTTTACACCTTGCTTTTAAGGCCTTTTCCCTTGTGTTTCCCACCTTTGCACTAATTTTTTTTTTTTTTTTTTTGAGCTTTTAAACACTAATTTTCAAAGTTATTTTAGTGGCTAAAATCATGGTTTGAAGTCCAAAAATGAAGGGGTTAGCCTCCCCTCCTTGTGTTTTTCTTAGTAGCCTAGCATGCTCCATATTTTAGCTTATTAATCTAGCTATTTTTTTCTTAATTCCAGCATGTTTTAGGACTATTTTTAGACTATTTTAGGACTGTTTGTAAGTAGTTGTTGTATTTGAGCTTTGTTTTGTATGCTTGTAGTGTAATTGTCTTCATGAGTTTGGTGTTTTGGGCATTAGACACCATCTTGTTTGAGTTGATTGCATTTATTTATGGCTTTCCATACTTGTGATCACTCTTAATCACCTCTACAACCTCCCTCTTTTATTGGCTTTTGATTTTCTTTGAAAGTTGCTTCAAGCTACTTGCTTGTTTAAAACATGAGATTAAGGTCTTGTGCTTAAAGGTTTAATCCCTTTGGGGTTCATTACCAATGGCATGAAGCTTCTCTCATGCCTAAAACAACTTTTGGTTTGATGCTCCTTTCCATTAGAGGACTTAATTTCCACCTTTGGACTTAATTGATTAAAGAATGGATGGTAATCTAAAATGGAGTAATTAAAACTTGGAATTAAAATTGATGCAAGATAACAACTCGTTTGGGTTCATTCGGACAGTAATTGAACCCTTAGGTCTTGAGTCGTTTCATACTCATTAGTGATGAAAACGGTTCAAGATTCATTGTCAACTACTTCCCTTGATCTTTCATGATATGGAGGTGGTTTTAAGAGTCTTGTTTTGTTGCGTTTATTGAACTTGCACACTTGGTTCATGAGCTATCATACAATGAAAATTGCATCTATTGGTGGTTTTTGAATCAAAATTACTACTGCTTTGAGTTGTTCAAATGATGAGGAAGGGTGAATTGTGCAAACAAACCCTTGAGAATACACTGTCTCTACTCTGTTTGCTTTCTGTTACAGTAGGGAAGTTCAGCCATCAATGGCCTGCAGACCACTATTGGTGGCCAGCAAGCCATCATCAGTGGACGGCAGGCCCTCTACCGGCCACCAGTGCAAAATCAAGTAGTGTTCTTCTGAAGCAGCATAGAGTTGGTCTAGAGTTGGAGATTAGTGCAAGTGTTTTATTGTGCAACAGAGACATTCAATAGCAGAAATAGTGCATTTTTCGGGAGAAAACTACATTCATCCATGAGCCCTCCACCAATCCTCGGGATTTGTGTTATTAATATATTAGTGTTGTAATTAGAATAGTGGCTTTGTACTTAATTAGTTAGAATAGATAATTCATCCCGTGTTGTAATTATTTTAGTTATCTAGATTAGTTAATTAGTTAATTAATTTGGTTTGTAATAATTAGTTAAGTAGTTTAGCTATTTATTTATTTATTTTGTTTTGTAATAGTTAATTAATTAGTTTAGCTTTAAATTAGTTAACTAGTTAGTTCATTCAGACTCTCCTTTGTGAGAGCGTAATGTTGTAATAATGTGCATGTCTTCCAACCCCACGTCTTTCTCCCTTTTATTTACTAGCTTATGATGGTTAGTTTAGGGACATCATGCTTTGTTTAGCATAATCCAGGTTTGCATCCATTTGTATTGCATGCACCGAGGCTTGGCGCATCATTCTAACTTGCATTGTTAGTTTAGTGCTTCTCTAAATACGTGCTTAGACTGCATGCTATTTAATTGATTCATATGCCATATTAGTAGTCGAGCCTAGTAATTGCATATCGTATGTGCTACAGTAGTCATATTGCATAGTTGGAAATCATGCATTTCTCTAACTCATCTTTATTTTGGCTTGGAGTACTAGGTGAGCCTTTACTCGCTTTAGCATAATTGCATGAGTGTGATTGTTTCCATGTCTAGCATGCTTGCCATGAGGCTAAGTGATTAAATGCTATAAATGTTTGAATGCCTATAGATGAAGGCTAATTGCTTGAATTGGAATAATTTGAGTACGGTTTATATGTGATCACTTTTTCAAGTGGTATATATTCGAAACAATTTTGCAAACAAACATGAGCCAATTGTTCCAATTTTTAAAAGATAGTCTATACTTGTGTGTGTGCGCATCACATAGTAATACAACAAACGGAACAAGAGCATATAATGTAAATAAGATTCATATCGTGATTAGTAGAGGCCGATCTTTGATCAAGCGAGCGGGGGTGCTTAATTCATGACCTTTCCCTCTCATACCCAAGTTAATGAGCCGAGACAATCTTGGTGATGACGGACACGTGACCTTTGGCACGAGTCATGGGTTTCCTAAATTTTCCAAAAAATATTTATGTGGCGACTCTGTATATAGCAAAGCAGTCCATTTTTGACAATTTGATTCAAAATCGATTTTCCAAAAGATTTGCCGGATTGGGACTCTTTGGTGATTATCTATTTCACATTGCACTTGTGAGATCAGATTCAGAACCGTGGAAGTCCGATACTGTAGGGCTTATTCGACTTCCGAAAGAGGGCGCGAAAAGTCAAGCTACAATAGTAAGTAAAGCAAAAAAGGCAAGTCAAGAGCAAGTACATAAGTGCCCCAAGTCTTACAAAACAAGGGTACAACCATTTACAAGAAACGACATTCCGCCAACATAAAGCGGGGCCCAAGGGCTAACAATTTAAAGAGCTCTTCTAGCTTGTGCACAAACTCCGGCGTCCAACCTCAAGGTCAGGGCACACTATGAACACCTAAAAATGATTTCAGCCACATAGGGTGAACATATAGTCCAATAGGGGACATTTCATAAACTAATATAATATCACATGTATAAATGATTATGATGCTATATATGGATAACATACACCAAACTTTATATTTAAATAAACCATTTTTCAACATTAAAACTATAATCCGGTGAATCCGCTCAAGTCCATGTATCTGCCAGTGATTATCTCTAAGAACCACCTAAATCAGTGTACTATGAAGTTATACTTTGCTAGTGACCATCGCTAAGCGTCACCTAACCACAAAATTTACCGGTTACTAACTGGAAGGACCTTGGCACCTAACTGCATGGGTTTTTGGTCTTTCACCTCGGACTATAGAGCCAAATTAAATCATTTCCAATCTCAACTTTACATGACCTGGATTCACCCTAACCATTTAATTAAAACCATGTTGTTTTACTAATACCAATGTAAATGACATGTTCAATTCTACAAAGCGTGCTCAATGTACTACCGTTCAACAACAAGTTTTAATTATCAACATCTCAAAAGATGTGAAATGAGAATAGCTAACAGCAACTAACTATATCATCTTTTCCAACACATCAACAACCATTTCTCAAATCCCAAACTCACAAATTTATAGGGTCTCATCTACAATTTAGGGCTTTCCCAAATTAAAGTTTCCATATGCAATTTGTTATAACAAAAATATGTTTGATCAGAAAATAATAGAGAAACCCATCCAAATCACCAAACCCTAACCTCATTAACACACTCTTTCCAAATCAAGAACAACAACAACAACAACAAAAACAAAAATTACATGCTAGTTTTTATAGTGAAACTATCACAAATACACCAATAAACTCATACAGAGTCAATGAAATAGAACGCTACTTCTTGTAGAGAAAAGGAAAAGCTTAGTGCAAGAATGAATGCTCAAATCAACTGTTGATCTAGATCTCCTCGCCAAGCTCTACAATACTCCTGAAGGAAATGAAGATAAAATCCAAGCCTAGATGCCTCAAAACCAAGCTTAAAGTCCAAGAAGTTAGGTCAAATTGCCACAAAGAATAGAGGGAAAAGATAGGGCTCAAAACTGATATTTTCACACACTAAGCTGTCTTTTATAGATAAACAGATCGTTGGTGTGAAACTGCTAGTGTGACAGACGCAGTCGTGGGCACAAAAAAATTGCTCACGGGCACGACCTAGTCATTCGTGCTCCACTTTTGTAGGCGAACCATTTTCCACAGGTGAGAAATTGGATGATGTTTTTGGTCACAGGCTCCATTGCAGGCACAATGGTTTTCCACAGACAAAGTACTACAAGAGGTGTTTGGTCACGGCTTGGTCACCACCTTTCGTAGTCACGACTTTACACATGCTAGGAATAGGTTCTGGCTTTGTTTTTCTTGAAATAGTTATACGTCTAAATAATATCTCTACAACAACAAAGGAAAGAAAATAAACAAACGAATATAACAACATCACAACCCATACATTTACAAGTCCGAAATGTGTCGGAGCATCCATACAAACGGGTTCAAATTAGGTTCCTCAACTCTGTGATGTCTCTACAACACCTTCAAAAGGGGAATAGTTTTACCCTGCAACACTTGCTCCCTAGAGTTCAAAATTTGTATCGGACGCTGCAGACACCCCATTTTGACCACCCCTAAGACTTGGACACTTCATTATGAACACCCAATGATGAAACATTATGTTGTGAAATCTTTCGTCTCTTCAGCAAAAGAATTCGGTTTCTAGCTTTAAAACCTAAACTTTGCACCCCATTTTGACCAAAACCTTTTTCTTTTTTTTTCCTAACCACTCAGAGAATAGCAGGCCAACAAATGGCTAGCATGCCACTTTTATTGGAACGACCATAAATTTTCTTGGCTGGCTGGCCATGTTCAGCGTAGCAAATATTTTTGCAACAGCAGGCTGCTTCCATGCATGGGATTTAGACTGGCTGTCTTTTTTGGAGATATTTTTGTCCTGAGAAGCTAAAATTTTATAAATACAGCACCTCCCCTCTAAGTTTAAGGTTAGAAAAAAATTGCCAAAGGCTTAGAAGCTTGTCCAACACACTTCTCTACCCTCTTGAAATATATATACACTATAGATACACCACTGAAGCTTAAACTTGAAGTTTTTGGCTAAATTTTTTAACATTATTTCAAATACTTGAGAGTGTTTAGATTGAAGTTTGTTAATTAAGAAGATCTTTCTCTCTTTACAGAGGTGAACTTTAAACTTTTTCATCACCTTTTCTCTCACTTTTTCTTGTCTTTACATATTTATTTCAGAGTTATTTTGGGCTTAAAATGTGATTAAAACTTCATTAAAAATGGGAGGGCTAGCCACCCTTTTATTGGCTAGCTCACTAGTTGTACACCCTTTGTTTTCTTTCATTTTTTTTTTACTTTCTTTTCATTTCATTTAGTTAAATTTCAACACTTTTAGAACTATTTTAGATTAGTTTTGTGTGATATGAATTGAATATGGGCTTATAAAAGGGTCTTCGTCCTCCTTGACACATGTGCTCTTGTTTCCTACGCTTTGAATATCATATTTGTATTGTTGTAATAGTCCTCATGGATTTGGCGTGTTTAGGATATAGCGGCCAATCTTTTTGAGTTGATCATTTTACTTTGTTATAGCTTTCCTTATGTATCTTGGAACCCTATGGTCATGGGAGGATTAGAGCTTAGGCTTAGCCACCCCACCACAAGTTTACTTAACGAGCGATAAATTTCTTGCTTTCATACTATTGTTATTGTCCACCTTGAAGCAGGGTAATAGCTTCCGTGTCAAAAGTGTTGAAAAACTCTCTTTTTGATCATTTTCGAAACAAGGAAATGCATGTCTCATCCTTATTCCGTGACTAAAAGAGGAGTTATCGACAATTTTAAATGAGTTGTGTGTTGAAAGCTTTAAATATATAGCTTGATTCTTGATTATCTCTTTTCCTTAAAGTTGTTGTAAGCTCTCTTCTAGTTCCATCTTTGAAGCATGGAAATGGATGTCTCTCATCCTTATTTCATGAGTAGGAAGATGAGCATACACCAACTTTTTCATTGTTTTTATTCGTCTTGTTTTAATTTTGCTTTGAAGCCATATGAGAGCTCTTGCATCGAAGGTATTAGAAACTCTATTCTAGTTCCTTTTGAAGCATGGAATTTGATTTTAATCCATGTTCCATGAGTAGGAAGAAGAGTCTCAAATTGCTTTTCTCAATGATGTAATCTTTTGTTAATAAGCTTCTCTTTCAAACATGGCTAACTTATTCTCTTTAAATTTGAGTATTCACTTACCCTTATTTTCCATGAGATATAATAAGTTTCATGCCATCGCTTTGAATGCCTCTTTCTTAACTTAGCCTTAGCTTTGTATTCATTAATTATTTCATCCCATTGCTTCATTAATCATCTTCTAAGTACCCTTGGGATGTTTGATGATTTGTGAAGCAAACCTGCTCTTTCCTTGAATATCTTCATGATAGGAGGGAGTAGGAAGGTGTGTTGTCACCCTCGGTGACCTAGAAAACCACTAGAAGAAATTAAAAAAAAGTAGTAACTTTATCTTCTGTCTACTTGTTAAGGGCTATCTTTTTACTTATTTATGTTTTTTAAATAATTAATGTAGTTAGCATAATGCTTTTAAAGCTCAAGTAAAGGCATATGTGGTTGTTTATGTAATGTAGTGTTTTTTTTGTAGTAGTAATGAATAAATCTTTTGGATAAATGGCAATTACCGTTTTCACACATTGTTTGAGTGATACCCGCAATGTGCAAGAACTGCTGTCACTAAAAAAGAAGCTAACTTAGTTCTTCAAATACAATGTGATTGGAGCTTGGACAAGACGATGAAAATGGGGATATTGAAAAAACTAGAAAGGTTGAAGGAGTGGCTCGATGATGAGGAGTTAAGAAACCGATTACTAATGACCCTACCCCGAATGAAAGAGGCCTTTAAAGACCAACAAATAAAGAAGGACATCAGTGAAACAGTTCCATCATACAATACCTAAGGAAGAACGGGGATCCAGAGGAATACGATATTGAGGAAAAAGACTTGGACTTCTTATGTCTGGATATGGATCAAATAATAAATATTCCTTTTTAGGTGGTCTACGAGCTGTTGCTCAATCAATTAGTTATGAAATACCATTGACTCTATGTGTGTTATCAATATCTTTATGTGTGATTCGTTGAATCATTAACTTTCTCTTATTTCCCTTTTTCTAGGAAAGAAGTTAAATGAATTGAATATATATTTTCATTTTTTTTATTAATCATTCGAGTTGATGAACTAAACCAAATAATTCTATGAGTGAAAGAAAATAGCTTATAAATTCATAGTAAAAAGATTGAGTCTCATTTCCTATGTACTGGGCTAGGTCATCGTTCTTGCCATTTGGGGATGCCCCTTGGAAGGCATGAGAAACCTTTTGTCTCAAACTTAACCTGACCAAAAGTTTAAGGGTATGCTAGTGGTACAACTAAGGAAGGTGGGACTTGTAACATTTTTGACCCTTGAGGTAGTTGTATAGATTGTGGTGCAAAGTGGACTTGAGGAAATTGATAAATTTTATACTTTTTAAATATTTTTTGGCAAAATTTATACTTTTTAAATATATCTCGATTAAGAAAATTTAAAGAGTTAAAAAAAAATATCTAAAATATTTTAAAAGCTTACAAGCAATTAAAAATTCAAAAACTATTTTTAAAAACTCAAAATCAAATAGAATTATTTAGACTTCTAGATTTATACCTAATACATTAAAAAATTAATTGTGGCTTGAAAATTAGAATCCAACCAAAATTGCATAAAGTCGGGTAATTTTCTTATAAATAATATTTGGTTTTAGCAATCTCTTCATTAAAGGTAAATTGAAAAAAATAAAATAAAGTAATAAAAAAACTTAACAAAATACATAAGAGAAATATTTTCCTAAATATAGATTATCTTAATGTCATGCGGGGTATAAATGGAAAATTTTAAAAAAAAAACTAAGATTTGTTTGGTTACAATTTTCAGAAATTATTTTTAGATGAATTTTTCTTTGTCTTTTCTGAAATTTTTTTTAATATTTTAGTCATTTTATAAAAAAATAAAAAAAAAATTTTGTTAGATACATCAAGGTTAGATACATCTAAAAAGTAAAATAGTTTAACTAAAATATGAAGAAAAAAAAAATTCACTAAAAACAAACAAAAATCTGAACAAAAATATACACAAAATTTTGTTTTATTTTTAGTGATTTTTTAAAATATTTTTAGTCAATTTGTTTTACTTTTTATATGCATCTTGATTAGGTGCATCTAAAAAATACCCAAAAAAAAAAAAATCATTAAAATATTTAAAAATTTAACAAAAATGAACGAAAACTCATATAATGTAACGCCACGGCATTTTTAAACTCAATTTATATTTCCAAATTCTTAATTATTCTTTCAAATTCACGAGATAACAACAACTAAAGATAATAGATAAGTGACGATTGTTGAAAAGTCATAATAATTTTCTTTCCAATTGAACTAATACAAAATATTACATTTCCTTCATTACAGATAACCAAACATTCATAGTTCAAGCAGTGAGAGAATTCAAAATAAATTGGCTCAATGGCTTACAAGTTTCACGACAAGTATCTTGACTATACAAAAGTGGAACTATATCCCAAACACCCAAAAGCTCAGTAAGTTAAATACACATAACATCAATCGAGCCTTCATGTTCCATCCAAAAATCTCCACTGTCCTTCACTTAGGTGGAGGCACATCACGAAGTCCTGAAACGTTTGTTAGGATAGGAATGAGCATGATTGCCCTGTAGAAATACATTTAATAGAATATATAAACATTTGATATGTATATGATCATATTGTGCACATGTCATGAGAAATTTTATGTTTTCCTTCTTATAGAAATGATGCACAATGCACTATTGTTATACAAAAATTCAACATCATCAATGGGGTGGTAAATAAGCAATGGAATCCTAATGTAAGAGTCAATACATACATATATAGAGTTTTATATCAAAATATTTCCACATTTGTCGGCTCACAATACAACAGGGATAGTGGATACCCAAAAGCATTTTCTACATTTGTCTAGCATCAAGCACAAAACAAGGCAGTTGGGCACCTAGACTCCCCGTGCATGTACTAGTACCATACTCGATTGATTTACAAATCCCAATTCAACTACCTGGACTCACACGCTATTTACCTCCTTTTGGGAACTTCAAAACATCTAAAAGTGTAATTTAACTTGAGTTCAAAATCATGGAATGCAATGAGATGCAAGAATTGTACAAACGTTTTAAACTTGTCTAAGGAAATCATTATACAATAGAGATATAACACAACCCATAATGAAAGAATTTTCCAATTTCCATATCTCTAATAATAGCCAAATCCATTCGTCGCAATATAGAATCTCAACTACTTCAAATCAATTATCATATATATTTTTGCTAAATATCGACTCACTTTCATGTTACACTGTCCAATTCAACCAAATCCTCTTTTAAGAGCAAAATCAAAACAAAGGTTTTATAAAATTTTAGGGTTTTTCACTTCACTTAAATTTTAAACCAAACAATCTTCATCAATAACCTTGTTGTGAGGCCCCTAACTTTTGTAAACCCTATTAAGATCCTAACTTTTGAGTTATTATAATGAAAGCCCTTAGTTTCTCATTTATTCACGAATTTAACTCTAGAGAACTGAAAACGCATCCCAGACGAAACCATGCAAACCCTATTCAACCCCGATAACTTAGTGATCATTTCTAACACTCTAATATTAATTAATTAACCAAATTATTTTAATTCAAAGTGGAATGATTCGAACCAAATTATTTTTTCTATCACTATACTAATTAATTCTACACTTGAAATAGATATTCTAATTGCACCCAAGCCCTCGCATTTTATTTTAATTGCATTTTGACCCCAAATCATTCTTTATATATATAAAAGTACGACACATTATTCTAATCTTGTTCCACCAAAATATCTACAACATAAATATATGAATTTGTACACAAAAAGAAAATGAAAAATTCTTCAAAATCCATGCACATGGCCAGCCGCCCCTTTCATATATATATATATGTAGTGTACTCTTGAAAACAAAGTTTATGAATTCATGAAAGAAACTTTGACCAATAACCATAAGGGGGACTTACGTGTAAGTCCTAATAAGTGCACTTATTGTCCAATAGGCCCTATAATAATTAATGGCATTTTTCATCAAACACTATTAAAAAAACGTCACTAATTGTTAATTTTAAGCGACAATTTAAAAATTGTCACAAAAAATGTCACTAATTTTCAACTTTCAGCGACAGTTTGAAAAATTCATTACAAAAAAGGTTACTAATTGTAATTTTCAGTGACAATTTATAAAACCATGACCACAAAAAAAAAAGTTCACTAATTATCAATTTTTAGTGACATGCAAAAAATCGCCACAAAAAATAATTTTTAGCGACGATTTTACTAGGATTTGATGGGAATTAAGTCAAACTATTAGGACCTATTGGTGGTTTACTCTAACTATAAAATCATGGAATTGTGTTTGTACTTGATTTCAATCTAGTTCTATATTGACTAACCTATAACTAAATCATCTTCTAACAGATAATTAGACATCGTAATCAACCTCCATCCCATTACCTTTCAACTAAATTCAAAACTATTCCATTCTATTCCACTTGAGGGCATTTTAGACTTTTCACCACAATTTTCCTATAAATAGAACCATCTCCCTAACACTTTTGCAAACGCAAACTCATACACACAAATTCAGCAAGGAGGGAGAGAGAGGAGAGAAAGTGTGAGCTTGGAGGAGGAAGGAAGAAAAAGAGAGTAAACTTTGTCCAAGCCTTAGCAATCTTGCAAATAAGTAAGCCACAACACAACCTATTCCTTTCTTTTCTCTTCTAAATACATGATATTAGATGCTTAGAATATAGTTTTCATATATTTTTGTGTATAGGTCTTGTGCTTAAATAAGAGAAGTTGTGCATTGTTGGTTACCTTGTATTTTTCCTTTGTTGAAACAAAGTCATCAATTTCTATCCATTTCATACATTATTTTTAAAGAAATACCTTCAAACTAAAAATCTAAGTTATTAGTATATTATTTGGCATGTTTTATCATAAGATAAGTGAAAAATTACCCATGGTTGCTGCCTTTTCTTTCAACTCTTTTTATTTCAAGTTTTCAGCACAAATAGTCGGTATTTTCAGTCAAATTTCAAAAATTCTAGAAAAATTAAGAAAATTTTCATTGACCTCATTTTTATATCAAAACCTTCCCTAAAGTGTTATCTTTCAAGAAAAAATGATTTATTTCAAAAAGAGTGAATGGTTTGATAGAAAATCCAATTTTCGTTACAGTTGACGAATCTGGACAGCGCTAGAGTGTTTCTTAAATAATTAAAAATCTAGGAAAGCTATCTCACTTCCAAAGAATGATCTGAAACCTAGATAAATTCTCTACAAACTCTAGGAAGGTCGAGTTCAGGAAAAATCTAAAAAAGTCTCTTATATTGTGATCTTTAAAGTACACCGAATCTAGAAATTTATTTTTTGTTAATGATTCATGTTCTTTATTTCTTGAATGTTTTTTTATCACTTGTTTGACCTTAGGATGACATTTACATATGTTGTGAATATATTTTTTACAATGGTGCTTTGATGATGCTCATACTTGTGTAGAAATTATTGTTTCAATAGTTTGTTCTAATCTTAACTTAAAGCATCTAACTCGATAGGAAAATTTATTGCGGTGGTAATTTGTTTTCGATCACTTGAGTAACTTCGTAAGATAATACTTGTGTTACATTTGAATTGGTTGGCGGGACGTGTTCCCTATTAAAATCAAAGTCTTGCGCAAGTGGTTATTTCGGAACCCTTGAATGGATCTGTTGTATTTGGACCCTAGGTAGTTTCAGTGTGATAAGGTTGGAGGAGGTTATGGGTAAGACCCTTATTTTTACCGTTTCTTTTGAGGTCTTCGGTTGGTTTTACACAGTACGTAACCATTGTAGGCATTCGGGGTAAGGTCTACAAAGCAGCAAAAGAGGAGGCGTACCGAATAATCCGTGTCCAATTCTTGCGATTGGGAGGATGAAATCTCTTTGGGGGATTTCTAGATTACTAACATCTAACTTTGTAACCCTTTGCTTGTTTACTTGAATATCATTCTTCATTAGTTGTTATAATTGTAATTGTGTATTGGATTGGGAATAAGGGACAGTATGTATGAGTTTACTAGGCATTCGAAGCTTATGGCACTTCATGTCAAGTGTTGACGAAATTTATGCGGACAACGGTGAACCAAAAATATTTGACGACATATGGTTATCCTAAGGGGAATTGTAACTAGTGCTGTTAAATCTCTTTTTGTAATCTCATTTTAACTTTGTAATATTAAGACTCTTGTTTTATTATTTTACTTATATATTTATATATATCTTTTGTAACCTAACCTTATTTTCAGTCAACTTATGTAGACATTATGTTAATACCTTATTAAGATCTATTAAAAAGATAACTCTGCTATCTAGGGAGATTGGACTTAGAAGGGAGGCAACTTTAACTCTTCCGATATTTTCTTGGGATTTTACTTGGTTATTGACCAAAGGATTCATAGTGACGTTTTCTAGACTTCAACCTTAGAGTAGATTTTGAGGTGTCACACTTGTAACTTTAAAAAAAAAAATTGTATTTATTTGTTAATATATTCTTTGATGTTTTCGATTTTTAGAGCGTCACACTTGCTCTTCGATAATCATTCAAAATCTCTCAAAGATTTGGGAAAAATCCCCTTTTTAAGTATTAATACTCTTTTAATCCCAAATATTCATCTCATACATCAATATAACTAAGAAGATATCACATGTTCATCTCAAATCATTGATAGTATCCCTATCTGTCACGACTCAAACCCGCCCGTATAGGTTTAGTGTTGTAATCGGCCAGTAATTCAAGATTACCAAAGGTCTGCTTAACAGTAATACAGAAGCTTATAACTAATAAAATATAACGTCCAATGAGTTGTGAGACTTGAATGAAACAAAATGAACTTAGATAACTATATATGCACTCAGTCAAATAAGGCCATATCAAGCCTGTGCACAAAACATAACATAGTTTAGGAAGTTAAACCCTAATAACGAAAACCAGTCAGACAAAAGTTTTAAGACAAAACTATTAACACTTGATCACAATTTCCAAAGGGTGAATTTCGAACAACCCAAAAGCCTTGACGCTTGATAGTTTGGAACCTCGTAGCGAGGCACGGTAGTTTCTTTGACAAAATAGGGTTCAGTTCAACGCCGCTAGATCCGGTTCTGTGCTTGATCACCTACATACACATATATAGTCAGTGAGCTAAAGTCCAGTGAATAAAAACTGTGTAAAGGGGTTATGAATGAAGTCCGTACAATAGTAAAACAGTCAATTTCATCAGTGGATCACTTTCTTAATCAGTATCTCATAACTTGATCATAGCAGTCATGCGTGGCACATCCAATAGCAAAGCAGTATAGTAGGTCATAAAGACCAAGCAGTCATAATTGATTGCCATCAATACAGTAAACAGTAGTTCCAAAGATTGGAACTAATAAAGATCTCTGTAACAATAATAATAAACAGTAGCAATAATATATGCTATGGATGCCACAAATACAGTTCATAAAATAGGACAATAATTCATTTAGTAAACAGTGCCATTTCAGAAACAGAGCTTAATATCATTTAGAAAAATAATTATAATTTGAACATAGCTTTACAACGTAGTTACTCACAGTCGGCTCCCTGAATCACGTGATTGGGACGCAGCGTCTGACCTACTTTGAATCAAACTCAAATTTCTTAGCAAAGAACAAAATCTTGAAACTAAAGTGTAAAATTATCAACATATGCATAAATGAGTTCCAATTCAACATCTTTGAAGTCTCTTCACTTCAATTTTGCAAAACCATGCAAGAAATTTTATGTATGAACAAGAATTTCATGGAATTATGCTATGCATGTTAATCTTTTGAGCTAATTCCTACAAATCTTCTCTTTTATGCTTATATGAGTTCTCAACATTAATTCATGCCATTAAACTCCCAATTATGCTTGATTTCTTTCCAAATTAAACTTGATTTCAAGAGTACATAAATGTTGGTGTCTCAAATTCAAGAATTTAGGAAGAAATTCTTATCTTAAGTTGATGATCAAAGCTTATCTTCAGTGGCTTCCTAATCTTCTCTCTCAATCTCTTCTTGAAGCTCTATCTCTAGAACTCTTTAGTTATCTTTCTCTATCTCTCTCTCTAGAAAGCCCACTAGGTCTCCTTTCTATTCAATTGATGAGTAAAGATGTATCTAGGCTATTGTACCTAAATTAAGTTTAGATTAATAATTCATACTAATTAAATTTAAATCACATGATGTTCTAATTAATTCATCAAATATCTAATTTAATTTAAACTAAACTTAGTCATACCAATGTGAATTAGGCTCTAATTATCTATCCAAATATTTAATTTTAAAGTATATAAACTAATGATTCGAACAGGTTCATTTCTTATTCATATACATCGGTCCACAATAACACAATTCAAATAACACATGCAACATAATTGACACATAATCACATAATCAATGCAAATCATATGATTAACTTAATTAATCAAGGAGTGGTCGTTACACTACCTCAAGAGAAATATAGAATGAGAGAAGACCCAAGAGGTGACTCTGACAATAACACGATCCAATTGATGCCAAACATCAATTTCTTCATGCTCTACATTTTTGCTTGAGGAACTAGGATTAGATTTTAGTAAAAGAAGATGAAATCTAGGCTTGAGAATTTAGGATTTTCATAAATGGAGGAAAAGGGATAGAAATGGGAAAGAAAAATGTGAAAAGTAAAGTAGAAAGTCAATTTAAAGTGGTTAATCTTGAATAGATTGCTTAAGCAATCACTCTTGTACTCAAGAGTTGTGAGAGCAAAGACTGCTCAAGTGTACAACCTTGCACTAGAGCAAAAATTTTGAACTCCTAGAATCTCAGTCCATCTGAGGGGCAGATTGCTCGAGCGGCGACTTCTGCGCTTGAGCATAAAACGCAAGCTCCCAAAATCTTAGGTCTACAGAACAAAATACTGGATGACTCAACAGATTGCTCAAGCAGTAAATCCTATGCTCGAGCGAACCCTGTTTTTCAACAATGTTACTTATAAAAACCGTGTTTGAAAAATCAAACCAAATAGACATTAAGATTTTGTAGGACTGTTTTATTTAAAATAATACTGAATTGTTAGTATAATTTTTTCTTTAAAAAAAAATAGAACTAATTGGTTATTTTGTCCATATTTTTTCAAGATTTTATTTTAACTATAAAAAATAAAGAGTATGATCAGAATTAAAGGGTATGGTTAGGCTTACTCTAAAGTACAGTGCTTTTCAACACACCAAATATGTTCGTTACACAACATCGTCTTCTACGCCAGTAACCAGAGATCAGTGAGACGTTGACTTTGTTTGGTTTAATTTTGAAAACAATTTTTGAGAGGTCAAAACTCAAAATTTGTTTAGTTTACAATTTTCTCAAAGCTATTTTTAACTACTTTTTCTATCTAGCCTCCTTCTTTTACATTTTACACATCAATCAATCATTTTTTTCTCTCTTTTCTCTTACATCCTATATATCAATCAATCTCACATCCATCTATTCAATTACCACAAAAATATATATATATATATACAAATTATCCAAACTACAAAATTCCAACTATGAAATTATGTAGGGAAACTATTTATTAAACTAGCGAAATGTGTGTATTTAAAATAAATATAATGAACAAACTTGCAAAATATAGATACTTCAAATGTAGAATTAAGGAAAAAGCTGAGGTGTGTATTGGACACACTTTCCTTAAGATCATTATGTCCTTGCTATGGTAGTTGGGAATAAATGACGCTGACCTCGCAGGATCCAATGACTACACCCCAGAATTGCAGCACTACAAATTTGGGTTTGGCGAGATGTTACATTCTCTTCCACAAAAAATAGAGCAAAGTAATATGTAGAAGAATGCAATGAAAGGGTTGCGAAAACCTCATGCAAGAACTGTTGGAGGATTCTAAATTTATAGGAGTTGTGGTGGCTATTTGGATGGGATGGAAACCCTCCAAAAAGGTGCGAATTTGAAAACTGCCGAAGGGAAGAGAGCTGATAAGAAAAGGAGAGGGGTGACAATGGTTCAGATTTGAAAATTCAAATTCGAATTTTTCCTGCAAAAAATTTGAATCGAATCTGTTTTGAAAATTTAAATTTTCTTGCAAAAAATTTGTGAAAAAATTCAAATGAGTTTTGTTCAAAAAATTAAAGGTATGACCATACCTACAATTAGCCTTGCCAGTCGGATGGTGGCGGTGCACGTGCGGTCAGGGCCGGCCTTGAGATTTAGGGGGCCTAAGGCGAATTTCGGAAATGGGGGCCCCTCTTACATTGAATAAAAAAAAAGTTCATGGATAAAACGATAAGTTACAACTTTTTTATTTGTTTGTAACTACAAAAAAATTTACTTGCACATATAATCATTGAAGTTATAAACAAAACAATTTAATGAAACAAAATTAGAACAAAAAAATTAGGAAAAAATTATTCAATTAAAACTGATAAACACCTAGGTAAAAAAATTGGGACAAAATTATTTATTCCACTAAAATCTAATAGATAAAGAAGGTAAAAAAAAATAAAAAAAATTAGGGCCCATATATTGTATGTATTGTTCTTTTTAGGCCCAAACACTTTTTTTAAATATATATTTTCATTTTAAAAAATATGGGCCAAACTATACTTATAAATAAATATGGGCTAAACCATACATGAACCCAATAAAATATTTTGGGGCCCTTTAAATTGATCCTAAAAAACAAAGAAAAAAACATTGGGCTTATAACATTTTACTAAATTTGGGGCCCTATTTTTAGGCTAAAATTTTGGGGCCTAAGGCAACATGCCTTACTAGCCTTGGGCCAGGGCCGGCCCTGTGTGCGGTGTTAGGTTCAAAGCATGCTAGGTCCGTAACTCCCCTCCCCAAAACAAGGGAGCCCCTTGCAGCCCATCCTAAGTGTGCCAACTTAGAGTTTATATATTCATATAAGTTTCCTCATTATTTCAATGTGGGACAACCCAATTGAATAGACCCATATTTGTCTCTACAACTTTCAATTTCACGAAACTAAAAATGATGCTAGCTTCCCATTCACTCGAAAATGTTTTTAACGAACCGACTTTGAAGCATGACTCATTACGCGGCAAGGAACACGTTGTCATTTGGACCCATCTCAAAAAACGTATGGGTCCTGCTTCAATTTGGACTCAAAGTTAGTAAAAAATAAGCCTATAAACTTACATTTCTAACAAATTATTTTCAAAATATACCATCAAATAAATTGTCAAATTTTAAAACTATTTTAAAAAATTTATCATTCAAAACTAAATCAAAGAGGTCATTTTGCGGACGACAACGAAGAGGTCATTTTGCTCTGTGTTTCGGACAATGGACCAACATGGAATTATGCTCCTATGATTGAAGACTTTCATGTTTTAGCTAGAAGTTGTTCTTTATTTTTTCATTGATTTCCTAGATCGGGCAATGGGACTGCCCATTGGACCGCTAAAGCTGCTCTTAATGTCCTTTTACCAGCTTAGTAATAATTTTTTATTTATTTTTATTGAAAAATTCTCTCAATCTCCTGTAGATCCAAGTAGCGCCTATTACAGAGATCACTAAGATATCTTATTGTCCGTTTCAAGTAATAAAGTATAACCTGAAAACTTATTCCAATCTCTCAAAATAAATTCCGCTTAAGTCAGAATTTGCACAATGGGAGAACATTAAACCCATATAAAATGCTGTGATAACAATAATTTAAGACTTAATTTTCTAACTAAATGTACAACGTATAAAAGAATGACTCAAAAAATTTTAAACTTAACACCTGGAGTCTTAAGCTTTGTTTGGCATTGGCTACAGTAGTTAATTTTTTTGTCTTAAGACTTTTTTAGCCTAACTTTTTTAGTCTTGTTTAGTTTTTGTTTTTGGGCTCCTTTGACTTTTGTGAGAGACAAAATATAATAATTATAATTTAAATGTGATATTTTATCTTATTGATTTATATAACTTATTTTGTCATTTTGTATTTTTTTTAATCCCAAAATGTTCCCAAACTTCAAAATGTGCTACTTGAGTTGCTCAAGTGCCTTCTGTGGTCTCTTTTCTTCGTTTAAAACAAAAACAAAAACAAAGAAAAAAAAAAAAACCGTCGTTTTTAAAGACGTTTGAGAAAATTCTGCGCCTTTTCGAAACGGTGCCGTCTTAATATAAAGTCACCACATTGTATATACTTGTCGCTCACTGCATTCTGGGCCATTTCTCTCCATTCGAACACACAGCGAACAGAGAACGAACGAGAAGATCACGAACGAGAGATTTCGCTCAGATCCAGATGATGTCGAACCGAAGTGGTTTTTGATGTTGTCTTGCTGACTTCACTTGAGATCCAGGTCCGATTTCAATAGTTTTTCTTGGCATGCCATTTCGAAATTGATTGGATTTGCATTCAATTAGTTTTGGAATTCGTTCGGGTTTCAATTTTCATCGATTTAGGGTTCGTATCTTTAGCTGAGTTTGTTTTGGATTCGGATGACAAAAGCTGGATTCTATTTTAATCCTTTCTTAAGAAAAATTTGATTTGAAGGTTGTTGATTGAAATTTGTTTCTTGAGAAGCTCGAAGAAGTCAGTAATTCTCTGGCAAGGTGTATTTTTTTTTTAAATTAATTTATTTTATGTTATTTTATTTTTGGGACTTTATAAATAGGTCATGTGATAATTAATTAAATGCATTTCATCAAACACTATTAAAAAAAGTTTCTAAGCGACAGTTAAAAAATTTATCACAAAAAACATCATTTAATTATAACTTTTAGGGTAATTTAAAAAAATTGTAAAAAAAAGTAAGTAATTTTCAACTTTCAACAACAATTTTAAAAATTTGTCATATAAAAATGTTATTAATTGTAAATTTTAGTGACAATTTATAATAATCGTGACATATGTGAAAAAGCATCACAAAAATTTATTTTTAGCGACGATTTTATTCGGATTAATTTTGAATAAGACTTAATAAGAATTAAATCCAACTATTAGGACCGACCTATTGGTAGTTTATCTTTTTATTTATTTATATATTTTCCATGTATTTTATAGTTTCATATTCATATTTAATGACAGTCATTATAGCGAAGGCAGATGATTGAATTGAAGAAGGAGAGGATGCAATTCTCCAAAGATTTAGAGGTTCAGAGGATCAGCTGTTAATGGACAGTTCAGCTTGAGAAGATCAAGCAAGCCAAGTTGTTGGGTTCAAATGGTGAGCGATCTAATGCTCTCAAATTTTTTAATGTATTCAATTTCAATGTTAATTGTTGATTTTAGTAGCATTTTGCCTAGAAAAAACAAGCTACAGGAAAAAAGGGGTATTGTTGAATCTATAGCATATTTTAATGATACTAATGCATAAAGTTATCTTGATGGAAAAGAACCTTTTCTTTTGGGTGATGTTCACTTGATTTAGGAATTTAAAAGGTTTTGGATGTGTGGAGTTGTGAATTTGGGTGTTTAATTGGTGGCTTAGGAAGTGTTACATTGCTAAGTAAATATTTAAATGTGTATATATACATTGTTTAGATGTAATAATGATGACTAAGAAAATGTCTTTTCTACTGATAGAGAGAAGCTTTTCAAGTTTGGTACTGTCTCATTGTAGTTTATTTTAGGGGGATTTGGTGATAGATCCTTCAGTGTCTAATTT
Source organism: Camellia lanceoleosa (assembly GCA_025200525.1). Taxonomy (NCBI): domain Eukaryota; kingdom Viridiplantae; phylum Streptophyta; class Magnoliopsida; order Ericales; family Theaceae; genus Camellia; species Camellia lanceoleosa. The sequence goes on from CM045769.1 coordinate 84,898,030, forward strand.
GTCCTTCAAAAGGACAAAAATTATATAGATCTTTTCAAAACCCACTAATATTTTAACACTTATTTATTTACTATAATACCATCATATGTATATGTGTGTGTGTATCAAATTGCAATCACTCTCTCATCTCAATCTTTCTTCTCTCTGTCTCGCTCTTATCACTGTTGCTCTTCATCAGCGTCATCGCCGCTCTCTATTGGGCACCATTGCCGTTCACCATGGAACTCTTTCTCTATCGTCTTCATCGACACCGTCACTTGTGCATCCATAACTTCAAATCTGAGATCATTCACGGTCGTCGTCGCCGGAAAATTATGATTTAGCGACGGTTCGCAAACCTCAAATCTGAGATCCTTCACTCTCTCTCTCTCTCTGTTTGGTTCTAATGGTTCGTGCTCTCTCTCTCTCTCTCTTTATGTGTGTGTGTGTGTGTGTCACTCACCATTTATGCTCTCTCTCTCTCTTGCTTTTCTTCTTCTCCTCCTTCTTCTTCATCTTTTCTTGATCTTCTGTTTTCAAACTCTGTCTCTCTATCTCTCTTTCTTTTTCTCATGATGCTCTATTCTTCCAATAGTAAAGTTTTACTCTGGTTCATGACACAACACTCTCCTATAAAGTCATGCGCGTAGCTTGTTTCAGAGTAAAATTTTACTCTTTGATTCAGAATAAAATTTTATTCCTTTTTTTTTATAAAAAAAAAAAAAAGTTCGTCATAAAAAAAAACTCTGTAATTAAAAGAAAAAAAAAATTTACTTTGAATCAGAGTAAAATTTACTATGATTCAACGTAAAATTTTACTGTCGTTTAGCAAATTAACATGTTATTAACCAGAGTAAAATTTTACAATTACAAAAATAGAGTATATATTAAATGAACGAACTAGAGTCAAATTTTACATTTAGATCTATGAACAAACAACAAATAAACAAACAAAAAACTCTTGATTTTTCATTGTAATATCTCGATTTCTCATTTTTCTTTCAAATCTATGGTTTTTTTTTTTTAATCTCAGATCTGAAGTTATTGATCTCAAATATGAATTCGTAGGTATCAAATCTGAGATGGTGGTGGTTTGACGGTAAAAATGGTGGTTTCCGGCCGATGGTGAGGATGAGTGACGCCGATAAACGATGAAGATGGTAGAGATGATGAACAACAACAAATTGGTGAAGAGAGAGAGAGAGAGAGAGAGAGAGAGAGAGAGATACAAGGCAGTTGAAGTCCCCGCCACCCTGCAAAACTCAATTTTTTAGTTGTCCAGCTATAAATTCTGCAAGAATAGTAGGGTTTTCATAATGTTTTGTATTCTTGTGATAGCAATGTTGAGTTTTCGGTTTAGACAATTAAATTATGTTTCCTTCTTTTAAGGCAAAATCTTTAGCATGTGGACACTTCTTCCATCTTAAAAATTTTCATGTGGAATTATTGTGGAGGAGTATTTGACATTCGTTCTTTTTAACTTTATGAAAGTGGCTATAGCTATTAATATTTTTCTAAAAGGTACAACATTGACAAGAGTGCTTTGCGATTTTGTCAAGAAATTATTGGTACTCAAACCTCGTTTGGGGACTAAGTATTTTAGTTAAAAAGCCAAAAAGTCATTATAAGTTGTCACATCACGTTCTATTTTTTTACACATCTTTTCGTAAAAAACCAAAAAGTTACTAAAATAGCCTGTTCCCAAACGTTATATATTATTATTGTTTGTAAATGTATGTTGCATGATAGCATACTTAAAATATGGATATGATTTTTGATTTGGTATATTCTTAATGATAGAAAATACTTTGTATATGAGGCTAAAACACAGAAGTTTTGCTGGCTTTCTATGCTAGTATGTTTGTACTTTTCTCATTGGATTTGTTTTCACCCTTAATTGTTCATCATGCAGGTCAAGATGGGATTCAAACGGCCTTTTGATGAGGAGTTTCAGGAGTTTCCTCTTAGGCACCCAAAACAAGTTGATTGTGGCAATAAGCTAACCTTGTTCACTGAAATTTATTCTTGTTATGAACCTACTAAAAAGGCTGATATTCCAGGTAAGAGATTCAATCTTTTCTTTTTCAACATTTTGATGCTTGGACTTCTATCCTCATAATTTCTTCAAACTCTTTGTTGTGGATGAGGTTTTTAGTTGTTCACATGTAATCCATATTCAACCTTATAACTGTAACTGAAATCATTATTTTGAATAGATGATATAGTTATTTGTTTGAAGTGCTCAATCTAGTTCCATGGAGTATAAAAGAAAAATTAAAACCTTAATTATCAATAAATTATTTTTTTGGGAAATTCTCTAATAAAATAATTAGAATTTATTACCACACAAAACAGGGAGAATGTTTTTTACGTTCTAATTATATCTAGTGGTTAAGGACATACCTACGTTATCTTACATTTTTAAGTTCCATGAAGATTGTGCTTGGGATTGGATAATGACCATCACATTATTATAAACATAACTTTTTATATAGAAGAAGAGTTTATTATTTTATCATGTGCCATACTAGACTAGGAATTTCCAAGGGGTGAATACGATAAGAAGTGCCCGCAAGTTTTTACACCACCTTTAATGCATAAGCTTCTATCTGTTCTCTGTTCCCTGACCAATGGGTTGTTGAGATTTTCTCTTCATCGTTTAAGCAAGATCTCTGCGATTTAATCCTCAGTTTACTCCTTCTTGTTGTTGCTTTGTTGCTTAGACCACCATGGCTTATGGAGGTGTGGACCTTTCAAGACAAAGCTTAGTGAATCCTTTGGGAAAATAGGGGGAAAATATTTGGTAAAATAGGAAATCGAAGTTCAAAAACCATAATCTATATAAAAATCACAGAAACAATTGAAAATTGTGGTTTCTATGTGACACTTCTTGACACACGAGGAAAGGAGGCTGCTCCTGATAATCTCATCTTAGCAGTTGCCCCTTTGTGTGAGGGATTGTGTGGCTGCATGGAAAGCACTGAAGTTTTGTGGAATTGATATATAAAGTTTTTGTTTGGTCTTTTAATTTTAAATTTGTTGAAACAATTCTAGTATCAGGGCTCAACTCAAGGTATTCCCAAATCAGATAGATTCCTTGGTTCAGCTGGCTATTCACTAGCTTTTAACCCATTAATTAACTAAAGAATCAGACATTAGAAGTTTTTGTTCTAGCAGACATAATAGACGCACACTTATGTAAAAGTTTGAAATAGCCTTAAAAGATGTATAATGCTATTATGCTGTCCTTTTTTTTTTTTATAAAGATGTTACCCATAACTTTTTTGATTGGATCAAAAAATATGAGATAATCAATAATTCTATTAAGTAATATGAAAATTGACTAAGATCTCAATTGTTAATAATTTGTCATTAGCTGTCAAATTTGGTACCTGATCCATTACAAAAATGAAACTTAAAGAAATTTGTAAGAAGTTAGATATCGTTCCCAGTCTATGAAGCACCGATACTTCAAATAGGGTGACGTATCTGTATCGTATCCGTATCGGATACCGATACTTCTTGGATACTTGTTGATACGTATCGGATACTTATTAAAAGTATCAAATACTTCTTGGCTAATTTTTCATTAATTTTGGGGTATCGGATACTTAATTTTGGAGTATCAGATATTACAAGTCACATATTACTTGTTTTATGAAATTAGAATTGTAGCATTTCTTGCATAGTGTTATAATATAATATAATTACAAGGATAAATATGAAAATATTTTTCTAATACTTTGTTTAGTTTTTTTGATAAGAACATAGTGACTTAACTAATAGAATTTGTCAAATTAATGTGTCCTCATTGTTTCATGTATGTCTTCTATACTACATAGAAAGAAAGGATTAACAAGAGAATGTAACAATAGTAAAATTATATATCAATAAATAAATAAGCAAGTACTCTTGAATACAACATTTCACAGAGATAAGTTGTGGATTGTTCTATTATTGTAATATAAACATAAATGAAATGTTTGCAAGACTTATTGAAAATTTAAAAGGTAAACAAGCTACTAGTTTAAATTAATTTCTAATTCTTAAAGGTTAGTATTTTGCGTTATAAATTACATTGTGGTTTCTCAACATTCTTTAGCTTCTTTGTAACTCACTACTAATAATTTTAAAATATATATTTTTCACAAACGTATCCTAGCCGTACTTGTATCCTATTTTTTAAGGTTTTGACGTATCACTGTATCCGTATCTCATATCCCTATCCATGCTTCCTAGTTCCCAGTTGAGACTAAGCCCTAGACAATTGTTTTATGGAAAAACATGTCTTGTTCTGTATTTGTAATTAATAGATTCCTTTACCACTATTATTAACACAAAGAAATTTAAGCTTATAAATGGTTTAAATAAAAAATAAAAAAGTTTGTTTCATATGATGGTTGAGAAGCATCCTTGTGAAAATAGTGGCAAGAGTTTAGGCCTTCTAAGCATTTTAGTTTTTAGCCATTTCACTTTTGTTGTGTGGCACAGATGGCACTCTAAGAACCTGACTGAACTGTAGTCTATATTTACTTTCTCATTATACTGTTTTACTGATGATATTGTTTTGTATGAGTTAGGTGAAGGTGAGGGCAATTTTTGTAAAGTTCAATCGGGCGGTGGACTCTCACATGACAACAGAAATGTGATCTCTAATTTGGTTGACAAGGAATATGTTGGACCTGGTGTCGCTGTTTGCTCTATTTCTTCAGAATATTTTGGACTTTACTATCCAAGGAGATCAGTAGTTCCATTTGAGGATACATATTCATCATTGTTGGATAGTTCTCCTAGAAGACGAGTTTCCATTGGACCAAATCATCAAGCTGAGGTTCCAGTATGGGACCCACAAGCGGTGGGGAAATATTATTCAGGCTCTGATGGTGTTGTTAATGCTGATGGGGGGAAACTGATGGGGGCTTGTATCCTTCCAATGCCTGATCCAGAATTGTCTGCTCACAGTGATGTGGCTGGTGTCAATGCTGGAGATGGTAGAAAAGACTGTCTTTGCCTTGATCAGGGTTCTGTTAGATGTGTGCGACAGCATGTCAGGAAAGCACGGGAATGGGTGAGAGAAACTCTTGGGCATGAGAAATTTGTGCAGTTAGGGTTGGGAGAGGAGGTATCACAAAAGTGGACTGAAGAAGAAGAGCATGCCTTTCATGAGGTTGTTTACTCTAATCCTGAGTCACATGGTAAGAATTTTTGGGAGCATCTGTCCATGGTGTTCCCATCTCAAACAAAAAAGGAAATTGCCAGCTACTTTTTTAATGTCTTTATGCTTCGTAGGCGAGCCTTTCAGAACAGATCTCACTTCCTGGACATCGACAGTGATGATGATGATGATGACTGGCAGGGAGCCAATGGGAGCCCATTTGGAGTTGCACAGGACGATGAAGACTATGCAATTGAGTCTCTTGTTGCTGAAGATGATTTCCCTGATGGTAATGGTGATGTTGAAAATGGAGGAGGAAATAGCACTGAGAAGGATGGTGGAAGAAGTCTTTTGTCAAATGCACAAATTGGTACATCGCTTGAGGGCTTCGGGTCTGAATTTGTAGTTCATCACGTGAGTAAGATATTAGGGGGTGACGGAGAGAAATTTGATGCTCAAAATGTCTCACGCGTTGGTTTTGAGTATCAAGCCAAACCAGTTGACTCATTTGGTTCAGCTAATACAAGGGCAGCTGTGCAGCAAGAGAGGTGTTAAGAGTGACCGTAAGGAGGGTTTGCATGTCAGTGATGATGGCTTGGGCTCTGGTTGTTTGTTGGAACCATGTGATACTAAAGTCTGGGATGCAAAGTATCCAATGAGTCCATTGAAAGCTGTTGTTGATCTTCCACCGACACGGAACATGATTGAAGAGATCTTGGCCTGGGCACTCAGAACAACAGCAAGTCAAGTGATGAGAAAAGCATTATGGAAGGATCTCCTTGATTTATTTTTCTTGTTTCACAGTATTAAGTTTGAACATGCTGCCTTGCTGTGAGGGCCAAGAATGCGAGTTACCTAAGAAAATAAATTTCTCCTAAAACAAACATAAGCGCCTCCAATTTTCCTAGGTAAAACTAGTTTATGGAAAATTTTAGTTTTATTCTAGTATTGGGCTAATTCCTAATCCTATGGGAATCTTACCGTTGCCTGTGTAGTGCACAAATCTACAAGGGGCCAAACTTAAATTTTGTTTCTCTTCTTAGCAATTGTTTTTGTTTTGTTGGAATAGGATGTGTTCTATATGAAATGATTTTCAACTTCTTGTATAGCTTTTTGCTTAGATAATTTTGTGTTGATAGATGAATATATATAAATATAAAAAAAGAAGGGAAGAAATTCCCCATACATACATGTTATTAAGAGCTTGTTCTATGTATTCTGCATTCTTGTCAGCAGCTTGGGAAAGCTTGGATTCTGCTCATTTTTTGTGTTCATTATATTCCATTGTTGCGTGCTCGAGTTTGGAAAACTAACCAATTCATGGTTCTTAAATCTAGCTTAGATAAAATTGCAGTGATTAGTTAACGTCTTAGCCAATTCATGGCAGTGTGTGGGTTTTTTTTTTTATTTATTTTTATTTTTTTTTATTTTTTTTTCGTGTGAGAAAATCACTAGCTCATATAGTCATGCTCATCTACCCACACACACACATACACATTAATCTGGGATCTTTGATATAGTCAGCTATGCATTTTTGGAATAAGGTAGACATTGGTTGATGCTTGCATAATCAATGTGACTTTTATCTTTGTCCGCATAGTCTCTTTCTGGTTCAAAGAAAATGCAATAAACTTTGGGGTAGGGACATTTTGTGAGTCAACAAAAGAAAGATATGATTATTCAAATTTTGTTTGGGTTATAGGTTGGTCAGGTCAGGTCAGCTGGACCTTATCCAGCCCAATCAAGAAGGAACTCCATACATTGGTCACAAGTAGCCCTCATAATTTCTTTTGTGTTGTGGTGGCGACCAAAAGGATTGACTTAGTGAATGGTTGGTGCTCCCTTGAAACAAAAATGGAGCCCACCTTGCGACACATTAGAGGGTCTACCTTTCACAAAGGTGGAGTTCCTTTATTAGATTATATTAAATCAGTACGTTGATAATATAGCAGCATATGATATCTAAATTCATTCATCATACTATTATTGGTTGTTTAGCCCTGCTAGTACTTTGTGGTCAATACAGGACTAAAAAACAGTTTGGGAAAATTACAAATAAAACTTTAGAGTTTGCTTATAACAAACTAAATTATGAGTTTTTAATTTTGTCAATTCGAACTTTATTTTTTTTTATTTGTTTTCAATCCAAATTGTCCGCATATTTCCATTAAATAAAACTAACAAAAAAAAAAGATAGTATTTTAATCATTAAACTCAATGTAGGTGTGCACAAATTATCTAAAATATCACTTTCATTGAGTTTAATGATTAAAATATCATTTTTTTATCAGTTTTACTTAACAAAAATAAACTGATGATTTAAATTGAAAACAAATCAAAATATTATAGTTTAAATTGAAAAATCAAAATTTTATTTTATTACAACGATATCTAGAGAATTGGTTGTGCTTAGAATGAGAAGTACCAGTACCCTTCCAGCTAGCACCTAAAGAACTTGGTAGAGATACTATTACCTTCCAACTAGTGCTTGGAGAATTGGCTGCACTTAGAATGAGAGGTATCAGTATCTTCCAACTAGCGCTTGGAGAACTTGACAGAAGTATCATACCTTCCAGCTGGTGGTTGGTAAATTGGCAAAGGTACCATTACCATCCAACTTGTGTCTGGTAAATTGGCATTTCATTATGGAAATGTGTATCCATAGCTTACCATGCTTGAGGCAGATAGAGCATTGTTTCGTTTCTCATTTTGTCTCGGTGTATCCGTATATATCATGGTAATGGTTATGGTTAGATGAGGCCGAGTTGTCTTATGTGATAGTGTAGTGGTCATTACACATGTATTGTTTCTCGTATTCATGTCGAGATGTATATGTATGTACATAGGCGTATTGGACAAGTTGTTAAAAGTGTTTCTTCACCATAGGCTTAAGGCTGGGGATTGTTATAAACGTATTAGAAATGAAAAAATGTCATGTATTGGGGCGTAAGTAACGAGAAGTAAATTGGTTTTTTGTGAACATGTTTTAAACAAACCAGTTGTTATGTGATATTTATGAAATGAGAAATGAGAAAAAAAAAAGTGGATCTTTTGTGTGTTGAATAAACTGAATGATTTTGGAAAAAAGTACTTACATAAGTATGCTTTGGTTATAAACCGTCACATTATTTATATAGTATGATATGAAATATTCATGATCATAACTATCTATATATTGTTATTGTTTAGGATCATGTTGGAATCTCAACTGGATTTTATGTTCATTTCACATTACTAACCTTTTTTTAGGTGTATGTTGAGAAGTGGCTTAAGATTAAGGATCTTCTTTAGCTGTTGGCCACAGGGCCTTTATTTGTTGGTGGAACACCATTGTTGTAAAAGGATTGAACCCTTTCTCTTTTATGTAATAGTGTTAGCCTACGAGCAATTTATTTAGTTGTAATTCATGTTGCATTTCAATATGTATATATGACTGAGATTACTTTTATGTATTTATGGATGTTTGTGGACTTGTCTCCATATTGTATCAATAAAAATGGACAATAAAAATGGATTTGGTAATATTAACCGTGTAATAAAAAGTGGGGCGTGACAGCCTAACCTGACAGAATGCAAAATATTTAATATAGTGGGGCCTGAAGTAGAAGCAAACAAACAATAAAGAATCCATTGAGCAATGCATAAATGAAATATAATTAAAACCCACACAAACTTTCATAACATCACTTATGATATTTACATTAGGTACAACATTAGTACATAATTACATCCACAAGTTCATAAACATAACTTGACAAAAACTTAACAAAGCAAAAACAAAAAACAAAAGACAAAAGTCTCTACACAGAGGCACTTCTTCGAAGTCTTCACGAAAGGGGTGAACCTTGAAGCAAACTCTATAAAAAACAAATAAGAAAGAAAAATATGAACAAAATGATGCATTTAAAAAATTTTCCGAAACAAGGCAGCCCGCTTGAGTAGTGAATGCAAGGTCTTCGTATTTTTGTCTACAAAATAGTTTTCTAGTTGCTACAAAAGTTCGCTCGAGCGGTAACAAGACCACTCGAGTGGTCTGCGAAAACTCGAGTTTCGAAATTCTGTTTCAAAAGACTTCCAAATGAAATTTCAAAGCTAAGGCTGATGCATGGCTTGTCCAAAATCATGAAAATACTTTAGAAAATATATAAACATGATCAATTTCCAAACAATTACTCTAAACTTCCTTCAATTTGTCAAAACATTAGCCAAAACTCCATGCATGCTATGTTTTCAAACTCTTTTTCTTTTGATGTTCAAAACATGAAACTAAAAGCATAACCTCATGAATTTTTGAAAATTCACAGGTTAAAAACTTCCATGCCAGTGGACATGAGTTCAATTTCATGCAAGACAACAAGAATTCAAATTGAAAATGAATAGACTCCTAAATTAACTCTATAATTCATGATCTTAGCTCAAATTCATCATCTTCATCTTAAATTGATGCAAATTATAAGCAATCAACTCCAATTCTTATTTAATTCAAGATATATGAAGCATAACTATGAGTTTTTAGTTCAATTCCTTACCTAAAGTCTTGAATTCTTGAGCTACTTGATGAAATTAAGTCCATCTTCTTCCTCCTCTCTATTTCTTTTTCAATCCTTGAGCTTTTCTTCTCAAACTCTCAATTCCAGCACATAACTCGAGTTCTCCATCTCCCAACTCTAAATTCTCCGCACAAGGTTGTACAAAAATGAACTCAACTCACATTTAGTAACTTATATATATTGAATAGGATTAGTTTAATGCCCCAATCTTGCATTAACTTAATTAACTACTCCTTAATCTTGCTTAATTATGATAGCACTTAAATTAATTAATCCAAATAACCATAATCTAATCTTAATTGAATCCATCTTAATTAATACTAATCTCACTCAAATTTTTAATTGAATTCCTATTAGGCTTTACACATTAAGCTGAGTCAAATCACAACCTTCTAACAAATAATTCATATATAACCACATATACATAAAATGCAAATAAAATCAAAATCCCTACAATTAAATGAATGCAAAATGATATGCAAAGTGTGGTTGTCACAAAATCACCTACTTTGGAATATTCTAATCTCTCGCTATGTTTTTAGAAAAGAGGGTTAGAAGGGCAGGAATCTCATGAAAAAAATCAAGACTTTTGCCTTGCAAAGAGATTAGAGCCATTCCAACTTAGACAATGAGACCTCCATACAATGAGCAATTAGAGAGATATAACAAATAAGTGCATAGCCTCATGGTAACATGCTATACATAATAAGAAGCAATCACAGGTAGAATGCAAAGATGAAAGAGGCTCACCTAGTACTCCTCCACACCATGCCAAGAGCGTAAAGGCTTAGAAAGCAATACATGATCCTAGATGCCAAACTAAATAATATGCAAAGAAAAGGGGCAGGAATGCTCACTTAGTACTCTAGCCAAGCAAAAACAAAAAAATAAGCTAAAATAAGAAATGTATGATCCTAGATGCAATATCTAATGCAAAATCCACACACAATGAATCTTATAGGATGTTGGACACTATCAAGATGACATGGATATCAACAAAGCACATAACACATAATTTAATCATAAGAAATGGTGGTCCAAACCCGAATGCATGTTCCTACACTAATCATGGGATTATGATGACATGAGAATCATACTTACGTGATCAAAAAAAGTAAAAGAGTAGAGAGTAAAGGTAAGGAGAAGAGAGATTTGTCTCAACACATACAAGAATATAATAAATGGAAGGTAAGAAAATGACAAGAATAAAGAAAACTCCAATGACGATACGGAGGTTCTCTCCCTCTTACCCATGAAAATGAGTATAAACTACCCAAATCCATGAGAAATAGTGAAGAGAGGGGAGATTTGGCCTATCCTCATGAAGGAAGCCATATCTGGGCTTATATATCATCAAAGTTAGCAAGAAAAATAGAAAGAGAAAAAATTCTAATGAGAGGAGGGAGATTCTCATCCTCCTACTCATGAAAAAGAGCGTAAACTGCTCAAATCCATGTAAAATAGGTTTGGTAAGAGAGAAATTTCATCTTCTCAGAGAGGAAACCGTGCCTGGGGTTCTATCCCATAAAATCAAAGAAATTAATTCGGGCTTGGCCAAAGTCGCTATATAGGCCGCTACTAACTACAGAAAAAAGGAGAAGAGAATGTGAGAGAGAGAGAGAGATTAAACTAAACTAGCAGCAATTCTATCTAATCAATCCCAATAAATTTTCAAAGAAAAGAGGTAGAGATGGAGTTAAAATTAAAGTGAAAGGAGGGATTACCTCTAGAATATCAGAGATAGGGCCCAAGCTAATCCCAAACTCTGTTAATAGAAGTCTCCTAGCTCCAAATCTTCCAAGCAAAGGTAGGTAGAAAGCAGTCTAAAATTCTCTCTCTTTGTATAGTTGATTAAAAATGTTGGAGGGAATATTAGGGAGTATATAGAGAGTTTGAAATTTTGAATCCCTTTTCTCTCAAGAGGGGTGGTGGTTTTATAGGCATTTGGGGCTTGAAATATGCCTCTAGATCCTATCGATCCAGTGGCATCTTCCAAGATCCCTTGGACATCTTACAAGAAAGTTGCTTGGCTGACACCAAACAGAGTGCACCAGATAATACTTATCCGGCTGGTGGATAGTAGTCCGGCGATTTCCTCAGAAATTTGCTCCGAAGATATGTCCACGGATCAAAAGTTGTTTAGCGCATTGCCTAGAAAAATGTTTAGTAGATTGGAAAAAGATCTGGGCACATGTCCACGGGTCAAAATGGTTCGGTGTTTTGCAAAGAAGATGTCCAACCGAGTTGATATTATTTGGCTAGTATTCTTGGAAGGTTTCCCTTATTTTCCTATTCATTCTGTCTTTCTAAGCTAACTTCTTTTGAAAAGTGGATAAAACATTTTGGAAAGATACTACCTAGAATCGCCAAAATGATTGAAAATGTGCCAATTTGCCTTAAAAACACTTTAAAAGTAAGATATTTTAGCTAAAACGGGTGTAGGGTAGGTTTGGTTTCGTTATGTCCCTTGTTACTTGGAGCGACCTGTTGTATCTACATTAGGAGCTTTGGGTAGAGCACCCTCGTCTTAAAGCGGGTGAAAAATGGAGTGTCTACAGTTGCTCTCAAACCGTCATTTCATAAGGTGAGTGAATGCCAAAATCCGAAGACAGCCTTTTTGACAAGGCCGTAAGACGTGGATAAGACAAGGCATGCTAGAATGCATTGGTTGAACTCGAAAGTTGCCTACGTATCCCTTTGCAAGGAATCAAACTCGCGTAGTTCAAGGGCAGATGCAATGTAAGAGCTCAAAAATCATTTGAAAGTTGGACTTACACACTTCACGAAGCCGATGGTTTGAAAGTTGTTTGTGATAAAATGAAATGATGGTGAAGATATATGCAAATAAAATGATAAAATTGTAACCAACTATGACACTCAAAAGCATGCCACGTGTTATAATATATCATTATCTATATCTGAATACCTTAGGCCAAAATAATTATTCCATTGACTACCTGACCCGATTAATTAGCTTACAATGTTTGGAGATCAAAAATACAAAGAAATGAGGTGGAAGCCTTGAGAGATGGAAACAATTAATAAGAAACTTAAAAGTGGAAAACATGTCTTAATAAAAGAAACTTAAGAATAGAAATATTTGAAGATTATTAAGAGTTAGGGGATACCTTAACATTTAGAATTTGTAAACATTAGGATGTGCTTATGCACTAATAGAGGAGCTTAAAGATCTTAGACTAATGTACTCTTCATTTTAATACTATGTCATTTTTCTAATCAGGATTAGTGTTAATTAAAAAAGATTAGTGAACCCTAATCAACATTAATTAAGCTAAGCACAATTAAGTCAAACCTTGATTAATTAGAAACTAACCTTGATTAATTACAACTAAGATTAATTAATTAAGTTATGTAAGTGAGATTAGATTAATTGGTGAGACATACAAATAAGTTATGCATACACCTCACTTTTGCCTTACCACACCCAATAAAACCTTACACCAAACCAAATATATAGAAGAATAGAAGTCAGCAATCTAGAACTAATGAGAAGGAAGAAAAGAAAAGGAGAAGAAATGAAGAAAAGAAAGAAAGAAAAAGGAAAAGAGAAACCTAAGGGAGATTGTAGCTCGACTTTTTCGCGCCCCCTTTTTGGAAGGTTTGAAAGAAGCCCTACATTCAGACTCCCGCGGTTCTGAATCTAATCTCACAAGTGCAATGTGAAATTGATAAACACCAAAGAGTCCAAATTCGGCAAATCTTTTTGGAAATTTGATTTTGAATCAAATTGCCAAAAATAGATTGCTTTGCTAGATACAGAGTCGCCACCTAAATATTTTTGGGAAATCTAAGAAACCCATGACTCGTGGCAAAGGCCACGTGTCCGTCATCACCAAAGTTGCCTTGGCTCGGGAACTTAGATATGAGAGGGGAAGTCATGAATTGAGCACTTCCGCTCGCCCGATCAAAGAGCGACCTCTACTAATCATGATATGATTTTTATCAAAATTATATGATCTTGTTCTGATTTATTAGGCTAGCACTTACTATGTGATGCGTGCACACATAAGTATAGACTAAATTTCAAGAATTGGAACAATCCAAGTCATGTTTGTTTTGCAAAGGGTTTGATTTTGCCACTTAACAAAGTGTGCTTAAAGTTTGTGAGTTTGCCACTTGACGAAGTGGGCTTAAATGTACATTCATTGAATCATTCCAATTCAAGCAACAAGCCTTCATCCACAAGCACTCAAGCAGTTTAACAAGCATTTAGTCTCATGGCAAGCATGCTAGTCATGGCAATCACTCACACTCATGCAAGTATGCTAAAACAATAAAAACTCACCTAGTACTCCAAGCTAAGATAAAACAAAAGAGTTAGAAAAATGCATGTTCCTAACTATGCCAAATGTCTAATGCAACACTTGCAATAATGCAACTAATAGGCTTTGCTACTAATATGGTATATGAGGCAATTTGATACATGCGGTTTAAACATGTATTCAAAGAATGTATTGAATGACAATGCAGTTAGAATGATGCGTCGAGCCTTGTTGCATGCAATACAAGATGAATGGATACAAGCATGTGATATGCTAATTGAAACATGTCCCTAAACTAACCATCATAAGCTAGTAAATAAAAGGGAGAAAGACGTGAGGTTGGAAGACATGCATGTTATTACATTACGCTCTCATGAAGGAGAGTTCGAATGAATAAACTAGTTAAGCTAAACTACTTAACTAATTATTACAAAACCGAATGAAATAAATTAATTAACTATTCTAAACTAATTAATTAAGTACAATGCAAACTAATTAATTAACCACTCCACGCTAATTAATTACGAAACAAAACTAGTTAAATGAGTTAACTAATTAACCAATCTAATTGATTAAATAATTACAACACTTAAATAATTAGCTACAACTAATTAATTACAAAAAAACTATAATTAAATACTAATCAAACTAAACAAGTAGTCCCGGGAATGGAGAGATGCATGCATGCTCGGTTTCCACTTGAAAAACATCCACTATTTTGCCTCAAATTGCCTCTGTTGCACAACCCTTGCACTGACTTTCCTCTTCCAGATCAACTCTGCTCTGCTTTACAAGCATTCTGCTCAAAATTCACTGGTGGCCGGTAGGCCAGAAGTGGTGGCATTGGGGGGTTGCCGTCCAACACTAATGGCTTGCCGGCCAGAAACAGTGGCCGGCCAGCCACTGATGATCCACCATTCCACAAAGAGCAAACAGGGCAAAGAGAGGGTATTCTCACAGGTTGTTTGTACTTTGTATCCCTCCTTATCATCAAAACAAGCTCAAATGAGTGATAGACTTGGTTCCGAAACCACCAATCAAGCAATTTCATTGCATGATGGCCAAAGAACCAATGTGTACAAGTTTAATCAATGCACAAACAAGACCAAAAGCCATCACCCTATAATGCATGATCAAGGGCAATGGAGACCTTAGAAAATTCATTTCATCACTTTGAGTATGAAATGCACCAATTTTCTTTTGTGTTCAAATTAACGTCTGATTTGAACACACCAAACAAAACAATTCTTATCTTGCAAAATTTTAGTTTCCAATTTTGTTTACCCGTTTTAACTTACCAATCATTCTTTAACCAATTAAGTCCATTAGTGAGCAAGTCCTCTAAAAGAGAAGGAAGTGTCAAACAAGGGGTAGTTTAAGGCAAGAGAAAAGTGTCATGCTGTTGATAATGAACCCTCAAAAGAGAATTAAACCATTAAGCAATGAACCTCAATCTCAAGCTTAAACTATCCTAAGTTTGAAACAACCCTCAAAGTAAATAAAAGGTCAAGAAATGGGGGAGGTTGCAGAGGTTAATGAGTGCTGAAAATAGGTGAGAAAAGCACTAAAACATGCAATCAACTCAAACAAGTGGTGTCTAAAGGCCTAAAACACTAAGCTTATGAGGACACTTACACTAGAAGCATGCAAAACAAGACTCAAATGCAACAACCAGCCAAAAAAAGAGTTGAAATAGTCTAAAATAAAGCCTAAAACATGATGGAATTAGGCTACAAAAGGCTAGAAAATTACACTAACACGTAGAGCTAACTAGGCTAGCAAACAAGGCACAAGGAGGGGAGGCTAATCCCTCCAAATTTGGACTTCAAAACATGGTTTTTACTAGTGAAATTACTTTGAAATTCAGTGTTCAAAGGCCCAAAAAAAGATAGTTTGAAAGTGGGAAATAAAGGTGGAAAGGCCTTATGAACAAGGAATAAAGAAGGGCGAACCATCCCCTAACCTTAAATGGCCTAAAACACCAATTTCAGCTCACAAAACAGAGTTTATTTAAAGCTCAAAATAGCCCAAAAACAGTGGGAAAAAGGTAGAAAAACAAGTATGCAAAATAAGTGTAAAAAGCAAGTATTATACCTCTTGAAGCAAAGATCGACTTTAGGCAACAATTCAAGCCAAAACCACCTTTTAGAGCTCCAAGAAGGCCTCAAGGAACCTCAGCTCAAATATAATCAACTTTGGTTATGGAGGTGTAGGCAAAAGTGTGGTGTATATAAGCTAATATGCACAAACTTGCAAGAGAGAGAAAGATTTTTTGCTCCAAAAATTTCAACCCTCAAAAATGGGGGAGACCCCCTATATATAGAAAAACAAGCATTTGGCTGATATAAATACATCCATACATGTCTATGAAGATAGAGACAATGGTGGTAACAGCTGGCATAGTTGTCACCAAAATATCTAAAAAATAAGCATTGATGGCCGGCAGGCCACTTGGATGGCCAGAAGCCTTAACTGATGGTCGGCAACCTTAATTGGTGGCCAGCAGCCACCAAGGGTTGCGGGCTTGAAGGTTTTGGACCAAAATAGGGCACAAAATGGATAGGGTTTGAAGTCTCAAAGGCAAGGCATTCCGCCGAGGTCTTCAGGCACTAAAACGAGCACATGTAATCATAATCATCGGGTGCACAAGCGATGACGTCAAAGTCTTGAGGATGATAAAAAATGGGGTGTCTACAGAGATCAATCAAGAACTCGCTTAAAACTCTATCTAAGGTAAGATTTCTATCCTTATTCTTGTAGTAGACTATCCTAACATCTAAGATTAAAAAGAAACTAGAATTAATTTGGTTCAAGGATAAAGGAATGACGAAAAGAGTGAGAGAAATTGGTTAAATTAAAGAACTAGGCATGAAGCTTAAGGATTTCAACCTTTTGAAGTAGTTTTTGATGTTCTTGATTCATAGAAATTTATAATTCCAAGTTTTCTCATAGTTTTTAATGATTTTATAAGTTTAAATCCACATTTTGAAAGAGTAAAAGGAAAGGGGTTTGAATAGAGATGGAGGTTGGTAAATTCTTTGCAAAAGCTTGGTTTTGATCTTTGAACTTTGAAAAAGAAAACATGAATTGATGTTATTGCTTTGAAAAGAATCATATTTTCTTGTTTTCCAACAATTTTAGTATGTTTTACATAAGATTTTGATGTCCCAAGCTATGAAATTGGAAAAAAATGACTTAGACAAAGGGCTAAAAACCAAACAGGTCTTTTCTTCTCAGTTGCACGTACGACCAACCTTGCCAAGCCTCGTTTTGCCTACTAAAATAACTGCATGTGCAGCATCTGTTTCCTGCATGTGCGACATACTGTTCCAACCTCCAAACCTTGTTTTTGAAGCCTCGTTCACTTAGGACCCTTCCATGCTTGCATTCAACACTTGTTATGCACTTGTTTAAGGTTTAAATTAAGCCTAGATTAGCATTAAACACTTGAGAAAAGTTTAGGTAAACATCTAACCAAGTTTAGGCACTCTGTTTATCATATTTGCACAAGTAAGGTAAGTACTTCAATGCCACAATCAACACTTGAATTTAAGGATTTAAATACCAAAAAACTTGAATATGAATTAGGAAGCATTAAGCACTTAGAATACTTTAATTAATCTAGAGCCATATAAGCTAAGTTATGACCAAGCCTTGGTCAAGTTTGGAAAGAAGTTAGAAAACACTTTACAGTTGGCATATGAATTAGAAATGTATCAAGTCACTTGGAACATTTGAATTAGTTGAATTGTATTTCAATGTCTTGTTTATGCTTCATGTAGTTCAAGCACGTTGGAGGCAAACCCTTGTTCAAGAGCCATTTGTGAGTAGTAGTGTAATAAAGTTATGTTTCGTAAATTATGATTTGAAATGCAAACATATGGTATGTTTACGAAAATTAAGATATTGTTTTGCTATGAATGAACATCCTATATTTTTGTATCATGTATTAAGATGACATCTTGGAACAAGTTTGTTATTGGGAATCATGCCAATAACCTCTAGCTAATGGAGTTCTTTGCCACCTGTTGTGGCCTCTTGACTCTTGACTCGAAGTGCCTTGAGAATGTTCATCGCTATGTATATGTTGCAAGATAAACATGTTTTGTTTTGAGAAATGTATATTATGTTCAAAATGAGCTTATGCTTGGTTTTAATAAAGTTTATTGGTATTCATTCATTTACCACTTCACGTCATTACTATTCACTGGGCAATGGCTCACCCCTCTCTCTTATGTATATATATATGTAGTTGATGAAGAGTTCAAGTATAAAGAGAAGTTTGCTAGAAGCCGGTCTTGTGTGCTTGTGCTAATTTTCTTAAGTTGTAATTTGAGTGTTCTATTTGAATTTATTATTGAAGTTATGTACTGTTGTAAGATAATAATCTAAGAATGATGTATACTTTCATTTCATATAGATATACACTATTTTGAATGGATATTTTAAATGGGCCCAATATAAGAAAATAATGGCTTCCGCACTCTATAAAAGAACTTTTGCCCCAATAATATTAAGAGTCCGACTTGCTTTCGTTTAGTAGGCCTTTGGTAGTGAAGGACTACTGGTCGATCACTACACCATCCTTTTTGGGTGGGTTGGGGTTGTGACAGAGTGGTATTAGAGCACAACTTTATTATCATGGACGTTGTCCTTTAGAGCGATAGGATCTTTTTAGATTGAAACTCCAAGAATGCATTCATGTTATATATGTGTTTGTATCTAAGGATATTTAGGTGTTTGTGTATAGCTATTATGTGAAGATATAAGAGCTTCAAAGCACCATAAGATCTTGATCTTATAAGGAATTATAAGATTCGATTGGAGTTTGTTGGTCCTAAGTATACCAGATTGTGGGAATATTAGAAGATGTCAAATTATTGTTGATATTGTTGGTTGAGTGTGTGAAGCTATGGAGGCTACGAGATATAATGAGTGTCTAGTATATAGAATGCTTATTATTCAATGGATAACCTATAGATTGAAGTGTTGAGCCTTTGAGTCTTATATCCTTGTTGAATGACTTTGAAAATCCGATTGGAATAACATTTAGTGCCAGCGTAGTTTCGGGTTAGAAATTCTGGGTAAATTCCTTGGGAATGAATAGGTTACCGTACCAATGTGTTTACGCATATATGTATATATATATATAACTGTGTTTAAATGTATGCTTTATGTTTTGTTTGTAATATTCTAATCTAGGTAGCTTAGGCGTATATGTATATTATCCTAAATATTGTTGACCCTTTCTTTGAGCTTTATATATCATAATGAAAAGTGAGAACGAAAAATATGAAGAGTGAGAATGAAAAAGGAAGGTGAGCCCTTGTCAATTAGAGAAGGTAGAAGTGGATAAAGATGTAATGGAGGTTATGAGAGGAAGTTAAATGTTAAGTCCAGTAAGGATGAAGAAGAATATAACTAAGGAATTTGTATCGGGGCAACGAAAATTGTATAGATATGTAGTCCTAGGTGAAGAGATAGTACTGAGAATCAATGAGAAATTGTTTGAAGATTTAAGAGATCTTTTGTTCATGTGCCAAGTTACTTAGTTAATGTAAGAATTAGTACCTAACCTAGTTATGAAATATGAGGATCATTAGGGAAATTTTAGACATGTGTGCATAGGACTTTGGAATAATTATACCATGCATGTCTTTTATTTTGCCATCTAATGTAATGTATATTATTAACACTTGGACTAATTGAAAGACTAGACAGTATAGGATAACTTAACTTAAGCTAGCCTAATTAGTACTAACTTGAGAATGAGCTAATTTCCTTTTAATCCTACCGTTACTCGAATTCTCTGGGAACATTAAAACAAAGAAAAGAGTTTCATTTTACTCCAGCCTATAACTTAGGATGCAATGATCTCATAGGAAAGGAAAAAAAATATATAAACACCCTTATTTGACTTTAACCACATGACATTAGCAATTGTTAAAAAGGGAATGATAGTGCAATCCCATAAGCACAAAAATTTAGATTCAAATTTTAGATCCCAATCTAAATAGCATACTTATAATAAAGAGACATACTTTTAAAATTATCATTATAACTTAGTACTTGATAAGAAACAACAAATTGAACTTCTTCAAAGATTGTAAATGTTATTATATTAAAAGAGTTTCTCTAAATGTAAGAAGTTCAGTTGAATAAGCTATAGTGAGTTAAATAGTCAAGAATTTAACCTTATAAGTGATTAAGCGAAATTTTTATTATCAATTAATAACTATTAGTTGTGAATAAACAATGAGATAATAAATAAAAAAAACAACGTACCCTTAACTTGGACCTAATGACAAAATTTCAAGAAAAGTAATTCCACCTTGTTTGGGCCTATATATAAGCAAAGTTAAAGCAATCTTCTATATAACATATTGTAGACACCCCATTTTTGACCGCCCTCAAGACTTGGGCATTACTGATGGTTTGCTCGGTGTTGAGAGATGTGCAGGGCACAGGTTCAATTTCTTCGGCAAGGAGAGAGGCGAATCTCAACTTCACACCCCATTTTGAACCAAAATTATTTTGGATGGTTTTGAGACCTTAAAACCCTCTCTTTCAAAACATTTTTGAAATAAAATTCCCACGATGTTCCGACGCACGCATTTCGGTAAATGGTGCGCTTTTCGGTAAACCGAGCAAGGACAAAGTAGAGATGAATGAAAGAGAGATGAAATCTTTGAAAAATCTTTCAAAACACCTTATTTCGGGGTTTGAAGTTGAAGAGAAGAGGAGAAGAGGGGAGAAAACAAGTTGGAGAAAAAGTTCAGGATGAATCCGGGTGGGAGAAAGACGAGCAGTCATCCCTAAATCAAGCTTATCTACCTATACACTTGGAGTTAAGCTATGAGGCCATAACCATTGGAAAGAAGACTTCCGGGGCTTCATTTTGCGCTCAAGAATCTCTCAAAGCCAAGTCCGGGTGGGGGAGATATGATTGGTTGAAGCTGGGCATCATCCCGGTTGGATCGAGTCTGCGCGGCTTCACCAAAAAGGGCATAACGTTTTTCACAGGAGGAATTTTGATGCAAAGTTTGTGCCATTGGAAAGATAACTTCCGGGGCTTCAATTTTCATATCCACTGGCCGTTTTTTGACCTTGGAATCATCTGTCGGCAATCTATTTTGCCGACCGGCACTTTATTTTGGCCGACGACCAATTTTTCTGGCCGGTTTGAACCCTTTGCACCCTCCAAGCCTGGTGCATATCAGCTGTGCCAGTTGGAATGCACCAGCACACTACCCCGTGCATATATGTTGCTATTTTGAGCCATTTTTGCACCTTTGACCCCTTTTTTCCCTCTAAGAGTTTGAATGGCCAGCTGTTTTAGCTTCCTCTAGAAGCCACAAACCCTTTGCACCCTTTGCCCCTTTCATTTGGCTTCTTGGAGAAGCCAAGAACCTTTGCCTTTGCCTATTTAAGGAGCACTCCTCCTCCATTGTTTAAGGTTGGAGTTTTTGAGCAAAAACCAGAGAGTAGACATATATATCTAACATATATATCTACAACCCTCTATATCTATCCTATCCAAGCTTCCAAACACCTTGGTTCTTGCATCATTTGCTCTACAACACCTAGCGCAACACCTCTATCTTCCATTCCAGCATTTGGGAGGCCATTTATAGAGGTTAGGAGTTCAGAAACTTGGACCAAGGGGTGCTGATTTGCTGCTCTTCAAGGGTAAGCATCCATTTCCCTTAAACTTGCATTTTTTAGTTTCATTGGTTAGCCTTATTTACAAGTATTTTTGGGCTTCAATGTAAACTGTAAAGAGGCTTGTTTTGAGCCCTTCTTTAACATTGAAGAAGGGTTCAACACTGTTGGGGACCTCCATGTATGACTTGCTTCATTACCCCTCTTTGGTCCCCATTTTTTGCATGACTTGTTAGCACATTGAGCTTCTATTTTCCGACCCTAATCAGAACTGAAAAGGGTCTTATTTTGACCCCCTCTCCATGTCCCATGAAGGGTCTTTTTCTGTTTGATGCATGCTTTGTATACTTCATGTTGTAGCCCTCTTGTGGCCTTAATCTTGCATTGCATTTTAAGCATGTTTGTATATTGATTTGGGGGTTGTTATCTACTGTGAGTAGTCATATTTTTTGTCTCTCTTCAGTGTTGTTGAAGGGTCTTTTTCAGTTTGGTCTTTGCATCTTACACTTGCTTTGTAATCCTTCATTTTGCCTTAACATGTATCTAGCATTTAGACCACTATGCTTGCTTGTTTTGGCTTAGCTTTGTGAAGCTTTTATGCTTTTTTTGACATTCTTAAGGACTTTTTTGTGTAATTTGAGTCATCCATGCTTTGCTTTGTATAGCTACCATGCAACCTCTCTTGTATACCTCATGAGCCTTGAGTGTTGACCCCTCTAGCATGCTTTACTTGCACTATTTCGGTGATTTGGAGTCACTTATAATGTCATTTCAGTCCTCATAGTATGCTTGAATGCTCATATTTGATGCTCCTTTAATGCTTTATAAGGTTGTTGTCATATGCTCCATATTTGGCCCTTTGTGCATGCTTCCATGCTTAGACCTTTTAGATGCCATCTAAGTGGTTTTGGGGGTTTGTTTTAACATGCTTTAGGACTGATTTGGTTGTTCTTGGCCTGTTGAGGCTTAATTTGTATAGCCATGGTTTAAGCCTCTTGGCTTGCTTTGAGTTTTGGACATCGTTGCATACTTGGCTTGTCTTGTTTACTCGGTTTTGCACCTTCTATAACATGATTTCAGAGCTTTCTAAGCATGCCATGTATCCATGATTATCCTCTTTTAAGTGTGCTTAAAAGTTGCTCTTTGGTGCCTAAGTGTTGGACCTTGTGTGCATGCATGTTTGTATGTGTTTTGGTCCTCATTTCCATGACATTTGGCCACTGTTTTGGGCCTAGTATAGAGCTGCCCAAATTAGTTTGAATCCATGTTTAACATGTTGCTCAAAGGTTGTTGCCTTATTCCATGCCTTGCATGTTTGTTAGCTTAGGTTGTGTGCCTAGTACGTATTGCATGTTTGCATACTTGCCCCCATGCTCATGTTGCATGCTTAGCTTGCATGCTTAGGTTGCATGTGCATTGTTGTGCATTGCCTCACCTCTTGATCAACCATGATTGAGGTTGGGTCCCTTGTATGTTTTGTGTGCATTGCATTTGACATTGAAATGCAAATTTGGCCTCTTAGGCCATCATGCGTCGAAATGCGCCATTGATGGCCCGGGGGTCAAGGGCCATGCTCCCTTGAGTCCATTGCATGATAGGGAGTGTGTCCATGCATACATTGCCTTAAAACTCCATGCCATACACAACATCGCCCGACCTTGGCAACTTCAAGGCCGACCGCCATTTATTCAAGGTTTATAGCTTTATCTCCAGCCGATGGATATTGTACACAGCCGGTGGCCATCCCTCCCAGCCGATGATGTTCTACAATGCTCATAGAAGGTGTCCTGGGACTTTGCCAATTTTCAGAAAGGCAGGACAGTGAAAACAGAGGCGGCAGTGGTATGGTGCGGGTTTTCCGGGCAAGACGGATCGAGCATGCATCATTCGCGCATCCCGAAGCGGGGGCTGTGGCCATCTTTTCTATTCTGCATTTAATTTAATTAGATTAGAGGTTTTGTAATAAGTAATTCAGTATTATTTATTCGGTTTGTATATTCTTTTGGTCCCTCCGAGTGAGGGCGTATCTGTAATAAGTGTGTGTGTGTGTGGTATGCATGTCTTCCAACCTCCACTTCTTTCTTCCCTTTTATTTACCTGCTTATGATGGTAGATTAGGGCACATTTATTTTAGTATACCTTATGCTATGCATGCGTGCATCCATGTATTTGTTTACATGCACCGGGCTCGGTACATCATACAAACTGCATTGCATTTCAAATCTAACTTGAATACGTGTTACTCGTGCATTTCACATGCCATGTTTAGGATAGCTGAGCCTGTCTAATTGCACTCTGTATGCGTCGCATTAGTCATCTTAACATGAGCTAGGTCATGCATATTTTGCTAACTAGTTTATTGTTTTTGGCACGGAGTACGATGTAAGCACTTATGCTTTAGCATGTCACATGCGTGTGAACGTTTCCATGACTGTATGCTTACCATGCGGCTAAATGCTTATGTGAGATAAATTGTTTGAATGCCTGTGGGTGGAGGTTGGATCGCTTGAGTTGGAAAACTCGTTGAAATCCGTGTTTTAGCCTACTTGCGAGTAGCAAATTCCGAAGCATTTTCAAAACAAGCGGATATGTAATGTTTATTTCCAATTTAGGCAATCTAGTCTATACTTGTTTGCTGCGCGTGTAACATAGTAATTCTAGGCTAATAATTGGAATAAGAGCATGTAATGTTTTCAAAAACGGATATCACGGTTAGTAGAGGCGGTCTTGACAGAAGCGAAAGGGGTGCTCATAGCTGACCTTCCCCGATCGTACCCAAGCTCCCGAGCCAAGACCACTTTGGTGATGACGGACACGTGGCCTTCGGCACCGAGTCAGGGTTTCCTAAATTTCCCATTTTAAAATATTTAGGTGGCGACTCTGTAATTTGGCAAAGCAGTCCATGTTTGACACTACTTTTCAAAATCTGTTTTTCTTCAAAACGATTTGCCAGATTTGGACTCTTTGGTTCAAGATTAAGAACCGTGACATTTGAGTCCGAACTGTAGTAAACCCAAATGAACAGAACGGGGTTCATCCCCCCGGGGCGTTCGGGGACGTCTACACATATCTAATTTAGGATTTAATTCTAACAAACATGACATTCTGATTAGATAACATACCTAAGTCTTTCAATAACCACAAGTTTCATCAAGATAAAACCAATAGTATAGTGACTGAAATGAAAAGAAGAAGGGCAATCCTAATATATCCAAATTTAATCGAAGAAATTGATCAGAGTTAACTCTAGCAAAGATTTATAATCTTATATTTCCTATTTATCCTTTATTGATAACAAAGAGAGGAAACTTAGAAAAAAAATGGAATGTCATCTTAGTATGCCCTAGTGTGCTTAAATAATTTTTTTTTATTATAAAAAAATGGCGAAAGTTAAGCTTATATGAAAGAAAACGGAAGATTCATAATCTTAAATACAAGTTTTAGCAACTAAGGAACAGTGTGAAAAGAAAACAAACAAGAGTAACAAATGGGAAAAGTTTAACAACCATTTTACTTTGAACGGGAATAAAAGTATGATAATATAAGTTTTATATAAAGTTAACTCACCTAGTTAGAAAGGATAGTTCGGATTAGCAAAGAATGACAAGAATAACTAAAGGAGGGAAGAATGAAACCTGAAGAATAAATTAATTCTAAAGATTATTAACAAGAACGACCATCCATCACTAAAAACGTCCCCCAAAATAATGATCCTTAATGGAAGCAACACGAGATACTAATAAAGTTTGTGAAGACCATAAACCTTGATTAATCAGGAGCATATTGTATTGCTAAAACTTTAATTAAGAAAAGAAAGAAATTAGTTAATGATAGATTTAGAATACAAGGTAAATATCTAGTTCCAAACCAAGAAGGTTAATAAATAATCATCCAATTAGAAAACACAATGAAACATAATAACTTATCCATACAAATAAATTTCGAGGACGAAATTTTTAAGTGAGGGAATATTGTAACACCCAAAACCATGTGTAGACACCCCATTTTTGACCGTCCTCGAGACTTGGACGTCACCACTTGAACACTCGGTGATTATCCATGTTCGTGTTCGTTTGGAGTTCCCGGAGTTCTCGGCTACGCGCCTTGCCTCGGGACCTCCGAACTTGACCGTTTTGTATCTGGTTTTGCACCAAACACTTGTGCTTTGCCTTGGAGGGGTAGGGAATGCCTTGTGAGGCATCCCCACACACCACTGGCAGTGGCTAGAGGCCACCGGCTGGTTGTTGTTTCCATCGGCACTATGTTGTGCCGGTCGGCACTCTTTTGTGCCGGTCGGCAGTCAATTTTGTCAAAATGACAATTTTGCCCTGCCGACTACTGTTCAGTTGCTTTATGAGATATTTTAAGGCAGCTGTCTTGCATTAGTTTCCCCTCCATACACGTGTATGGAGGGATGAGCCTTTGTTTGGCTTAGCTTGTAAGCTTTGTTGTCTATAAGAGAAGGCTTCCTCCTCTTGGCTCAAGGGTTGGAAAAGTTAGACATTTTGGAGAGAAAAGACAGAGAAGAAGCTCTAGTTTTCGGGTTTGAATTCTATATCTATTCTATCTCTCTTTTGCTCTTTTGTTTGTACACTAGGTGTTTGTGTCTCACTATTGCACATCAACACCTAGTGTTTCACCTTCCCTTGGCTATTGAGGTCCCAAGTGGTTGTTCTTGCTGTTCTTGACTGGTTTGGAGCTCAAGGAAGCAACAAAGTCAACATTTGTGAAGAGGGTCAACAAGGGTGAGAAACTTGCTTTATTTACCCCATTCTTGCACTCCATTTTGACCTATCCTTGAACTATTTTTGTGCATGGTGTTCAATACAAAAAAGTTCTGTTTTTTAGTCCTCTTGATAGTTTATTAAGGGTACTTTGTGCTTTGGGGAGGTTTGACCCCTCTTAGGCCTTGAAAAGGCCTCATTTTGTGCTATTTTGTGAGAGTTCCGGAATTTTGGTGTTGGGGTCTCTTCACCACTGAAATCTTGAGGGATTTCAGTGGTGAAGGTGATGCCTTGAAGTCCCAAGAAGGAGGGGGTCACCCCCTTCTCCTTGATGTCCTTGAAAAGGGCAAGTTTTTCCTCTTGAGGGAGCATTGTGCTTGAGTGTGTGCTGAGCATGTATGGACTATTTTTCATGCTTAGGATATCATGATTTAACATTTCTATGTGTTGGTTTTGGTCCCTTATGCATGCTTAGCATAGTTGCCATGTAATGCCTTGTAATGCCCTTAACATACCTTAGGTTGTTAGCCTTTATTTGAGCATGATTTAGGCTTAGACTTATGAATGTTTTGTGCTTATTTTTCCATGCTTTAACTCTGTCCATAGTCATTTGGATTGATTTTGGCATGTTTAGTATAGCTCCTTTGCATTTGTGGCTTGCCGGGCTTGTACGCCTCAAGTATGTGAATGTGTAGCTTGTGTTTCTTGCATCATTTCGGTGGTTTAGAACCACCTAGCATGTCATTTCAGTCCCTTTGGTGTGCTTGTATGCTTGCCTTAGTTGCCTCTTTAATGCTTTGAAAGCATGTATTGAATGCTCTATGTTTTGGTCATTGTGCATGCCTTTGGTTTAAAGCCTCTTAGATGCCATCTAAGTAGCCTTTTGGCTTTGTTTTAACATGCTAAAAACCTGTTTTTAGTTGTTTAATGCATGCCATAATTGTCTTGCATAAGTATGGTTCAATGCCTCATTGACTTGCTTTAAGTCTTGGACCATTTGCATGCTTTGTTTAGCCTATCTTGAGTTGGTTTAGCACCACACTTTGACATGATTTTAGAGCTTATGTTGCATGCTAATCATCCATGTTATCTCCTTTCAAGTGTGCTTGAGAGTGGTTTGTTTAATGCCTAAGTTGTGTGCCTTAACATGTGTACATGTGCATGTGTGTTTAGCCCTCATACTTAGCATTTTGGCTACTGATTTTGGGCCCATTTGGGATGGCCTAAGTCATGTTTAAGTCCACCCTATTGTTTGGATTACATGTTTGTCTTGTAGGTGTGTTTGCATATTAACACCCTTGCATTACATTGTCCATATTGCATGCTAGCCAACATGCTTAGGATTTCATTGCATTCACATGCATGCTAGGCCTCTTGAGATAAACATGATAGAGGTTTGGCACCCTTGTTTGTTCACATGGTTTGCATGCATTTGAAATTGAAAGTGCACATTCGGTTCCTTGGGCCATCATGCATGGAAATACGTGATTGGTGGCCCGAGAATCGAGGCACATGTCCCTTTGAGTCACAAATATGATAAGGGGCATGATTGGTGCACACATTGTTGGAATTACATTGCCATGCAAGTTTTTGCCCTCTCTTCTTTGTGAGTTGCGAGTTCTGCAAGATTGATGCGGATGTTTATCTTTAGTGGCGGTGTTTAGTGCCGTATCTATTGATAGCCGATGAGTTCATTTTGTGCGGTGGCCACATATAGCAGCTGGTGGATATTCTATTTAGCCGATGGTGATCCCCAGTACCCAAGGAAGTAGTTCTGAGACTTTGGCAGTCTTCTGAGATGCAAAGCAGGGAAAACAGAGGCAAGCTAGGCATGGCAGTGCAATTCCGAGCGAAATCCGAGCGCGCGTGCATTGAGCCCTCGCCCCGAGGCGGTTTACTGTTTTTCTCAGATTAATTAATCTGTAATATTTAATTAGCTTGCGTGGTTAATTATTTGTATTATTCTTTTGGTCCCTCCGAGAGAGGGCATGATTGTAATAAGTGTGGGTGAGTGGTGTGTATGTCTTCCAACCCCCATTTCTTTCTCCCTTTTACTTACCTGCTTTTAATGGTTAATATTAGGGCACGTTTATTTTAGCATACCTTATGCTATGCATGCGTGCATCCATGCATTTGTTAACATGCATCGGGCTCGGTACATCATACAAACTGCATTGTATTTTCAATTCCAAATTGAATACGTGCATCGAATAAAGTGCATTTCACATGCCATCTTTAGGGTTAGCTGAGCCTACTCTAAATTGCATCTTCACCTGTGTTGCATTAGCCATTTAACATGAACTAGGTCATGCATGTTTGCTAACTAGTTTCTTGTTTTGACACGGAGTACGATGTAAGTATTTATGCTTTAGCATATCACATGCGTGTGGATGTTAACATGACAGTATGCTTACCATGCGGCTAAATGCTTATGTGAGATAAACTGTTTGAATGCCTGTGGGTGGAGGTTGGATTGCTTGAGTTAGAAAACTCATTGAAATCCGTGTTTTAGCCTACTTGCGAGTAGCAAATTCCAAAACATTTTCAAAACAAATGGATATGCAATGTTTGTTTCCAAATTAGGCAATCTAGTCTATACTTGTTTGTTGTGCACATAACATAGTAATTCTAGGTTAATAATTGGAATAAGAACACATAACGTTTTCAAAAACGGATATCACGGTTAGTAGAGGCCGGTCTTCGGACCGGGCGAAAGGGGGTGCTCATAGCTGACCTTCCCCGATCGTACCCAAGCTCCCAAGCCAAGACAACTTTGGTGATGACGGACACGTGGCCTTCGGCACCGAGTCAAGGTTTCCTAAATTTCCCATTTTAAAATATTTAGGTGGCGACTCTGTATCTGGCAAAGCAGTCCATGTTTGGCACTACTTTTCAAAATCTGTTTTTCTTCAAAACGATTTGCTGGATTTGGACTCTTTAGTTCAGATTAAGAACCGTAACACAAAAAGGGAGTCCGAACTGTAGCATAGCGAGGTCCCATGCGGGCGCTGTTACACCATGCCACGTGTTGTAATATATCATTATCTATATTTGAATACCTTAGGCCAAAATAATTATTCCATTGACTACCTCATTCCACAAAATACCTGATTTAATTAGCTTACAATTTTTGGAGATGAAAACACAAAGAAATGAGATGGAAGCCTTGAGAGATGGAAACAATTAATAAGAAACTTAAAAGTGGAAAACATGTCTTAATAAAAGAAACTTAAGAGTAGAAATATTTGAAGATTTTTAAGACTTAGGGGATACCTTAACATTTAGAATTTGTAAACGTTAAGATGGTCCTATGCACTAATAGAGGAGCTTAAAGATCTTAGACTAATGTACTCGTCATTTTAATAGTATGTCATTTTGCTAATCAGGATTAGTATTAATTAAGCGGGATTAGTGAACCCTAATTGGGATTAATTGAGCTAAGAAAAATTAAGTTAAACCTTGATTAATTAAAAACTAACCTTGATTAATTAAAAACTAAACCTTGATTAATTGGTGAGACATACAAATAAGCTATACATATACCTCACTTTTGCTTTACCACACCCAATAAAATCTTACACCAAACTAAATAAATAGAAGAAGAGAAGTCAGTTGTGACAATGCCATCACGTATTATGCTTTTAATTCTTTAATTATACATGTGCTTATGTGCTAAGTGTGAATTTGAATGTTAATTATGTTATTAATGTGGTTTTTGACTTCATATCTGTTGAACGTATAAATATCTGTTATGTTCTGTTATAATCTGAAAATTGAAGGCCTTAATGGTGACATAAATCGAAATTGGTCAGTTTATTGAAATTGGCATAATTTTTAGAGTCTAATGAGGAGTTTGATAAAAATTTGATTTAGATTAAATTAATTAGAACTAAGTGTAATTAGTTAATATTAAGCCTTGATTAACACCCTAATCTAATCCTCAAGTATATATACATATATGTTGTAATTAAGAGCTTGAACCCCTTAATCATAATTTGATCTCAAAAATTTTGAGATAGCGAGTTTTAGAGAGACAGAGAGAGAACTCAATTTTGAGAGAGGGAAGAGCTTGAACTTGAAGAATTTGCTAAGAGGCTTGTGTATGGTGAAGTAAAAGCTCAAGAACTTGCTAAATTGAGCTCAATTGAAGACCCTAGGTAAGCTTTTGAACCCTAATTCATGAAGCTAAGTCATTTCATATGTGAATTCAAGAAGATTATGTGTTTAAATGTAAGAATTGCGCTTATAATGAAGAATTAGAGGTTAATTCATACATGCATGCATAATTTGGTAGAGTTTCATAAGTTTGAGCATGATTCATGTCATCCATATTGATTTTTGAACTATCTTATACATCCACTCATGATTCATAAGAGTTTGAAGTTAGATTTTACATTTTTGTAAACTTCGGAAAGGAATTTGAAGTTTAATCGTACATGCATGATCATTTGAGTTTAATTCATGAAGTTTGGTCATGAGGCTTGAGAATTGGTCTTGAATCCATGTTTGTAGAAGAGTTTTAAGTGTTTGAGAAGTTATATACAAGCCATGCAAGAGTTTGATTCGAAAACACAAGTTTTGAAGTTCAATTTAGATCTAGAATTTCCAGAATTCTGTCTCACTGCTCAAGCGAACAATCCGTTGCTGGAGTGCACATTTCATGCATCCTGTATTTTTGCAGACATTTGCAATTGGCTTGAGCGACTAAGTCACCGCTTGAGCGACCGCCTTTTATTTTGTACCTTGGCCCGAGTGAACATCGAGCCTAGATTCGGATCATCCAGTACATTTGCAGACCATGAGGACTGCTTGAGCGACCAATGTTGCACTCGAGCGAAATGCTCTATTTCAACAAATTTTCAAAAGACATACTCTGATCACGTGTGCATCCTTATTCCCTTCTGGGCATTCTTAGGCGTGAATTGAACACCCTATATGAAATAAAGGAGTTAAAAAGAAGCCTAAGAGAATTAAATAAGTTAAAGAACAATCCGAATAAGCAATGCAATTCAATGTGTGTATATTTATGAATTGTGTAAGATCAACCGTGAGGACGCGTCAGCAACCGAATCACTTTGAGTAATATCTTAGTAAAGATATTTTCTTACTCTATTTTCTGAATGTCCTAATGTGGTAAGCTTTTCTGAAACTGTGATTTTGCAAGTGGGAATGAGTTTCTATCTGTCTAATCAACATGATACCTGTAAATGTAATTGATGTGACACAAATGTATATGATAGACCCAAGGTCGTTTTGTATATCTAAATTGGACCCAAGGTTGTTCCATATGTCTAACAAGATGGACCCAAGGTCGTTCTGAATATCTGATAAGTCTAATTATTTGTAATGAGTTGACCGAATGGTCATTATACAACTGTAAATGGTTGGACCCAAGGTCGTTCTGTTATGATATAATCAATTCCATTATGTATATTTGTTATACGTTGGACCCAAGGTCGTTCTGTTATCTGTTGGACCTGAGGTCATTTAGTTATGAATTGCTTATGATATAGAAATGCTTATGTCAATTATTAGAACTTATTCACATAACCCCTTTACTATGACATTATTCACTGGGATTTTGCTCACTTCGTTATATATATATATGTATGTAGGTGAGCAGCGGGATGTCCAGCTCCAGCCTTAGTGAACCTGTGAAGGATACCGAGTTTTGTGAAGTCTGTCATAAGCGGCTCACGAGCAAGGCTTTTATTTCTTTTGTCTTTTGATTTTATGTTTCCTTTTGTTAGTCTTGCTCGACCGCTTCTATATATAAGTTTTGTGTTTGTATATTAATGACATGTGAATGATCTTGGGCATATGAAATCTTTTTATGAATGTATGAGTGTCAGTTATTAATCTATAAGAAGTTTTTGTTCATGCCATATATGCACAGCTCATTGGACAAAATTTTATTATTCAACTTCCGTTTTTGGCCCCATATAGTGAAATATGATTTTATTATTTAACTTGCATTGTTTTGCCTCAGCCTCTACTCTATTCTGTAAGAAAACAAGGTACTGCCTGGTGGATAAAAGTGGCCGGCAGGCCAGAAATGGTGGCTGGCAGGCCAAAAATGGTGGCCGACCACCAACTAATAGTGGTCTGCCACCCAGAAATAGTGGCCTGCTAGTCAGTAGTGTTGGGTTTCTCTTGCTGCAACAAAAAACAAATAGAGCACAACAAATAAAGTATTCTGAGATGATGTCTGTCCACCCTACCACTCTTTCTCATCGAATAGCTCAAAGGAGTGGTGGGCTCGATTTGCAAGCCATCAATTGGCGCAATTCATTGCGTGATGACTTATGAACCAAGGGATACAATTTCAATAAATGCACAATTAAAGACTCACGAACCTCCTCCCTGTCATGATATTGATCAAGAGAAACAGTTGACGTTGAAACTTGAACCATTTTCATCACTGGTAAATACGAAACGACTTAAGACTCAATGGGTTCAATTAACGTCCGATTGAACCCCAAACCATTTTATTATCTTCCTCCATTTTAAGCCATTGATTATTCCTTGTAATTACCTTTCCATTCATTAGTCATTTTAGTCCAAATTGAGCATTAAGTCCACTAAAGGAGGGAAGTGTCAAACAAAGGGTTGTTTTGGCCATGAGAGAAATGTTATGCCATTGGTAATGAACTCCGAAGATATTAAACCATTAAGCACAATGATCTCTATCTCAAGCTTAAACAAACAATCAGTTTGAAACGACTCTTAAAGCAAGGAAGAAGCCAAGAAAAAAGGGAGGATGCAGAGGTGATTAGAGATGAATACAACTATGGAAAGCTTTGAAATAAATGCTATCAACTCAAATAGAATGGTGGCTAATGCCTAAAACACCAAACCTATGAGGACCATTACACTACAAGCATACTATACAAAACACAAATGGCACAACCATCCTAAAATAGCTCAAAACAGTGCTCTAATTCTAAGAGAAAAGCTTGAAAAAGTTAGCTAAAATAATGGAGAATTTGAGCTAGTAAACAAGCATAAGGAGGGGTGGCTAACCCCTCCATTTTTGGGACCTCAAAACAATATTTTTTAGCCTCTGAAAAACAGTGGTAAAAAGTTGGAAAAAAGTTGAGGAAGAGATGGGAAACACAAGGGCAAAAGCTTAGGAGACAAGGTTCAAAGAAGGGTGATTAACCCCTCTACCTTTAATAGCTTTAAACCACAAGCTTCAGCCCATAAAAACAGTGTAAAAACAGTTCAAAAATAGCAAGAAAATATATGGGAGAAGTAGTGTAGAGATGGTCCAAATTATACCTCTTGAAGCAAGGTAACTCTTTTGTTAACAAACCCACAAATTTACACTCTCATGGTTGAGATTTGAACTCAAGAACCTCAGCAAGAAGAGCTAAATTTTTTGGTTTAGGAATTATAGAGAGAGAGAGAGAGAGAGAGAGAGAGAGAGAGAGAGAGAGAGAGAGAGTGCTATGCAAGTTTTTGGCCTTAAGGAATTTTTTGTAACCTAAAACCAAGAGGGAAGGTCCCCTATATATAGCAAAACATGTTCTCAGATTAGAAATATTTGTATAAGAACAGCTGGTGCTGTCCATGCACCTATGGGGGACAGCTGGCACAAGTATCTATAAAAATCTATTTTGTGACACAAGTGGTCGGCAGGCCACTAAAAAGGGGCAGCAAGGCACTAATAGTGGCCGGCCAGACAAAAAATTGCTTTCAAGCTCGACTTTAAACGGGCATATCTCCCTCATCCAGACTTGGTTTTAGGTCATTATTGAGTCTAAATTGAAGCCCCGGAAGTCTAGTTTCCAGTGGTTGTAGCCTCACACCTAAATTCTAGTGTGCAAAGAGGTATGCCTGTTTTAGTGAAAGCTGCTCATTTTTATTCTAATGGATTTATTGCTCAACTTTTTCGCCAACTAGTTTTCTTTCCTTCCCTTCTATTTTCTTCAACTCAAACCTCTAAATAAGATGTTTTAAAGATTTTTTTCAAAGAGTTCACCTCCCTTTCATTTATTTCCACTTTTTTCTTACTCGGTTTACTGAAAAGTGCAACATTTTAAATGAAATGCGAGCCTCTGAACATCGTAGAAACATTTGGAAAAATATTTTGAAAAAAGAGGGTTCTAAGGTCTAAAATAGTTTTGGTCTAAAATGGGGTGTAATGTGGGAATTTAGAAGCTCTTCTTCCTGAAGAAATCGAACGCTTGTACAACATAACTTTCATCATTGAGTGATCAACCTGAGGCACTCAACTCTTAAGGGCGGTCAAAAATGGGGTGTCTACAGTTTTTCAATTTCTGATTCAAAACCAAATCTCCTAACAAATACATCACACACATATCACACACAATTCATGCAAACAAAAATAAAATTCCTACAACAAAAATGAATGTAAAATGATATGCATGGCTTGGTTATCACATATGGAAAAGAAAACCACCCTCACAACAAAACTCTTGGTCAACTCTCACAAAAGAAGAGTACTCACGATGAAAACATGGTCCAAAAGGCAACACTTCGACACAACAAGCCCCAACAATGCCAAACCTTCTTCAAAACAAAAACACCTATACACAGGACTAGCAATCCAAGCTAAGTCACTACCCACCCATGTAAGGTGACATAATTCACAACACATCATTGTTTTTTTAAAAAAAAAAAACTTTTTTTCTCCTTTTCTTTGAAAATCTTTTTCTTGTATATAAAATTTTTCTTAAAAGGTGTTCAAACTTGCACCACCCACAACAAAAATATGTTTTTGATTTTTACATAAAACTTAAAAGTTTCATAAATATTTTCTAAAAACAACCAGTATTACTCATAACATATAACCAATCACATTAGTTCCAAACAAACCCCTTATTACAATTCAGTTCAATTAAAACAACATTCTCAGTTTAATAATGCTATCTAAGGCCACAACATAAGGAAAATAAAATTCATTTTTCAAATCATTTCTCAACATACAACCAGTGAACTTCAATCGTCACCCAATAAACCCATCACTACCACAGTGATGCCACAACATAACCACATCATTTCTATAATAACAATTAATAGAAATAACAACGTGCTAATAACATGGTAAAGCACAAAGAAAATTCACAATTTCTAAAAATCTCATCCCAGTACAATTATTAATCACATAATGGCGCAAAAGCACACTCACAAACATGAGACTCAATGCTCCCAAATTCACTCTAACGCACTTCTCCACCTTACAACCTTTTTCACTCAAGCCCAAGCTATTTTCAAAGTGACTATTTTTCAACCAAATTTCAATACTAACCAACTGACTAACCCACTCAACAACAATCTACACTCGGCACCAAACACCGACATGTTACCCAATTCCTGTCACTCCTAGATGGAGTTCCATACACATTCTCACACATTCCTTGAATTCACGCAAGATTTCTCAACATTAAACCACACCACTCTTGCTTCTAAACAAACCATTACAACTCATATGTCTATATGGTAGTCATACCCTTCACATCACGAATGAAAGACCTATAGGGTCTATGACAAATCATATAACCCTAGAAACATAAAACAACCAACACAAATATCACACCCATTACCCGAGAACATAAACCTTGCTTTCTCTCAAGGAATATTTTCAACATCCAACCAAGAAATTCTCATCACTTTCACAAAGCCCACACAATTACTAATAATGCCACCCAACACTTAAGTATCACAAACTAAATCAAAACTACACACAAACTACTAATTCTCGACAAACTATAAGCACAAGAACTACTGTCATCATCAATAGACACAAGTCTCACACTCCTTCAAAACACTTTCACATTCCATTAAGTAAATCCTACCAATCCCATAGAACTCTAAGGTTTTACACTGCCCCAAAGCATACACATTTAGAACCATACACTCCATCCTCACTTCATCCAAGACTAGTCATGTCAACACACACTACTGCTTCTCAACCAACAACTCTAAATCAAAACAAGGCTCACATGACCATATATGCTCAACCCAAGGAAACAACAATAGATACACAACAAAACTAGGATTGCTAATCCCCGTAACACTTCTCAATACAAGAAAGTTCAAGATTAATTACATGTCCACGTCGTTTGGGTTCACAACAACATATATATACATATATGTAACATTTGTAGACATAAAGCCCTACATAAAATGACATAACATTACAATAACAAAAAGATAAAACTCCCCCACTCTGTTACATCACCACCGTTCTTGCTTGGACTACTAAAACTAGCCTTGGCCACGCAAAGGCCAATGATGCCTAACATGGCCCGACCGACCACACCTAGAACAAGTAGGTAGTCCTTTATTCCGCAACTAACTCAAAAAAGCTTGAGTCTGATTAGACCTCCTAAAGGACAAGTCCGGAGAAACAAAAGTAGACTGGGGTGACAACTATGCCTATGCCTGAGATCTCGCCAATCTCCAACTCTTACTAAGCCTAATACCTTCCTGAACAGTCAAAATCACCGAATGGCCTCTTCCTCTCCATCTTGACCAACATCGCGAATAACGGCTTCCATGTGAGCCGCTGCCTCTGCAAGTGTGTGATAATCTCTATACATAGCCTTGTTAACCTTTCCCCGGATATCATCACACAACCTCCACTCAAACTCAAAACAACGATGCTCCTCTATTGTGACCAACTCTGGAGCAAACCTCGACAAACTAGTAAACCTCGCCTCAAACTGTGACAAAAAAGTAGCATCCTAGCACAACTTAACAAATTGTTGCCTCAATCTTTCCCGAGCGGAAGGAGGAAAATACTTAGCCAGAAAGGCCTCAGTGAATACTGTCCAAGTAGTGCCCACAGATATCCTTGCATACTTCCACCAATAATAGGTGGCGTTTCTCTTCAATTGGAAACCTGCCAAAGCAATCCTCAACTCCTCGTCATCGACTTTGAGCATATCAAGAGTCTTGGTAATCTGTTTTAACCAATCTTCTGCATCCAACGGTTTAAAGTCTCCCAAAAACTTAGGTGGATTGGAGCAGAGAAACTCCTTGGTAATTTTTAATCTACAAGCAAGAGCATCCCTCACTGCTCTTACAATCTCGCGTGCAATCTCCTCACCCACAGCCGACGCTGCAGGTGCGAGTGCTAATAGAATTGATGTGCCCCTACCGAGACTTCTATTCACCACACGACCTCTACTCCCTTGTGTAAACATCCTATAAAACCAAAAGCCAAACTTAGTGAACAACACAACGGCCTTCCTCGAGGCACACACTCACCACCGCAAAGCTACAAGACACACGTAGCATAAAACCACACAATCTTATTGCATATAAACTGTTAAACACTTAATCAGATAATCGAATCATGTCCACGAGGATAACTAATCATCCCGAACTCTCAGGGAATTCTCATTAGAAACTACATTGAGCAAGCGTGTTTCTAATGAGACCTCAATACAAATTCATAGGCTACAAGCACTATCCATGAAACTTAACCCCATGCTCACATAAATGCAACATATACCTCTGTAGATGTGCCCGAACGTCCCGGGCTCTGCGCGCGAGATGGCGCGAAATCCGTTTTGTTCATTAGGTTGCTACTATAGTTCAGACTCAATGTCATGGTTCTAAATCTAATCTCACAAAGTGCAATGCAAGACCGATAAATCACCAAAGAGTCCAAATCCAGCAAATCGTTTTGGAAAACTAATTTTTATAAAGAAGTGCCAAACATAGACTGCTTTGCTAGATACAGAGTCACCACCTAAATATTTTATTTTGGGAGAATTTAGGAAACCCTGACTCGTGCCTAAGGCCACATGTCCGTCATTACCAAAGTTGCCTCGGCTCGGGAACTTGGGTACGAGAGGGGAAGGTCATGCAATGAGCACCCCCGCTCGCCCGATCAAAGATCGGCTTGTACTAAGCATGATATTTTGTTTTTGAAAACACATGTGTTCTTATTCCGGTTAATTAGCTAATCTTACTACGTGATGCGCACAGCATACAAGTATAGACTAGATCGCCTAATTTGAAACAAAGCATTACATATTTGTTTGTTTGAAAACGGTTTGAAGTTTGCTACTCACAAGTAGGCTAAATCGAGGATTTCAATGAATTGTTCCAATTCAAGCAATCCATCCTTCACCCACAGGCATTCAGGCAGTTAATCAACTAAGCAGTTAGCCCCATGACAAGTATGCTGTCATGGCAACACTCATACTCATGCAAGATGCTAAAGCATAAAAGCTTACCTAGTACTCCGAGCCAAAACAATAGCTAGTTAGAAATCATGCATGATCCTAGCTATGTTAAGATGGCTAATGCAACACATGCAAAATGCAACTAGAAATAGGCTCGGCTATTCTAAAATGGCATGTGAATGCTACACTTGATGCATGTATTCAAATTGGAATTGAAATACAATGCAGTTAGTATGATACACCGAGCCCGGTGCATGCAAGGCAGATGAATGATGCAAACATGCGAGCATAAGGATGCTAATTGAGATATGCCCTAAAACTAACCATCGAAAGCAGGTAAGTAAAAAGAAGAAAGACGTGGGGTTGGAAGACATTCACACACTCACGCACACTTATTACAAAATTTGCTCTCTCGACAGAGGGTCCGAATGAAAGCTAAGCTATTCTAAGCTAAGCTATTTAACTAATCTAATAATCTAATTAGACTAATTATTACACAACTAAATTGAATAGCTAGCTACAATTAATTATTACAAAACTTTAACTAATCAAACGAATTAATTAAGTTATAAAACCGAATGCTAATTAACAAATAAAGCACTAAATCAGGCTGCCTCAACTTTGCCTTGAACAAGGGAGGATGCATGCTCTCGATTCCCGTTCCGAAAGCTCTCCAAATGCTCTTTAGAGGCTCTGTCTGTAGGGTGTCCTTGAGAATTAGCTGCTGGATCTCACCAAAATAGTGCCGAGGAGTGCACCAGTGGCCTGCCAGCCATGAGAAGCTTCTACTGACCACCCTGCCGACCAAGAGTGCACACTGCCGGCCACAAATAAAGATCTGTCGGCCAACAATAAGGGGGTGCCGGCCACTGGTGTGCTGTGACACCAAGCTGCAGCAGAGCACAAAATAAAG
The DNA here is from genome assembly GCA_025200525.1 of Camellia lanceoleosa. Taxonomy (NCBI): domain Eukaryota; kingdom Viridiplantae; phylum Streptophyta; class Magnoliopsida; order Ericales; family Theaceae; genus Camellia; species Camellia lanceoleosa. The sequence continues at coordinate 84,937,460 of CM045769.1, forward strand.
AAAAATGAGGGTCTCGCAAGGGTATGTACACACTATGCCACCCCATATCATTTCAAAACATCAATGGAAGGGACATCATTGGATCCAAGACCATCAATCACGCATCTCGATGCATGATGGCCAAAGATCCAACACGTACAAATTTCAATAAATGCATGACAAATAAGACACCAAGACCATCTCCTTATCATGAGAAATCAAAGGCAATGGAGACCAAAAGAAGATTAGCTCATTTCATCACTTCAAGTATGAAATGAGCTAATCCACCTTGTGTTCAAACACAACACCGGGTTGAACACGATGCAATACAACATGATCAACCTATCAATGCTAATGGCATGCAAACAATGCTAATGCAACATAATCAACCTAGCAATGCTAATGGCATGCAAACACAATGCAATGCAACATAAGCATGCGAACAACAATGCAATGTAACAATATGCAAACAACATGCTAACATAATGCAACGCAACAACATGCAAACAACATGCTATATGGACTTAAATTGAATACGGGGAGACCTCAATCATGCCCAAAACAGTGGCCAAAACACCAAAACAAAGGCACCAAAAGACAAGGCATGCATGTACAATGCATTAGCCAATCAACTAGGCCTAAGAGCACAACTCTCAAGAGTGCTCAAGAAGTGATAAACATGGAAGTGTGACAACACTAAATGCACTGAAATAAGGTATGAAATGATGCCAAATCATTCAAACAATACAAGCATAGCATGCAAAGGTCCTTAAAGCATGAAGCTAGTAAAGAGGACTATAAAGGTGGCATGCAATGTATGGCACAAGTGCATGAACCAAACATGGAAAGAGCTGAAATAGGTCAAAACAATGACCGAAACATGCTAAGATGGAGGCTCAAAGACCTAGGCATGCAAGCATACAAGCTAAGCCATAAACAAGGCAACAATGCACAATACTCAAAGGCACTTAAAGAGTGAATGAAGTGGGAACATAGCCATGCTATGAGCTCTAAAATGAAGTATTAAATGATGTCAAATCATCTAAATAGCTCAAAGTTAGCATGCATGAGTAATCAAAACACTAAGCTAGCAAGGCCAATTGCACTACAGCTATACAAAGCATGAAGAATGTGGCAAAGGCAACCCAAAATAGTCCTAGAACATGCCAAGATAAGTCTAAAAAATGCATGGAAGGAAGTCAAAACAAGCTAACATGAAGGGCATAAGGCATAATGCATACAAGGCAAATAAGGTGGATTACACTACACCTATTAAGACCAAGCATGGGATGACTTAACCAATAAAAATCTGAGATATCATGGAAAAATAACCCCAAAAACACATTGAAATGATGGCTCGCAAGTTAAGGCATGAAGGCATACGCAATGATTCATGTTAAGGCATAAAGGGGGAAACCCTCCAATGCATTGAATGAGTGATAAATGCAAGTTCATGAGCATGAAACATCGACTGAAATCACATAATAAATTATGCCAAATCATTCAAATAGTCCAAGTAAAGCATGCTAATGGACTTGGTGCACAAAGTTAACAAGCTAGATTGAACTATGGCTATACAAAGCAAGTCATGCATGGCCAAAAAAACCAAAATCAGAGCTAAAGCATGTTAAAACATGGACAAAAGCTTCATGAAGTTAAGCCAAAAGCATGCTAGAATGACATGTTAAAGCATGATGCATGTTAGACTATTTCATGGAAATGCACTACAAGCGCATGGAGCATGCAAAGGCCAACCAAACCAAACCCTAACAAAGGTATGACATGGTAAAACAAGCCCAAGAACATGCTGAAATGGACTCAACATAAGTTAGAATGACATGCTACTTCATGAAGCATACAAAGCTAGTCTATAAGATTTACACTACAAGTGTATACGCCATGCATAAAGTGACCAAAGCAAGTAAAAATAGTGGCATGCCTCAGCAAAATAACCACAAATACATGCTAAGATACAAGCTAACACAAGCTTAATGAACATGCTCACATATGAGGCTTTCAAGACAAGTATTGAAAATACAAGGAGAGGGGATGGCCCTCTCCTATTTAGGACTCCAAAACCACCTTTCCACCACTGAAAATCCTCTGAATTTCAGTGGTAGAAAGATCATGCAAAGGCTACAACAAGAGCCTAAAGGGATGGCTCAAAACAAGGCCTAACAAGGCCTAAGAGGGGGGTAGATCAACCCCAACGAAAAAGTGACCTTAAACAAACTTTTTAATAACCAAAAATCAGAACTTTTTGTAGTTAAGAGTTAAGCTTAAAACAGTATGCAAGAAGGGCTAAAAGCTTAAGAAAAAATGGGGGACTTAAGGGTTAGAAACTCACTCTTGAAGACCACCTTTGCAACTGCAACTCCAGCACACTTTTTGAACCAAAATCAATCCAAGAACTTCAAAAACAACCTCAAGAAGCCTTAGCAACACAAGCAAGGTGTTTGAGTGTGTGTTTGTGTACAAAAATGAGACAAAACTACACTTTTATGGCACAAAAAAAGAACAAAAGAGAGATATAGATACAAGGCTGTATGTATATCTCAAACCTCCAAATTCTCAACCTCTGAAATGGAGGAGGAGCTTCTCCTTATATAGAAGAAAGCAATGCAAAGCTTGTTAAACAAGCTTGAAAAGGGCTTCATCCCTCCATACATGGAGGAGGAATGAGTGAAAACCAGCTGGTTCAAAAGATCTGGAGTGAAATCTGCTGAGACAAAGTGTTCTGCCGGCCATGAGTGGTGGCCGGCAATGGCTCACTAATGGCTGGTAGGCATCATCAATGGCAGGTAGGAACAAATGAATGGCCGGCAGTGGCAGAGAGTGGCTGGCAATACACCATGAGGAGCATGCTGAAAGGACCAACACATGGTCCAAAAATGGGGCAAAAAGGATATAGGGTTTGGAAAGCTCAAACCTGTGACATTCCGCTGCGAAGGTCGAGTATTGGACCAGCAATCGAACTTGTGGCTGGATGTACCTACAAGCACAACCAAGTCTTGAGGACCGTCAAAAATGGGGTGTCTACAACATCCTAACACTTATTCTAACTATATGCGAATGTCCTTACCAAGCATAATAAACCCATTGAGGTAAACACCACTTCCCATAAGCCCAAAATATTTGAACTCGGTTCGCTCTGACCCAATTTTTATTACTCGAATAATATTACCACATCCATTATTATAATCCAGTTTCATTAATAACATACAGAAACTATATGCATTTACGTTCATAAGTAAATGAAAATTTTCTCATTCATATGTACATTGGATGCAAAATGTTTTACAGTTAAAAAAATACCCGTAGGCTTACATTATTACATAAACAGAAAGGGTTTAACCCTTTTACAACAATGGCATACCACCAACACATATAAGGCCCCTTGGCCATCAATGAAAGAAGATCCTTCAACCTTGTACCATTGCTCAACTCGTACATGAAAAATGATTAGTAACGTGGGATGAACATAAAATCCAGTAGAGATCCCAAAAATGATCCTAAACAATAGTAACATACAGATAGCTATGATCATGAATGCACCACATTATACTATATAAGTAATGTGACAGTTTTATATCTAAAATATACTTACATAATTACATTTTTTCCAAAATTACCCTCTTTAACACAAGAAGGTGTAAAACCACTTCTCTTTCTCTAACCTTCTACTTTAATTTAAAAGAATTTCATATCAACATATGTTTTGAAAACACGTTCACACATTCTAGTCACAATCCAGTCTTACATTACAACTCACTACCCTAAAAACATACCCACTAACCCATCCACCACCTTACTTGGCCTTAAGAACAAGGGAAAACGAACACCCACAACAATATACATATACGTATACGTCTAAATGTGAATAACAGAAAACAACACATACTTCCATTTTTATCGGCCTAAAGAACAGATGGCTAATGAAACAACCCACGTAACAAACCACACTTTACTGGCCTCACTTGAATGGGAACAACCCGCAAGTCACATTTTATCGAGCACAAATTGAAAGAGAGAGGAACCTGTCTCAAGGCCATACTGTACTGCTCCCACTTTACTAGGTGCAAACTAGAAGGGAGAGGAACATTTATCAAGGCGCCACACTTTACCGGCCTCACCCTATGGGCAATCCATATCATAACATTCTTGATTACATCAATAATCTACAAATATAACACATGCATGTATTCTATTCAACAACAACAATGTCATTCTCCACTGATGACCAAGGACAAAACCTCTAACAGTTAAATACACGACTCTCGTAACTCAAATCAACAATCGATTCCACCATTTCAAGTCATAACGTTTTTAATGAAATCATTTCAAAACAACCATTTTCCCAACTCACTTTCCATTTTCCATTTTCCTTTTCATTTCACAAAAGAATTACAAGCGTCATATTTCAAAACCAAACCCGTTCTCCCAAATCTCCCAATTTGTTGATACACAACCACAACCCATTACAACATAACATTAACTAAACAATCACAGGACCCAGTTAACTTCTTTTTAGCAACCAAAGCTCTAATTCCTTAATGTAAACACATAGCCCAACAATTACTCAACTTTAATTCCTTTCATTTTATCAAACTCTTAATTACAAATTAGGGTTTGTCAGCACTATCAACGTAAATGCGATTAACTACCTCTTAATTTACCAAATCAACCCAAAACATGATTATTTAACTTTAAAAATTCAAAATCCTAAACCCCCTTCATGGCTTTCCAAAATCCCATAACAAAATATGCATTTAATGCAATAAAAGCTACCACGTGTTTATCTATAACGAGGTATTGAAAAGGAGCAAAGAAATTCCTACATCAAGCAAGAAGAGAGGAAATCCCAGAAATCTAACTTCGATAAAAACACGATTCACTCAAATTACAATAAAGCACTCGCCGTGCTCTACGTTTTGGAATATGGAACTAGGGTGAGATTTTTAGTTGATATAGATGAAATCCAAGCTTGAAAGTTTAGGATTTTCAAAAATGGAAGAACGAGAGAGAAGATAAAGTGAAAAATAAGATAGATTTGACCTAAAAGTGACTTTTTAAAGATTACATCCCAAATAAATGCTTGATCGGTGAATGAAATCTTTCAGTATCTATACTTTCTTGAGCAGACTGCTTGAACAGTCAAAAATGCGCTTGAGCGGTGAGTCAAGGCTTGTAGTAACTTAGACAATTTTGAAAAACAGAGCTGGAAAGATCTATGGGCCACTCGAGCAGTGAAACTTGTGCTCAAGTGAACTATGCACACACCACAAGTTCGCAGACCTCAAATGAACATAACTCTCTCATCTAGACTTCGTTTAGGGTCATTCTTGTGTCCGAATTGAAGCCCCGAAAGAAAGATTTCCAATGGTTCTAACCGTACATCAAGATTCAAAGTGTGGAGAGACTACTCAAGAACAACTATTGGAATTTGGAGTTTTTGATCCAATCTCGCCCAACCATTAAGGTAACACCTCAACCAAGACTCAAATATCAACTAAGAATGTTGTCAATTATAATAATCAAAGAGTCAAATATAATTCCACTATAGCAAGAGGTACGAAGTACTACAGTCAAGGTCCAAGGGTTTGCATTCCCCGCATAACAAAGCCTAGCTTCAGCGAGCCGTTCTATACATCAAGTCATCTGAGAGTGATAGATGACGAATGCAAAGGGTTTAAGCGAACCGATGTAGATGCAAATGCAATGAACATATCTGAATGATAATAAATCCCATATCAAAAATCACGAGTCAAGTTCTCTTCGTTCTCCTAGCAACTGTGGGATTTCCAAACTAGGGGGGTCCGAGTGCGCCCGATAGCTTGAGCCCTCGGTCTAGTTCCACTAGTGCAATGTGAAATAGAATGAAAGTCCAGATCCACTAATCATAAGAAATCCCAAAAATGGACTGCATCACCAGACTTAGAGTTACCACTTAATCTTTTAGGAAAAATAAGGAAACCCATGACTCGTACCCAAAGGTCATGATCCGTCATAACCAAAGTGTCTCAGATAGGGAACTTCGGTATGAGAGGGGCAGAAGGTTATAAATTAAGCACCCCAGCTTACCCGATCAAAGATCGACCTCTACTATTTCGTGATATGGAAATTATTAACACGATATGATCATATAACCCAATTATCATTGCTATCTTTACTATGTGGAGCAAACAAATATAGACTAAATCACCTACTTTGGAATGTTCTAATCTTTAGCTATGCTCTTAGAAAAGAGGGTGACAGGAATCTCATGAAAAATTGAGACTTCCACCTTGCAAAGAGATCCGAGCCATTCCAACTTAGGCAATAAGACCTCCATACAATGAACAATAAGAGAGATATAGCAAATAAGCACATAGCCTTATGGCAGCATGCTATACATAATAATAAGCAATCATAGGCATGATGCAAAGATGAAAGAGGCTCACCTAGTACCCCTTTGCACCATACCAAGAGCGTAAAAGGTTAGAAAACAATGCATGATCCTAGATGCCAAACTAAATGAAATGCAAAGAAAGAGGGTAGAAATGCACCTCAAGTACTTCAGCCAAGCGAAAATGAAAAATATGCCAAAATAAGAAATGCATGATTCTGGATGCAATATCTAATGCAAAATCCACACACAATGAATCCTATAAGGCTTTGGACATTATCAAGATGGCATAGATATCAACAAAGAATATATAACATAATTTAATTATAAAAAATGATGGTCCAAGCCCAAATGAATGTTCCTACACTAATTATGGGATCATGATAACAGTAGAATTAGATTTAAGTGATCAAAAAAAGTAAAAGAGTAGAGAGTAAGGGTAAGGAGAAGAGAGACTCGTCCCAACACACATAACAATATAATAAATGGAAGGTAAGAAAATGACAAGGCGGGAATAAAACACTCCAATGAAGCTATGGAGGTTATCTCCCTCTTATGCATGAAAATAAGCATAGACTACCCAAATCCATGAGAAATAGTGATGAGATGGGAGATTTAGCCTATCCTTGTAGAGGAAGCCATATTCGGGCTTCTATGTCATCAAAGCTAGCAAGAAAGGTAGAAAAGGGATAACTCTAATGAAATGAGGGAGATTCTCATCCTCCTACTCATGAAAATAAGATCAAACCGCTCAAATCCATGTAAAATAGGTTTGGAAAAAGAGAAACTTCCTCTTCTCATAAAGGAAACCGTGCCTAGGCTTCTATCCCATAAAATCAAAGAAATCAATTTGAGGCTTGACCAAAGCCGTTATATAGGCCGTTACTAACTACACAAAAGGGAGGGGGGGAGAGAGAGAGAGAGAGAGAGAGAGAGAGAGATAAAACTAAACTAGCAGCAATTCCAATCAATCAATCCTAATAAATTTTCAAAGAAAAGAGGTAGAGATGGACTTAAAATTAAAGTGAAATGAGACATTACCTCTAGAATATCAGAGAGGGCCCAAGCCTATCACAAGGTCTGACCCAAGCTCCCTCTAATCAATAAAAATCTCATAGATCCTAATCTTCCAAGCAAAGGTAGGTAGAAAGTAGTCTAAAATTCTCACCAAAACTCTCTCTTTTGTATATTTGATTAAAAATGTTGGAGGGAATATTGAGGAGTATATAAAGAGTCCGAAATTTTGAACCCCTTTCCCCTTAAGAGGGGTGGTGATTTTATAGGCATTTGGGGCTTGGAATATGCCTCTAGATCCTATGGATCAGGATGCCATCTTCCAAGATCCCTTGGACATCTTACAAGAAAATTGCTTGGTCGACGCCAAACAGGGTGTGCCAGATAATACTTGTCCGATCGATAGATAGTAGTTTAGTGATTTCCTCAGAAATTTGTCTGGCAGGACTGGAGAAGACCCAAAGATGCGTCCATGAATCAAAATTGTTAAGCTCGTTGCCTATAAAATGTTCAGTAGATTGGAAAAAGATCCGAGCACACGTCCACGAGTCAAAATGGTTTGGTATTTTGCAAAGAAGATGTCTAACCGAGCTGAAATTATCTAGTTGGTTTTCTTGGAAGGTTTCCCCCATTTTCTCATTCATTTTGGCTTTCTAAACTAACTTCTTTTGAAAAGTGGATAAAACATTTTGGAAAGCATACTGCCTAGAATCGCCAAGATGAATGAAAATGTGCCAACTACCCTAAAAGCATTTTGGAAATAGGGTTTTGGGTCTAGAAAATATTTTAGCTAAAACAAGTGAGGGATAGGTTTGCTTCTTTTCGTCCCTTACTTGTTACTTGGAGTGACCTGTTGTATCCTCATCGGGATCTTTGGATAGAGCGCCCAAGTCTTAAGGTCGGTAAAAAATGGGGTGTCTACACCAACTCTTTTGCCTACATCATTGTGAGTAAAATTTATAAGAATCCCTAGCAATGCTCATATATAAATGTCCATTTTATTCGAATACCATAATTTTTTTTTCTTTATAAAATGCTTTCTACTTTTTCTTTTTTTTTGTTGAGAAAATTATTGAAAAGTTCAATCTGAAGAGGGTATAAGGCATTAAGTCCAGTGGATTTTTTTTTATTGGTGAAAGGTCCACCCTCTGTGAAATAGTTTGGTGAGAATTCTTGTTATTAGTTTTGGAAGACATTTTATTTTTACTTGTTAATTTATTTGTTGACTTTTTTGACTATTTTTTCAAATGTATATCTATCTGTTCAAATTATTTTCCATTTGCTCAAATTTTTTTGACTAGCTGTTGAATTTGTTTCTCCATCTATTAAATTTTTTTCCTATTTGTTCAAAATCGGTGGGTTTCTCTCTCTACCTATTTAAAATCAATGGATTTCTCTCTCAATCTGCTTTAAAATTTGTGGGTTTCTTTCTCTATCCGTTGGAATTATCCACTACAACAACAACATACCAACAAATCTCTCTCTAGATGTCTCTCTCTTATATATACCAACATACATACATTCTTACATGTATTCATACATCAATCTTTGCTGCCCTCGTTTCCTTTAATCTCCACATCAATCTCATTCTCAAATGGATCTTTGTTTATCTATTCAAAATTGAAGCAACTTAATCGGAATGGTGAGTAGAACATGACAGATTAATCTGTCAAAGCATAAGCATAAGAGCAAAATTTATATACAAAAAAATGAAACCCTAGATGGATTAAACCAAGAGAAGATGGAGAGAGAGAGAGAGAGAGAGAGAGAGTGCCTAAATAGGGAGAAGACAAGAGCAAAGGGTCTTGATCTTAGCCACTGTGATGATAAACTAAAAAAATAAAAAATAAAAAATTGAAGTTTTTTTTTTTTGATCAGCAAAATAAATCTTTATTGATGGAACCAAACAAAGTTTGAGATAGTACATCAATAAAGAGGAGCTCTGAGCTAAATAAAGCTCGAAGCTCCAGTTGGTGAGAAACCAACAAGAAGAGGAAAGAAACCAGAACAAAAAACTACGAAAAGTAGCCACAGCAGAGCAACAAAATGAAGACTAGCTGCTAAGCAAAGTAGAACAGTGCAGAACAACCATTTCATAGTAGTAGGCAGATCTACCAACACCAAATCTGTTAACAACACAAAACAAATAGCAGACATACCACAGCTGAGACTACCCCAAACTCAGAAAAGCAACCCAGCCTGCTCCCACTTTAATTCTCGATCCTAATGCTGCGAAGACTTCAAGCATGCAATCTGATCTGGTGCAAATTGGATACCAGATCATGAACTGAATAATCAACCTTGAAAAACCATTTTACCCACAGTGCTATTTGAACTTTCATTCTCTCACATAATCCTCCAAAATCTGGAGCAACACCCTTAAACAAACATTCGTTTCTTAACTTCCAAACCGACCACAACGCGAGAGAAGGGATAGCCTGCCAAGCTCTAGAAATCCAAGACTTCCTGTTACCCTCAGACCACCACTTTAACAAACCCTCTACTGAGCCCGGAATTACCCAAGACTAATTCCACCAACTGGCCAAGGCTGCCCAGCATTTCCAAACCAGAGGACAGAACAAAAGCACATGCTCCAAAGACTCCTCCTCGCTTTGACAGAACACGCATTGGGTCACTGCATTGGCAGGTAAGACCCCAATCCTATAGAGGAAGGAAGAAGTCTTTATTCTGCCTCTCCAAGCCAACCAGCAGAAGAACTGCATCTTTGGAGGTGCCATACATGCCTACACCCCAGCTGGCACCCTCAAACCAGGTTCTTTAACTGCAGCCCACCAACACCATACTGAAGATACCGAAAACTTCCCAGAATTAGCTGCAAGCCAGGAGCAAGAGTCTTGAATTTCCTCCCTAAGTACAGGAGATGATTCCAGAAATCCGGACAGCCTCTTCACCTCCTCTTCTTCCCAAGCCAGCAGACTTCTTCTAAATTGGAATTGCCACACCCCAAGACTCTTCTTTGCACTTATTTGAAATAAGGATTCTTCATTCTCAGTGGATAGACTATACAATCCGGGGTAATCCTTCTTCAAACTTCTACCATTGAGCCAAGCATCTGACCAAAACTGAATCCTCCTCCCATTACCCACTGATAACTTTAGATTCTGTTCATAGAATTCACCCGAAGGCTGGTTTATTGAATTGAGCTGCACTATATCCTTCCACACCGTGGACACCTCGTCTGTGCTTTCCAGAGATGGCACCCAACCCCCTCCAAATCTACCATATCTTGAGCATACCGCTAATTTCCACAAGGCTTTATCCTCTACACCATATCTCCACCACCATTTTACCAACATACACTCATTCACCTTACCCAAATCTCTCACGCCCAAACCCCCTTGATTTTTGCTTTTTGTAACCTCACCCCAATTGACCAAATGAACACTCCTCTTTGCATCAGATCCACCCCACAGAAAATTGGACTGAATTTGACCAAAGCCTTAACAATGCCCTTGGGCATTTTGAAAATGGAGAGAAAGTAGATAGGTAAATTAGAGAGAACAAATGGGTATAGGTAAATTAGATAGGTAAAAAAAATTAAAGTTGGATATATATATATATGTGTGTGTGTCTATAAATCCAAAGATTGGCTAGGGTTTTAGAGGACAAAGGTCGCAGATTTGATAACCTAGATAGATATTTATATACATTACATATCTCTCTCTATATATATACACAAAAAAAAAATGTAGGAAAATGAACTTGGAGACTTCTTTTGGGATGCTTGGAAAGGCAAGAACATAATGGTGGATGAAGAGCTGGACTTCGCTGATGATATAGGTGTAGTGGCAAATGAGGAGATCATAGTTCTAATCGATGTTGCAGTCGAGAGAGTTCTTGACTGGTACATCCCCAGGACGCTTGGGATGTCGACGACGATGTCTTCGTTGACAGTGGATTGAGGGAAATCCATAACAGAGGTGAGACAACTGAAGACAGTAGTTCACAATGAGTTAAAACGATAACGAGGTGATCTGCACCATGGATGTATGGATCTCGATCTCTCATTAATCATGAGGTAGACATGCCGCCGACAATGGGATCTGGATCTAGATTTGCCTCACGAAGAAGCGGTGGATGCGGTGAAGCGCAGCGGAGGCGGAGGAGGGTGACAAATGAAAGACGCAAATGAGAGAGAGAGAGAGAGAGAGAGAGAGAGACAGACAGACAGACAGACAGACAGACAGAGTATGTGTGTATGATGTTCATTTTTGAGTACCATGTATAATATATATATATATATATATATATATGGGTATTTTGGTCATTTTGTCTAAGCTAGGGTTGCAATTCAAGCTTGTTCGGTAGGGTTGAGAAGCTATCCAAGCCTAGCCCAAGTTGCATTGAGACTTGGCCAGGCCAGCCCATGCACGAATTGTAACCCAAGGTTCTCTGCCAAAGCCTAGCTCAAGTAAAACTCGAATTGTCTAAGTTGCCTGAATTGCTTGAATTGGCCATAATTTATTTTTTTTTGCAGGTAATTATTAATTTATTAAAATTAGACTATATTTATAATTTTTTTAGAAAATCATTAATAATTTGAAAATAAATAATTTATATAATGTAAGAAATATGTCGCAATGGTAGTCTTTATAATTTATGAGTGAGAATAAAAAAAGGGTATGATTTTGTGTTATATTACTTACATATATAATATATATTCAATATGATTTAATGATCTAAATTATTTAAATATCATGTAATGACTAATAATTTATGTTTAATATATATATATATATATATAATTCGGACTTCGGGTTGCTCGGATTGTTTGATAGCTTTGCTAACTCTGCCCAAATTTAATTCGAGCTTCTGAAATTTTGCCCGAGCCCATGCTGAATTCAAAAATATCTTACCCAAGCCCAAAAAATAATTCAGATTGGGCTTAGGTTGCTCGGGTTGAGCCAATCCAAGTTACACCCCTAACCTAAGTTTGTTCTTTTGGACAAAGTATTTCAACACTTGGACTTTTGACCAAACAAAATTGAGATTTGAATTTTTGGACCGAATGCCCTTTTTTCTTTCTTTCTTTTTTTTGGGATGGGAAGAGGTAAGTAATGTTCTTTACTTTCAATAACTATTATATTCAATAATTGTTAAATAGTTTTTATCATTCATCAAAGAGAAAATTTATGAGAAATCCAATTTGGAGGGTGTCTAATGCATTAGGTCTAGTGAATATTTTTTTTTTAGTAAAAGATTTATCATTTGTGAAATAGTTTGGTGAAAAGTCCTTTTTATTATTTTGAGAGACATTTTGTTTCCAATTTTACCACTTAATTTATCTGCTGATTTTTTTTATCCGTTGACTTTCGTTGACTATCTCTTCAAATTTTTTCCTTATCTATTTAATTTTTTTCCTATTTGTAATTTTTTTTACCCTATCTGTTTAATTTTTAATCTTTTCAATTCAAATTTTCCCTATCTATTTAAATATTTGTTCAAATAAAATTCTATCAGTCTAATTTTTTGCTTATTTGTTCAATTTTCTTCCTATTTGTTCAATTTTTCCTTTATTTGGTCAATTTTTCATCTTTTCAATTCAAATTTTATTCCTATATGTCAAATCAACTCTATCTGGTGTTAAATCTTTTGTATCTGTTGAACTTTTGTATCTATCTGTTGCAATTGCTGAAAAGATAAGAGAGTTATCTATTGCAATGCCTATCTGTCAAAAAATTATTATTATTTCTATCTATTCAAATACCTCTCTCTATCTCTTTTTTCCATTTGTTCAACACAAGAACCAAAAAAATAGTGCAATCTATTTCATTTTCGTCAACATCATCAACAATAAGAACAACATCACCAATATCAACATCAACAACAAAATTAACTACAACTGCAACTATAACTACAACTATTTGTTGAAATCAAAGAGAGAGAAATGATGCTATAGTTTGAAAAAAAAAATACAGAGAGAGAGAGAGAGAAAGAGAGAGACATGACGATAAAGAAGATCTAAAGAAGAAGAAGATCTGGACTTGAAGAGTGATCTATTCAGATATGAGAAATACACCAGCAACAATAACTACAAGCACATATATAAATCTACACTATCCACACACACACACACACACACACACACACACACACACACACAAACATATTCAAATGATAAACAAATTAAAGGGCTACAAATATGTCTTTGATCACAAATGTTAAGTCATAGAGGGGTTGTCGAGCAGCGAGAGGCGACGGATGAAGGAATGAGAGAAACTCGAAGCGTTCAATGAACGCACAAAATTCTCCTCTCTCTAACTTCTCTTAACTTTCTCGCTCTTAGTCTTCGTCATTGAGACTTGGGGAGTATTAGAACTTTGGCGACGCCGACATCAATCCACACCTTTGGGTTTGAGATGTGAATCTTGTTGAGACTGAATTGCTTCAAAATGATTGAGCTAATCAAAGACAAATCTGAAGTAAGGGGCTCTAAAACCTTAACCTTAGCTCAGATATGAGGTAAGGAGGTCGGAAGTTGTGAAGAAAGTGATAAGAAAGGAGAGGAGAGATGAGGGAAAGACAACGACAATCGGTGGCGTTGTGAGTGACACTGAGATCAATGACGATGGAGATGATGAAGATACCTACGATGACGACAATGATGAAGACGATAGCGACAGTTAAGATTGGTAGAGGAGAGAGAGAGAGAGAGAGATATGAGAGGGGTGTAATGAGAGAGAAATAAAAGCGTGAGAGAGGCGAGGTGGCAAAAGGGTGTTTTGGTCATTTTGCGATAGCTTGTCCTTATGGAGATGATAAATTAGCGCTTGAACCTTTGAGTAAGGAAATCCAAAATTTGATTTTTCACTACCTTTACCTTTCATCAAATTGCCTAAACATTTTTTGAACTAAACAATTCAAAAATTGTTGAACGAAATTGCTAAAAACAGTAAAAAGTATAATTATAAATACATTGTATTTACACTCAATGTTAATACATATATAAAGAGAAATTTTAATATACACCTCTTTAAAAATTGTGTATCATATGTACTCTTAATTATATCATTTTCTTTTTAAGTTATGATTAATTTTTTTCTTTAATTATGACATTATTTTAGTTATATCTCATATTATATTTAGTTATGATACTTTTTTTAATTACAACTCAAAAAATTTAAACTTTTCCTCTAAATAAAGTGAGTAATATCACTCTCATGAATTGGATGAAGGGGGGCAAAATGAGGAAGAAGTTGAGCGAACAATAACGGCTGAAGATTCGGACCTTTAATGGATGTGTGACTTTTTATAGTGCAAAGACATAGGATGGGCACACACAAAGTTTGGAAGCGTTTTAGTTTCAGTGTATATGCATATATCACAAGTTACATTGTCAATCTCACAACTAGTGATCTTCAAAATCGTCCCACAAATCCTGACCGTCAGATTTGAACAGCGAAACGCACTCTCAAGCCTTACACGTGCTGCCCATCTTCTGATTTGTTCCTCCCTTCTCTAATCTTTGTTTCCATGCATGGAATTTTCCTTCCAACTAGTACAACACACACAACGCAAACAAGAAGATATATATATATATAGTGAGAGAGAGAGAGAGAGAGAGAAATGGTCATGGTTTCTGTTTTACTAATTGTTTTTATCTTCCTTCCTAGGCTTGTTCATCGCCATCATTAGCGACCCATCTCTTCAAAAGTTTGATTTTTTTTGCCGAGTTCTTTCAAATTTTGAACATCCAGGAGAGGGGGCTAGAGAGAGAGAGAGCGCAGAAATGGAATTCAAGGGTCTCTTTTTCGATGTGGGTCTGATCTTGTACTTCGCAAAGCTGCCACATCTGACCACTTCGAATCTCTTCTGATCATTCCAAACAAACCAATCAATTTCGTGATCTGTGTCCAACCCACTTCCCAGATTTGAGCTCGCCAAGCTCGGTTCTTTCATTTTCTGATCTGGGTTTCTTTTTCTGGGTGTCTCTGTTCTGTTTCTTCACCATTTGTGTCCTCTTCTTCCTGGTATAAGATCAAGAAATGTAGAGCATTGTTGGAGGGTTTGAACTAGCACATGATTAACTGATCTTGTTTTCTGTATTGGGTTTTCTCTGGTTTTTACTGATCTAATCAAATAATCAATCAAATGGAAGATGATCAGGAATTGAGAAGGTTTGTGTGCAAATTGTGCAACAAAAGGTACCCATGTGGGAAGTCTTTGGGGGGTCATATGAGGTCTCATCATGTAATTGCAAATTCAGATGAAAAACTTGAGCCCAATGTGAGAAAGATTTGTAAGGAGGATTCAAGGGTTGAACTTGGAGGGCATTTTGCTTTTGCTTCTGCTTCTGCTTCTGCTGCTGGGTATGGCCTCAGAGAGAACCCTAAGAGAACATGGAGGGCTTCAGATTCAAACTTGCCTTTACATCAAGAGCGAGTCTGCAAACAATGTGGTAAAGGGTTTCAATCTTTGAAAGCTCTGTGTGGTCACATGGCATGTCACTCTGAGAAAGAGAGGGTTTTGAAGGATGATCATTCATGGACTAGTGAGAATCAGAAGCTGTTGATGGATAGCCACTCTGATACCGATGCTGAGGCACCAAGGCGTGGGGCAAAGAGATCATCGAGTGTGAGGTACAAGAGAATTGCTATCAAATCTTCTTATTTGCTAAATGGGTCTTCATCTGTTTTGGAGATTGATCATGAACAGGAAGAGGTAGCTATGTGCTTGATGATGCTGTCTAGGGATTCTGGGAACTGGGTTGGTGTGAATTTAGTTGCAGAGTCTTCAGATAACAATTCTGTGGTTTTAGAGACTAAATCATCATCCATTGACATGAGAATTGGCAGAAAGAAAGGGTTGAATTCGTTCCATAACCGCGATGAGACTGCGAAAATCAAGAAACTAGGAAAAGGGAAGTTAAAATCTGGTGTTTTTGATGCCGAGGAGGCTACTCAATTTGAGAATTCTGATTCAGAGTACTTCATAAATGGACCTAAGAAGGTCGATTCAGATGTTTCTGTTGATGGGTTTCTGACCAATGATAATTTCAAGAAACATAAAATTGAAGGTGGATCTAATTCTAGATTTAAGGTATCTGATACTGAACTGGGGAAAGGCTTAAACAAAGTGAAATGCAAGAGAACTGAATCGACAAACAACCTTTTTTCCAAGGAAAAAGGACATGATGAAAGTGGAATTGCTTCAAATTCGATCAAGTTTGATTCTAGGAAGAGGACTGTGATCGGTTCTTATAGTAAGAAGAAGCAATCTGTTCGAGATTTGGCGTGCAATGGAGAGAGAAGATTGAAGTCAAAGAAAAGCAAAGGACATGAGTGCCCAATTTGCCACAGGATGTTCAAGTCAGGCCAAGCTTTAGGAGGTCACAAGAGGTCTCATTTTCTTGGAGAGTCCAGAGAGAAAAGCAACCAGACCATCCCAGTAATCGAGCAAGAGATTTCTGAGGTTCCTGATCTGCTTGATCTTAATCTTCCTGCTCTTCCAGAGGAAGAAGAAAATGAGTTCATGTCATGGTAGTGTTTCCAGGAAGATGCTAGAGTGTACAGAGAAGTTGGTTTGTTCTAGGTTCTAGCTGACCACTAGCTATTTCTTCGCCTTTGGTCACTATTCAAGGATATTACAGAGATGACACAGTTGCATTACTGGTTATACTCTCTGTAAGGAACTAGTTTTGGGATTTTGAATGCTTCTCTTTTCATCTTATTTTTTGTATGTTTTGAAAATTCCTCCGTTTTCACAAGTTCATTGCTTTCTTTCGTTTTGAATCGTTGATATGATGACTGAATTTTTTGTTTCTTCTTGAACTTTGCTCTTTCTTCCTGTTTTTCATCTTTCAAAGATATGCAATTTTAGTCATCTTAGTCAGTCAACGAAAGGTTGGAAGCAATTGCAAATAACAATGGCCTTTATGATGAACTTTAATCCTTTACTTTAGTTTCAAAAGTAATGTCAAAATTCGCCCAACTTCAAATGCATTCACTGTTATTGTGTCTTTTCTGAAAGGATGAAAGTGCCAGTGGCTTTAGTGGGAGAATGAAGAAGAGTCTTTTGGATATTGGAAGATTGCTTTGTTGAAACTACATGCCCAAGCACTAATTTTTTATTTTATTTTATTTTATTTTTCACATCCATATATATATTAGACATCATAACACAAACGATATGTGTGCATATTTTTCATACATTGAGAAGAACATTTGATGCAGAGAGTGGATACTGTTGTAGACTCCCAAAAACTTAATGATCAAACAATTTTGAATCGTAACGAGTGTGGGGTTCACACAAAAAATATGTATGTTCGACAATCTTGGATAAGGCAACTGTTTTAATATGTAATGATATACAAATAAAAAAGTTATTCCGAACATAAATACAGAATGACAAGAGTTGTTCTTCTTCCTTGAAGTTGCTTGCAAATACATCCTTTGAGAAAAGTCTACATAAGATGCTCTTTTTCTAATTGGTTTTTTACGGCCCCAGTACTAGAATTGTCTTTGGTACAAAATTTAGTGGGTGGGCATGTTGCCTGCCAACATGAAACAGGAATTGCAAAGGAGGCTCAACTGCTTCTGCTTGGTTTGGGAGCTTTCTTTTTGGTGAGTTGGCTTCTTTGTGGATGCACTACAGCTAGGTTTTTTTTTTTTTTTTTTTTTTTTTAGGTCCATATAGGCTAGATGATCATAAACATTAAAAAAAATAAAGTAAATTAGAAAAATTCCACTAAAGATAAAAAATAAGCTGTTTTTTTAGGCTTTGCCGATAAATTTTGACTTATTTCCATCATTCGTTGAGTTTAAAAAAAAATATTAATATAGTCCAGAAGTTGTGCCTAATGAAGTCTTAGTTTTGTTACAATATGAAGTCCTTGTTTTTTATGTTTGGCTCCTTTGGCACTAAACAGTAATTAGTGAGGAGGTTAGGTGATTTCCAAATTTAAAGATAGTATAGGATTAATTAAGAGAATTATGAGGATCCTAGTCAGTGAATTCAGAGCTTTCATAGATTAAGAAGGAATATGACTCAAGGTAGTTGTATAGTCACCAAACTTGACAATCCAGCTTATTGCTCTATGTATTTATGCCTTTCAATTCTTTTAGACTTAGCGAGCAAGTTCATACATTATTGCTTTGTAATGTACATCATGTGTGTCAATAGAGAGAGAGAGAGAGAGAGAGAGAGAGAGCTCTTTTCCGTCATGCGGGCTCATCATTTTGCTTTAGACTGTTTATTTGGGTAGAAAATGTTTTTTGACGTTTGATACGTTTGGAAAATAAAAAATAAAAGCTAATGAAAAACATTTATTGGGTTGAAAACATATTCTACTTTTGAAAGGTGGAAAACATTTTTAGTAGAGGTGCAAACTTGTATTAATGTGAAATTGATGGAATGGGAAAAAAAAATCATAAACAGGGCTCTACTTTAGTTTGACGAAGGTTAATAAAGTATTGAACCTGTTGTAGCAGAGCATCTATTAAAGCCCATAACTATTTCTATAAAATGCTTCTAGGACAAAAATAGGTTAAATCACTTACGGTTGCTCATTTTATTATTATTATTATTTAAGATTCTGTTATTGAACCAAATATAGGAAAGGTGTTAATTTGAAGAGGCTTAATACACAATTTGGAGATGTGTTGTGTTGTGTTGTGTTGAGTTGGAGCCGAAAGCATCATCTGCCACCAAGGATGAAATGACAATCTCCCACGCATTAATGTTCGCTTCTTGCACTTTTAACTGTAAGTTTTACATTGCTAATGTTGAAAGGCACAATAATAAGTTTTGCCTAATACTGCTACTTGTCTCTTAGTGTTTGCTTCTTGCACTTCTTAGTGTTTGCTTTTTGCACTTTTAATTGTAAGTTTTACATTGCTAGTGTTGAAAGGCACAATAATAAGTTTTGCCTAACACTACTACTTGTCTCTTTTTACTCTGTTGAATGTGGACGTAGATGTGGATGTGGATGCAGATGTTTCACTTGGTCAAGCGATTGGGTTGGACTTCATGGAAACCAAAGGTACATGAACATTGGCATCAGCCGGTGGTTGCTACTTCTTTACTATAAGAATGGTACACGTTGTTGAAACATGTGTCAAAGTTTCACATTAGATAAAGAATAAAAGAGGAATGAGTTTTAATATATATCTAAATAAGCACTCCACTTACAAATTTAAACTTTTAACTAAGTATGAGTTCTAAATGATTTGTGCCGGGCGTTAGTGTTCTGAATTGGACCAATATCGTTGCTCTTTACAGAATTTCACTCTCTGTATTCTAAATTTTATTTTCAAAATAAGATTTTTCAATTTAAAATTACGTTCGAATATAATAAGTAAACACATGTTTATGCACATTTCAATAACAAAGCATTAGGAATGACCATTTTTTTACACTTCCACTATTAACAACATACTTCTATTCTAAATTAAACATCAAAACAAGATTTTTAAGACGGGTTGTTCATGTTTTTACTTAGTTCGAACAATAAATTGAAAAAAGCACGGTTTTTAAGAATAATAATAATAACTTTTTTATGGTAACAAAACCCACCACCACTTCCCCTTCTTCACAAGTTTTGCATTAATATTCTTCCCATGATAAAACATTAGCCCTCTTGTTCATCTGAAATTCAAGCAAGTCTAATTTTACTTCTCTAATAGAAAGTACTTTTTAATTGATGTGGTGTGGGTGTGCTATATCTTCTTTATAAAGGTTGTATTAGCACATATTCCTTTTGAATTGGGGAATTTTGAGGGAACTATTTTGAATGTAGGAGGAATAATATTGTTCTAAAATCATGGAAAATAAGAAACCCTCTAATGATATTGTGATGATCTCATAGTAAGTGTATCATAGCAGAACATTTTGGGTTAAGTAAAAGTGAATTTACATTTCTTCTCACTAATGATGTGTTTTAAAGTTGTGAGGGCATAAACCCCAACAATATGACAATAATATCCATGATTGGAGGCATTACAAAAATATTTGATCTCATTTATGCTTATTTTTCTCACAGAAATGCAGTTTGCGCTGTGTTTGCAATATGGATATTTTTGTATTATACTTACCCATGGGTAAAAAAAGAAAGAAGAAAGTGTCATCTGATCCAAATTGACTAAAATCTATCAGGGCAATTTGAAAGGGTCAGTTGGTTGGATTGAGCGGGTTATATGACAAAAATCAAGGAGCCGGTTTGCTTGTGGTTTAAAATTTATCAATCCGTCTACAAACCTATTCAACTCGCTAGTATGTATTCAAAAATTACCTTACTATTACACAATGTCTCCCTAACCTCAAAATCATTAATCAAATAACACAAACCCCTCATTTTCATTGTATATTTATTTTCTAATTTTATTATTTTGTATATTGATTTGTGAAAATATTTTGCATAAAATCATGCATTTGATTAATTTGTAGATTTTGTATTGCAATTTGAAATAAATTATAAATCTTTTGACTGAAATTGTAATATATATATATAATTGGATGGATATTGATGTTCTTTTCTACTCATATTTCAGAGCCATATTTGTTTGTTTGATTCTGCAACAATATTTAATCAAACCGACAATTTTAAAGATAAGTAAATTGGCTACAAGTTAACAAATTTTAAGAGGATTGAATGGATTGATACTTTCACCAAAGCCGATCCAAATCATGAACAAGCCTGTCTCAATGGCTGGGCTCATTTTGGGCTCCAAAGTTTGGACATACTAGGCCTTCCCAATTGGACAATGTTGATAGTCAAGTCCAGAATAAAGCCTTATTTTCTTTTTGATTTTAGATAAAGTTGTCTTAAGCTCCTTTTATTTTGTTTCTTGGTCATTATAGGAGGATGTCAATGAGAGTGTCTCAGTCACTGAACCAACTCTTTTATCTCTTTTTTCAAAATATATATAAGAGGGTAGATGTTAATGAGAAGAGTAACCATAAATAATTTTTTTGTAATTTTATAATATATATAATGATGTAATTTCTTGTAATCCTTTTATTTTCAATCAAAATACTTAAAAAAATGGCATTGACAAATAATTCTAGATTTAATTTTGTGCATAAATTTTTTATAATCATATATAACCTTTGTTTTCATACAAAATGATATAACTTTTTATGATTCCTTAATTTCTAGTCATACCATCTTTAAAAATGCCATTAACACATCATTATTGATATATTTACTATATAATTTTTTCGTTTAAAACAATTTTACGTACTGAGAAGGATAAAGCTCTTTTCTTTGTTGAAGGATCGGGGGAGGAAATAGGATTCTCTATTGATTGTGTTTGGGCTTAAACTATCTACTTTAGCTACTATTGATAGTTTTTTGGGCTTAAACTATCTACTTAAACCACCATTTTGCAAGATTATTGCGAGGATGATTATTGTGGAGTCATAGTCCAAGAAAAGGTATTTCTGTCCGGAGGCTGAATGGTACTATTTCTCTATTTTTGGACAGATCCAAAGCTAATTTGGTGAAGTATAAAAAGTTTTAAAAAGGAATAAATTATATTGACAACCCCAGAGGAAAAATATGTTACCATTATAATAAATTACATATTATACACATTATAATAAATTAGATACACATTATATATATGTATATATATATATATTAGTATGTGTTAGAAATTGGGTCGAGTTTAGAAAAATCCGTACCTAATTAGGTCATCGCATGACCCAAGTCCCATAAGGGAAGAGACTCAGTGAAAGTAGACTTGAATTAACTTATATTTGAGATAAGTGTGAATGGCCCACTATCTCATCTGTTTGGGAGATAGAGTTGTGGGTGGTTATAACACTCTAGTATAATATATATATTATATGGTGAGAGTTAATTGAACCATATCTAATGAGTCTCCTGTATTTTCTCTCTTCTCTTTTTTCTCCTCTCTCAATAGAAACACAGAACTATGTCTTTGTATTATGAAGAGTGGGTAGTTCTCAAGTAGTTCTACTCCACTGTTGGGAATTATTCGAAAACATCAATGGAGGCACATGATTCAACCCACATGATCCATGGATTCGGTTTTAGCGTAAAAGTATGCCCAAATCCATTTATCTTCGCTGTGTATTATTTATTATTTTCCAACATTGGTATCAGAGATATTGTTGGGTATTTTCATATTATTTGTGTGAGAACCCGAATATAAAAATAAAAATAAATAATAATAATTCTTACAATATCAAATATTTTGGTAGTGAATCCTAAAATGTAAATTAAATATTTGAAGAGTCTTTTAATTAATTTTAAACCTAAAATAAATTTATGGTGGAAGTCTTTAATTTAGAGTTAAGATTTATTGTTAAAAATTTGTAATAGTAATAATAGGGAACAAATTTTTAAGTATATTTTGATCTAATAGTTATATTTAATTTAATCAGTGAAAGATAATAAAAAAAATAGAATTAAATATTATAAAAAAATGTGGGAGTGGAAGTTTGTGAGGAAATTTATTAGGGTTTTATGTTCACTATATCAGACCATAAGTCTCCATCACTGAGAGAGAGGCGACGAAGTTTGTGGCGAACAACAAGGAGAGAAAGAGGAATTTAGTATTGGGTTTTGTGTAATCACCACTGTGGGTAAAACAATTGTTTGTTCCCACTTTTATTTTATCTTTTGATCTTCCAGTAGTCGAGTTCGTAAAACCGCTTGGATTATTCATTTAGGTATTTATTAATTTATGGGCTGGTGTGAATGAATTTTGAACTGAAAGTTTTACTATAGATTAATTACATATTGAATTGCATACCGGAATTTTCTTATAATTTTTTGGAGTCAAAATCCATATTAACTAGTGCGTTCAAATTTTTCCAGAAAACTAGTGTAAAACAGTAACTTCAGAAGTGTCGTTCTCGTTGGGTATAAATCCAAAAATTATCAAATTAGCATCATTAGAACCGGTTACGAGTCTAGTTTCTTAAATTTTTGGCCTTGTATTGATTGCTCGTGTATACTAAGAGAACCATTAATTTTTCTAAAGTGCTGTAGAAAGTGACCTGTTTGGATATAATTAATTGTAAATATTTTTTTTGATAAGCAAATCAAGTAAAACCAATTGGATTTGAAACTTAGGATATATTAGTTGATATCTAGAGGGTTTTGGATTTTTTCGAACAGCATGGAGTGGGTTTTGTAATTTTCAAAGTTAGCGAATAGATTACGAAAATTTGTTTAAAACTCTATTTTATCTTAAAGTTACTTTTAATTAAGTTTCGTTCTGAACCCATGTCTTGGGTAATTTTAGACATTGAAAAACATGAACTTAGGTATTATTTAAGAGTAACAGTGAGTGGGGCTAAGCTGTGTTAGTGTGCTTTAGTGTGGGGTACTTAGTTTATTATTCTCTTTATTATTTTTAAATTAGTAGTGATGTGTAGTTTTCATACTTGGTTCAGGGCACTAGTTGGACTTTTATACTCTATTCGATGATTATATTATTTCGTTTTTAAGTGAGTAGTTACATGCTACATATTTTTACAAATGTTCCTCTACCCTAAACTGTTAGAAATTAAATTGTTATTTCAGGACTAAACTGTTTTGATAACTTATTATATTATCAATGGAATTAAATTATTTTTGAAACATGTGTAAACTTGGCATACTGTAAACTATTTGTTATGGTCTCATGTTTATAATGGTGAACTACCATGTTTTGCGAAACTGAATTGTATTGATTATCGGGACCATCTGTATATTTTAGTCCAGGGAAATTATTCCACTGTGTGTGGTGACTCTGGCCACTAGGGAACAGTTCCGGGTTGGGCCGTGATAACTCTCGTGCCTAACGATTGTAAGGAAAAGACCTAGGCTAGGCTAAGTGACCTTCAATCGGATCGTCTTAGAGAAAAGGTCCGGGTTGCCACCCCAAGGATGACTCTTAGTTCGGTATTGGATCCAACAGGCTCATTGCCTTGAGAACTGTGTGGCGTGTTACTTGTTATTCTTGGTACCCAGAAAATTATTGGTGTTCATGTTGTAATCTATTTTAAGTAGAAAATTCCATTTATCATGTTCTTGAGAGACATGAGTATTTTAACTATTAAATTGTGGAACCTTCTTTTTGAAACAAATTATCTTTATCAAAACTGTATGTGAATCTAGTTTCTGTGATATATATCTTATTTTGAAATCGAACCTTGTTTTCAAAACTGTATTTACTATTCATGTTGCTACTCATTGAGCTATCAGCTGACTTAGTTGTTTATCATTTACAAGTGTTAGAAGGACTTAGGGTGGACTCATGACGTAGTGGGACTCAATTGCATGGACCTCTAGGACATTCATTTATTTTGTTTCAGATTATTATGTTAAGTTTGTGCATATTTTTTTTCTATTTTTTTTATTATTGAGATTCATTTAAAATTGTGAGACCATGAAATATCCTCTCACATGGATGTTGTGGAGATCCAACGAAGAGAAGAGCTTCACCCCTGTAGATCTGCAATGATGAACATAGTCGGTGCCACCCAACCGGGGTTGCCGGCCGGGGACTCTCCGATGATGAAGTCAGTCCTTGTATAAAGGAAGAAATAGTATATGCATTTGAAGGGATGTGTGTTGTGTCGAGAGAGATGAGAACATACCTGTATATTATGAGGTCCCTTCCTTTTATAGGCGAATTGGGCGAATAGGCCCAATAGTTGGGGCTTTAGCAAGCCTTGTTTGGGTTAGGCCCAATAAGTCGGGTACCTATAATTTTCTGCTCCCACAATTGCCCCCAAAACTTTCATTACTGCGATAGAAGGAATGAGAGTTTTTCTTATAAGTTACGCTGTTCAAATAGCTGTTAGGTTTTTTGATAAAGAACACTTTGGATAAATGAATAAAATATATGAATGGATGACTGCATACATGCTTGAATGTATGCTTGAATGTATGTATAAATGTACTTATGTCTTGAATGTATGTATGAATGTATATATGTTGATCATAAGATGAGGGGGATTGAGCTAAAACCCAGAAAGGAATACAAACAAATCATAACGTTGGGCCACGGTATTGTTACCCCCGGACAAGGTTTGTAGGCCGCGGTAATATGACCCCCGGGCGAGGGTGTAGGCCGCGGTATTCTAACCCCCGGGCACGGGTGTAGGCCACAGTATTATAACCCCCAGGCATGGGTGCAGGCCACGGTATTATAACCCTCGGGCATGGGTGCAGTGTTTTGTCAAGTGCAAAGATTGCTTCCAAATATGGACTTTTATGCCGAACTAGAAATATTTCTATAGGCCGAAGACGGAAATGATTACCTGAACCAAATAAGATAGATTAAATAAGGTAGATATATCAGTCAAAAATTGGACCACGGTATTATTACCCCCGGGTGAGGGTGTAGACCTGTGGTATTATAACCCCGGGCAAGGGTGTAGGCTTTTGCTAACGGTGCTCTGTGCCGAGTGCGAAGATTACGCTGTACTCGGAGACTTTTGATGATTTCAAGTGGCAAGTGCCAAAGTGGCAAGGATTTTGAATAATGTATCCTGTACCGAATAAGGTGGACGTGTTAATCACCAATAATATTGCTCCGCTTATATGGAATTGCCAAGTAGATATTAGGCCAACTATGTAGTTGCCGAGTTGCTCGGTTTGCGTTTATTCCGAGGTAGACTTGCCCAATTGCTTTCGAATGATAGGTGTTAGTCGGAAGGAATGTAGATTCCCATTGCCCTATGTTGCAAGGAAGATTCGGCTTTGGTAAAATGACGTCGTGCAAAAATATGCAAACCGTCATCGCCAAGTGTGTAATGTATTGCCTCAAAACGAGCGCTTGCTTGAAGCTGTGTAGAAAGGGGGCAGAAGTTTGTAACTCAAGTAATCGTCCTTGTAGTGTTTGTACCAAGTTTGCCGAGTATACATGCATATCATAGGTGCCGAGATGATGATCGGCTGATGTGCCCCAATTGGAAAGTGGAAAATTGACCGATGTCCGAGTGGGAAAATGTTTTGCCAAATAATGTTGGTAGGTGAATAAAGTTGCCGAATACTGTGGCCAATGTTGCTGCATAAATTTTGACGATGCATAAAGTTGACAAATAATGTTGCTTTGCCGAATACTGTGGCCAACGTTGCCGAATACTGATCATGCATAATTGCTTTGTCGAATAATCTTGCCGGGTAAAGTTGATATACTGCTGAGTAACTAGTGTCAGAACATCAATGTCCGTTTACACTTGGACCGGCGATTGTGCCAATCGTTTGGTCGGCGGTGTGTCAGCAGTGGTTTGCTAAGAACTTGGTCGTCAGTGGGTGCCAATTTAGTGGAGTTGAGCTTCTTGTCCAATCGTATATTTGCCCCATTGCTTTTGAATAAGATTTGTTAGGCGAAAGGAATAAAATTGACTTGGGACAAAATTGCCGAGTAAGCCGATAATGATTTGAAACGGATTCCGTGCCCCTGTTCGGTGCTGTGGCAATATCAGAATGAAGTCGAGACAAAGTAAGGTGCTTGGTGATATCGGAATCAAATCTGCAATTTATTTGTATTTTTATTTATTTATTTAATATATATGTATATATTTATTTTGTGCTGAATTTGCAAATTCTGACTGTACGGATGGACTCGAAATGCGTCAGATAGCTGGAAAGGACTATTGGATCGCTGTGATCAGTCTTCTGATGGCGTAATTGTAGCCAAAATAGATTTAACGGCTTAGATCAACAGGGCGTAATGCGACCGCGAAGCACATGATTATTTCTTCATAACTTGCTGGATCATCTTCTCCAGCGAATGAATTTATTTTCTGGGCAAACTTTGAATGGCCCGTACGGCTTCGTTTGAGCTCCGATTTTGACGCGGTTTGTTGCGTTGGAATCGTCTCAATGAGTACTTCACGTTGGTATAGGCAAAACTTGAGTTTGACAGCTTCGAAAATTTCAGTTTGTCAGAAAATGTGAGCCGTATCGCAATTTTCGGCATACTTTGGTTACTTCTTGACTTCTCGGGTTGGTGGGTCTGGACCCTTTGAGTCGATACGAATCCTCTGATATGTTCAGATGTGAATTTCGACAAGCCAAGATGATAGTTCTAAGCCGAGATATTAGTGCCGAATAAGACATAAAGTTGTCGATTATTTGATGCGGAATATTGCGCTGGTCAAAGAATGTGCCGAACAAGAAATGTTGGCAGTGTAATTTTTGCCAAATAAGTGATAAGCCGAGTTGATCATATGCATGTAGCCTGGATGAAAATATAATTTGCCGAATAAGTCAATAGGTTTGCCGAAACTCCTCGTTGATAATATGCCGAGTAAGCCAATCAAATTGCCGAATTGTTTGTTGGGCCTATGGAGGTAAGTTGGTTCGTTGGTGGTTGCCGAATATGCATAATTGTGTTAATATGCAGTTGATAATAGGCCGAATGATGTACCGAATCGCAGAGGATAAGCAATATAAGGTGATGTTTGCCGAGTACCATAAGTAAGTTAATAAGCAACATCGAAGCCGAATAGTGTTTCCGAAGCCGAGACGGTAATATGATATGCCGTGATAGTAGCGTCATGCAGTGGTGATATTTCCGAGAATTATATTGAGACTCAAGGCAGTAGCGACTCGGCACTATCGCGACACCACCGAATTATTTGGCCGAGCAATGATGTAAACCCTCGAATAAAATACTCATGTCCTCCATGTCAAGTAGTCAATGAAGAAGAAGATTTTCCAAATCCTAACTATTTAAATTAACTGGAATAGGTGTAAAAACATGAGCAAAATCAATGAATCCAAATTAAATACAAGAACATGTATCTGCATAATTACCATTTTGCAGGTCAACATGAGAACAGCCATTGATTTTTATTGACAGTGAGCAAGATACATTGAAATTATCAAGGAAAGAAATCTATCGAACCAACAGCTACCATTAGTGGAATTCTTCAGTGTTACACTCACACTGTGAACCAACTACCTTGGGTGTTTGATGTAATTAAGGAACATGAGGCCTTGCCCCAGAACAACAGCTATATATATGGTTGGAAAGATTTAAAGCACATGCAGAGGAATAATGACAAACCAGAATATCATCAATGTCATTCTAGTTACATGATTCAGATTACATTGTCCTAATTCCTTTAACAATAGAATAATTGCACAGCATGAAATATGTGAGTAATGAATAATGACGATGCCGATTTGTAAAGTTGGGTAGTACCGTTTAGTCGGTTGCCGAGAAGGGAGGGAGAGCTACCGAATAGCCTTGTCGGATTGCCTACTTCAGCGGTAGGTTGCCGAGTAATGAATGTTAGCCGAATAAGCAATATCGCGGTGGTGTTAAATACTTGCCGAAGTAGAAATAATATGCAGAGAATAGTTGATAAGATGCCGAATGATATGCCGAATTTGCGGAATTTGATAAGCAATGTTGTCGAATCACTTGGTCGACATCTCTTTGAATCTGGCTTTGCTGAGAATGTGGTCGGCAAGACTACGTTATGCATGTGACACCTTTGATCTTTGGTTTTGCCGAGATTTGGGTTGGCATCAACGGAAGCCATTAGAGAAAAAGTGGACCCAACTTGTGTACATGTGCATATATATGAAGAATCACCTTCAAGATATGTTTTGTGAAACAAAGAATAAATAAATAAATAGATAGACACATGTATTAATTTAGCCGAGCAGATGTGTTGACTTGCCGAAAAGATGTTCGTACCAATAAAGGTGTGAAACCCATTTTTAGAGAGAGAAAAACAGCTACTAACCTCATCTTGTTTTGACAACCTTTCTAAGCAATATCAATACTCAACGATGCTTTGATCAAATCTGTGAGCATAAATAGATACATACATAGATGTGTATATATATATATGTATACCTGAACTTTAGCAAAAAACATAATCAGAATGAAAGAAGCCAAAAACCCAGTTGTGGGCCGAATTACTTGGGATTGGTTTTGCTTTTGTAGAAAGTGCGCTGACCTCAAAGCAACCAGTATATGTTTACTTACAGCAGTATATTTTTTGTGTTCTTCGTTGATCTCATTCAGTCGTTCCCACAGACGGCGCCAATTGTGAGACCATGAAATATCCTCTCACATGGATGTTGTGGAGATCCAACGAAGAGAAGAGCTTCACCCCTGTAGATCTGCAATGATGAACATAGTCGGTGCCACCCAACCGGGGTTGCCGGCCGGGGACTCTCCGATGATGAAGTCAGTCCCTGTATAAAGGAAGAAATAGTATATGCATTTGAAGGGATGTGTGTTGTGTCGAGAGAGATGAGAACATACCTGTATATTATGAGGTCCCTTCCTTTTATAGACGGGGGTGGGCCGAATAGGCCCAATAGTTGGGGCTTTAGCAAGCCTTGTTTGGGTTAGGCCCAATAAGCTGGTACCTATAATTTTCTGGCTCCCACAAAAATTATTTTGATATGTGGGCTGTTAATATCTCATAAGTTTGGATGGTATTGATTACAGTTAGTTTTGTCGTTTATACTTGTGGTATGTCACTGGATTGAGTTTGGTTATTTTTTTACTGGAGTATTGTATAGTTGTTCAATGTGATTATGGATTCGTGTTTAGGCTTACATGTGCCTTGGGCCCTATGGGCCACGACCGGTCATACCCGGGTTTGGGGTGTGACAATTGTGGTATCAGAGCATTAGGTTAATCGAATTAAATATCTTGCATTTAATCATTTAGGCAAGGTCCGAGTCCCTAGAGTCCTTAGTTGTGTATGGTTAAGTTAATTTTGTTTAAGCTTGTGCTAAGCTTTTCTTGATTTCATTTTGAAGGTTAAGAGTTGGCACCTAGATATCTATACGAATTTTCTATTCCTTGTAAGCCTTTGGATGCATGTATTGCTATGTCTACTCCATTAGGAGAAACAGTAGTGTTAGGAGATGTTTGTAGATCTTGTGAGATAGAGATGGATGGTAGAATTTTTTTTCCAGTGTATTTGATTTCTTTAGAGATGAAGGATTTTGACGTGATTTTGGAGATGGATTGATTGACGAAGAATCATGCTTCTGTTGATTGTTTTAGAAAAAGGGTAGTTATTGCTATGCCGGGGAAACATGAGTTTTTCTTTTAGGGAGATAGGAAAGGGTCTTCTATTTGTTTTATTTCTTCGCTTCAGGCTAACCAAATGTTGAGAAAAGGGTGTCATGGTTATTTAGCTTTTATGGTAAGTACCGAACAACCAGAGTAGAGATTAGAGAAGTTGCCTATAGTGAGGGAATTTGTTGATGTTTTTCCAGATGATCTACTTGATCTTCCTCTAGACCGTGAGGTAGAATTTTCCATTGACTTGGACCCCAATACAGCACCTATCTCTAAAGCGCCCTATAGAATAGCACCGTTGGAGTTGAGGGAGTTACAAACTCAGTTACAGGAGTTGCTAGACAAATTTTTTAATAGGCCTAGCATCTTACCTTGGGGAGCACCTGTGTTGTTTGTGAAGAAGAATGATAGGTCTATGAGACTGTGTATTGGTTATAGGGAATTGAACAAAGTCACAGTGAAGAATAGGAATCCTTTGCCACGCATTGATGACCTATTTGACCAATTGCAGGGAGCTCAAATATTTTCTAAGATTGACTTGAGGTCAGGCTATCACCAGTTGAAGTTAAGGGATAAGGATGTTCCTAAAATCGCTTTTAGAATCCGTTATGGGCATTATGAGTTCTTAGTGATGCCTTTTGGTCTCTCAAATGCACTAGCCGCATTTATGGATTTGATGAACAGAGTATTTAAACCCCACCTAGATACACTTGTGGTAGCGTTTATTGATGACATCCTAATCTATTCAACGAGTAAGAAGGAGCATGAGCAGCATTTGAGGGTAGTACTTCAGATCCTTAGGGAGAAAAGACTATATGCAAAATTTAAGAAGTGTGAATTTTGGTTCAGCAATGTATCATTTTTGAGTCATGTGATGAATAAAGATAGGGTATCTGTGGATAGCATGAAGGTGGCAGCTATTGTTGATTGGCCATGACTTACTTCTGTGACAGAGGTGTGCAGCTTTCTAGGGCTTGCTGGATATTACAGACGATTTATGAAAGGATTCTTCCGTATTGCTTTGCCACTTACCAACCTCACTAGGAAAGGGGTAAAGTTTGAGTGGAATGATGATTGTGAACATAGTTTCCAAAAGTTTAAACAGAGATTGACATCAACTCCAATCCTTGCCTTACCGGCAGATGGAAGTGGTTTTGTGATTTATAGTGATGCTTCACAACAGGGTTTAGGATGTGTGCTTATGCAGCATGGGAAGGTGATTGCTTATACGTCATGACAATTGAAAGTACATGATAGAAATTATCCTACGCACGACTTGGAGTTAATAGTAGTGATTTTTGCTCTTAAGATCTGGTGACAATTGTATGGAGAGTCATGTGAGATTTACATTAATCATAAGAGTTTGAAGTACATTTTCACACAGAATGAACTAAATTTGAGGCAAAGAAGATGGCTTGAGTTCCTAAAAGATTACGATTTGAATATTTTGTATCATCTGGGGAAGGCAAATGTGGCAGATGCCTTGAGTAGGAAGCTCACAGTTAGAGATGTAGTTGTTTTGCCTATTGACAGTTGTTTGGTGGAAAACATGAGACGTTTGAGGCTTGAGGTTGTTACACTTGGTGATAGGGCTTATTGTAGTCAATTGACAGTTTAGCTGACCTTGAGAGAACAGATTCGTTTAGCTCTAGAGATTGAACCCCAATGTGAGCGTATCAAAGGAGAGATGGTAGAGAGTAAGCATGTAGACTTTATGGTTAGTGATGATGGGTTGCTTAGATTTCATAGCTGAATTTGTGTTCCTGCTGGTGGTGATTTGAGGAAGGAGATTATGACGGAGGCACATAGTTCAAGTTACAACATTCATCCTAGAAGCACTAAGATGTATCGGGATCTTCATAAACACTTTTGGTGGAATGGTATGAAGAAAGATATTGCAGAATTTGTGGTTCAGTGTTTGGCGTGTCAACAGGTTAAAGTAGAACATCAGAAACCTACGGCGAAACTACAACCCTTACCTATACCAGAGTGGAAGTGAGATCATATTACCATGGACTTTGTGTGCGGATTACCTCGTACTAGTAGTAATCACGATGCAGTTTGGATAGTTGTTGATAGATTGACCAAGTCAGCACATTTTATTGCAGTATGGATAAACTATTCTCTTGCTCAATTTGCACAGTTGTATGCGAAGGAGATTGTTAGATTGTATGGTGTACCTATGTCAATAGTGTCAAATCAGGACCCTCGTTTTGTGTCCAAGTTTTGGGGTGCGTTACAGTCAGCTATGGGTACTCAGTTAAATTTTTGTTCAGTTTATCACCCTCAAATAGATAGGCAATCGGAGAGGACTATTCAGACCCTTGAGGATATGTTGAGGGCTTGTGCTTTGGAGTGGAGAGGTGATTGGGATGATTATTTGCCGCTCATGGAGTTTGCGTATGATAATAGTTATCGTTCTAGTTTGGGGGTAGCTCCTTATCAGGCTTTGTATGGGAGGAAGTGTAGATCTCCTTTGTGTTGGTATGAGGTTGGTGAAAAGCAATTGTTAGGGCCTGACTTAGTGGAGGATGCTACACAAAAAATTATCACTATCAGAGAGAGATTATTGACTACTCAGAATGGACAAAAAGGTTATGCTGATTACGGTAAGAGAGATTTACAGTTTCATGTAGGGGATATAGTATTCTTGAAAGTATCACCATGGAAAGGAGTCATCAGGTTTGGAAATAAAGAAAAGTTGAGTCCTAGATACATTGGACCATTTGAGGTATTGGAGAAGGTTAGTGAGGTTGCGTATCGTGTTGCTTTACCCCCTAGGTTGGCAAGAGTGCATAATGTGTTTCATGTGTCTATGCTGAGGAAATATGTGCATAGTCCATCGCATGTGTTAGATTATGAGCCACTGTAGATTAGAGAGGATTTTTCGTATGAGGAAATGCTTATTCAGATCTTGGATTTGAAAAAGAAAATGTTACGTACAAAGGCCATTAAATTGGTTAAGGTACTATGGCATAAGCATCTAGTTGAAGAGGCGACTTGGGAATGCGAGGACGAGACATGCAAGAAGTACCCACACCTATTCTCATGATCTACTCAGGTTAGTTTCGAAGACGAAACTTTTGTTTAAAGGGGGAGAATGGGAGAACCCAAATATAAAAATAAAAATAAATAATAATATTTTTTACAATCTCAAATATTTTGGTGATGAATCCTAAAGTGTAAATTAAATATTTGAAGAGTCTTTTAATTAATTTTAAACCTAAAATAAATTTATTGTGGAAGTCTTTAATTTAGAATCAAGATTTATTGTTAAAAATAATAATAATAATAATAATAATAATAATAATAATAATAATAGGGAACAAATTTTTAAGTATATTTTGATCTAATAGTTATATTTAATTTAATTAGTGAAAGATAATAAAAAATAGAATTAAATATTATAAAGAAACGTGGGAGTAGATGTTTGTGAGGAAGTTTATTAGGGTTTTATGTTCACTATATTAGACCTTAAGTCTCCATAACTGAGAGAGAGGCGACGAAGTTTGTGGCGAACAGCAAGGAGAGAAAGAGGAATTTAGTATTGGGTTCTATGTAATCACCACTTTGGGTAAGACAATTGTTTGTTCTCACTTTTATTTTATCTTTTGATCTTCCAGTAGTCTAGTTCGTGAAACCGCTTGGATTATTCATTTAGGTATTTATTAATTTATGGGCTGGTGTGAATGAATTTTGAACTGAAAGTTTTACTATAGATTAACTACATATTGAATTGCATACTAGAATTTTCTTATAATTTTTGGGAGTCAAAATCCATATTAACTAGTGCGTTCAAATTTGTCCAAAAAACTAGTATAATATAGTAATTTCAGATGTGTCGTTCTGGTGTAAAACAGAAAACTGGTTGTCAAACAAAAAACTGGTGTAAATTGGAGTCATTAGAACCGATTACGAGTCTAGTTTCTTAAGTTTTTTGCCTTGCATTGATTGCTCGTGTATACTTAGAGAACCATTAATTTCTTTAAAGTGCTGCACAAACTAACCTGTTTGGATATAATTAATTGTAAATAATTACTTTGATAAGCAAATCAAGTAAAACCATTTGGGTTTGAAACTTAGGCTATATTAGTTGATATCTAGAGGGTTTTGGAATTTTTCGAACAACATGGAGTGGGTTTTGAAATTTTCAAAGTTAGCGAATAGATTACGAAAACTTGTTTAAAACTCTGTTTTATCTTAAAGTTACTTTTAATGAAGTTTCGTTCAGAACCCATGTCTTGGGTAATTTTAGACCTTGAAGAACATGAACTTAGGTATTATTTAAGAGTAACGATGAGTGGGGCTGAGCTGTGTTAGTGCACTTTAGTGTGAGGTACTTAGTTTATTATTCTCTTTATTATTTTTAAATTAGTAGTGATGCGTACTTTTCATACTTGGTTCAGGGCACTAGTCGAACTTTTATACTCTATTCGAGGATTATATTATTTCGTTTTCAGGTGAGTAGTTACATGCTACATATTTTTATAAATATTCCTCTACCCTGAACTGTTGGAAAATTAAATTGTTATTTCATGCCTAAACTGTTTTGATAACTTATTATATTATCAATGGAATGTGTAAACTTGGCATACTGTAAACTATTTGTTACGGTCTCATATTTATAATGGTGAACTACCATGTTTTTCGAAACTGAATTGTATTGATTATCGGGACCATCTGTATATTTTAGTCTAGGGAAATTATTCCACTATGTGTGGTGACTCTAGCCACTAGGGAACGGATCCGGGTTAGGCTGTGATGACTCTAGTGCTCTGATGTGTGTGCTATGAATAGCAGCATGCTAAGTAGTTTTGATTGAAGAGTTTAGAGTTGTGAGATACTAAACACTCAATAGATCTAGATATGATCCTGACTATTGAGTTGCGCGGATTGACGTTGTAATTTGACTTTTTAATAATGTTGCATCATTGGATGAAACAATATCCAAAAGTCATGTCATCCAAGATATGCCTGCTTAAATGAGTTAGTTATTAAGTGTAAGATGAGTAGCCAATATGGATAGTGTTTTGCTCTCTATTCAACTAATGGGAGTGGACAGAGCAAAATTTCACGCACTATAATAGTGTGCGTTGAAGTGTTTGAAATTAAAAGATTAGCGCTTAGAAGTTGCAAAATTTATTAACACTAAGTGAGAAGATTAGCGCCTAGTGACTGCAAAATCCACTAGCACTACCAACTTGTCTAAGTCTAGACACTTACTATTTCCACACTTGAGTGTGAGACATGAGGAGGTGCTTCTTTGTATTATTCCTTAGCTAGGCTAACGACTTTGAATAGCGTTTATCATAGAGCACAAAAATTGTAGAATAGTATTTAAGAGGTCAAGGCCAAGATGATTGTTACAACTTTACGAATTTGACGCATCGCTCGTAAGAGCATTGTATTGAATTAAACTCTTTAGCTTGATTCGCGCTTAAGTTGCTTTAGAAGCAGTCATAGGTTAGTAACTTATTCTCTTCTTCTAGTGGATAGTAGAATTAATTGCAATTAATCATGCAGCAAGAAATAGAGATGGCAAGAAGAGTATAATTATGTTTCAACTACATGCAGTAAAGTGTATGGAGTATAAAATTGACTTGAAGGTGCAAGGGATTAGCACTTACTAGTTAAATTTGTGATTTAGGCTCACTTGATATCTCCATGACATCTTTTTATGATCTAGTGAACATGAGTTGGTCATGAGTCATTACCGAGTTGGTCGAGAACTCATACATTAAAATGATTGGAATTAGTTTATGACATTGGTCATCAATCGATAGCTTGTTGTACTTAATAACATAGATGAGAGGATGATATGAATGGTTTAAGTAGGCCCTCTTCGGCCCACTCACTTGTGGCATCTTGCTCTCATGTGAATGTGTAATTTTGTTCGCAATGGCAGTGTACAAGTAAGTTGGAAAACCATAAAAGGGCATCTGTATTAGCGCATTTAGTCCACTATAATGTTTTTGACTCGATTTGTGTAAGGGCATGATAGCTAGCTCCAATCTTGTCACATTTATAAATCATAATACGCATCTTAGTCGAGATTATTTGATCTCTTATAAGTCAAAAGTTTTGAGATGATTTTTGACATTACACA
Source organism: Camellia lanceoleosa (assembly GCA_025200525.1). Classification (NCBI taxonomy): domain Eukaryota; kingdom Viridiplantae; phylum Streptophyta; class Magnoliopsida; order Ericales; family Theaceae; genus Camellia; species Camellia lanceoleosa. The sequence continues at coordinate 84,973,932 of CM045769.1, forward strand.
TATGAGGTCGAGATCAATTAGATAAGAGATTTTGTGCTCTTAGTTTTGACTGAGCTAGCAAGTATCTATTTGAGTTGTGTTTTAAAAAACTTTGTGAAGAGAAAAGAATGCTTAGAAAGTTGATTATTCCTAGTACTCAGCAACATAATGGTATAGCAAAGATAAGGTATTAATTATTGTTTATGTTAGGTGGATAATGGCACAATATGCTTTCCAATTGAGAATTGGGCTTTAGTTTGTTACCTATGTCCCTAACTAAGTGCTCTCCATATCAAGATTTTACACTCCATTTCAGTACTGGATTGGCAGAGAGACAATTTTGGGCGATCTGTAACCATCAAGCTTGTATGTTGTCCTGTACACACTTAGGGTCATGTGGCGAATTATTTTATGTTGTCATGTAAACCCTTCGAGTCATGTGCTTATAGGTGAGCAACTTTTTGGGAGTGTAACTAAGTTACATAAAGTTTTCTTAGCAAAGGTGACATGAATAGAGTTTTGGAACTCTAGAAAATAGAGAATTCTAAGTATGACGCTTTATGTAGCCTAGTTGAGAATGGAAAGAAATTTCCATTATCCTAGGGACAGCAGGAGCGATGTGTCTACTAGTGAATTACTCCATTCGAGAAGAATACTCTACATTCTTAGTTGCATGGTAGCAAATGTGAAAATCTTTCATGTCATCACTGCTTAATTGAGAGTAAGATGATAAAGAGCCTAGTGCCAAAAGCTCTCTAGTCCTCTATTTTTAAAAAGTTGATCAATGTTGCGCATTTTAAGACGAAATCTTTGAGGATTAACCATTTCAAGGATTTGGTTGACTTTTCACTAAGATGCGAAATTGTTATAAAGCTATACATGATTTGGATAGTCATTTTTAGAGGCATAAGGATCGCTAGATGCTAAAAGTCGCACCATCAAGGAAGGTGAAGACTATTAAAAGACTTCCTCCTGGGAGTGAGGTTTACTTTGATTCAGGTTATGATTGACATGAGTTCAGAACTTTACTTTGTGGACATTGCGACCCAACTTCTCATTGAAGAATTGGATGAGTAGCGCCGTAGGGATTTACGATATACTTTTATGGTGAAAAGTTAGGAGTGCAAAAGATTTATAGTTTCACTAAATCTTTTACGACCTAAAGTAGTTATCCAATTAGTGGTTCTTAAATTTCTTTGAGCCATGATGGGTCAACAATGATTGATGAAGACCACTGAGGTATGATCAATGGTTCAAAATAAGTTTTTCCTTAGTTAGTTTGAGTCAAGAACTTATAAGGTTGTCGCGACTTAAGGTTGGCAGTCCTCTATTTTAGACATGATAGACATGGGTTATGCAATTTAAATGCTCGAATGTATTATCCTTAGGGATTATTCTAGGAGGATTCTCAATTTGTCTTTGATGACTTACATAATATCCTAAAATGATGTTAGATGCAAAATTACAAACCTATTGACTTACTTGTCGATATAAGCTAAAGTCTTAACTATTGAGTGAATCCTCAGATTGTCTAAGAGAGAAATAGATGACCTATATTCCTTGACATTTTGTTAGGGGAGCCAGAAGTACACTATGTGAGCATATTTAACATAATGAGTGTTACCTGTTGTAGATGGTCAATTGAGTAGTTTAGGCCTTGACCTTGCTTATTAGACTATGGATAAAATGCTCTACTGGTAATGTATAAATTTACCCTTGTAACATTCAATTCACTAGTTGGGCACACCTTGGATGAAGACAAATTAGTCACCAAAATATCTTTAGAGAGGTAATTGTGCAAAGAGATAGTGATCTTGAACCACTTTATGTGAGGTTCACATGGTGGAATCCGTTGTATATGCTTATCGCAATAGGTACTTATAGGGTATGTGTTTGGAATCTAGAATTGTGCAAATTGTGGTTTTTATGTTTTTCAATCGATTACTTGTTTTTGATATTATGGGATATTGATGCTATTATGGTATGTGGCATAATGATTAGCAGATGATGATGTCAGTAGGCAAGATTAGCTCACTTATACGAGCAATCATCCTTAGTGCTTGGGAGCGAGCAATGATGAGACTAATGGTTTATTTTATTTGGAGCTAAGAGGCTTAAAATATTCACTATGTATGTCGCCTTGGTTGGAGCCAAGATAAGGTCATATTGAACACCAAACATAGATGTTGGTGCCCACTTCCTATGAATTGCTTGTTATGATTAGCTAGATACAAGATCTCATTTGGCATCTGAAAGGCAAGCAAATAGAGAATTCGGTTAGGCGCTTAAGAGTGACTAGACTAAGTTCTGTACGGTGTATTGAGTATGACATCACTCTTTGGAAGAGTTACTTCACTGTAACATATATTCATACTACATGTGCTTGGCAACCGAGTAATGAAGTGAGAGAATGGATCCCTGCTTCATCACCGTGTGAGTCTTACATGTCATTATTGATATGAATTTCACTTTTGTACCCTTTTGTGACCTTTGACTATGTCATAAGGTAAAGGGTTGATGTTTTGCTTATTTTTTTATATTGCCTGCGGTCATATATGATTCGGCTTTAAGGGATATCACTGGAAAAGTGGTCAATCCTAAACCAAATAGCATGAGGGCAAAGGAAATATCATCTGGTATTACACCTCTGTTGTATATTCACTACTGGCCACTCACATTGCTCTATATGAGAGGTGGATTGAGTGTGAATATATTGCAATATTGGAGAGGGTCAAATATGCTCTTTTCAATTATTAGAGATGTTTTTAGACCGGTGTAATTGGATGAGTTTGGGGTATATGAGACACTATTTTTATCATCAGGTTGATGTCTCTATGTTGATTTTTTTTGAGTTTCTAGTGTAGAGCTCCTACATGCAGGTGTTTTTAGCGGTCACACAGTCTATTGGCTAGTATGATCATGTTTAATGGATTGATTGAGATAAAGGAAGCGCAGTGTCATGCCAACGCATGTTCGAGTGGGAAACTTGAGACCCATAAGGAAAGACCCAGTCAAAGTGGACTTGGATTAACTTATCATGGGGATAAATGTGAATGACCCACTATCTCATCTCTTTAGGAGATAGAGTTGTGGGTGGTCATAACACTTTCATATAATATACGTATTATATGGTGAGGGTTAATTGAACAGTATTTGACTAGTCTCATGTATCTTCTCTCTTCTCTCTTATTTTTATTTATTTATTTATTTATTTTATTTCGTAGACACATAGAACCATGTCTTTGTACTGTGAAGAGAGTGAGTAGCTCTCTAGTAGTTCTACTCCACTGTTGGGAATTATTCAAAAATATCAATGGAGGCATGTGATTCATCCATATGATCAATGAATTCAGTTTAAGTATAAAAAGTATGCCCGAATCTGTTTATTTTCGATGTGTATTATTTATTATTTTTCCTATAGTATGAATATCAAAGTGGTGGATTTACATTATATATCATAACAGTGCAACTTGCAAAATCAATTTGTGGGGTGGTATTGCACCATTATTGTTGTTCATGAAAGGGAAGAGGAGTGGGAGAAGAAAATGGACTAGTGGTCATCATTCATGGTGTGGGGGTAAAGATGGAATTTTTGGAGGGGGAATAGAGTTGGAGGTGGGTTAACAAGTCAATGTGAGCATAAATGGAGACAGTGGATGGAGATGAAGGAACTAAGGGGTTTTTTTAATTATAAAAAAGGTGATACCTTCAACCAATGGCTTCTCTCTGATTATTTAAGGGTGTATTTCTAGCATTTTAAGTAAGTTAATTGATGACTTAAGCTAAATCTATTAGTTAACTTAATGGTCAGCTAACAGAAGCAGATGCTTGTAATGTGATTGTAAATCCTAGAGGGGGAATATAATTTCAAAAACTAAAAAGATATGATTGTATGAGTGTGAAACCTCAGGAGGTATAGGTGTAATTTACCCTTTTTTAAATTTATAGGACTCAAGTGTATTTTTCTCAAATCTGTATTCCCTAGAAAATGGAGCCCAATTAACTACTTCACTTGACCAGACTTGATAAGAGAGAGGAGTGGGTGATTCTATTTGCACCCAAAAATAATTAAGTATGTCCAATTAAAATTTTAAAATTTTAGTTCTTACCATATCTTAATGTAAATTTATTAATAAGGACATGCATATTAAATTTTGGGATAGTCGCTAAGGTTTACTGATTTTCATTCCCCTAAATGCTAAAACAGTGGCTAAAAAATCATGTTAAGAGCATAAAAAAAGGTAAGAAAGAACAAGGAAATGCAAAGCTAATGAACGGGAGCAAGGAGAGGTGGCTAACCTCTCTATTTCGAGACCTCAAACCAAGTTTTTTAGCCTTTGTTAAACTCTAAAAAACAGTTTAAAAGGCAAGGAAAAGAGTGTAAAACATGGGTGTGAGCTATGAAGTAGAGTGCAAGAAAGGGTGTTAACCCTCTCTACCCTTTGGTAGCTATTCAAACCCAAGTTCTAACACTTAAAATATGATCAAAACAATACAAAAACACTAGAAAGAGATAAAGAAAGACATAAATGAAAGCAATAGAAATGTGGTAAGCTTATACTGTTTGAAGAAGGTAACCTCTTGTTTATGAACCAAACTTGGTCCAAGCACACTCTCAAACTTGAATTGTGACTCACAAAGCTCAACCAAGGTCCTAAGGCTTTGCCCTAAGGTTGTCTATGGTGTATAGATATGGTGTAAGGGTGATCAAATATCTCAAACGCAGCTTGCACAAGAAGAAAGGGATTTCAACTAGGTTTTTGCTTCTTTGAAATTTTTCCAACCTCTAACACTGAAATATATGTTCGTATTTATAGAATTTGGGCAAAAATAGGTTGAAAATATCTTCAAAAATGGACAGCTGGCCCATTTCCGCCCAGAACAGTGTTTCTCGCTAACGAAAGCCAACCGACTCCCAATGTAGTACAGCTGGCTCCCAATGCTCTCCCTTGTTCCACTATTTTAAACTCAATGTAGGGTGGCACAATGGTCAAAAATGAATTTCTAGGGTAAGAATAGTATGAATATCAAGGGTTTGGAAGTGGTTTTGGAGCGCGAGCTCACATTCCTTCGTTGAGAATTCGAATCACAATCAACACAACTTCATCATCGAGTGCCAAGGACAAAGCGTCCAAGTCTTGCGAGTCGTTAAAAATGAGATGTCTACAGTTGGCCCTCTTTGACAGAACTCGAAGTCATGGAATGATGTGAGTGAATGTCAAAGCCCAAAGATGACCCATTTAACGAGGCTGTGAGACTTAGGTAAGAAAATAAAGAAAAATACAATTGCCAAAGGTTGAACTCGAAGGTTGCCTACATATTCCTTTGCAAGGAATCAAACTAGCGTAGTTCAAGGGCAAGGCATGCAAGAAACATAACTTATGATTATGCAATGAAACAAGAACGTAAATAACAAGTGACGAAACAATGCTATAAACAAAAGCAGGTACAACGTCTGAACAAAAGCAAAACAACTCAAGTCGCGTCTCACACGGAAAGAGGTAAGTAAACAAACATGGGGACAAAGAGAGTGCTAACCAAACCATGTCCCATGCAGGAAAGGCGCCAGCCTAACTACGTCTCACGCAGGGAAGGTAAAGGGCAATGCAAACACTAAGCACACCCAAGGTTTTAACCGAGGAACTCGAAATCCTGATGCATCTCACGCGAAAGAAGGAAAGGTAGTGTGAACAATCAGGCTCACTTACTGTTTTTAACAGAGGAAAATAATCCTAACGCGTCTCAAGCAAAAGAAGAAGGGGATGTGTGAACAAACAGGCGCACTTGCTATTTTTAACTGGCTTGAACAATCCTAATGCGTTTCATGTGAAAGAAGGAAGGTGGTGTGAACAGACAGGCGCACTTACTGTTTTCAACCAGTTTGAACAATCCTAACGCGTCTCACGCGAAATGAGGAAGGATGGTGTGAACAGACAGGTGCACTTGCTATTTTTAACCGACTTGAACAATCCTAACGCGTCACATGCAAAAGGAGGATGGGTGGTGTGAACAGACAAGCGCACATGTTGTTTTTAACTGAGTTGAACAATCCTAACACGTCTCACGCGAAAGGAGGAGGGGTGGTGTGAACAAACAGGAGCACCTGCAGTTTTTAACCGAGAAAAACAATCCTAACGCATCTCACGCGAGAGGAGGAGGTCAAGTCAACGAAGAAGCAAACAACTTTAGAATAGAGCGAGATTATCTCATCCCTAGGAAGGCCTTGGAAAATGAAGCGATGACATCCACGGAGATAACAGTACAAAGCATAAACACAAGTTTCCATAATTCAAAAGAAACGCACAAATCCAAAACCAGGCTCCAATTAGCAAAGTTTAAGAGCAAGTTTGCCAATTTTGAAAATAGACTTAACTTGCATATTGGAGCACATTCCAAATTCCCAAAACAACGAGATAATGGCCCAAAGCATGAGTTAAGGAAGCGAGTAACGAAATAATTACAACTTCGAAACAACTTTAAACAAAACAAATTACGAGCTCAAACTAATTAATAAACTACCCAACTACAAATTAATAAAATTTGAATTCAACAAATTACGAATCTTAAACACCTATGGATTAAACAAATTGAATGAATTAAAACAGGGTACAAAACATTTTCCCTTTTTTTCTTTTTCGACCTATTTTTGCTCAAATTCTATAAATACGAACGTATATCTCAATGTTAAAGGTTAGAAATTCTTTAAAGAAGCAAAAACATAGTTGAAAGCCCCTTCTTCTTGTGCAAGCTACTTTTGAGATATTTGATCACCCTTACACCATATCTATACACCATAGACAACCTTCGGGCAAAGCCTTAGGACCTTGGTTGAGCTTTGTGAGTCACAATTCAAGCTTGAGAGTGTGCTTGGACCAAGTTTGGTTCACAAACAAGAGCTTACCTTCTCCAAGAGGTACAAGCTTACCACCTTTCTATTGCTTTCATTTCTGTCTTTCTCTATCTCTTTCTAGTATTTTTGTATTGTTTTGATCCTATTTTAAGTGTTAGAACTTGGGTTTGAATAGCTACCAAAGGGTAGAGAGGGTTAACACCCTTTCTTGCACTCTACTTCAGAGCTCACACCCATGTTTTACACTTTTTTTTCCTTGCCTTTTAAACTAATTTTCAGAGTTTAACAAAAACTAAAAAACATGGTTTGAGGTCTCGAAATGGAGGGGTTAGCCACCTTTCTTTGCTCTTGTTCATTAGCTTTGCATTGCCTTGTTCTTTCCTACCTTTTTTATGCTCTTAACATGATTTTTTTAGCCACTGTTTTAGCGTATGAGGCCTTGGGTAATCTTAGAATTACTGACCGGTTACTACGCTAATCCCTTGGGGCGGCGCTTGGGTTTTGGCACCCTAGTTCTAGGGCTACTTCCAATTCGGTAATGCAGGCCTTATACTCTTCTTGGTTATTGGATACCCTGAATTGGAGTTTAAAAGCTAAAGCGATATGGGAATCATCTAGCACTATGAGCAACATGCCTATTCCATAGCAAAATTGATTTTTCGCTCCATCAAAGTACAACTTCCAAGTGTCTTCTTCCATCTGCATGACCTCCTTATCTAGAAATGAATACTCCACATCTTCTTCTCCTTCCATTGGGTGATCAGCCAAAAATTCTGCTCCGGCCCTTCCTTTGATAGACTTGCGATTGACATACTTGAGGTTGAATTCGAAAAGCAAAAGCAACCAACGAGCTATCCTACGGGTAAGCTCTGGTTTTTCAAAGAGATATTTGATGGGGTTTACTCTTGAAACCAGAATTACCGAGTAAGCTAACTGGTAGTGTCGCAACTTCCTAGTGGCCCAAACCAAAGATAAGCAATCTTTTTCCAAAAAGTATAACGGGTCTCATATTCAAGCATTTTTTTACTTAAGTAGTAGATAGCCTTCTCTATTTTCTCATCTGACTCCTCCACAAGCATACATCTCATGGTTGATTCGGTCACTGATAAGTACAGAATTAGCGATTTTCCTAGCTCGGCTGGCAATAACATAGACGGATTCTACAAATACTACTTAACTTGCTCGAAGGCAAACTAACATCGATCATCCCACTACAACTTCTTTCCTTTCTTCTAAAGACCAAATAGTGGTTCACAGGTCAAGGTCAATTTAGAAATAAACCTCCTGGCTAACGAAGAACCAGAGCTATCATAGACAAAATTAGAAGTTGTTTTGTCGTAAGTCCATCCATGTTTTCATCTTTTCGGAATCTAGTAGTTATCAAACTTTGTTTTGTAATTAAAATTGCAACTCTATAATTATTACTTACTTATATATATATATATAATGAACCTATACCTAATTTTGCGTCACTTATGAGACCTTGTGTTAATACCTCTTAAGATTTGTAAAAAATGTAACTTTGTTATCTGAGAGAAATGAAAAAATTAACTAAAAATAGATTAAAAAATTAATTGAAAATAGATTCTTCCCGATCTAATATACGCACAGACCGTTTAAGTGACCAAACAACCGCTCAAGCATCAGACACAATATGTGACACTGTTCGAGTGACCAAAGCACCACTCAAGCGCCCAATAACCTCCTCTCAAAAGTTTAGAACTACAAAATACCATTTGAGTGAAGAAAAGGCAGCTCAAGCAAAGATCACAACACTCCCGGAAGTTTAACGGACATACAAAAATACTGGGAGATCTCAAGGATTGCTCGAGTGACCAAAGCATCGCTCGAGCGAACAAGAAATGAAATGGACAACAACTTTTTGAAAAACAAACTTCCAACCTGTTTCAAACATAACCAACAACTTTAAACAATCAAGCTCCACTAATAATAAGATGAAAAGGGAATAAATAACAATTAAAGATACGAAACTCCAGATCTAAGAACATGAAAAGGATTGGGTCTAAACTGGAACCGTTATACATTTCTTTGTGTATGTCTTTTGTGGGCTTCCTTGTGCCACTAATTTGTGTAGGTACACCTTGGTTTCTATGTTGGAGCGCATCTTTGCTGCCTTTATTTGCTTATGTGTACTTGTCGATTCTTCGAAGTGATATATCTCCTTTATTCTTGTCATGTTTATGTTATTTTACCTCATTGTACAGAATGTGGACTTTAAGATATGGAAAGAGGATTTGAATTTATTTATGTTAGACTTATTTATTTTGATGATTTATTTAATTATGTTTTAATTTATTTGAAAGAGAAAAATAGAATCCAAAATTTATTTTAATGATTTATTTAATTATATTTAAATTTATTTGAAAAAGAAAAATAGAATCTAAAATTTATTTTGATGATTTATTTAATTATATTTTAATTTATTTGAAAGAGAAAAATAAAATCAAAATTTATTTTGTCCCATTATTTCTCACCTAAACTTTTATGCTAAATATTGTTTGAATGTATTTAATATTTTCTTAAATCAGGAATTCATTTCAACCCAAAAATAATGCCCAAACTAGAGGTTCAAACAGCCCAGCAGACCAAAAGGTTCAAACAACCCAGCACAGCAGCAGACCAAAAGGTTCAAACAGCCCAGCACAGCAGCAGGCCAAAAGGTTTAAGTGGAAGATATTCAAATTAGTAATGATGGAGTGGAAGATATTCAAATAAATACAACGGCTATAAACGACTATAAATTCAAATGAATACAACGGCTATAAACGGTTATAAATTCAAATGAATACAACGACTATAAACGGCTATAAGTTTCATTATATATACCAAAGCCTCTAATGTAAACAAGTTACAAAAAAAATCAGAAAATATTCTTTGATCTATAATCACTCACATCTATTCTCTGAAAAAATCTCTGAGAAGTGTTCTTCAATTTTTGTTTACATCCTCTTTCAGAAATTATACACTGAGACGTATAGCTTTAAGCCCATCTTTCATGTATGAGGTTTACAGAAAAACCAGAGCTTCATTTTTATATCTATCTTTGAAAGATAATTCTTGTAGTTTTCTGTGAAAGCAAAAACACATTCTTTTCAACCTTGTAAGAGTGTAGTATACTCAGTGTTCTTGACTTAGAAAGTCTGTGTAAAATCCGTGGAGGATTGCTCTATCTGTGAAAAGGTTGCTAGCACCCTGTGAAGCTAGAGAATAGTGGAAAATCTCAAGTGAAACTTGAGGAGTGGACGTAGGCCGAGTTGAAGCCGAACCACTATAAATTTGTTTCCCCCTCTATCCCTTATCTCTTTATTTTATTTAAATTACCATAACTATATTTCATATTTTTATTGTCCTAAAATCATTAATTGACATAGTTGTTAGAACACTTGTTTTAATTATTTTTATTTCATCAACTATATTTTGTGCTAGTCATAATTTTTATTAGGGTATTATTATTTTTATTTATAAAAACCTAATTCACCTCCCCCCTCTTAGGTTGTCTTTTGGGTAACAATTTATTTATTTATTTATTTGGTTGAGCATTTGATGTACTCCATAAGTTATGCAATGAATTGAATAAGCCATGTCTGTGCATTGTTGTTATCATATGAACTTAGTTGAATGCTTCTAAACTGTTAACTTAACTAGTGTCCTCTTGTGCTCATTTTAAAATTGGATTGATATTGTGGATATTGTGACTCGCATGTTTAGATTGATAGGCATTTTGAATTTTTTTGGGGGTAAATATAGGCATTTTGGCTTGATAATTTGGAGGATGATAATAGAGACTTGTAACCCATGTGCGATATTGAGACATATTTGAGAGCTTGAGGAAACATGCATTGAAGTCCAAATCAAGTTAAGGAAACCAAGTGCTAAAAACTGAAAAAGAGCAAGTAAGTCTCCATTTTGTGCTCGAGCACAGGGTCTGAGTGCTTGAGAACTTGAGTTGTTGAATGAAAAATATTATACGCATGTGTGCTCGAGCACAGCGTATTCTGAATTTTTCCTAGTTTTAGGGTTATGTTCAAGACAAAAGGCAGGGTTGGGTTATTTGGAAAGGGCATTTTTGAAACTTGGTTTTGAGAAGAGAACAAGAGGAGAGAAAGGGATTCAAGAGTGAAATCAAGAGTGGAGCAAAGATGGAATCATCACTCAACATGGAGATTTCTTTCGCAACCATGATCGGCTAAACTCTCCATCTTAAGGTTTGATGAAAGCCCAATCAAGTAACTAGGGTTTTATATTCCTTCTTGAGATTGATGTAATATGATGATGATTGTGTAACTTTTTCAGAGTTTTTATGCAAACAAATTCTTTATTCAACTTTATATGTATTTAATTTCTGTGATATTAAATACATATTTATACAATGGTGGTTCTTCTGCATCTATTGAAATTGTCAGATGAGTCATACCTAAGGAAGACAAGGCATGCCTATAACTGTAGTTTAACATAGACGTTTTGTGCCAACCGATGATGATTCATGCCCATAGTTTGAATATATGAATTTTCTTGGCGATGTTACTAGGTCTTGTAGTCACAATACATCATTATCGTCATAATACTGATATCTCTTGAAGTGAATTAATAAGCCTTAGTTAGGAGATTGGTGGTGAATTCAATCACCCTAAGATCTTCTCTTTCAACTTTAATCCTAATTTTACATTGCTTTAGATTATTTAAGATCTCAATTAATTTAGTTTCTTTCATCTAAAATCCTTATTGAATTAATTTAGAATTGGTTTATGAAATTCATAGTGACTTTACTGACCTTGTGAATTGATACTCGCATTCAGTCACTATTATATAGATTTGTGCCATTGTGAGATTTACAAATATTAAAATTGTTTTTGCTACATCAAAGTCATATACTATAAAAATACGTAACATGTACTAGAAAATTCAAAATAGAAAAAGTTTTATCATTTCAAGTGTAAGAAATTACCATGGTAGAGAATTTGATAATAAAGATTTTGAAATTTATTGTGATGATTTGGGAATAGACCATAACTTCTCGGCTCTTATTAGAACAACTCAACAAAATAAAGTGATTGAAAGAAGAAAAAAATAGGACTCCTAAAAAGATGGTTAGAACCATGTCTTTTTACCAAGATATTTTTGAACCAAAGCAGTTAACACTGTTTTTATGTTATTAATCGTATTATGATTAGAATCATTCTTAAAAAAATTCATACGAATTTTGGAAAGGTAGAAAACAAAATATTAATTATTTTCATGCCTTTAGATGCAAGTGCATTGTTTAAATAATAACAAAGATAATTTGAGTAAATTTGATATTAGATCGAATGAAGCTATTTTTATTGACTATTAAAATTTTAATAAAAAGTTTTTAATAAAAAAGTTCTAGTTATTGAAGAATCCGTACATATTGTATTTGATAAATCTACTATGAACACTTCCAGGACTGTCGTGAATGGCGACATTATAGATGTTGAACAAAGATGGGTGAGTATCCACATCAAGGGAAATGAAATGGGTCCATCCAACTCAAACAACGAAGGCACATCAAATGAGGTTACTAAAGGAGCAAATGATCCAAAGGAAAGCACTCTTGATTTACTGAAGGAATGGAGTATGCTAATAGTCATCCCAAAGATCCAATTATTGGAGATGTTACACAAGATATAAAAACTAACTCATCTATTAGAAACATTTGTAATAACTTGGCTTTTCTCTCTCAAATTAAATCAAAAAAATGTCTACAAGTCGAATTATGAAAGTTGAATTTTGGCTATGCAAAAGCAGCTAAATCAATTTGAAAGAAATCAAGTTTAGACTTTGGTATCTAGTGTAAGATTTACCGGATTTATAAATTAATAATTAAAATATCATAATAATTTGATTCAACTAAACAATTAAAATATATTTAAATACGTACCGTATAATCTCACAATCAAATAATGGTTTTTATAATTGGAAAATACTAACACCGGCTCTTTCCTTACTTCTCATGTTCTTTACATTACCTTTCAATGGGACTAACAACCCTTTAGTCCACAAATATATAGTGCGTAGCAACAACTGTTGCACACCTTATTGGGTCCATTTTAGGAACTAACTTGATAATCTGAACCATTTACATTTTAGAAGATATCAAATAGAATATACTAGTAAAACATTCCATCAATCGGATATCGTTGGCCCTTTCATCAAATCACATTTGTATTTTTTTTTTTTAAAAAGATAAATGTAATTTGAAATGTAAAAATTAATGCAAATGTAATTGATGAAAGAGATATCGATATCTGATCGACGTGATTTTTTATAAATATATTCTATTTGATATTTTCTAAAATGTGAACGATTTAGATTATTGAATTAGGCCATAAAATGAGCCCTATAAGGTGTGCAACAGTTGCTGCTCCGCATAAAGTGTACAACAACACAGCAACAACCCCAATCACTATATATAGATATATGTAAACCTTAATAGAAGAGAAGAGAAGAGCGAGCCTAAATAAATTTAAAAAAATCATTGGCCCATCCCATTTAAGGAACCCAAATAACTTAAAACACGCATTACACATCCCTATCACATGCCCACATATAAAATAATGTGGGTGTTTGGAAAGTGACTTTTTTTTAAGCTTTTTGACTTTTTAACTATTTTAGTAGGCTATTTTAATTTGTGTTTGGAAAGTTGGGTTAAATTTTTGAATTGATTATTGTATTGAAAAATGTGTTTGAAATGACAAATTTGCCCCTAACCTTATTTTTTCCAAAATCGATCTAGAAGGGTAAAATTGTCATTTAACTGTCTGAAGCCTACACTGTGTTGGTGATAATGTAGGTGTCTGTGCCGCTAGACAGGCGCTGCTTTTTCATTTATTTATTTTTTAAATCAATGGGTTAGGGGGGACAATTTGGGGCTAAAAGGCTTTTTTGCAATTTGAGGATAAATAGCCTATCTAAAAGGTTCCCAAACACTGCCAATAAATATAATAAGATGGACCATAACTCAAAACTTTCTGAATTACAATATAAATTTTGGGTTCATACCAGTCAATTTGTCTGAATCACTTTCAACCTATTTTTCACAAACCAAATAAAATATATTCAATGGCAGCCTAATTAAGAATAATTTTTTACATAATTTTTTTTTTCAAGCCAGCACATTAAAAAAAACTGTAAACTACTCATATGCTCAATATATTTAGCAAACTAAATTTGGAATAAACACTTTATTTAGAAGATCAACTAGTATATATATTTTGTAGCATGTGCTCATAAAGAATATCTTCTTTAACGGCTCACTCTACTTCTAACCTACTTTAAATTTATATAATTAAGACTATCAGAATTTTTATTATTCTTCATAGAGAAAATTGAAATAATGTATCATAATATATCTTTATTGGTTAGGAAAACATTTTAATCTTGCTATACATTAGGAATTTTTAAAAGTGAAACTACATTTACATAACACATTAATTGAATATGAATTAAAAATAACATGATGCGATAATATAAAAATAAATAGATTAAGTTGATCTCGAATTAATTCTTATACGAATTTGAAATAACATTACACAATACTCAACCTTTAATTGGGGTACCTAGATTTTGTCAGCTCTCCAAAGAGTCACTCTGTTAATATTATATTGTCAGCAATAGTATTTGGTAAAGTAACCAGACAAAGTAACCATATCATTAGAGAAATTATTCAATATTTTTACAATAATATTTTATTTCATTTATAAATTTACATTTAATACATTTTCTTAAAATTATAGCACAAAATGAGTTTTGCAATTTAATAGCTATAATTCCGGAATATTGAATAATTTCTAATAGCAATTGGGTTGATAGTGGTATCTTCAGAAGGAAGTAAAGAAAATATTGACAAAATGGGAAAAAAGGGAGGAGGAGGGAAAAAGCACTGTCGGCTGAGATCGAAACAAATCAATATGGAAGCACACGCAACACTGCACTGTGTCTGGCTCTAAAATTTACTCTCTCATGTACGAAACCCTGATAAGAAAAACAAAAGGGGAATTGTATCCCAATGAGATAGAAAAGGGGAAGAAAAAAAAAATTATACTAATCTGAAGGAATATAATTTAAAGTTGTATTCCTACAATTTTTGAGTTGTACCTCACCATATAAGGAGTTGCTCCTCTCATATTTTACAAATTTTTTCAATCATCTACCTGACACTGTTATTTTTTCAAAAAGAAACTCTGAACCTTGAAAACAAAGGATGTTTTGGAAAGATGATTGAAAGTTATTTTTTAATTTTTTTTTTATTTTTTTTGTGAGAGGAGAAGTGGGTTAAAAGCTGAAAAGTGACTTTTAATCCACTTTCCAAAATAAGCCGAGGTGCCAAAAATAAATAATTTAAAATTGCTTCTTATTGTACAAATTGCTGCACACTACTATTAATTGGCTTGAAGAAATTATTTATACTTAAAAAATTGAATACACTTAAAAAGTTTTCAATATGAGATTTTGGAGGGAGCACACCTAAGCTATACCATCAGGCCAAGACCTTGACTACCAGATCAATCTCTTAAAGTCATATATTTACGTGATTCAATATCTATCAGTGAAAGAGAAATTCAATATAAATTATAAAAAGTACCAATATGAGACCAAAAATACTCAAAAACTCAACAACCCGAACCCCGAAATAATTTACATTTCTGTAAAATAGAAGGGTTGTTTTGAGAAGTAAGTTAAAAATTAATTTTTAATTTTTTTTTTTTAAAAAAAACATGAAAAAAAGTAAAAAAGTAATATAACCTAGAAAAGCCAAAAAGTTTTTTTTTTATTTTTTTATTTTTAAAAATGAAAAAAACCAAAAGTTGCCAAAATGGGCCTGATTCTTGAAGCAAATCTACTTCCCCACTCATGCCTAGAGCCCAGTATTTTTTTTCTCCATCTTACATCTCTACAATAAATATAGTTTAAATTAGTTGTTAAAAATCTAATTATTTTAAAACTGAGTAAGAAGTATATTTAGATTATTAATATATTATCGGTTTTCCACTTAAAATAAACTACAATAAACATGCCCTAAATATGATTCTTCTTGGGTCTAAACAATTGATGACATATATTAGAATAGAGAAAAAGGATCAAAGATAAAAGACAAGATAGGTCACTATACCTTATATATATATATACATATATAAGGTTCATAATTAATATGACATGGTTTTATAGTGGTGATAAAATAAATGTAAGCTCAATGCAAGAATATCGGGACACATGATGTGAGTAGCTCACATTAGTGTACTTACACGCCACTTGAACTGACTGATATGAAGGAAAAGGGTTTCACCCTCACAGGTGAAAAAAGTGACTCACATCCGGGTCAAAAATAGCAGCTGTAGCCCTGTGGTCATGTTTTAGCTTCTCCAGTCCACACAACAATAGTGTTTACAGGAAGTCGTCTGCTTCACTCCTGCATGGCATGTACATATGTAAATTTCAATTGTCCAACAAAAACCAAAATTGAAATGCTATCCCACTTGGGCCATTTGAGATGGTGTCGTTTGGAAAATAGGATGACTTTTTAACTTTTTGATTTTTTTGACTATTTTAGCTTAGGTTAAAAAGCTTGATTTGGGAAACACTTTTTGACTTTTTTGACTTTTTTTATGAGAGAAGAATGTAATGATTGTAGGTTAGATGTGATGTTTTGTTTTTTGTAGCTAAAATAATCTATTTTGTCTTTTGTGACTAAAATAGTCAAAAAAAGCTTGGTTTAGCTCTTCCCAAACGGAGCTATACAAAAAAAAATCAAAATTTTGTTTTTCTTCATTATAATTTTTGACACATCTTTTTATAAAAAAAAAATTAAAAAATCATTCTCAAATATGGTTTTTTTTTTTTTTCAAATTTTATCAAATTAACCTATTCATTAGAAAAAAAATGAACTATTCTCTTAAATTAATGTTTAATTATTAAAAAATACTTGATATTCTTTGAATTCATATATAATATAATACTAAAAATTATTATTTTTTAATGTATTCTAACCGTACTTGTATAATATTTGTTGAGATTTGTTTATATCAGTATATCTCTGTACTATGTTATATCCGTATCTCATTTCTATATCCATCATTTATGGATATAAATTTAAATTTATTATAGTGTAGGTTATATTGAAAATGAATCGAATCACATATTTTAAATTCATATATTTTGTTTATATATATATATATATGAAACATTGTTGGTTGGATAGTGACTAAAGAGAGAATAATAGGAAAGATATATAGGGTATATATAGCTTAGCATAAGTTACAATCAAAGGCGTGATAAATGGTGGACCTACACCTAAAGGGCATGCTTTATTCAATCAGGTCTGAATGTTATGCACGAGAGATAATATTCATTGAAATGCAAAGCAAAGCATAATGCAAGATTACAAATATTTTTCTCTTTCGAAAATTGGTGGTGAGGAGAGGAGTATATGGTCACCTCAAAAGTGTGTGCTGAGTGCGAAAATATGCTTTTCTTTGTTACTTTTTTTCTTTCAAGTATCTCAAAAATGATGGAGATACGTTATGCTCCTTCATATCCTATCATATCATATTCAAAACCCAAACATAACCTCATGCATGTAATAATACTCACTGGTAATAAAGAGAACCATCTTTCATGATGACAATATGAATATTACTCTACTAAATGCTTATGAAAAGTTCCTTTCAATTTCAACCATTAACATTGAATGTGGAAAATATAATCTGATGAATGACAATTCCATTCATGATACTCTCAAACCGACTCCAGCCAAACAGATCTTTCAAAACTAGTATAAGGGTTTAATCTTTCATGCACCCGGTTAGTCGCGCTGCGCGTAAACTGGTCCGGACACCCGATTATTTAAAAAAAAATAAAAAGAGAGAGTTAAATCTTTTAGGGCACAAGTAAAGTAACCCGCCAAAAATGGTGTGGTAGGGTAGGAAACAAATTCATGGAAAAGTGACTTCTGAATGAACTTCAAAATATACTTTAGCTCTAAACTTTTGTGTAAAGATTAGACCTAGTTCTTTTTTCATTTTCTTTTCTTTTCTTTTCTTTTTTTTTTTGTTGAAACAGTCAAAAAGAAATTTTATTGATAATGATCAAGCAAAATACATTTACAATCATCAATAAAACGACAACCCAATTCCAACTAGGTTGGCACCGAGAAGCATTACCGTGCATTAGCTAGCACCACTCGCAATTGGTAAGACACCAACCCAAAAAGCACAAGGGAGAGCAACAGATCAACACCTAGAAGAAAGCCTCAGCAGCAAAGAGTTCATTTGACTGGTGTTTCTCTTATTATAATGAGTCTCTCTTATTTTAATCCATCAAAGTGAGTTAAATTTTCAAATATATCCCATATCATTGCAATCATAAATTTTGTAAAAGTAGACTTTTCTATTACAACAATGCTATAATTATCAAATCTTTTTTTATTTTCCCCCTTTCATGCACTATTGCTAATAAACATGAGTGATATGACCTATTAAATATTGACACACAAGTTGGTATACCAATTATGATTAAAAAAAAGAGGGATCATTTTAACATTCTTGCTTCTATTAATTAGCATACATCTAAAACTGGAGCTCCAAATGTTCCATGTAATTCACACTTCATGTCCACTGATCTGAAAATTTACCTTGATCTGAAATTTGATTATAAAAAAAAAAAACAAAACAAAACAAAACAAAGAACAAAAATACAATGAATTGCAATTTCCCCTAAAATATTCTACTGGCCATTAGGGATCATTATTTTATTGAAGCTACTTCCAAGTGCACCCAACCCTACAAAAGCCATTATAAATACTAGCAAGCATGACAAAGTAAGCAAATAAGTAGTACTAGTCTAAGAGCAAATTTGGAACTACAATGCAGCTAGATTGTTGTCTTTTTCCTTGTGCTTTTTTTTTTTGCCCTTTTCTTTGTCCTCTCTCTCTCCTTGTTGGTTCGTTACCAACTTGGTGTATGCTAGCTTTTTTGATTGTGTCTCTCAGTCGTGCCAACTTAGCTGGGATTAGTTTGAGAGGTATGATGATCCTTGCATCACATCTTCTTTATTGATTGTATCTTTGTTTTACATTAAAGTAATCAATAAAGTTTTTTTTATGCCTATCCAAAAAAAAACAAAAAGGTTCACAACCAATGAGAACTACACTTTTTTTTTTTGTTTATAATAATAATAATAATGCAGGACCACAAGCAACCAAGAACACAATGCGTAAATATCAAATTTAAGATAATGGCATACCAAATCTGTATACTTATTACCAAGTTCAAAATGGGTCAGAGTGGCGCTCTCATAGCTTGTCTTGAAGTAGTACACTACAGGCAGCTAGTAAACCCTTAAAATAATAATAATAAAATAATATACAAACTACCTTTCTAGATCTAATGATTTGTCAATGAAATAATTGATTGATAATTGAAAAATAAATAAGAAAGAGAATTAACTTAAATATTTTAATAGAGTACTGTATTATTGAATTTAAAAAGTGAATCTAATTTTTAAACTTAAACAATAATATTAAAAGACAAAAAATAAAAAAACATTCACGCACGCTAGTGGGCTTCTTCTTAATTTGTCAAAGGAGCTAATATTTGAGCGTTTAAACTGTGGTCTACAATATGAAATCCTGAAATCCCAGTACAAGAGAGATAGTATTTAGGTAAATTACAAATACACTTTTTGATATTTGCTTCCGTGATTTTAGAAATTACATCTTATCTCTTGAAATTTTTGATTTTATAATAAATGACCCATTTTATTAATAAATAATCAAATCAAGTAACATAACATTTTTTAATGATGTAAGAAATTTATTTTCAATTCATAATTCAAGTAATTTTATCATTGTATAACAAAACATTTAGAAATTTTATTTTTTAATTAATTCTGTTAAATAAAAAATTATAACAGTTAAATATTTGTAATTTTTGAAACTGTTGGGTAATCCGTAGCTTAAGAAATCTCAAGGCGCCCTAGTATTTATGATGTTTTTTGTTTGGAAAAATTATATAAAGAAAAAACAACATTATTAGTATAATTGCTGACATGATTGGGCTCTTTAATAGATACCAATTTAGTTGGGATATATTTTTTTTAACTATAATGCAATTGCATCAAATCTTCATTTTGTATTTCTTCTTTATCAATATAATCTCTTTTCTTTGCTAATAAAAAAATAAACAATAAATAGTATAATTGCTGCATGTCATAATAGTGGAAGTTGAAGGAGGATCGACTGCGTGAACCCAAATGCAGTACAGGGAAATCTATTGCCTTCTTGTTGATTTTAGGATTGGGTAAATTACACTTTGTCCCTCTAAAGTGTCACTCATTTTTCATTTTGGTCTTTTAAATTTGATTTTTTTCACTTTGTCTTTTCATGTTTGTAATCCTTCTCACTTTGACCATTTAAGTTTAATTTTTTTTACTTTAGCCCTTTATATTTGCAATCATTTCCACTTTGGCCCTTCATGTTTGCAATTTTTTTCACTTTACTCCTAGACTAACTTTTATCTCCAAAATTAACAAAATCTGCTACATCACCAACACATCAGCTCCATGTTTAATGTAAAAAATTCACTAAAGATGTAAAAAATTAAAAATTAAAAAAAAATTTAGGTAATGTTTGGTAGAGTTTTCTAAATATGATTTAAGAATAGACTTGTATTTTAAGTTTGTGAGTTTTGAAATTATGATTTGAATGTGAAAATTTTGTTTGGTGAATGAATTTTGAAATTTTTTTTAAATTGAGTGGGGAATTTTTTATGTGACATATGATATTTGGTACAAAAACTTACAACTCATAACTAAACACACAACTCAAAATTCTATTCAAAACTCATAAAAAAAAATTTAATTCGGAAAATATTTTTTATTGAATATAAAACAATTAACATGTGTCAATTGCAAAAAAATAAAAAAATAAAAATAATAATGCACTGTTCCAGTCAACCGACCGGACGACCGATGGGATGACCGGTTAATTCAAAATTTTCCATCTTCGATAGAGTTTTCAAAAGTGAGTGGAATTAATTTTTAAAAACTTTAAACAAATACGGTGTGCAAATCAAAACCTGAAACTAACGTTTCAAAACTCTACCAAACAGAGCCTAGTCTTTAGTGAACTTTTTTTTTTTTCAAATTTATTCATAAATATTATTACATTATAAATGATTAGATGTACCTAAAAAAATAAACACAAATTTAATTAAAAAAAGAAAAAAGTTTACTAAAAACAAAAATAAAATAAAAAATATACTGGGTCAAACACCTGTATTATCAATTCTAAAATGAAAAGTTTACTATCGTTTTTTTTTTCATCTTTAGTGAATTTCTTTTTTTTAATTAATTAATTTTTTTTTTTAAGTGCATCTGAGCTAGATGCATCTATAATGCAATAATGTTTATCAATAAATTTGAAAAAAAATTCACTGAAAACAAAAAAAAATTTAATGTTTTTGTTTTTATTATTTATTTTTTTGCATATTTAGTGAATTTTTTACATCACATATAAAGCTAATGTGTTGATGATATGACAGATTTTGTTAGTTTTTTTTTTATTTTTTATTATTTTTTTTTTTATGAAAGTTAGTCTAGGAGTAAAGTGATAAGGGTTGCAAATATAAAGGACTAAAGTGGGAAGGATTACAAATATGAAAGCCAAAATGAAAAAAATTAAACTTAAAAGGTCAAAATGAGAAGGATTGTAAATATGAAAGGCCAAAGTGGAAAAGATTGTAAATATTAAGGGCTAAAATAAAATAAAAAAATTAAACTTAGAAGATTAAAATAGAAAATAAATGAAACTTTAGGAAGACAAAGCATAATTTACCTTTTGGATTGGTAACTTTTCTGCGGCTACTATCAACTACTTTTAAAAAACATAACTCTTTAATATTTTCATTAATAAGTCATCTGTTTAAGACCTCTAAGTTTTTATGTTGAATATCAGATGATTCTTGTGTAAAATAGCTTTCATTAAGAAAACCCTAAAAGGAAAGTGAATAGAAGATCAAAATAAGAGAGGTGGATCCCTCAGTCCAAAATCTAGACGGGAGGGGCGATGTTCCGACTTATAGGGTTCATCATAAATCTTGTTTTGATGATTCAAATCATTTATTTTGTCAGGTATTTCGTGTATTTCATACATAAAAAAATTATGTTAATTTGATAACCCTATAACTAGTTCAATTTTCTGCATTTAAAATAAAAAATGAACGACAAAAAAAATGAATTATACATTTATTTGATGACAAACATAATAAATTGAACTAGTTATAATTATCGGATCTATCTAAATTTTTTATAAATGAAATATATGAAATACCCGACAAAATGAATTATTTGAATTATCGAAACGGGACTTGTAGGTCTTACGGGCCAGAACAATACCCTCCAATCCAAAAACTGGAGGGGATCCTCCTCCGAAAATAAGGGAGCTGTGGTGAATTAGTTTAGTGCATACCAACAACTTGCTGTCATTGATTGCGCATTCCAGGAGGTACAATGTCACCGAGAAGTCCTTCATCAGTGGGAAGCTTAGGATTTTCTCTTGCTTCACCAGGAACTTGATGAGATGATGATTGTGGTATAATACCGAGAGGAGGAGGTTGTGGAGGAAATTGGAGTCCTCCTAGTCCTGAATAATAAAAATGTGAAGCTGAAGGAGTCAATTGGCTTGCGAAGGCAGCTTCATGATTGACGAGTCCACCACCTCCACCTCTGGGGAATCCAACTGTATGGTGACAATGCTGGCCTTCGTATGTAGTGATTACGATAGTTGGATCATCTGAAGAGCGTTCAACCCTTTTCTTCACTGTGCATTTGCTGTTTGTACACCGATAATAGCTCCTGCAAAATGCATTAAGGAATGCGATCAATTAGTATTAGTCTTCTTTTTCTTGTGATTTCAATCTAACTAATCATCATTTATGCCAGAAACATCTTCAAGGGACTGAGAATTCACTTCCGCTACATCATACTTGTTTGATGTTTCAGATTCTTGAATCTCTATCACTTATATCATTTTTTGCCACTCTGCTATATGTATAGAAAGGTAAACAGTGATTTGTATCCTTGAATTTTGCATTTTAAGAAAAAAGAGTCCAACACCAATAAATGGTATTTGGCGCAACTTGCTTAAGCAAAATATTTCAGAATATCATATAAATACACACTTGTAAACTTTTAGAGGTACCCATCGGTCAGACTAAAATTATAAGTAAAAAAAATTAAACCATCTGAAATAAGAGCATGGTATGGTAAAATGGGTCAGATATTGAATGCAAGGACATTAAGAATTTTAAAATTAAAAAAAAAAAAAAATACGAAACAAAATTAATAAGAGATATTAATTTTTGCTATGCTTTAAGAAATTACAGTCCATGAAAGTATAAAAAATTTCATACATATTCAAACTCAACCCGCCTCGTATCTAGTCCTTAATAAAATAACAATAGGGATAGACAGATATCTAAATCCCTTAGGCAGACATATAGACATGTGAGGGTAATATATTTGACAATATTTTGCTCTAAAACAAACCAAGATTATACGGGAAATGATGTCAACTTAAAAATGAAAAAATCGATGTTGACAAGTGTAATCCTTAGAGAGAAATGAACACATACCTAGGAAATGGACTATTTTTAACTGCTTTCTGGCCATATTTCCGCCATCGATAACCATCTTCAAGATGATCAACTTCGCTCCTAGTCATGAATGCAAAACGTGGCTGTTGGATTCGCTTTTGCCCCTTCTTTTTTACTTTGCTCCTATAAATTATTTTAGTCCAAGATCATCAATGTCAAAGCAAATTTCTGAAAAAGACTGAAAAAACATAGTCAAAGCATGTCCTAAATTATGAATAGGAGCGCATTTAATCAAAAGAAAAACAAATCTGCATGTATTCAAGCAAGACAATCCAGTGGATTCATGCAAGACAATCTAGTGCCTTAGTAATAAATGAGTAAGTGTTTGTAATACTTGTCAGAGTATTCAATTAACATTCATTTTACGGTTGTGGTGAACTACAACTCGGGAAGAAAAAGAAAAAAGAAAAAAAAAAAACAAAAACAAAAGTCAAAGAAACAAAGAAAGACTTTGAGAATTATAGAAAACAAAACAAAAGGATAACAATAAGAAAGAAATTGCTTAAAAAATGTTGTTAGAAAAGAATATTTGTAACTTATATTGCAGGAAAGTAAGGGCACAAGAGGATTAAACTACATACATAAAATTTAGCCAATGCAATTTTTGGTTGAGTTAAATGAAGTTGGAATAAAATGGCCTTTTTTTTTTTTTGAATCATTGAAACTTAGTTGTTAGTTGAACCCCAGCCTCACCCATGCAAGCACTTTAAGTGTTGCACCCATGCCACTAGGCCACAAGGCCATTGGCATAAAATGGCAATTTGTTAGAATATCTATTTTCATGTTTGATTCGATAGAAAGAAAAGGAACTTACATTGAAAATATAATTAGGGGAAATTACATGTAAGCGGGAGTTAAGAAAAAAAATTGCCAACATATAGAGGGGTACAGGGGTACAAGTGACACTTGCACTCTCACAGACTTTTATTTACACCTCACCACTGACACACTTGTACTCTATATATTTGTCATTTTTTCTCCAACTCTCAAGTAATTACCCCATAGAATTATCATTCAATTTAGAAGAATGAACAATCCATATGAAGGTCAAAAACTGGACAATTCATTTCTGTCTACAATCATTACAGTAAAACCATACACTACCTAAACCAAAAGATAAGGAAAGCTCAATAGAAAGACATTTTAACTCAACTATCATATCTCCAAAGAAGTGAAGAATATAAATAACTCAACTATTACATCCCCAAAGAAGTGAAGAATATAAAATTTCCACTTAGGTCTGACAACTAGAGAAAAAGAACTAAAAAGATAAATTAAAAACTCAAAGAGGGAAATTATTAATCATAACAAACAAACTACCAAAAATCAGACAAAATTTTATACAAGTCCTCCTGTGAGTGAGTGGTGCAAGTGGTGTAGACTGCAAATAGCTCAAGGCCAATTGGGAGTGATAAAGGATCTGATAAGATGAATCAACACTTCACTCACAAAACCTGCACAGCATTTGGGATAGCTATTTGTTACTCATGACAGGATTTCTTTTCAAATTAATGCCTCCATTTTCCTTTTTAAGTAAACACAATCTCTCTATTAGAGAGAGAGAGAGAGAGAGAGAGAGAGAGAGAGAGAGATGCCATAAAATACTCTAATTGGGAGGAGGACTTGTTCACTACTTAGCCCTTACATGGTTTTTGAAAACATTCAGTTCAAGCACACACCACATCCAGAAACAACTCAAGAAAAAACAAATTAAAAGAGAACTGACAAACATAAAAAAGAACCATTTCAAGTTAAGGAGCATGAAATGATGAAGAAACCTAACAATAAACATACCACCAAACAGCTTTAAGAAAAGTATATATCATTAACTTCAATTTTTAGTAGATTTTTATTACAGACAAAAAATCACGAGGAAGATGGAAATGCACGAAAAGAAATCTAATGCAGACATGTTCAAAAAAGTAATCCATCTAGACTTGAATTTAAGAGAGAAAAAAGTAAGATTTTACATATATTCTAACTTTTTTCCTTTTCTCCTTTTCTCTCACTCATGTAACAAATGCAACAACTATCAGTTTATGTGATTTTCAAAAGTATGTTTTTAGCATTCAAAAAAACACATAGCACACCATACCCGCCGCAATAACGGCGGGATTCATCCATCCTCTCCCCCTTATTTTGCTGAATTTGCTCTCTGGGCCCCCACAGCCTTCTAGAGAGAGAGAGAGAGAGAGAGAGAGAGAGAGAGAGAAATCAGTACGGAGACGGAGACGGCATTGTTTAACAATAAATTCAGCGAAAATTTAGGGCGAGTTTTTGGATGGAGTAAGAAAGAGCCGGTGAATTAGCCCAAGAAATGCCGGATTTATTACGATACTAGCCGTGGGGACGGAATGGAGTAGTCTTCACGCAACACCAAACCACAAACGCAACAACGCAAAAGACACACACACACTCACGCTGTCTCGGGCGCTGCTTTGTTCCCGTCGGACTCCGTCGACTTCTCCGGCAGATCCTCGGAGGAGTTCGAAGACATCGACCGATTCGACGTCGCTTGAACCACCGTCTCACCACCACCGGTGGTAGATGTAGAACAAGTACTCTTCGGCTGATCATTTCTGGCCAAATCCTCCTCCATACCGATCCGATCAAAGTGGGAAAAACTACCTGCCTCTGGCCGGAGATTCCAGCCGAAATCACTGAGTATGCTGCTCTCTCTGTCGCTACCTCCGAACAAGTAAACGTTCTCCGAGTCGCCGCCGAACGACCAGCTCGACTCTGCCGATAAATCTGTAATTCCTGGATCGACTCTGTCGTTCTCATCCATTACTCTCTGGAAGATCTATATATACACACACATATGGAGAGATAAATTGGGAGGAATCGGAGAGAGAAAGTAGAGAGATAAAGTTAGGGTTTTGGGATAAGGAAAGGACGCGTACGCGAAGTGTGTTCAGTTTCTCAAGCTTTTTTCTTTTTTTCAATGAAAGCTTTATCTCGTCGATACAGAGCACACAGAAAACGCTGATGATGAGTGATGAGAGAATGAAAGCTTTATCTCGTCGATACAGAGCACACAGAAAACACTGATGATGAGTGATGAGTGATGAGAGATTGAGAGAGAGAGAAAGAAAGAGAAAGATTTGTAATGTAATGTAATTAAAAAAAGAAGAAAAGAAAAAAATTAATAAAAATGGGCTCAACTTGGGTGATCGTACAAGCCACGCGCATGGATTTGAGTGAGTGTGGGCTACTTTCCTGTGGAGGCTACTTCGACCACGTTTCATCTTTCACTTCTAACTTTGCTACTTTCCCTGTGGAGGCTACTTTGACCACGTTCCATCTTGGGGTTACATTTTCACAAATTATTTTTAAATAGATTTTCATTTATTATTTTATTAGTTTTTTTATTTTAATCAATTTTTTTTTTTTTTTACTTTTCAAATATATCAAAATTAGATATATCTAAAAAAGATTTTTAAGAAATTAACTAAAATATGAAAATAATAATAACAATAAACTAAAATATGAAAAAAAATATTACTAAAAATAAATGAAAACTCCAACAAAATTGCACTGGACCATGGCTGATTCAGCCGTGTGGAAGGAATCTGGATCCTCTCCTTTCTCTCCTTAACTCTTTACTTGTTGGGTCATTGGACTCAATTTCAATGATCCAAACCATTCATATTTTTAAATTTGTTGAGTATAGCATATTTGTAAAAATTAAATTGATCGGATATCAGAAAACATGTTTATTAAATTTTTTTAAAAAATGGTTTTAAGTTCGATGATCCGAACACCTAATTTATAATATCCGATCAACTTAATTTTTTACAGGTATGATACACGTAACAAGTCTTAAAATGTGAACGGTTTGGATCATTGAAATTGGACCCAAAAGTAGACCCAATGGCCAAGTAAGTAGAGAGTCAAGGAGAGAAGTTAAGGAGATAATCTTGATTCGTGTGGGAGGTGCACACTTTTTCGTTTTTCTTTTTTTTTTTTCTTTTTTTTTTCTTTTTGTTCAAAGTAAAAAATATTTTCTGCACATATAATGTTGTTTTGACCATGAAAGTTAATTTTCGTAGATTTTTATTTTTTATTATATCAAATACTAAAAAATAGAAAAAATATTTTTCGTTCAAATAAAGGAGTGTAAACAAAAATCAAGCCCAAACAAAGCCTACACATAATTGAGATTTTTTTTTTTTTTTTTTCTTGAAAACAACCCAAGTTCAAATTAAAGAAATTTATTTATAAATCTCATTTACATAAGTCTACAAAATATTTTTGTATGTCACCTAATCTCATACAGTTGAACTTATATTTCAATGGCTCTTTTTTCCCATATTAGAAGTATTATCTTATAAACTTTTATTATAATATATACACACTAGCAGTTGACCCATGCAATGCACGTGTTATTTTTTTTTCAAAAAATATATGATGATACAATGTGCGTTATAAAATAATAATTTTAATTTTAATTTCAAATTAAATTAAAATTAAAATTAAAGTATGATTTTAAATATTTATTTTGACAATATTGGCTTCTTCCTTTTATAAAATTATTACTTGAATACTTATACACATTAATTTTAGTTAAATTATTTGTGGATTTTGATAATTTTAGTTCTATCGTATTATAAAAGTATAGTTATCATATAATAATTTTGTATGATATATATTAAATTGTAAAATAGTAAAATAACTACTCATTTTGATATTAAAAATAATAGTTAAATCAGAAGAAGAATTAGTAACATAAAATTGAAATTAATTCTAACTATTTAATTTTCTTTTATAGTCATTTGGAAAATAAAAATATGTAAAAATAGAAATTATATACAATTTATTAGAAAAATAAATATAAATATGTTGTAATTTGATTATCATATAATGATTTTATATGATATATGTATTAAATTATAATATTGTAAAATATACATTTTTAATTAAATTAAAATATCAACTATATAAAAGAAATTAAACAATGACTAACTAGGAAATAATCACATAACAACATCCAAACGATAGATACATCTCAATGTGTGAATAATTAATTATCTGTAATATGATGTCAAAATATAAAAGAAATAATTGCTCAACAATTGAAAAAATAACTGAAGCAGTAAATCCAAACTTTAGAGATTCCTCGAAAGTATCGTTGTTGTACAGGTTTTTTTTCCTGTGAGTTGTGATTATATAAAATAGGAAATGAAGTACTATATAGAATTATTATAAAATTTAAACGACAAATTCATAATATAAAATTGATATTGGGTATAGAATGATACACGGAAAAATAAGAAGAAAAAAAAAATTAGCATTAAAACAAATCCTAATACCCATGAAAGAATTAAGAAGAAAAATGTGAAGTGCAAAATTGGTATTGGATTTGTGGACTATCTCAATTTACGATAAAAAATGTATAAAAAAGAAATATTTATCGAATAAAATTCATATAAAATAGATAAAATTAGTATAATTTAAATTAGGTTTGAGTTTGTATAGAACTCTATATATAATTAAGAAAATACATACTGATATGGCTTTCTTATAATAAAAAATAAATAATAAATAAATAAATAAGTAAGTAAACCTTTATAATGTGCAACCTAAGTATGGCAAAAAAAAAAAGTTACTTTTAATATATATATGATTATACCATATATTTAGAAGAGAAAATCATTTATTAGATATATTTTATTTATGATATATATAAAATATTGTTTATCAATATAGAAGATTATTATTCTTAATATTTACTTTCCCTAATGTGAAAGTTTCACTTGATCAAAGATTTTCTTCCACTATTATTTTACAATAAGGTCCTGACATGAATGAACATTTAGAAGAAAATGTTAATTGTACATATAAACCGATGATAGAGAATGGTGAACTCGCAACAAAGATTATAGTAAACCAGCATTGAACAATATTTTTTTAATATTATTATACATAAATTGTAGTCTGTTTGTCGGTTTGTATAATTACCGATATTGTGCAGTTTATTCACCAACATTATATTGGAGTTGATTATATATAAATTTTTCTTAAAAAATGCGTCAATATATATGAACTATTTGATGATTTTATATATTGTCTAATGATTTGTTGTATACTATTTATTACTATGCTTCTTGGTCGAACAGTCATTTTTATTGTCATTGAACAATTGAAATAGTTGATTTTTGCTTTTTCAATTTTGTTTTGTATTTTCGCGTTATAGTGTGAATGTTCACATTGGTATGAGTTTAGCTTTTTTTTTTTAATGCTAATTGTATATTACGGTCTCGTTTGACAATTCAATATTTTAGCCTAAAGTCAAAAAGTCACTAATGGGTAAATTACAAATATATCCTCTGAGATTTGTTTAAAATACGAATTATCCCATGTAGTTTAGAAAATTACAAATACCTGCTTATCAAAATTTTTTATTTAGAGAATTAATTGAAAAAGTGAAATTTTAAACTATTCACCTATATCATAATAAAATTATCTGAATTATTAATTAAAATAAAATTTTAACATTATTAAAAACTGCTATTTAACTTGATGATGTATTAATAAAATAACCTATTTGTTATGAAATTAGAAACTTTAGGAGGCATAATGTAATTTCTAGAACTACAAGAGTAATTTGTAATTTAAGTATGCCCCAGAGGGTGTGTTTGTAATTTACCAAAAATCTAAAAAACCAACAACCTACACTAAAAAATCAAAGATTTTATTTTCTCTCTATTTTTTACACATCTTTTCGTAAAAAATCAAAAAGTCATTTCAAACATATTAATTTATTTTACCTCATATTTAGCCAAAAAAACTAAAA
Source organism: Camellia lanceoleosa (assembly GCA_025200525.1). Lineage (NCBI taxonomy): Eukaryota > Viridiplantae > Streptophyta > Magnoliopsida > Ericales > Theaceae > Camellia > Camellia lanceoleosa. Next base: position 85,004,245 of record CM045769.1, read on the forward strand.
AATTAGTAAAATAGCTTGTTCTCAAACGAGGCCTAATTGTAAACTGTGAACATTCATATTGTATTTTTGTATGAATTTTGTTTTTCCAATATTCGTTGTATGTTTGTTGTTTTTGTTATTATGTTTGTTGGTTGAACAATCATTTATGTTATCATTAAACAATCAAAATAGTTAATTTTCACATTTTTTTTTAAAAAAAGAAAAAAAATTGTTTTATGGTTTCACGTTCCAGTATGAATGTTTACATTCGTATGAGTTTAATTTTTTTAAGGATAATTGTATATTTATTATAAACAGTAAAAATTCATATTATATTTTGATTTGAATTTTTTTAAATTAATTATATATTTATTATTTATTATAAACATTCCAGAATAGTCTCTGTATGTGCTCATGTACCAAAATGCCACATAAATCTTTCTATGTCCCACGTCAAGAAGTGAAAATGGAAGCCGTATCAATCATAGCTATGCCCCCCATAGATGACTACATTACACTTTGGTATGTGGTTTTTTATTTTTTTGAATTATAGTTGTATATTTGTTATACACTTTGGTATGTGGTTTTTTATTTTTTTGAATTATAGTTGTATATTTGTTATTTATTGTAAATATTTATATTATTCACATTGTATTTTGTAGAGGTGCAACTCGAGCGGGTTCGGACGGGTTAGGAGGTTGTCCAAACCCAGTTTAAGTTGTACTGAGACCTGCCCAAGCCCGCCCAAGCCCGAATTGTAATCCGAGATTGTCTGCTCAAGCCCGACCCGAGTTAAACCCGATTGCCCGAGTTGTCCGAATTGCTTGAATTGTAAATGAATTTCAAATTTTTTTTTGCTACATTATTAAATTATTAAAATTTGACTCTATTTGTATTTTTTTTTTAATAGAAAATCATTAATACCATCAAAACAAATAATTTATATAATGTAAGAGAGATGCCACTATAGTAATCCTTACAATTTATGAGTGAAAATAAAAAGAAAAAAAAGTAAGATTTTATGTTATTTGTATATATAATATATATTCAATATGATTTAATAATATAAATTACTTTAATATCATATAATGACTAATAATTTATATGTATATTTAATATTTTTATATATCTATATATGTATAATTCGGGCTTCGAGTTGCTCGGGTTGTTTGACGTCTTTCCCCAAGCCTGCCTAAATTTAATTCGGGCTTCTGAATTTTTGTCCAAGCCTGTACCGAATTTGAAAATATTTTGTCCAAGCCCTAAAAAAATTCGGACTGGACTCAGGTTGCTCGGGTTGAGCCTGCCCAAGTTGCACCTCTAGTATTTTGGTTTTCATTACATTATTTTTAAATTTTTACATTATAAAAAAGTGTGAAAGTAGGATATTTATTAGTTTCCATAATTATAAAAGAATAAGATTTTAATATCGAAAATGTTTTTTAGCTCGAAAAAATCGGCCCCGAATGCCCCTAAAGCCCAAAACGACGTCGTTTTGGGCTTTAGGTTTTTTTTTTTTTTTTTTTCTTTTTTTCCGCCATTGTTGACGCAAAGGGAGAGGGAGAAGAGGGAGAGGGAGAGGGAGAGAAAGAGAAGAAAGGGAAGAGGAAGAGGAGGTCGTCGCAGCTCGCCTCCGTAGTCACGTCATGACTCAGCTCAGCCTCCGCTGGTCGTAACTTCGCTCTGCCTCGATCACGTCGCCTCCGCCCCCTCCTCCCCTCCCCTCCCCTCCCCTCCCCTCCCCCTCCATTTTTTATGCCTCCTCCAGTTCCCTCCTCCCTCCTCCTCTCCTCTCCTCTCCTCATTCCTCCCCGATTCAAGGCTCTGAAAAAAACGGTGCTGCTTATTCGGGGCTTTCGAGCTACGTAGCATAACTCTTTTAATATCTAGATTCTAATTTAAATGGGGCAAGTATTCAAAGTAGAGTGATTTTCTCTTAAAATATAGATTTAGTTTCCATTTTGTGTGTTAAGGCGTCGTTTGGGAAGCAACTCGTTTAGCTAAAAAGTCAAAAAATTACTAAAAAAGTCAAAAAGCCACCAACTCATACCAAAAAGTCAAAGATTCTCTTTTCTCTCTACTTTTTGCACAACTTTTCATAAAATGCCAAAAAGTCATCCCAAACATACTAGTTTTTTTTAGTTCATATTTTAGTCAAATAATCAAAAAGTTACTAAATTAGCCTGTTCTCAAACGAGGCCTAAATCTAAAGTTGAAATTTTTGGTCTTGGATAGCTGTAGGGTTACATCAATTATTAGAAATTAATTTGGACTAATTGGTATATAAGTATTAAAAATAAGATTGATCTGTTTGCTGCTTTAATCTGTTGCTTTGATCTGCTGCTTATACGTATTATAAGTATTAATTCTGCTGCTTTGATCTGTTTGCTGCCTTATGTTGGTTGATGCCGTAGTGCCTCAGATTTTGCTGCTCTGATCTGTTGCTGCCTTATGCTGGTTGATGCCTTGGTGCCTTGTAGGCCTCCTCGTTTGTTTCTTCCTTTTTTGTTTTGTTAGTCTCTCACCAACTTTGGCTTGAGCTTGCATATGATAGGGTCTCTTTTAGTGTCAACCTAGTTGGGATTGAGAGAGTTCACTTTGATGCGTTTGGCTCTTTGCCTCATCTTTATTGACGTATTTTCATATCTTGTATGTTATCATCATCAATAAAGTTCTTATTTTTGCTGATTAAAAAAATTAAAAAAAAAAAAAGATTTTTGGAAAAATCTCCCTTAGGTGAGTACCAATAAATCCCAACATATGATATTGTGAAACTGTTTAGTCTTTTCTTTTTTCTTATGAATCCAAAAGTTCCGTTAAAGTGAAAATTACACAAAATTGTAGTTATATACACATTTAGGTTTAATTTTTAAGAGATAAAAATGGGTTTCTCCAAATGAGAAATTACATATTTAGACAATCCGTAGTATAGAGATTTCGAATTTTCATTTCCTCTTGAGCAAATCCCACATTATGAACAAAAACGTAATACTTTAATAACTAACACTCCAATGTAACACAGTTTAGTGTACTTTCTAACAACGTAACACTCAAAAAAAAAATTAAAAAAAAATTCTTAGTGTTAATTTTTTCATATATAACACTCCAATCAATGTAATACTTAAATATAACACACTTTAACATAACACACAAAAGTACATTAGAAATCCCACATCTTAGGAATTTTTGTACTCCTTTTGGAATGGTGCAGAATCCCGCATCCCTTTGGAATAGTTTGAAGAATTCTACATCATTTTTTTTTTGGAGTATTATGTTTAGAAAAAATATACTAAAGAGTTTTTTTTAGAGTGTTATATTGGAGTGTTATGTTTGAAGTATTACATTAGAGTGTTATATTAGAGTCTTGTAGTTTAAAATTATACATTTGTCTAAAACTTAAAAAAGAGTTTTTGTACTCACTTTAAAATATTTAAAAAATCTCATATTTCAAGTTATTTTTGTACTCCTTTGCTGCCTCTGTGTTTGCCATCATCTACTATGAGCAAGATCTGTTGACTTTGGTGCCTCTGTGTTTGTGTAGTGGCTAGATCTACTATTGTGTTTCTATGTTTTTGTTGGTCCCTCACTAACAGTTCCTGATTTGGTGTTGTGCATCATCCCCCCCCCCCCTTTTTTTCCCCTTTATTGATGTCTTATCTCATTTCTTGTACGATTTTCTTTCATCAATAAAGTTTTTGTTGATCTAAAAATAAAATAAAAAAAATTTGTACTCCTTTTGAAATGTTTTTCAAATAAAAAATATTCACATATAAAAATTCATTTCAAATTTAATTCTCATAAATTGTATATCTTATTTTTCTAGCACAAAAAAAAAAAAAAAAAAAAAGAAGAAGAAGAAGAAGAATAATGAAACATAATAGAAATAAGAGTATAACTATAAATTCAATTTCTAAATAATATATTAAATTTACGTTTCCGAAATCAAAATTAAACGGATCACCATTCCTCAAGATGGGATTATAGGTAAATTTTCCTTAAATTAACACCATAAAAATGTTTCTGACCTTTTTACAAAACTAATTTTACACAAAAATAAAAATAAAAATAAATAATGAGTGTCTTTAAACTTTTTATTGTTTTGTTTTTCCATAATATGAAAAACGAAAATACTATCAAAGGTGTCCTTATTCATCTACATCATGAGTAATGTAGGTCCACATGTTTTCAACAACGAAGTTAACTTGCATACAATTCCACATAATTAGCAAGTTAGGCTTTTTGCTAAAACTCAACATTTTTTTTGAGCAGCAAGCTAAAACTTTTTGCTAAAACTCAACATGTCAATATGAAGTAATGTAGATCTTGTTTGAAATTTGGAGGAGTAGATTTTTGGGGTTAATCCCAATATTGCACATGCACAAGACTATCATGTGACCTGGAAATATCGTTGTAATCAGTTTTGATCAGAAGTTGTAATCACTTTGAAACACACACACAAAAAAAAATAAAATAAAATAAAATTGCCAGTCTTTTGTTATTAATGCCTATGTCTGTCACCATAATGGACTTATTCTACACCCAAAAAAAAAGGTTCAATGTTATTGAAAGGAATTTGGATCCAATAAAAATGAGTCTGAAGTTTGTAGTTCCTTTGCAAAAACACAAAATTTGAATGAGAGAGTAAATTTATTTATTTATTTATTTATTTATTTTATTTTATTTTATTTTTTAAACGTAAGTTAATACAGGGATGTCTAAAAATTTAGGTTTTACAAATTTATTGTTTGAAGTTTTTGGTAATTTTATGTAAGAATAAAAGAGTCAATTCTATAGTACAAATAGGAACTTTTGACATTTTGTCATCTTATTATTTCAAGATAAAACATTTATCATTACAATTCAAAATTTAAAAAATAAATTATATCATTCTTCATAAATTTCAGGTATTGAAATTATGTTGATACTGTAGATCTACCATTTTGGCTGACTATAATGCTTCATTCTATTTGAGAAACGTCACCTTCTGATGTACTTGAAATGATCAAAATTCCCAATTTATTAGCTCTAATTCAAAATTGAATGCACAAGACTAACCCTAATTCACCCTAACAACTCTAAAAACTCATTCATAACCAATTTGAGTCTCATTGGATCCCGAAAGTATTTTCAAAACGGGTTTTGAGTTTGGGTCACCCATTTTTGGAATTTAGTCTAACTTAAATAATAAAATAAGTCCAAAATAAAATAAAAAAAAGTTCGACCAGGTCCAGCTTGTAGTTTATGTGAAAAGACCATTTTATCCTTTCTTGTCTAAAATTGATGAATGATTGATCCAAAAATGTCTACAAAAATTTTGTTTGAAATTGAAATTTATATCATTGAAAAATTCTTTGAAAATACTATTGGCACAAACCGTTTTTAAAAATTATCATTTTTTTTTATACATAAATTGACTAACTGACTTTACTCCTAAAATTTCACAAATGTTATGAATAGGAGACTATTTACACGCTAATCATATGATCTCCCTTACATTAGCCATGAGAGACTATTTATAGGAAATGTATAAAACAAGCTCCATTTCAAATACTACCTCCAACTTTCCAAATCCGCGTCTTTATTCTTGAGCTGTCACTTGTCATCCATTCCTTCAATCATCATAACTTCTTTTGTAACTTCTCTTAGAGCATCTTCAATGGCAAATGTTATAATAGCATTGCCATTGCCAAATTATGGCAATGAATAGTAGACTTTTGGTAGAATTATAGTAATGGTGCTCTAGTGGAGCGCTGTCATTTTTGCCATTTTGACACAAAAATTGGTGTATGTTGAACGTTTGAACGACTAGCCAGACGTCACACACACTAGTTTTCAGCTTTTATCTGCAACAATGGTGGACGAGAGGAAGGGAGAGATGTTTTGCTGAGAAGAAAGGAGGGAGGGAGGGTTGTTTTTGTGAGTTGATAGTTATGGCAGCTACCAAAACTTGTGTCAAATTTTACACAAGTTTTGGCATTTGCCAAATTTGGCAGTGGCCATAACTTGCCATTGGAGCAAAGTTTGGTCTTTCTATTGCCAAATTTTGGCAATAACAGCTCCCATTAGAGATGCTGTTAACTTTCACTTAAATAAAGGAGTGTCACATGTCCTATAACAACAATAGAAATAACAATAACAATAATAATAATGATAAAAATAATAAATGTGGCCGTAATTACCTTTTAAAGATGATTTTTAGTTTGAATCAAGACCATAATCGACAAACCAAAATTAATAAGATTAAATTTGACCATAATTGATAGGTAAAATAATTTATGGTGCAAAAAACACTACAACAAATTAAGATTTTATAGACAAAAATTTAAGAACAAAATCACTTTTTAGAAATGAAATATGTTGTCAAAAGTGTCATTATTATATTTTTAGTGATGAAATTAAACATTTGGTGATAAATTATTATCCTTTTGAAACTAAATTTTTCTATAAAAAACACCCTTATTGGAACCACATTACTTTCTTCCTAAAAGCACATTTGTTAGCAATATTTTTTAAATTTTGTTGCTAAAAGTACTATTTTGCTTTTTGGTTAATTACTCACCGCTCTTGTTATAAAACATGGGCATCTAAGTCTCGCAAGTTGTTTGTATAGATTACAAAGTCTCACAACTGTTGGTGATGTTTATCTGTGAGGATTTTCTAAATCTATCATTAAAAATGATAATTAGTGACGTTTTTCTGTGATAAAATTTTCAACTATCATTAAAAACTAACAATTAGTGACACATTTTTTTAATGAAAATGCTACTAAAAAAAATTAGGAATTTGTGGCAACAATTAAAAGTAAACAGGACTTTATAATGCACCCAAAAGTCCATCTTCCTGATAAGACTTTTCAGTCATGTTTCCTTTTATTTTTAAACTTTTTAGAATGACCTTTTAGCAACTATTTTCACAACAACAAAAATTAGTTTCCAAATATTTTTTACAATAAAATTTTTACTTTAAAGGACAAAAAAATGTGGTTCCTAAAACTTTTATGGGCAAATTACAATTCAATGCATGTTTCTAAAATAAATTTCAAATCAAAGATAAAACAAATCAATTTTAATAATTAAATTTATAAACTTTTTCATGATTTTGTAATATTTTTTTGGGTGCTTGGCCCATAAATCCAATTTTGGATTTGTTTCGTCCAAAACTCCAACTACTAAACTATTAAGTCCAAAAGGACACACTTTTGCAAAATAACCAAAATTTCAGCAGATAATTTGTTTCCTTATCTCTGCAATATAAATGCACTATTATTGAACAGATAAAGAAACATATTGAATCAATTGAACCATGTTTCCAATAGATACAAAACAAAAACAAAAACAAAAACCAAAAAATAAAAAAAAAATATAAAAAATTCAACAAATAGCTAAATTTCAATTTGATTATTGGATAATAACTTTCAATAGATAGCTTAAAATAAAATATTTCAACAAATAAATATCAAATATGTAAAAAAGTACAACATCTTTTGCACATATAACACTTTTAACAAATAAAAACATACTTATCATTTCAACAGATAAAAATCACAATCTCAATATTTCAACAGATAAAAATCATAATCTCAAATATTTCAACAGCTATCCCATTTGTAAATCTACACACCAAATCATAACCTCATTTCATAGATAAAAAATTGGATAAAAGACACTTTTAATCCCCTAAAGTATGTGTTATTTATCATTTTAGTCCCTTAAGTTTCAATTTTGTCATTTTGGTCATCAAATTGTTAATTTGAGTCTATTTGGTTCTATCTCGAACATCCATCTAAATTGATAATAGGAACATAGATAAAATAAAGTTTTTAATCCCAAAAGTATGCGTTCCTTGTCATTTTAATCTGTTAAGATTCAACTTTTGCCATTTTCGTCCTCAAAATTGTCAATTTGAGTCAATTTGGTCCTATCTCTAATGTTCGTCTACATTACAAGTGTAATGTCCTGAAATAATAATAACAATTCACCTCATGATATTCAATGGAAAAGCAGAAACTTACATAACATTAACCTTTCATTGATATTCTTTTCACGTACAAAGATGACATATGCATGTATAAATTCATAAATCCTAAATCCTTAATGTATAACATATGACGTGTATGAATAAAATAGAACAAAAGGAAATACAAATAAGTTTATGCCCTATTGGCTACATATTTTCAAGACAATGCTTTGTTACAACAAAAGTGGATCAAATCCCAAAACAATTAAAAAGCCCGAGGCTTGGACAAAAGATAATTATAATAAATAAAATTAAAAAAAAAATAAGCATTTGGCTCCATAATCTTCCTAAGCTACGTCCTTGGTGGAGATATATCATCAACACCTAAAAGTTGATTTTCCACATAGAGTGAGTTAAAGCCCAGTAGAGACAATTTAACACAATGTATGATGCTTAACAATATCATATGGTAAATGCATATGAATGCCATTTACCAAAACATTACATTTTATTATTCAAAACAATGAGATGCCATAGTTATATGGCAATCCATAAAGCAATGCTTTTTAAACTAGAAAACAAGACAGTGGATACAAAACGTTGGGAATCTCTAGGTATGTATTTGCCTGTAGGCTATACAAGCACTACCAAAGCCATTTTACAAGTACTAACCGGAAGGATCGGCACCTAACCGTGTAGGTTTTTGGACTTTTACCAAGGGCACACATACTGACATAATAAAAGCACAATCACACCCCCTAACCAAATTCACCAAGGTATGCACTCATTTTTTCTCAAAACGATGCATTTTCAATGTTTAAGTATAAACCAATGTTCAATGCAAGATGTATGAGTAGTTGGTTTTAATTAACTTAGTCCTCATACAATTTTTACCACAATCAAAACTATCCTCCACCGATAGCCTAAACAGATTTCTCTATACAACAGATAAATTTTCAACAACAATGATAATTTCATAATCTCAAAATATGAGTGATAACATATCCAACTCTACTCTTATCATCAACAGATACATTCATTTTAATCTTTTCAAATCCAACATCTTTCCCTTGTCATTCTAGGTCATACACCTATGATTTCCAATAAAACATCTTTTACTTTCAAAAACCCATTTTTAGGAGAAATTTCTAATATTTCAACACAACTCAACAATATACTCATTCCCACAATCCTTCTCAAGAACCCATTTGAAAACCCATCTTTCTATATTTTCAAAATCAAAACCCTAAATCAAAATCCATAACTCTCGGTCACTATCTTCTTTTAAAGAGCAAATAACAAGGCTAAGAATCATACAAGAGTTGAAGAAATCCCTACCTCAAGATTAGAAGAATAAGAGAACAAGTGCTAAAGTTTGGCGGAGCCGAAAACAAAATCTTCTCTGATTAGATTGATCTCCTCTATGAGCTCTACGTTTTACTCCAAAGCACTATGGTGGTGGAATCAATGGATTAAGGTGTATGAAAGGGTTTAGACAATAACTAGAGAGAGAGAGAATGTGTGTGTGTGTATGTGAAGAAATTAGGTCTTGGGATGTTTTAGAGAGAAAGTAAAAAGTGATAGAAAAGGGCCTTTCCCGATGTGATATACACAAACCGCTCAAATGACCAAACCACCACTCAAGCATCAGACATAAGTAAGTGACATCGCTCGAGTAACCAAAACAAGGCTCGAGCGCACAATGACCACCTTCCAAAAGTTTTGCAGACTGAAAAATACCGCTCGAATGAAAAAAGACTACTCAAGTGAAGATCACCCTACTCCCAATAGTTTTGTAGACTTGCAAAACTACTGGGAGAACCCAAAGACCGCTCAAGCGAACTTGAAGAAAAACAGACATGAACTCCTTTGAAAAACGAACTACCGACATGTTTACAACACAACCAACAACAATAAGACAAAAAGGAGCATAGATAACGACAAAAAGTGTCGGATTCCGGATCTAAGAACAAAGAAGGGTCGAGTCAAACCCAGGCCGTTATAATCTTCTCCCCTTAAAAAATTTCGTCTCCGAAATTTAAATCAAAACAATAATCACTGCAAACTAATCCCAATGACAATCCATACTAGTAACAATGATAAAAACAATGTCATTCAGCATAAAATATTACAATTAGAATCTCCAAAACACGTACAATGTTTACATATTACAACATAATGAAATTCTTAATAAAAAACTCAAACACCAACAAAAAAGTCCAGATATTTCTCATGAACTTCTAGCTCACGTTTCCAAGTCGCCTTCTTGAATCCATGATGTCGCCACAACACCTTAACCAATGAGATAGTCTTGCCCCTCAAGACTTGATCCCGAGTATCTAACACCCGAATTGGCCTCTCTTCATATGAGACATCCTCATCTATCTCTAAATTGGTCTAATCGAGCACGTGTGAAGGATCGAGCTCGTACTTCCAGAGCATACAGATATGAAACACGTTATGAACCCCAAAAGTTAGGGCGGCAAGGCCAAACGGTAAGCTACCTCATCGCTTTATTCTAGAATTTCAAAGGGCCCTATGAACTTAAGAGACAATTTCCCACTCTTCCCAAATCTCATCAAACCCATTCTCGGCGAAATCTTAAGAAACACGTGATCCCCCACCTCAAAAGACAAAGGTCTCCTCCTTCGATAGGCATAGCTCTTCTAACGACTCTGTCGAAACTAACCTCTTATAGATAAGTGAAACCTTCTTCATCGTTTCCCAATCTAATTCCGAACCTAACATAGGTGCGTTACCCACCTCGGCCCAACACACAAGAGAGCTACACGGTCGGCCATACAGGGCCTCAAAAGGTGCCATACCAATACTCGCCTAAAAGCTATTATTGTAGGCAAACTCCACCAAAGGCAAATGTCTTTCCCACGACCCTTTAAAATCAAGAACGCAAGCCCCAAGCATATCCTCTAAAATCTGAATAATGCACTGCCCGTCAGTCTGAGAATGATAGGCGGTACTAAAAGTCAACTTAGTGCCCAAGGCACCCTTTAGGCTCTGCCACAAGCAAGCCGTAAAACGCAAATCCCTATCCAAGGTGATAGTCATTGGGACCCCGTGAAGTCATACTAACATACAGATCGGCAAGGTAGTCTACCGAATCACTCGTGCACATAGGTATAAAGTGTGCAAATTTGGTTAACTGGTCGACTACCACCCACACGACATCATTATGCCGTTGAGTTCTTGGAAGACCCACAACAAAATCTATTGTGACATGCTCCCACTTCCACTCGGCTATCGGTAAGGGTTATAACAAACCCGCTGGTTGCTGATGCTCGGCCTTCACTTGTTAACAAGTAAGGCACCTCGAAACAAACAAGTCTACGTCTCTCTTCATCCCCCTCCACCAAAACTAGCAACTAAGGTCGTGATACATTTTCGTGCCTTCTGGGTGCACCACAAGGCGTGAATGGTGAAAATTTTAGAAGTACCTCCTCTCTACAAGATTCAGCCATGAAAAGATGGTTTAGATATCTCACACTAGAGTCTGAATGGGCATTCAAGCCCTTTTCTACCTTCCTGCTTGATTTCTTCCCTCAGAGAACTTCTACTTCTTGATTATTTTGTTATGCCTTTCTAACCTGGTTAACTAAGGTAGGTTGTGCAACTACGGTAAATAAAGTGGCCAATTCAATAGACTCGCCAAGGTACAAATCAAACTCACTGATAGTGCCCAACATCTCCCTTACCAGGATAGCAATACTCACTACTTTGCTCACAGACTTCCTACTTGAAGCATCTGTCACTACGTTGGCCATCCCCGGATGATAATGCAACTCAAAGTCGTATTCCTCCATAAACTCCATTCATCTCCTCTGCCTCAAATTCAAGTCCTTTGTGAGAATAGATATTTTAGACTCTTGTGATCGAAAAACACCTCAAATCTCTCTCCATACAGGTAATGCTCCAAATTTTTAAGGCAAATATCACTGCCATTAGCTCTAAGTCGTGCCTAGGATAGTTTCTCGCGTGTGTTTTCAAATGTCACGAACCATATGCTACCACTTTCCCTTCCTACTTCAATACACAGCCTAAACCTTCCTGGGACACATCACATCATATCGAATCACTTAAACGCCTCTCCAAAATAATCAAAACTAGAGTAGTTGTGAGTATAACATTAAGCTATTGGAACGACTTTTGACAAGCCTCACTTCACACAAATCTAACCATTTTCCTCATCAATCTAGTCAATTGTGAGGCCAATCTAGAGAAATCTTTCACAAAAATTTAGTAGTACCCGGCTAAGCCCAAGAAACTCCGTATCTCAAAGACATTCTTAGGTTGTTCCTAATCTTGCACTGCGTCTATCTTAGATGAATCTACGATCACCCCTTCCCTAGACACCACATGGCCTAGGAACTTAACTTTGTTGAGCCAAAACTCACACTCCCCGAACTTAGCATATAACTAGTGTGCTCTAAGCAACTCGAGTACAACTCGCAAGTGTTTCCCATGTTCCTCCTTAGAGGGTGAGTAGACTAAGATGTCGTTGATGAAGACAACCACAAATTGATCTAAGAACTCACGAAAGACTCGATTCATCAAGTCCATAAATGAAGCCAATGCATTGGTTAGCACAAAAGGCATCACTAAGAACATGTAACGGCCATACTGCGTAAATCTTCAAAATGCAACATGACCTCTTCAACTAATCACACAAATCATCTATTTGTGGTAATTAGTATTTGTTCTTAATAGCTAACTGATTTTACTTTCTGTAATCGATGCACAGTCATAATGTGCCATTTTTCTTCTTTGCAAAGAGTGTTGATACTCTCTAAGGTGAGGTAATAGGGCGGATGAAGCCCTTATCTAACAAATCTTGAAGTTCCGCCTTCAACTCACACAACTTGGCTAGCACAAACCTATATAGTGCCATGGAAATCGGAGTCGTGCCTAGCGCTAAGTCGATAGAGAACTCAATCTCTCTATGTGGTGGTAACTTTATAAGATCCTCCGGAAAGACATCTGGATATTCTTGAACTACTCTCGACAATTCACCCCGAACCATACTACCCTCATCAACTACCGAGATGGAAAAAAAGATACTAAACTCTCCTCGACCCTTAAGGTCATACAACGAAAGAACAAGACTATTGCCTCGGCCACACATAAAGTAGAAACACTCTCCTGATGTTGTACACACTAACACCCTTCTATGATGGCAATCTATCGAAGCTCGATAATAAGTCAACCAATCTATTCCTAGAATTACATTGAAAGCATGCATATCAAGAATAAAAAAGTCGAAAGAGAGCCGACGATCTGCGACCTTAATCTGATAAAAGCGACATACTCGACCCAATGTCACTCTACCCCTAATAGGTGTCTTAACCAATAGAGGAGACTCCAATAGCTCAAACTCCAACCCCAAAGCGGATGCAAAAAAAGACAATATGAAGGAATGAGATACACCAATATCAATCAACACATTAGCAATAGATTTGAACAACAAGAAGTTAGTTCTCACAACAGAAGGTGCTGGCAATTGATCCGGCATGGTAACAGCATATACACGCCGTGAAAGTCTCTAATCCACTTGTTCACCCCTCAAAGCATAGGCCTGATACACGGATTAAGCCGAAATGGCTCCCTAATTGGCCCTCGAGACCTGTGCTGCCTGTGCTGCCTGATGGCTTTGTGTCTTCCTTGAACCAAACACACCAGATGTGCCAGCAGATTGAGTGTAGAAACTTCTCAAGTGCCCCGACTATCCACACTAATAACTGATAGGTGGATGCCTTCTCCCTTGGCCCTGACCTTGAGAACGAGTCAAGGATGGTGTAAATTATTGCCCTCCTCCTCCCTGCGGGCAAACGGAAGACTTGTGGCCCAACTGACTACACTTGAACTAAGTGAACCCACCCTGATTACCTCTTCCTGAGCCCGAACTCATCACGGGAATGGTGGATTTGAACTGCATAGCCTGGAACTACTGTAGGGTGGAACATCTTTGTCATTTGTTGTCCCTCGCAACATCTTGAACATCTTGACTCCTCTACCGAGAGCCCCTCATCCGCTCCTCCTCTGCTTGGATCACAGTCTCTAAGTGGGCCGCTGACTCCACGAGATGGCCGTAATCTTTAATCATAGACCCAGCCACATTGAAAAAGATCCTGATCCCCAATCTTTTCTTGAACTCAATGCAATGGTGTTCTTTCGTCGCCACAAGTTCTAGTGCAAACCTTGAAAGGCTAGTGAAAGCCTCTTCAAACTCAGCCACTGGTGTGTTTAACTGTTTGAGCTTCAGAAACTGCTCCCTCAACATCTCTCTTGCTATGGGTGACAAAAACTTATCCAGGAAGGTGTTAACAAAAGCCTCAAAAGTCACCCTGATATATCCTCTCGCATACTTCTCCCGTTGACTTGCATCGCTTTTTAGTCGAAAAGACACCAAGGTCATCCTCAACTCGTCGTCCTCGATACCAAGCATCTCGAATGTCTTCACTATTTGCTTGAGCCATTCGTTAGCCTTTAGTGGATTTTTCAAATCCTCGACAAACTCATTTGGATTCGACCAGAAAAACTTCCTCTTTAGAAAGGATGGTCCTATCTGTCCAACATGGGCTTGGACTTGATTCTTAGCCTTCAGAATGTCCATGGATTCCGTAAGGCTCCTACCATTTTGCGGGCGAAGGCATCCATGGCATGCTGACTTGATGGCTCAGCCATGTTAGCCTAGCTAACTCCTTCCTCTTGTGCCAAAATTTTATCTGATATTGGCACCACCTCCAACCACCTAGGCTTGCCACACCTACCATTTCCATATCCACGTCTTGAAATATTAATAAAGGTAACACAAAAAATTAGCACATTTATAAATGTGTTAAAGCTAACTCACTCACGCCCTAATATAACGGACAACAATTAATTCATTCCATATAAGCACAGAGTCACATAGTCACAAATGAATTTCCTTTCTGTAAAAATATCGTTTCTCGACATTACCAGAGTTCCAGTCAGAATTAATAGTGATCAAGTGCTTTTCTAACAGGACTTCTAGAAACTTATAAACACAATCAATATCAATATCTTATAAACAAAACCCCATACTCATTTAATCATATAAACATGTTATCACATACTAGGTCTACTTCTACTATTATTTATCGAGATAAACCCATTATGGTAAAAATCACGCCCCACGATTCCAAAGTATTCAAACCCGGTAGCTTTGATACCAAGTGGTAACGCCCCAAAATAATAACAACAACCCACCTCATGATATTCAATGGAAAAGCATAAACTTATATAACATTAACATTTCATTGATATTCTTTTGCTGTACAAAAGATGACAAATGCATATATAAATTCATAAATCCTAGATCTTGAATGTGCAGCATATGACGAATATGAATAAACTGGAACAAAAGGAAATACAGATAAGTTTATGCCATAATGGCTCATATTTCCAAGACAATGTTTTGTTACAACAAAAGTGGCTCAAATCTCAAAACAATTAAAAAGCTCGAGGCTTGTACAAAAGATAAATACAATGAAAGAAACAAAAAATGAGCCTTTAGCTCCGTAGTTCTCCCAAGCTACATCCTTGGTGGAGGCATATCATTAGCACCTGAAAGTTGGTTTTCTATATAGGGTGAGCTAAAGCCCAGTAGAGAAATTTTAACACATTGCATTATGCTTAACAATATCATGTGGTGAATACATATGTATGCCATTTACCGAAATGTTACATTTTCTTTTCTAAAACAATGAGATGCCATAGTTATATGTCAATCCATAAAACAATGCTTTTTAAACCAGAAAACAATGCAGTGCATACAAAACACTGGGAATCTCTAGGTACGTGCTTACCCGTAGGCTATACAAGCACTACCAAAGCCATTTTACAGGTACTATCCGAAAGGATCGGTACCTAACCCATACGGGTTTCTGGACTTTTACCAAAGGCACACATGCCAACATAATAAAAGCACAACCACACCCCCTAACTAGACTCACCAAGGTATGCACTCATTTTTCTCAAAACGATAAATTTTCAATGTTTAAGTATGAAGCAATATTCAATGCAAGATGTATGGGTAGTTGGTTTCAATTAACCTAATTCTCATGCAATTTCTACAACAATCAAAACTATTCTCTATCGATAGCCTAAAATAGATACATCTATACAATAGATAAATTTCCAACAACAATAATAATTTCATAACCTTAAAATAGGAGTTACATCTAACTCTATTCTCATTATCAACAGATACATTCATTTTATTTTTTAAAAATCTAACATCTTTCTCCTTTCATTCATAGGTCATACACCAATGATTTCTAATAAAACATCTTTTACTTCCAAGAACCCATTTTTAGGAGAAATTTCCAATATTTCAACACAACTCAACAATATACTCATTCCTACAACCCTTCTCAAGAACCCATTTGAAAACCTATTTTTCTACATTTTCAAAATTGAAACCCTAAATCAAGATCCATAACTCTCAATCACTACCCCCTTTTAAAGAGAAAATAATAAGGCTAAAAATCATACATGAGTTGAAGAAATCCCTATCTCAAGATTAAAAGAAGAAGAGAACAAGATTTAAAGTTTGGTGGACTTGAAAACAAAACCTTCTCTGATTAGATTGATCTTCTCTATGAGCTCTACGTTTTTCCAAAGCACTATGGTAGTGGAATCAATGGATTGGGCTATATAAGTGGGTTTAGACAATAACTAGAGAAAGAGACTGAAGAAATTTGGTTTTAGGATGTTTTAGAGAGAGAGAGAGAGAGAGAGAAAGCAAAAAGTGATAGAAAAGGGCCTTTCCTCGATCTGATATATGCACAGATTGCTCGAGTGACCAAATCACCGCTTGAGCATCAGACACAAGTAAGTGACACCGCTAAAGCAACAAAAACACAACTCAAGCACACAATAACTCCCTCTCAGAAATTTTACAGACTGAAGAAGACCGCTCGAGCAAAGAAAGGACCGTTCGAGTGAAGATCACCTTACTCCAAGTAGTTTTGCAGACCTGCAAAAGTATTGAGAGAACCCAAAGACCACTCGAGCAAAGGACAGACCGCTCGAGCGAACCTAAAGAAAAACAAACATGAACTTCTTTGAAAAATGAACTACTAACATGTTCAAAACACAACTAACAACTCCAAACAACCAACAACAATAAGACTAAAAGGAGTATAGACAACGATAAATAATATCGGATCTCGGATACAAGAACATGGAAGGGTTGGGTTGAACCCAAGCCATTATAATCTTCCCCCCTTAAAAAATTTCATCCTCGAAATTTAAATCAAAACAATAATCACTACAAACCAATCCCAATGACAATCCTCACTAGTAACAATAAACAGTGTCATTCAGCACAAAATATTACAATTTGAATCTCCGAAACCTGTACAATGTTTATCTATTACAAAATAATGAAATTTTTAATACAAAACTCAAACACAAACAAACAGGTTCAGATGTTTCTCACAGACTTCCGCATCACATTCCCAAGTCGTCTCCTCGACTCCATGGTGTCGCCATAACACCTTAACTGATGGGACAGTCTTACCCCTCAAGACATGATCCCGAGTATCTAACACCTGAACTGGCCTCTCTTTATACGAGGCATCCTTATCTACCTCTAAATCGATCCAATCCAGCACGTGTGAAGGATTGAGCTTTTACTTCTAAAGCATACAGATATGAAACACGTCATGAATCTCAAAAATTTGGGGTGGTAAGGCTAAACGGCAAGCTACCTTTTCAATTCGCTCTAGAATTTCAAAAGGCCCAATGAACCTAAGAGACAACTTCCCACTTTTACCAAATCTCATCAAATGCCTCGGTGAAATCTTAAGAAACACATGATTTTCCACCTCAAAAGACAAAGGTCTCCTCCTTCGATCGACATAGCTCTTCTAACGACTCTTAGTTAAAACCAACCTCTTACAGATAAGTGCAACATCCTTCATCGTTTCCCATACTAATTCCAGACCTGACATAGATGTTTCACCCACCTCGTTCCAACACATAGGAGATCTACATGGTCGGCCATACAGGGTCGTAAAACATGCCATAGCCTAAAAGCTATTATTGTAGGCAAACTCCATCAAAGGCAAATACCTCTCCCATGATCCCTTAAAATCAAGAACGCAAGCCCAAAGCATGTCCTCTAAAATCTAAATTATGTGCTTGGACTGCCCGTCAGTCTGAGGATAATAGATGATGCTAAAAGTCAACTTAGTGTCTAAGGCACCCTTTAGGCTCTGCCATAACCAAGCCCTAAAACACGGATCCATATCCGAGATGATAGTCACCGGGACCTCATGAAGTTGCACTATATTTCTAACACATAGATTGACAAAGTAGTCTACTAAATCACTCGTGCACATAGGTATAAAGTGTGTAGATCTGGTTAACCGGTCGACTACTGTAACGCCCCCAAATTTATTAAACTAACACATCACTCCTAATTTTCATTAATCTGATATCTTTCCAAAACAATAATAACAATAATCTTAAAAGTCCTTTTTTCCATTGATCTACATATCAAATATTACAATTTTCATATTCTTATCCTTTAAATAATAACATTTACATAATCCAAGAAACTAGAAAATAAAAATAGTAATGCCTTAATGGCAACAAATAGCAAGGCATAGCCTTCATACCAAAAAATGGACACATGGTCCCAATACACATTAGCCCCGAAGCTTCAACAATTAACAATCAATGAGCTCACATGCTCCGTTCAAAAATCTTCACTGCCTTGTCACTTGGGTGGAATCACACCAACAATTCTTAACATGTTAGGTAGGAATGAGCTAGATGCCCAGTAAAAATACTTTTAACAAAGTATTTAATTATCTGAAAATCCATGTGGCATTATCACAACCCAAACATTTTCTTTTTTAAACACATGACAAATGTTTAAGCATCAAAAGTCAAATATTATCATTTCCATGAGAAATCACAATCCAAAACAGAGAGTAAATGAGCCATGAAGTCCCTAAAGAGAGCCCCAATACATACATACATATATATAGTTTTATATCCAAAATACCCTCACATTTACCGACTATTATACGGCAGGACGTAGGCAACCAAGAAAAACATTTTCCCTTCCACATTTGTTAACTCCATAAACTGCGGGGACGTGGACACCCAAAACCATGTTTTTCCACATTAGCCGGCTCTAAAAATGACGGGCTCGTGGACATCCAAAAACATTTGCCACATTCGTCCAGCGATATGCACAGACAAGGCAATTGGGCATCTTGACTCCCCGCGCGGATACCAATTGCGTTCCACAACACAAAAACCAACTCGACTCTCTACCCGGAATCACATGCTATTTACCACCCCTTTAAAACAACTTTTCCAATGTTTCCACAAATTACAAGCATTTATACAACCATGAGAACAAAAGTAAAAATCACCATGCAACTAATTGCACTATTATAGATACATAATCATCATATTTCTGAGGAAAAATCTCAAAGGCTTTCAAATACATAAATCTCACGCAATACATATTCAAATTATCATAATCCATTCAACAATTTAAAGATTTGAAATCAATTTCATCTTTTCTTGAAATTTGACTACTAGGGTTTTCATAAATTTGGGGCTTTTGCCCATAAACCATATAAAATGCTATCTTCAAACTAAAATCTCCATAATCCATAGCCATTAATAAAAATCTCAAGAGCAAGTAGAGGAAATCTCATTTTTGAAACAAAACCCAATTTTGTAAACTCACATTTTCAATTATAGCATCAATATCACAATAATACCAAATAATCATCCTCAAAATAAAGAGATACAAAGCTAACAATAATCCTACCTCAATAAAAGAGCAACAGAGCAAGACTTCTAGGAGAATCCTTCACAAAACCAAGATCCAATTGGTTAAAAATGTTCATCTTCACTTGTTCTTCATTTTTAATGCAAGATCCATGGTGGATTCTGGGTGAAAAATGGATAAAATCAAGGTTTTTACAGCTAGGGTTTTGGGTATGGAAAAGAGAGAGAGAAGAAAGGAAGAAAAATAAAGTTTTTGGGCCAAAAAGTCACTTTAAAGTGACTGATATCGACCAGCTCAGTTGAGCGAATAAAGCTAGGCTCGAGCGTAGAAAAGAGCTCCCAGAATCTCTGAAATTCACGTAGACTGCTCGAGTGTAACTTCTTGTGCTCGAGCGAACTTGCTTCTAGCATAGATACTTGAAATTCAAACGAGCATAACTCCCTTGTCCGAACTCCTTTTTAGGTCATTCCGTGTCCAAAGCGAAGCCCCAGAAATAAGCTTTCCAATGGTTCTACCCATATATCTAAATTCAAAGTGTGGAAAAAGAAAAAGGTAAAAGAATGATGACTGCTCATAAGACAATTATCTGAATCAAAGTTTTTGGTTCAATCCTACTTCCCAAACATGATACCACCTCAATCAATATTCCAAAATCAATCTAAGAGGCTCCAAGTATAATAATAAAGGTGTTCAGAGCAATCCCATTAATTCAAGAAGTATGAAGTGTCACAATCTCCCCACCTTAGGAAATTTTGCCCCCGAAATTAGACAGTTCAAGAATCAAAATTTTGAATAACCAAAATGGAGTGGATATTGGAATTAATACTTACTCCAACTAATCATGAACAGTATCTACTCAATCACAAGTTTCTAGAAGGGTCTCCCAATGTAACTAATTTCACGAGTTGGATAAGAAACAATTGTCAATTGATTTACAATCGCCACACCAAAATCTTATTTGAAATCTAAACGAAACTTTCATCTTTCAGTCTCACACTGATATTCTGATAGCACCCAAATGCTATGACAATAATTCCAAAGTGGGAACCCCCTTTTCAACCCATTCACAAGAATTACCTCTATGAGCCACAAGAACCCATCGATCCAACGAAACAAAAATCAAACAAAAGATCTCGCTAACATATCCAACCATGCTCGCTGTAGACACCCCATTTTTGACCGACCTTAAGACTCGGACATCACTGATTGAGCGCTCGATCATGATGCATATTGTACTCGTTCTGAGGTCACAGAGTCTCGGTTGAGAGCCTTGCCTCTAGACTTTGGGACTCTTTTGTGCTTTGCCTCGGTTTGCGAACCAGGTCCTGTTTTCTTAGTTTTCTCTTCCCGAAGGGAGGGAGAGGTCTCGTAGACCATGTCTCAGTGACCATAGGCTACGTTTCGTGGTCTTAGGCCATTTTTTCCGTTTGGAGATCGGTTTTCAGTTTTCGGAGCCGTCGGCCGTGTGCCTCGGTTCGGGACCGCTTAACTACCTCCGTTTGCTCCAGTTTTTGGCACACACCTTGTTTCCTCTCCTTAGAGGGACACTGTGGCCCGGGAGACCACCTTCATGGTTGTACGCCACCTCCGGTGCTTAATAGTCAGTTTTCGGGGCCCTCGGCTGCGCGTTTTGGCCCCCGAACTCTCGTTTTGCATCCGTCTTAGCTCATTTTTGGTGTGGACCCTAGTTTCATTGTTAAGAAGGTGGTGCGGGGGTGGGAGACCAGCAATTCTTCTTGGAGACCACCTTTCTCTTCGCCACCCGATTTTCTTGGCAGGTAGGTGGTTTCTCTCACTTTTGAGCCACAATTTCGAGTCTCCCATACCACCATTGTGTTGCATTCATCTGGGAGGCCACCAATATGGGTAGGCCGACCAACTTTTCTTCCTGACCCTTTTGAACCTTGCTAGAAAGCTGGTTTTCCTCTCTCCTGGGTCACATTTTCTGGTCTCCCATAGCACCACTGTATTGCATTCACCTGGGAGGCCACTTTTCTGGGTAGGCCGACCAGCTTTTCTTCTTGACCTTTTTGAATCCTGGTCGGCCAACCAGGGCAAGTGGTTGGCCGACCACTTGAACTGGTCGGCCAACCATCTGCTTTTTGCCCTTCTTGAGTGCAACACAGCTGTGCCAGCTGGGAAGCTTTTGACCCATCCTCCGAGATTTAACCCCTTTGTTTGTCTTCTTAAGGAAGATTTGGTCCTTTTGCTTAGCTTCTAGGAGAAGCTTGACCTCTTTGGTCTAGCTTCCTCAAGAAGCTTGACCCTTTTTGTTAAGCTTCTTTTAGAAGCTTTGACCCTTTGTTGAAGCTTCTTAGAGAAGCCTTGGCCCTTTGTCTTCTATAAGAGAGGGTCTCCTCTCCATTTGCAAGGGTTAGAACTTTTTGGCTGAGGCATACACACATTTCCCGCCATAACTCTCTTCTTCAAGCTCTAAATTCCATTGTTCTTGCATCCATTACACTACACCTCCTAGCACAAGACCTCCACCGTCCATCCAAGAACCTTGGAACTGATTTGCAGAGGTTGAAGACTCATCATCTTGGTCCAGAAGTTGCTGGAGGTTTTATCTACAAGGGTAAGTCTCTATTTCTCCCATTTTGCCATTGTTTTGCTTCATTGTTTAGCCTTATTTGCAAGAATTTTCGAGCTTTGACATGAACTAAAAAGTGTCTTATTTTGAGCCCCTATTGAAGTTTGTTTAAGGACATTTTTCTGTTAGAGGTCATTTACCCCCTTGTATGCTCCATCCCTCTTTTAAGGCTAGGCTTATTTTGCTTCATATCTTAGCCTTATTTTCAAGAATTTAGAGCTTTGAAATAAACTGAAAAGTGTCTTATTTTCAGCCCCTCTTGAAGATTGTTTAAGGACATTTTTCTATTAGAGGTCATTTACCCCCTTGTATGCTTGTTTGCATCTCGTTTTGAGCCTTAGATCTAGGCCTTTGTATCATGCTTTGTTTGGCCTTCTAGCCACTGAAATCCAATAGATTTTCAGTGGCTAGCATACTGTTTTGAGAGCCAAAATCAGAGGGGGGTGACCCCTTCTCTCCTTGTCTTGTTTGTTGGCCCTTTTGGCCTTCCAAAAGGGCTCCTATTTGAAAGCTTCCAAGCTTTGTTTCAAGCATTTTTTAGTGGGTTTTAGGACCCCCATAAGTCATTTCCAGAGCTGGTTTTTCCATGTTGAGTGTCCTTGTTGCATGTGTAGAGTAACCTCTCTTGTAGCTTATCAAAGGAGCACCCCATTCTAGCATGTGTGGACTTTGTTTCAGTGGGTTTTTGGGGTTTATTTGACATGCCATGTTTCTTTTTTTGGCTGGTTTGGTGACCTCTCTTGTGTTTCATATACATGTAGTGTAAACCATGCTTACTAGCCTATGTTGCATGTTGTTTTGGCCCTTCATGTTAGCACTTTTTGGCCATGCCTTAAACTGATCTTATACATATTTTGGACTGCTTTAGCTCTATTTTTTGGTCTCATGGTTGAATGATGTTTTTTTTGCATGCTTGTAGTTCAATACCCATGCTTAACTTTGAGTTTCGAGGCTCATTCCATGCATATACTGAGGTGTGTTCATGTTTTGGGTCCATCATACATCATATTTCAGAGCTTGTATCAATGCCATATTTCCATGTTTTATACTCCTTAAGTGCGTTTGAGAGTCAGGCTTGTATGCCTCATTTACCGACCATTGAATGAGCTCCATTTCTTTGCATTCTGAGCCATCATCTTAGGCCATTTCCCCACTATTTCAGACCTGCCTAGGGTCTGTTTGAGGTTGGTTTTACCACTGGTGCATTGCTTTGTGTACCTCTAGTGTGACGCACTTCACTAGTTTCGGTATTAGGGCCATCTAGCTTGCATTGTGTGACATACTTGCATGTTTCGGGACCATCTTTTATGCCATTTCAGAGCTGTATCATGTGCCATCCTATGCCATATTTCATTCCTTACCATGCCTTGTTAGAGTTGCATATTGTGCCTTAGGATCGGTCCTTTGTATTCGTGCATGTTTACATGTATTTCGGTTGTCTCATTTTCATGTATGGCCACTGATGTGAGTGTGGCTGAGGTCCACTCATATTGGTGTAAGTCCATCGTGCATTGTGTATGCCATTTTAGCCCATAGCATTGCGTATGCTAGGTTGCATGTTAGTGCATTGTGCACGCCATGTTGTGTCACGTGCATTGTGTATGCCATTTTAGTCCATAACATTGCATATGCTAGGTTGCATGTTAGTTGCATTGTGTTTGGGATAGGAGTTAGCCCAAACACGGGAAACGAGGAAAGTTTCGTACCCGAAGTGACGGAACGTGCCTCAATTCTCGGTCGCCGACACTCCGGATTACCCATGATGGAGTCTAGGCCTTGTTGTGTTGTCATGTGCATTCATATCACATTGAGTCGTGTAATTCGACTCCTCGGTCATCATGCATCGAGATGCGTGATTGGTGGCACGAGGATCGAGGTGTGCATACATATGTGAAAATACTTTGCCATGTCCCTTTCTTGCTCTTTGTTGCAGCAAACCAGAAATTAGCAACTTTCTAAAGCCTTGCACAGCATTCCGGGATCAATTGCAAACAGAGGCAAATTGGGGCATCGCGAGGAATTTTCCGACGAGGCGACCAGAGCATGCACGCATCTTTCATCATTCGGAACAGAGCTGAGGCGGTCCATAGGCTTGCATGCTAATTTATCCGCTTTCCTAGTTAATTTGTTAATTAATTAGGGTTTTGTAATATTTAATTATTTATTCGGACTGTAATGATTTATTCGGACCCTTCGAGCGAGGGCACAATTGTGTAATAAGTGTGTGTGTGTGTGATGTATGTCTTCCAACCCCACGTCTTTCTCCCTTTTATTTACCATCTTATGATGGTTAGTTTAGGGCACGTTTCAATTAGCATACTTATGCTCGCATGTTTGCATTCATTCTGTCTTGCATGCACCGGGTTCGGCGCATCATACTAACTGCATTGTATTTCAATTCCAAGTTGAATACATGTTATCTGTTGCATTTCATATGCCATGTTTAGAATAGCCGAGCCTATCTTAGTTGCATTTTGCATGTGTTGCATTAGTCATCTTAACATGAACTAGGATCATGCATTGATTACTAACTAGTTTCTGTTTTGGCTTGGAGTACTCGGTAAGTGTTTATGCTTTAGCATCCTTGCATGCGTGTGAGTGACTGCCATGATAGCATGCTTACCATGAGGCTATGTGCTTATGTGATATACCTGCCTGAATACCTGTGGGTGAAGGTTGGGTTATCTGAATTGGATCAATTCATTGACTGTGAGTTTTAAGCCCACTTGAGAGTGGCAAATCATCGTGTTTTCTAAAGCCTACCTGAGGGTGGCAAATCCATGTTTTAGCCTACTTGCGAGTAGCAAACCGTTTTCAAAACAAACATGAGATGTTTCGTTCCAATTCAGGTGATCCAGTCTATACTTGTATGCTATGCGCATCACGTAGTAAATCTAGGCTAATAACCGGAATAAGAGCACATAATGTTTTCAAAACTCGATATCATGGTTAGTAGAGGCCGATCTTTGATCGGGCGAGCAGGGGTGCTCACGAAGTGACCTTTCCCAATCGTACCCAAGTTCCCGAACCGAGGCAACTTTGGTGATGACGAACACGTGGCCTTAGGCAACGAGTCTGGGTTTCCTAAATTCCTCCAAAATAAATATTTAGGTGGTGACTCTGTATCTGGCAAAGCAATCCATGTTTGGCACTTCTTTCACAAAATCTGTTTTCAAAAACGATTTGCCGGATTTGGACTCTTTGATGATTCATCGGTCTTGCATTGCACTCTGCGAGATTAGATACAGGACCGTGACATTGAGTCCTGAACTGTAGTGAGCCTTATGAACAAAACGGGATTCCCTCCCGGGACGTTCGGGGACGTCTACACTCGCATCTTAACAAGACTCCACCTTAAGGAATTAACCTTCGGTTGTCTAACAACCTAGAACCTTAGAAAAATAAGCTTCCATTTCACATTCACACCCTAAGAAACAACTACCGGTCACTCAGCAACGAAATTTCTAAACAATTACCTCACATTACTACACAAGTCCTCAATCCCTTTTCATGAGAAGAAAAGATTCTAATAAAAGTTTCATCCACCAATCATGGCCTTCAACAAAACGTAACTCAACAAAACCAAGCACCACAAACTTCGTGCTTGCAACACAACTAGTATTCCATGCCTTCACATTACTCACTTGCAATTTTAAAATACTTAAGAACCAAAAAACAACATCCAAAAATATATTTTCTGACTTTTGAATTTTTAAAAGAAATCATTCTTGGTAGAAGACTTTATATGAAAATGTTTTAGATATATACAAATGATTTGTAAAAGTAATGGGTTTTAAGAAAAGATATATTTATTTATTTATTTTGAAATTGTTAAGAATCATATACATCATAAGACTCAATATGCCTCGCTCATAATTATTTCTCATTATTAACTGGTCTATCCATAACATTAGATTCCCAATTTCAGTAAAAACAAGGTCACACTTAGTGGGAGAACTCTGTTCTCATCTCTTTTCTCAAACATTTTTTAACCGGTGACTCTCAAACGTCAACCCACTAATGCTCCTATCACTATAGTGATGCCACAATCCCTTTATAGTTATTCAAGCAATAACCACACATAACAACACAAACAGACTAAACATCACAAGTTTGGTAAGTCACATCCCATTTACGACTGCTACGATAATCCACCAACTACTCATTATTTATCTTATGTTTGCATCACAATTTTCACAATTAACCCCATTTTGGGAGATCACACACAATTAACTAAAAACAATTACCAAGCAATTTACACGACTACTCAGTCCCCTGAGTGTCATGGCCCAAACTCGCCCCCATGGATTAGGGGTCATAACCGGCCAGTAATCACGAGATTACCTACGGCTTCAGTCATAAATCAAATCATATTTAATTACAAGGGCCAAATAGCAGAAGCAAAAACTAACAAAGATTGTCCTTTGAGATATGCATATATGGTTTAACCAAAAACTTTTTCATAAAGTGTAATAACTCACACTATACACACATCCATATTATGTACTACATAAGTCTAGGATCATTCACAGTCAATGTTAACAAAAAACAAGGTTATACATAACTCGGCCACATAAGACTGCAAAGCAAAATAAAACAAGGCCTCTTGCGTGAGGCAACCTTGGTTGACTCCTCAAAACTCGGTTTCTCAAAGCTCACTGGGATTGGGGCTGAACATCCCGTTGCTCACCTATATACATACAAATAAAAAGTGAGCTAACGGCTAGTGAATAATACCAAAGCAAAGGAGTTCATGAACAAGATTCTTATAATCATACTTCATTATTACACTTGGTAATCAATAATAAAGCAAAA
Source organism: Camellia lanceoleosa (assembly GCA_025200525.1). Lineage (NCBI taxonomy): Eukaryota > Viridiplantae > Streptophyta > Magnoliopsida > Ericales > Theaceae > Camellia > Camellia lanceoleosa. Next base: position 85,031,385 of record CM045769.1, read on the forward strand.
TGACCTCGGGTCCTTTCTATCATATCCCAAACACTAAACGACCTCGGGTCCATGTAGCATACAAAATGACCTTGGGTCTATCATATGCAAAACGACCTTGGGTCCAACTTGCACCATATACAAAACGACCTTGGGTCCGACTTACACACAGAATGACCTTGGGTCCACTATACGCAAAATGACCTTAGGTCCAATTCATATACATGTTTGTGTGCACACATTTAGATCCATAGTCATACACATATTCATCTTTGCATCCAAAACGACCTTAGGTCCATTCACTTCCTTATTCTGAACGACCTTTGGTCCATTCAACAATTATACAAAGTGGCCTTAGGGCCATTTAACAATTATAGAAAACGGCCTTAGGCCCAATCCACATCCTTACTGAATATATTGAACGGTCTTAGGCCCATTTCATACTCATACGTCAATCACTTTACATATTTCATTTCGAATTAAGTGATTAGAATACTCATTCATAATATCACTTCAGAAGTTTAGAACCTTACCACATAGGCATCATTTAGAAAATAATGTATATACAAAAATATCTTTGCTAAGATATTACTCACCATGTTCTGGTGCCTGCTTTGCCCTCGTACTTAACCCTACATAATCCATAACACATTGGGTCATAATACAATTCAATCCATTCTTTAGAAAATAATGTATATACAAAAATATCTTTGCTAAGATATTACTCACCGTGTTCTGGTGCCTGCTTTGTCCTCGTACTTAACCCTACATAGGCATCATTCAATTCAATCCACATAGGCATCATTTAGAAAATAATGTATATACAAAAATATCTTTGCTAAGATATTACTCACCGTGTTCTGGTGCCTGCTTTGTCCTCGTACTTAACCCTACATAATCCATAACACATTGGGTCATAATACAATTCAATCCATTCTTTGGTTTATTTAATTTTCTTAGGCTTCTTTGGTGCCCTTTAATTTCTTTAGGATGCTCAATGCGTACCTACGAATACTCAAAAATGAAAGAGAACATAATTCGGAACATAAAACAAGTTTTCAAAAGTTTTTGAAATAGTGCACTCCGCTTGAGCACAGATTTGGTCGCTCGAGCAGTCTGTAAAACTCTATAAAAGTACTAGTTGCATAAATTTTACACTCAAGCGAGACCTCTGTCCCTCAAGCATAAGGTTTGTTGCTCAAGCCACCATACAAATTTCTGTAAAACTTCTGGGAGCTTGATTTTTACACTCAAGCGACACTTTCCTCGCTTGAGCGGACATGTCGAATTCTGAAATTTTCAAAAAAAATTCAAAACTCGATTCCAAAGGCTCAAAATTCGTATTTTTGGTAAAAAAAATATGGAAAAACATTATATGACATGGGAACACTTCTAATTTGAAACCAATTACTCGAAATCATGGATCTAATTCCAAAATCAAGCTTAAATCATGAGGTTAAAACCATGCATGATATGAATTGCACTCTTTTCTTTTCAAATCTTTTCAAAACCCTTATGCATGAGATGAAAAGTGGTAAAATCATGAAATATCTTCAAAAATGTCAAATGTAACTCCATGCATGTGGAAAATTCCATGAAATTAAAACTTAAATTGGTGATTCATGCATGCATGTACATAATTCAATTCAATTCTTTCATTCCAAAGTAATTCATGCTTCCATTGTACAATCATATGCAAATGAGTTCAAGAACTAGATGAATTCAACTTCTATATGTTTTATTTACAAGGATTAAGGTTAAAAATCATACCTAAGGCTTGAATTCAAGTGTATTCTAGCTCAATCCTTCTAATCTCCTTCAATTGTTTCACAATTCTCTTGCTCTCTCTCTAAGTGTAGAGTTTACTCTCCTTAGAGTGTATATTTTAGAATTTTGAGCTCACCTTATGAGCTTAAGCACATTACAACATATTTATATGTTGGCCTAATCAAAATTGCTAATTAGGGTTTAGTGCTAATTGATTAGGCTTAATTTAATTAGTTTAATCTAATTATTTTTATCCGAATCAAATTTTAATCAAATTTCACTGTAGGCACTAAAAATTATGCTAATCACAATGATACTGTCAATTTTGGTTTTTGTCGCCTCTACGACATTCAATTTAAATTTTATAATAAAAAACCAAATAGATCTTCCAACGATGAACGGACAAAAACTCAAAACACATATAATCATATAATTGGCACTCAAATCATATCAAGCATATAATTATAAGAAAAATTAAGATTAATTAGCATAGCACAAAATAGGGTTGTCACACTGAGTGACACACATGCTCATCAAACAATTAATTCACATTCACCCATCTCATTTCTAAACTTAAGACAAGTTCTGAGGTGACTCCTAGTTGGCCTCTCCTGACACCACAACAATCACTAACACCATGTAAGGAAAAATCATCAGCCTATACTTGCATAACACACCACACTCCGTAAAGTCAATCCCACAATATTAACTCTAAAGTTGAAACACGACCCCACACCACACCCATATTATGATGCCCCACGAGATCAAATCTGAATTCAATACCTTCTATAGCGCAAACTTACTCAATGACAAATTGTCATACCGTTAGTAAATTAATCTCCGATTACAATAAAATCTCTCATAACGAACTTCAAGATACCTCTCTCACCAAAGTAGTATTATGGTTCTATTACAAAATTCTAACAAAATCACATTTTCAGTACTTCAATCCAATCACTACTTAAGCTGCTCAAATCACAAGACACGACACCAACTACCATCTTAAACCCACCACAAAAGCCTACACAACTTAAGACATTCGGTTACACCAAAAAAAGTCCATAGTTATACTTACTTCGAAATCTCATCCAAAGTCTCTAATCAATACACCAGTACTCAATCAAAACATTTTCTTTTTTAAACACATGATAAATGTTTAAGCATCAAAAGTCAAATATTATCATTTCCATGAGAAATCACATTTCAAAATTAGGGGTAAATGAGACATAAAGTACCTAAAGAGAACCGCAGTACATATCTCCACATTTACCGACTATTATATGGCAAGACGTGGGCATCCAAAAAAATCATTTTCCCTTCCACATTTGCTGGCTCCATAAACGGCGGGGACGTGGACACCCAAAACCATGTTTTTCCACATTTGTCGGCTCCAGAAACGGTGAGCTCGTGGACACCCAAAAACATTTTCCCACATTCTTCCGGGGATATGCGTAGACACAGCAATTGGGCACCTTCACTCCTCGCGCAAGTACCAATTACGTTCCATAACTCAAAAACCAACCCGACTCTCTACCCGGATTCACATGCTATTTACAACCCCCTTAAAACAACCTTTCCAATGTTTCCACAAATTCCAAGCATTTATATATCCATGAGAACAAAGGTAAATATCACCATGCAATTAATTGCACTATTATAGATATATAATCATCATATTTCCAAGGAAAAATTTCAAAGGCTTTCAAATTCATAAATCTCAAGCAATACATATTCAAAAAAATGGATAAAATCAAAGTTTTTACAGCTAGGGTTTTGGGTATGGAAGAGAAGAGGAGAAAAGAGGAAGAAAAAATAAAGTTTTTGGGCCAAAAAGTCACTTTAAAGTGAGAGATATTAACCAGTTCGCTTGAGCGTAGAAAAAGAGCTCCCAAAATCTCTGAAATTCGCTCAGACCGCTCGAGCGCAACTTCCTGTGCTTGAGCAAACTTGTTTCTAGCACAGATACTCGAATTTCAACCGGGCATAACTCCCTCGTCCAGACACCATTTTAAGTCGTTCTTGTGTCCAAATCGAAGCCCAGGAAATAAGCTTTCCAATAGTTTTAGCCTCACATCCAAGTTCAAAGTGTGGAAAAAGAAAAGGGCAAAAGAGTGATGACTGCTCATAGGACAATTATCCGAATCAAAGTTTTTGGTTCAATCCTACTTCCCAAACAAGATACCACCTTAATCAATATTCCCAAATGAATCTAAGAGGCTCCAAGTATAATAATAAAGGTGTTTAGAGCAATCCCATTAATTCAAGAAGTATAAAGTGTCACAACTACCACCCACACGACATCATTACCCTATTGAGTTCTCGAAATACCCACAACAAAATTCATCGTGACATGCTCCCACTTCCATTCGACTATTGGTAAGGGTTGTAACAAACCTACTGGTCGTTGATGCTTGGCCATCACTTGTTGACAAGTAAGGCACCTCGAAACAAACAAGGCTACGTTTCTCTTCATCTCCCACTACCAAAACTGGTGACTAAGGTTGTGATACGTTTTCATGCCTCCCAGGTGTACCACAAGGCATGAATGGTGAAACTCTCGGAGTACCTCCTCTCTACAAGATTTTGGCATGAAAAGGCGACCATTACTCGCTATTCAGCTCACGAATTTCTTACTCAATGCATCGTCAACTACATTGGTCATCCCTAGATGATGATGCAATTCAAAGTTTTAATCTTCCGTAAACTCTATCCATCTCCTCTGCGTCAAATTCAAGTCCTTTTGTCAGAATAGATATTTCAGACTCTTATGATCGGAAAACACCTCAAATCTACCTTGTACAGGTAATGCCTCAAAATTTTTGTGGCAAATATTACTGCCACTGGCTCTAAGTCGTGCGTAGCATAGTTTCTCTCATGTGTTTTCAGTTGTTGTGAACCATATGCTACCACTTTCATTTCTTGCATCAATACACAACCCAAACCTTCCCGGGACGCGTCACAATAAACCGAATAACTCAAACCTCTCTTCAAAATAATCAAAACTGGAGCAGTGGTGAGTCTAACCTTAAGCTCTTGGGACGACTTTTCGAAAACCTCATTCCACACAATTCTAACCCCTTTCCTCACCAATCTAGTTAATGGTGAGGCCAATCTAAAGAAATCTTTCACAAAGCATAGATAGTACCCAACTAAGCCTAAGAAACTTTAGATCTCAATGGCGTTCTTAGGTTGTTCTCAATCTTGCACTGCATCTATCTTAGATGAATCTACGGTCACCCCTTCCTTGGACACCACATGGCCTAGGAACATAGCTTCGTTGAGCCAAAACTCACACTTCTAGAACTTAGCATATAATCAGTGTGTTCTAAACAACTCAAGTATAACCCGCAAGTGTTCCTCGTGCTCCTCTTCAGAGGGTGAGTAGATTAAGAAATTGTCGACGAAGACAACCACAAATTGATCTAAGAACTCATGAAAGACTCGTTTCATCAAGTCCATGAATGAAGTCAGTGCATTGGGCAGCCCAAAAGGCATCACTAAGAACTCGTAATGGTCATACCGCGTACGAAATGCTATTTTCTAAATATCCTCCTCATTCACTATTAACTGGTGATACCCTGATCTTAAATCAATCTTCGAAAAGCAACATAACTCCTTCAACTGATCAAACAAATCATCTATTCACAGTAATGGGTATCTGATCTTAATAGTTTTCCAATTTAAATTTCGGTAGTCGATGCACAGTGTTAATGTGCCATCTTTCTTCCTTGAAAAGAGAGTCAATGCTCTCCAAGGCGAGGTACTAGGGCGGATGAAGCCCTTATCTAACAAATCCTGAAGCTACACCTTTAACTCACATAATTTTGCTGGCTTTAACGTATATGGTGTCGTGAAAATCAAAGTCGTGTCTGGCGCTAAGTCGATAGAGAACTTAATCTCTCTATATGGTGGTAACTCTGTGAGATCCTCTAGAAAGACATCCGAATATTCTCGAGCTACTCTAGGCAATTCACCCGAATCATACTACCCTCATCGGCTATCAAGATGACAAAAAGGAAACTCAACTCTCCTCAACACTTAAAGTCATACACCATAAGACTATTGTCCTGATCACACATAAAGTAGAAATACTCTCCTGATCGTGTACACACCAACACCTTCCTACAATGGCAATCTATTAAAGCCCGGTAATAAGTCAACCAATTTATACCCAAAATTACGTCGAAAGGATGCATATCAAGAACAATAAAGTTGAAAGAGAGCTGATGATCAGCGACCTCAATCTCATAAGAGCGGCATACTCGACCCAATGCCACTCTACCCCTAATAGGCGTCCCGACTAATAGAGGAAACTCCAACAGCTCAAACTCCAACCTCAAAGAAGATATAGAAGAAGACAATATGAAGGAATGAGATGCACCAATATCAAACAATACATTGGCAATAAAGTTGAATAATAAGAAGTTACCTCTCACAACAAAAGGTACTAGCAACTGATCCGATGTAGTAATAGCATACACAAGCCCTGAAGGCCTCTAATCCACCTGCTCACCCCTCTAAACATAGGCCTGATACATAGATTGAACCAAAGTGTCTCTCTGATTGGCCATCTAGGCCTGTGCTGAATGTGCTGGCTGATGGCTTTGTGTCTGCCTTGATCCAAACGCACCAGATGTGCCACTAGACTGAGGACAAAACCTCTTCAAGTGTCCTGCCTGCCCACACTGATAATAGGTAGGTGGGTACCCTCTCCCTTGGCCCTAACCTTGAGAACGAGTCAAGGATGGTATAGATTGTTGCCCTCCTCTTCTCTATAAGTAAATTGAAGACTTGTGGCCTAACTGACCACACTTAAAGCAAGTAAACCCACCTTGATTACCTCTCCCCAAGCCTGAACTCAACACAAGAAAGGTGGATCTAGACTACATAGCCTGGGACTGCTATGGGGTGGAACCCTTTGCTATTGGTTGTCCTTCTCATCACCTTGAACATCCTAACTCGTTTGCTTGGAGCCCTTGATATGCCACCTCTGACTCCACGAGACGGACTTAATCTCTAATCATAAACCCGACCACCTTGAAAAGGAGTCGGGTCCTTAACCTCTTCTCAAAGTCGATGCAACGGCATTCCTCCATTACCACAAGTTCGGTGCAAACCCGAAGGGGTAGTGAAAGTCGCTTCAAACTCAACCACTAGTGTGTTTAACTATTTAAGCTTCAAAAACTACTCCCTCAACTTCTTCCTTCACTATGGATGGAAAAACTTATCCTAGAAGATGTTAACAAAAGCCTCTCAAGTCACCCTGATACCTCATCTTTCATACTTCCACCATTGACATGCATCTCCCTTTAGTTGAAAAGATGCCAAGGTTATCCTCAACCTGTCGTCCTCGATGCCAAGCATATCGAATGTCTTCACCATCTGCTGGAGTCATTCGTCAACCTTCAGTGACTCTTTTGGATCCCCAACAAACTCATCTAGATTTGATCGAAAAAACTCTCTCTTCAAAAAGGATGGCCCTGTCTCTCCAATATGGACCTAGACTTGATTCTCAGCCCTGAGAATGTCCATGGTTTCCCGCAATGCTTGTGGCATTTTGCGGGTTAAGGCCTCTATGGCTTGCTGACCTCCTAGCTCAGCCACGTTGGCCTGACCAACTCCCTCCTCTTGTGCCGGAATTTTATTAAGTATCGGCACCTCCTGCCGCCTAGGCCTGCCACGCCTACCACCTCCACGTCCACATCCTAACATACTGATAAAGGTAACACAAAAATTTAACACATTTATAAATGTGTCGAAGCTAATTCACTCACGTCCTAATACAACAGACAACAATTAATTCATTCCACATAAGCACTGAGTCATATAGTCGCAAACAAATTTCTTTCTATATGAAAATCATTCTGCGACACTGCCAGAGTTTTAATTAGAATTAGTAGTGATTAAGTGCTCTTCTAATAGGACTTCTAGAAACTCGTAAACATAATTAATGTCTTAGAAACAAAATCTCATACTCATTTAATCACATAAACATGTTATCACGTAGCATATCAGGTCTACTTCTAATATTGTCCAGCGAGATAAACCCATTGTGGTAAAAATCACGCCCTACAATCCCAAAGCATTCAAAACCAGTAGCTCTTATACCAAGTTGTAACATCCCGAAATAATAATAACAACCCCTTTCATGATATTCAATGGCAAAACGGAAACTTACATAACATTAATCTTTCATTGATATTCTTTTCCTATACAAAAGATGACATATGCATGTATAGATTCATAAATCCTAGATCCTGAATCTATAGCATATGATGTGTATGAATAAACTGGAACAAAAGGAAATAAGGATAAGTTTATGCCCTAATGGCTCATATTTCCAAGGCAATTCTTTGTTACAACAAAAGTGGATCAAATCCCAAAATAATTAAAAAGCACGAGGCTTGTACAAAAGATAATTAAAATAAAAGAAACAAAAAATGAGCATTTAGCCCCATAATCCTCCCATGCTACATCCTTGGTGGAGGCATATTATCAACACTTGAAAGTTGGTTTTTCACATAAGGTGAGCTAAAACCTAGTAGAGACACTTTAACACAATGTATAATGCTTAACAATATCATATGGTGAATACATATGCATGCCATTTACCAAAAAAAAAAAAACATTACATTTTCTTTTCCAAAACAATGAGATGCCATAGTTATATGTCAATCCATAAAACAATGCCTTTTAAACCAGAAAAATAGGACAATGGATACAAAACACTAGGGGTGTGTTTGGTTTGCTTTTAAGAGTGATTTTCAAAAAAAAAAAAATTAGGGAAATAGTTTAGAAAATTTTGTTGGTTTGTTTGGTTGTATATTTTGAAAGTAGTTTTAGAGTTTGGGAGTTTGGGATGATTTGATATTTTGTTGTAATTGAGTAGATGTGTGTGAGAGAGAAAAAGTGATTGAGAATGAGAGAGGAGAAAGAAAAAGTGATTGATTGATGAGTAAGAGAAAGAAAATGATTTTGAAATTTTTTTGAGAAAAACCACAAACTAAACAAAATTTTGAAAAAAAAAAAATTCAAAAACAACTCTCTCTCAAAAAAAAAAAAAAAAAACCAAACAAGCCCTAGGAATCTGTAGGTATGTATCTGCCAGTAGGCTATACAAGTACTACCAAAGCCATTTGATGAGTACTAACCAGAAGGATCGACACCTAACCACGTGGGTTTCTAGACTTTTACCAAAGACACACAAACCAACATAATAAAACTACAAACACACCCTCTAACTAGATTCACCAAGGTATATATCCCTTTTTCTCAAAATGATACATTTTCAATATTTAAGTATGAAGCAATGTTCAATGCAAGATGTATGAGTAATTGGTTTCAATTAACCTAATCCTCATGCAATTTATACATACATTTTATCTTTTCAAAATCCAACATCTTTTCCCTTTCATTCATAGATCATACACCAATAATTTCCAATAAAACATCTTTTACTTTCAAAAACCCATTTTTAGGAGAAATTTCCAATATTTCAACACAATTCGACAATATACTCATCCCCACAACCCTTCTCAAGAACCCATTTGAAAACCCTGATTCTTTCCACATTTTCAAAATCAAAACCCTAAATCAAAATTCATAACTCTCAATCACTATCCCCTTTTAAAGAGCAACTAACAAGGCTAAGAATCATACAAGAGTTGAAAAAATCTCTACCTCAAGATTAGAAAAAGAAGAGAACAAGTGTTGAAGCTCGGCGAAGCTGAAAACAAAATATTCTCCGATTAGATTGATCTTCTCTATGAGCTCTACGTTTTGCTCCAAAGCACTATGGTGGTGAAATTAATGGATTATGGTGTATGAAAAGGTTTAGACAAGAACTAGAGAGACAATGTGAAGAAATTAGGTTTTGGGATGTTTTATAGAGAGAGAGAAAATAAAAAGTGATAGCAAAGGACCTTGCCCCGATCTGATATAAGCACAGACCGCTCGAGCATTAAATACAAGTAAGTGACTTCGCTTGAAGGACCAAAACACGGCTCGAGCGTATAATGACCCCCTTCTAGAAGTTTTGCAAACTGTAGAAGACCGCTTTAGCGAAACAAGGACAGCTCGAGCAAAGATCACCTTACTCTCAGTAGTTTTATAGACCTACAAAAGTACTAAGAGAACCCAAAGACCAATCAAGCGAACCTGAAGAAAAACAGACATGAACTCCTTTGAAAAACAAACTACCAACCTGCTCACAACACAACCAACAACTCCAAACAACCAACTCAAGAACAATAAGACAAAAAAGGAATATAGGCAACGATAAAGACTATCGAATCCCAGATCCAAGAACATGGAAGGGTTGGGTGGAACCCAAGCCGTTATAACAAGTACAACTGGGGCAAGTCAACTAGAGCATCTTGAGCCTAGCCTACTTTTTTTAGGGCATGGGCTTTATTTTTGAATTCAGTGTGGACCTGGACAAAAATTCATAAGCTGAATTAAATTTAAATAGGCTTGGTTGAAGACATCAAACAACCTGGGTAACCTGAAACCCAAATTATATATAAATATATTAACATATTAAATGTACATATGAATTATTAGGCATTGAATGATGTTAATGTAATTTAGATTGTTGTGTTTGGTGATACAGTACAATAAGGTATATATTCCAGGTAAATAGACATGTGGCATAATATGATTGGAGTTAGGACCAAATTGACAATTTTGAAAACCAAACAAAAATTAAAACTTAAGAGAATAAAATGTGAAGAAACACATATTTTAGTACTAAAACTATCTTTTATCAGTATTGTTCTTGTTATCAATATAGACAGATGTTAGAGTTAGGATTAAATTGACTCAAATTGACAACTTTAAAGACCAAAATGACAAAATTGAAATTTAAGGGACTAAAATAAAAAAGAATGCATACTTTAGGGGCTAAAATTGTTTTTTATCCTAAAAATTTTTATCATCTGCACAGATGCATGTCATAAAATCAACATATAGCTAATTTGAACATATTTTCACACATTAGTAATTTTAACAGATAAATACAACAAAAAAAATGCAAAAAATACATAAGAAACAAATAAATTTTAAAAGATAGCTCAAATAAGTTTCAACAAATAACAAAGTACAACTTCCACCTTGTACAACACTAATTGATTTAGACAGATTAACATACATAGATTAAAAATAAATTGGACAAATAGATTAAAAATATTATAACAATTTGGATAGATAGATTAAAAGTATAAAAATATTAGTTAGGTTAAAATAATTTGGATAGATAAGTTAATAATATTGTAATAAATATGTTAAAATAAATTTGTATAGATTAACCTATCTAGGTTAAAAATAATTTGGATAGATAGGTGATAGGTTAAAATAATTTTGTAAAAGATATGTTAATATAAATTTAGACAGAATAACATGCATAGGTTAAAAATAATTTGGACATATAGGTGATACCAAACCAAACCAAGCCTCAAGTCTCATCAAATGGGGTTGGCTATATAAATCCTTCTTCTCCACGCGGCCCTATCAAAGGCCATTTCGTTAGTCAAATTAAGTAGATCCATATCTCTATTTATAACGCTAACCAACGTTAATCTAGGCCTACCCTGTCCCCTAACACTTCCATCTACCATTACAGCATTGCATCTCTTCACTACTACCTCTGTTGGTCTCCATTAAATATGACCAAACCATCTCATTCGATTCTCTCTCAACTTATCTTCTATTGGTGCTACTCCTACCCATTCCTGAATACACTAATTCCTAATTATGTCTTGTCTACTCTTGCCACACATCCATGTAGACGTCTTCGAACGTCTCGGGAGGGAAATCCCGTTTTGTTCATTTGGTCTCACTACAGTTCCGACTCAAAGTCACGGTCCTATATCTAATCTCGCAGAGTGCAATGCAAGACCGATGAATTATCAAAGAGTCCAAATCCGGCAAATCGTTTTTGTAAACATATTTTTTTGAAAGAAATGCCAAATATGGACTGCTTTGCCAGATACAGAGTCGCCACCTAAATATTTTATTTTGGGGGAATTTAGGAAACCCTAACTCGTGCCTAAGGCCATGTGTCCGTCATCACCAAAGTTGCCTCAGCTCGGGAACTTGGGTACGGTTGGGGAAGGTCACTTCGTGAGCACCCTCGCTTGCCTGATCAAAGATCGGCCTCTACTAACCATGATATCGAGTTTTGAAAACATTATGTGCTCTTATTCCGGTTATTAGCCTAGGATTACTATGTGATGCATGCAGCATACAAGTATAGACTGGATCGCCTAAATTGGAACAAAATATTTCATGTTCGTTTTTTTTTTTAAAGCAGTTTGCTACTCGCAAGTAGGCTAAGATGCGGATTTTGCCACCCTCAAGTGGGCTTAGAAAACATGGTGCTTTGCCACTATCTAGTGGGCTTAAAACTCGCAATCAATGAATTGTTCCAATTCAGATAATCCAACCTTCACCCACAGGCATTCAGGCAGATATATCACATAAGCAATTAACCTCATGGTAAGCATGCTATCATGGAAATCACTCACACACATGCAAGGATACTAAAGCATAAACACTTACCAAGTACTCCAAGCCAAAGAAAGAAGCTAATTAGAAATCATACATGAATCCTAACTATGCTGAGATGCCTAATGCAACACATACAGGTATGCAACTAAGATAGGCTCGGCTATTCTAAACATGGCATATGGAATGCAACAGATAACATGTATTCAACTTGGAATTGAAATACGATGCAGTATGATGCGCTGAGCCCGGTGCATGCAAGACAGATGAATGGATGCAAACATGCGAGCATAAGTATGTTAATTGAAACGTGCCCTAAAACTAACCATCATAAGCCGGTAAATAAAAAGGAGAAAGACGTGGGTTGGAAGACATGCATCACACACACGCACACTTATTACACAATTGCCCTCGCTCGGAGGGTCCGAATAAATAATTAACTACTCTAGCTAATTAAATATTACAAAACCCTAATTAATTAACAAATTAACTAGGAAAGCGAATAAACTAGCATGCAAGCTATGGACCACCTCAGCTCTGTTCCAAATGATAAAAGATGCATGCATGCTCGAGTCGCCTTATCCGGAAATTCCTTGCGATACCCCGATTTGCCTCTGTTTTGTAATTGGTCCTAGAACACTATATAAAACTTCCGAAGGCTGCTGACTAGATTTTGCTGCTGGATTCTAATTTGCTGCAACAGAGAGCAAGAAAGGGGCATGGCAAAGTATTTTCAACACATGTGTGCATGACCACTCTCCCCGTCATTGCACAAGCTCTAGGGAATGTAGACCTCGATCCTCGTGCCACCAATCACGCATCTCGATGCATGATGGACGAGGAGTCGAATTGCACGACTCAATGTGAAATGAATGCACATATAAACATAACAAGGCCTAAACTCCATCATGGGTAATCCGGAGTGTCGGCGACCGAGAATTGAGACACGTTTCGTCACTTTGAGTATGAAACATCCCTCATTTTCCGTGTTTGGACTAACCCTACTCCAAACACAATGCAATGAGATGGCATACACAATGCGACTAACATGTAACCTAGCATACGCAATGCTATGGGCTAAAATGGCATACACAATGCACGTGATATAACATGGCATACACAATGCACTTACGAAGACTATCATGCGCACATGAACTAAATGGCATATACAAATGCAAGATGGACTTACACTAATATGAGTGGACCTCAGCCACACTCACGTCAGTGGCCCTCAGCCACACTCACGTCAGTGGCCATATGATGAAAATGAGACAACCGAAATACATGCAAGTATGCACGAATACAATGGACCGATTCTAAGGCACAACATGCAACTCTAACTAAGCATGGCAAAGGATGAAATATGGCATACAAGCATACATTTTCCAGCTCTGAAACATGATGTACAATGGTCCCGAATCATGCAAATATGTTACCCAATGCATGCTAGATGGCCCGAATGCCGAAACTAGTGAAGTGTGTTACACTAGAGGTACACAAAGCAATGCACGAATGGCAAAACCAACCCCAAACAGACCCTAGGAAGGTCTGAAATAGCGAGAAAATGGCCCAAAATGATGGTTCAAAGTGCATGGAAATGAAGCTCATTCAATGGTCCGAAAACAAGGCATTCATGCACAACTCTCAAGCACACTTAAAGAGGAAAAACCATGAGGATATGGCATTCACATAGGCTCTGAAACATGATGCAAAATGACCCCAAAGCATGAAAAGACCTCAGTATATGCATGCAATAGACCTCCAATCTCAAAGCTAGGCAAGTGTATTGAACTACAAGCATGCAAAACAAGCATCATTCAACCATGAGACCCAAAAACAGAGCTAGGGCAGTCCAAAATATGCACAAAATCAGTTTAAGGTAAGGCCAAAAAGTGCTAAAATCAAGGGTCAACAAAGCATGCAAAATAAGCTAGTGAACCATGATTTGCACTGCAACTATATGAAGCACATGAGAGCTCACCAAACCAGCCAAAAATAGAAGTATGCCATGCCAAATAATGCCCAAAAACCCACTGAAACTCAGTCAATGCATGCAAGAATGATGTGTCCCTTTGAAAGGCCAATAAGAGGGTTGTTCTACGCATGCAAGATAGACATACAAAATGGAAAAACCACCTTTGGAAAGAGATTATGAGGGCCCTAAAACTCACTGAAAGGGGCCTGAAATTAGTCTAGGAAGCATGCAAGTGAAGGCCCCTTTGAAAGGCCTTGAAGAAGATTACTCTACACATGCATAATAGACATCTAATATGGCAAAACCACCTCTAGATAGAGGTCATGCAGGTCACAAAACTCATCAAAAAGGTCCTGGAGCATGGCTTTGAAACATGCAAATAGGGGCTCCTTTGGAAGGCCAAGAAAGCTAGTAAAGAGAACAAATGGTGAGAGGGTCACCCCTCTCTGATTTTGAGGCTCAAAAATACATGCTAGCCACTAAAAATCTATTGTATTTCAATGGCTAAAAGGCCAAACCAAGGCCAACACAAATGCTCTAATGCATAGCTCAAAACAAGAGGAAATGAAGCATGCAAGGGGGTAGATGGCCTCCAACAAAAAAATGGCCTTAAACAAACATGTTTAGAATCTCAAAACAAGACTTTTTTCAGTTTATGACACAGCCTAAATATGCTTGCAAATAGAGCTAAACTATGAAGCAAAATAAGGCTACAAAGAGGGAAATAGAGACTTACCCTTGTAGAGAAGAAGGCCAGCAGCTTCTGGACCAAAATAGGAACTCTTCAACCTCTGAAAATGAGCTTCTAGGTTCTTAGGTTGACCATGGAGGTGTTGTGCTTGGAGGTGTAGTGCAATAGGGCCAAGAACTAGGAGTTTTTTAGCACAAAAGAGAGATATAGAAAGGTGTATATGTTTTGCCTTCCAAGAAGTTCTGAACCCTAGCCATGGAAGAGGGCCTCTTCCTTTATAGAGGAGAGGGGCTAAAGCTTCTCTTGGAAGCTAAAAACCAAGAATAAACATCCTCTATACACGTGTATGGAGGATACAGCAAATGGCTCCCAGCTGGCACAGCTGGAACACACTCATTGAGACAAAAAAAAGCAGGAAGCTGGCCGACCAGTTAAGGTGGTCGGCCGACCACTCCCCCTAGTCGGCCGACCAGGGGTCAAAAGGTTCAAGCTGAAAAGGTGGTCGGCCTACCCATATTGGTGGTCTCCCAGGTGAATGCAGCTCAGTGGTGGTATGGGAGACCAGAAATTGTGGCTCAAAAGTGAGGGAGACCAAGAGGTCAAAAGGGTCAAGAAAAAAAGGTGGTTGGCCTACCAAGATTGGTGGTCTCCCAGGTAAATGCAACTCAGTGGTGGTATGGGAGACCAGAAATTGTGGCCCAAAAGTAAAGGAGACCAACTCTCTAACAAGAAAACCAGGCGGCGAAGAGAAAGGTGGTCTCCAAGAAGAAAAGGTGGTCTCCCACCATAGTACCACCTTCCTAACAAAGAAACTAGGGTCCATGCCAAAAATGAACCCACACTAATGCAAAACGAAGGTTCGGGGGCCAAAACACATAGCCGGGTGCCCCGAAAACAGGCTGTTACTCACCGAAGGTGGCGTGCGACCACAAAGGTGGTCTCCCGGGCCACAGTGTTCCTCTAGAGACAGGAAACAAGGTGTGTGCCAAAAATCGGAGCAAATGGAGAAGGTTAAGTGGTCCCGAACCGAGGCGCACGGCCGACGGCTTCAAAAACCAGAAACTGGTCTCCAAACGGGAATAATGGCCTACGACCACGAAACATAGCCTACGGCCACTGAGAGATGGTCTTCGAGACCTCTCCCTCCCTTTAGGAAGAGAAAACATAGAAAACAGGACCTGGTTCGCAAACCGAGGCAAAGCATAAAAGAGTCCCGAAGTCCGGAGGCAAGACTCTTAGCCAAGACTTTGTGACCTCAAAACGAGCACAATATGCATCATCACCGAGCGCTCAATCGGCGACGTCTGAGTCTTAAGGTCAGTAAAAAATGGGGTGTCTACAATCCACCTTAGCATTCTCATCTCAGCCATACTCATCTTATTTACATGTTGTTTCTTGGTTGCACACCACTTCGTCCCATACAACATCGTTGGTCTAATAGCCGTACTATAGAATTTGCCTTTAAGTCTAGTAGGTATTCGTTTATCGCACAGTACCCTAGATGCACTTCTCCACTTACACCATCCTGCCTTAATCCTATGGGCCACATCTGCATCAATCTCCCCCGCTGTTATGATAATCGACCCTAAATAACGGAAATGTTTACTCTTAGGCAGTTCTTGATTCTCAATCTTCATTTCTCCTCTGCTTTCACTGTTATTGTTACTAAATTTACACTCCATGTACTCTGTCTTAGTTCTTCTTATCCGAAATCCTTTAGATTCAAGAGCTTTTCTCCAAATCTCCAATTTTGTATTAACTCCTTCTCTAGTCTCATCCACTAGCACTATATCGTCTGCAAAAAGCATACACCATGGCACGTCATCCTAGATATTTCTCGTCAACTCATCCATAACTAAAGCAAAAAGATAAAGACTTATGGTAGATCCTTGATGTAACCCTACAGTGATAGGAAATTCATTTGTCTTTCCAGCAGGCGATCTAATAGTGGTCACCACCCCTTCATACATGTCCCTAATCACATCAATGTAACCTTTTGTCACCCCTTTCTTCGCTAACACCCACCATATTATATCTCGGGGCACTCTATCATATGCTTTCTCAAGGTCGATAAACACCATATGAATGTCTCTTTTCTTTTCTCTATACTTTTCTATTACTCTCCTCAAAAGATAGATCGCTTCCATTGTTGACCTGCCAGGCATAAAACCAAATTGATTCTCTAACACCTCTGTTATATCTCACAATCGGCGTTCTATCACCCTCTCCCACACTTTCATTATATGACACATTAGCTTGATTCCTCTACAATTGTTGCAATTCTAGACATCTCATTTATTCTTATAGATTGGTACTAAAATACTCTTCCTCTACTCATCTGGCATGTTCCTAGTCAACAAAATTTTGCTAAATAACCTGGTCAACCAAGCAATCTCCTTTGTACCCAGACACTTCCAAACTTCAATAGGGATATCACCTGGTCTTAAAACCTTATTTGATTTCATCTTCTTAAGTGCAATCTCCATTTCAAAGTTCCTAATCCTGTGATAGAACCTATAGTCTTGGTTTATCGTATTACTAGTTATTTCTTCCCCTATTGTTGTACTTCTATGTTCCTTGATTTAATAGTCTCTCAAAATAGTTCTTCCATCTTTCCTTAATCTCTTCATTCCTCACCAATACCTTAGAATCCTCACTCTTGATGCACTCAACTTAATTAAAATCTCTTATTTTCCTCTCCCGTATCTTAGCAAGTTTGTATACCCTCTTTTCTCCCTCCTTACTATCTAGTCTAGTGTATAAGTCATCATAAGCTTTCAACTTTGTCTCTCTCACTATTTTCTTAACCTCCTTATTAGCCAATCTATAGCTCTTAAGGTTTTCCTCAGTTCTATCATTTTGTCACTTTTTAAAGCATTTTTTTTCCCTTAACTACCGCTTGAATCTCTTTCCTCCACTACCAAGTTTCCTTAGAGCTAGGTCCCGTTCCTTTCGACTCTCCAAGCACTTCCCTTGAGATTCTCCTCATACAATTGGCCATCGAGTTCCACATAGTGTTAGCATCATCTTCCAAGTCCCAAGTGCCTTCTTTATCCATTCTATTCTTAAATATTTCTATTTTATTCCCTTTTAGGTTCCACCATGTTGTCCTATGACACCCATCATCCTTCCTAGCTTGGTATTGCCCTCTAAAACATAAATCTAGTATCAAAATCCTATGTTGAGAGGTCAGGCTCTCTCCAGGAATCACCTTACCATCATTGCATTTTAGGCAGTCCACTTTTCTCACTAAGAAGTAATCTATTTGACTCTTAACTAACCCCCTCTTAAAGGTTATCAAATGTTCCTCCCTCTTTTTATACATAGTATTGGCCACCACCAGGTCAGAAGCCAACGCAAAATCTAAGATACTCTCTCCAGCCTCATTTCTGTCACTAAAACCTTATCCACCATGCACCCTTTCAAAGCCTAGTTTATCTATACCTACATGGCCATTAAAATCTCCACCTATAATCAGGTTCTCTCCTACGGGGTATCTCCTGTAAGATCTCATCCATTTGCTCCCAAAAATCGCTCTTAGTTTGATCATCTAATCTTACTTGAGGAGCGTATGCACTAATAACGTTCACTATATTCCCTCCAATAACTAGTTTAATTAACATAATCCTATCCCCTTTCCTAATGACCGCCACTACATTCTTCACAAGACCCTTGATAATTAAGATTCCTACCATATTCCTGCGTCTATCCTTACCATTATAATACAGTTTAAAATCGGTATCCTCAATTTCCCTAGCTTTTTCACTCGTCCACTTAGTTTCTTGTACGCAAGCTATACTAACTCTCCTCCTAATCATAACATCTACTAACTCTATCGTCTTACCAGTTAAGGTTCCTATATTCCAACTGGCTACCCTAAACCTATAGTCTTGGACTAGCTTTTTTACCCGTGCTCGTCTAGAAAAACGAGGGAACCTTTGCCCATTTTTCACTGCACTTAGGTTTCGATGTAGCCCCCCTTGCTCACTTTTCGAAACACCCGGAGGCAAGCGCAACGCATCACTTGAGGGGAACGACCTAGTATTTAAACAATTCAAAGTAGAATTCATTGTCATAAGGGATCTGAGTGACTTTTTTACGTGTTGGCAGTCAACTACCTAACACACAACCCTTCTCCTTAACCCGAGCTTGGGACCTGCGGAGTTGTTAACAACCCCGGCGGAGTTGGACATATAGGTGATAATAGGTTAAAATAATTTTGTAACAGATATGTTAAAACAAATTTGGACAAATTAACATACATAGGTTAAAAATAATTTCGACATATAGATTAAAAATAATTTGGACAGATAAGTTAAAAATATTGAGACAGATAGGTTAAAACTATTTCAATAGATAGGTTCAAAAAATTGGATAGATAGATATATAATATTTGCATAACTAAATTTATTGTGCATGGATTTTTCACCAATAAATTCAACAAATGGGTCATCATGTCCCTACAAAGAACCACTCGTGTCCTCAACAACTTTTTTTGACCAGTAAAGCAAAAATTTCATTAAAAATATAAAATTAAAGGTATAAAAAATGCAATGAATCGAGAGAGATTCAGAAAGTACAAATTACTCTTACTACTGTTACTCACAAACATACAACCAATCCCCCGACCTCATGAATTTTTTATATTTTTTTTTATTATTATTTTTTAAGGAAAGAAAACCAAAACAAGAAAAGAACCAAGTTTTCTTTATATGGGTAAGAATGTGAATTTATGAAGGATTTTTTTTTTTTTTTTAATCTTACAACTAATTCGTAATTTTTCCAACTTTTATATGTGGTAGTGCTAGTCCCATGCACACAGTAATTGTTGGCGTGGAAGTGCCAAGTTACATGAAAATTAATCAGAAACATAATAGGATCATTACCTTTAACATTCGCAAATGTAATGTTTAAGTGGCTTACGCGACACAATACCTAATAATTTGGACCAAGCAATTGAATGCTTCTAAAATTTGACCATTTTTCCAATATATATATATATATATATGAAAAATGCTTACTTAAAACAAGTGAACCTCGAAAATTAGTGGTTAGGTGTTATCTGGAGAAGGTAGTTGATGATTAAGATGGTGATAGCAATGGGCCTTTAATTTGTACTACACCATCCTTGTGGACCAAATTATTTTCTGTTTAAGTTTTTTACTTGTGGACCAAAATGCTACAATAATAGTATTTCGTGGGTTATATCTTTTGCAATTACACGGATGATGCATCAACTTTAGTAGGTGATGGAAAATGTTGCTATATAAATTAATAAATCTTATAAAATAAAATTTAGTTTTGAGGATAATTATTCAGTAATTCCGGAGTATGAACACGTGGTATTTCATAGTACTATGATTGGTGGAGAAGGTGGTTAGGTGGAGTATTGTGTTGGGTGATTGGGAACATGAAGGGACATATTGAATGTTGATTGGTTATGGAGTACAGACACGTGGTACTCTGGGATTATTGAATAATGTCCCTAGTTTTGATGTGTCATGTAATAATGAAATATTAAAATTTAAAACATGGCTCACTTTAATTTTATGATAAATGTCACGTCAATAAATAAGAAAAAATTATAATATTTGTTCTTTTCTTGTTTTTGGCTTTTTTTTATAAACGTCACGTGAATTATAAATGTCACGTCACGTGATATTTATCATAAAATTATGATATTCATAATTCTTATTTATTGACGTGACATTTATAAGTTTTTGGCTTTTTTAGCCAAAATAATTTTGTAATTTTGATTAAAAAATCATAATTTTTTCTTAACGTAACATTTATCATAAAATTAAAGTGAGTTATATTTTTTTGACATTTATCACCAGTGTCTAATTTATCACTTGTTTTAAAGTTCACTTGTCTAATTTATCACCATTGTCCAATTTAAAACAAGTGAAACTCGAAAAATTTATCACTTGTCTAATTTATTTATTTATTATATTTCTTATTATTATTGGGAGGATCATAAACACATATATTTTTGTCTACTCCTATGAGATGAGAGAAGAGGAGCCGCTAAGCGGAATAACATATGGTGGGTGAAACAAATAGGAGCTAATGAAAACTCATCACACCCTAATCTTGTTGCAATGACTCTGGCACGCACTTAAAAGCACTTCTGTCCACAAAATTTTATTCTATCATTGAATATTATAAGGAAAATAACTGTTAAGTGGTAAATTCAAAAAATAATTTCAGATACATTATAAAGTTTATAAAATTAATTTTTAATGCTATAAAATTTACAATTAATATGTAATTTCCTTTTTTAAATTACACTAAAATGAAATTTTCCCAATATTATAAGACAAAACCACTTACCTCAATATTGTTGCAATGGCATTTTATTCTTATAATCACATGACTAGGGTCTTTAATTAGGTCATTCTATGGTACACACTTTTAAAAGGGTATACCTTTAAAATAGTGTGTGCCATATGTAAATTATAACATTAATCATAATTAAAATAAAAATAATGAGTCATAATTGAACACCACATAAGGTATAATAAATAATTTTTTTTTTATTATAATCAAAATAATAATCACAATTGGTCATAACTAACATCACAATAATTCATAATTAATACCACAGTGAATCATAACGAAATTATAGCTAACATCACAATACATCGTCATAACTAACATCATAATAGGTTGTAATTAAAAGGAACTGTTTGGGTGTGCAAGGTGCATATTATATGTGACATCAGTGGGCCCACAGAAGCCTTTGGCCCACCACTTAGAGCCCAATTCACGGTTCAAACACTAAAACCAAATACCATTGAAAACCCAGCGTTGCACCAGGAACCAATGGTATCTAGACACTTGTCAAGAGGAGAACCAGCTACGTAAGCAGACAAAGATTCTGCAGAGTTGTTACACCACACATCAGCCATTAATGAGACTCCTGCAGTATTAAATGCGATAACCCCTTCACGCCGGAGCGGGCAGCCTCACTGTGAACAATGCAAGTTAGAGCATAGACTTTCAGCCAACACGACAAGTTAGAGTAAACAAGGAAATGATGGACAAAGGATATAAAGAGGCTTCCCAGACACATCAAAGGTTCAGTTCTCTATCCTCTCTCTCTCTCTCTCTTCTAACTTGATCATCAGAGGGTCCGCTGGGGGACTCTCGTTCCCCGTTGGACATTTCTGCAGGTACTCTAGTGAGCTTAGTGATTGGTGAACAGTGTAGAAAGCGTGGGTCAGCCCGACTCGCCCTCTAGGGATCAACAGTATCATCAGTTGGCGCTGTCTGTGGAAACGCCACGCCGGGTAACAATTGTGCTCATTGTTGTTGAGACCCGTTCCCAATAATTCCTCCTTACCGGTCATCAAGGTGGATGGTCACAACGAGATCCATGGCTTCTCAACACAACGTCGTCGACCCCCAAGCCGACTCTCCCAACCCAAACAAACCACCTTAGTACTTCACAGAACTCACCAACAGCATCAACCGCTTGGCCGAGCAAAACCAGGCCTTGATCAACGCTTTGCTCCAACGAAACTTCCCTATACCTTCTTCACTACCACAAACTATCCCTCTCAATCGAGAACGAACCCCGAGCCATCCTTTCCAACAAGCCAACCTCTCCAACTTAGAGGGTCTGCAAGCCCCACCTCAAGACATGAACCCGCCACCTCGAGGTGTACATCCATCAATTCAAGCACCTGCTCCTGAAGGAGTGGCTAGTAGTGTTCAACCCCTACTACACTTAGGAGGTGACAATGTTCCCATTTGGGATGCAGAACTCCGAGCCATGAAACTCTATCTTCAAGGAGTCATGCAAAACATACAGAATAAACCCTCCACAACAGTCAACTCCCCATTTGTTGCCTCCATCAGGGACAAACCCCTATCCCCCAAGTTCAAAATGCCCTCGATCGACTCATTCGATGGCACAACGGATCCGGTTGACCATTAGGAAATCTACAGGACCCTCATGATCCTCCATGCTTTTCCTGACGAGATCATGTGTCAGGCTTTCCCCGTGATGCTTAAGAGGTCGGCTTGACTATGGTTTAGTCAGCTGCCACTGGACTCTGTCTCTACTTTCCAACACCTAAGTGATTCATTCCTAGGCCATTTCATTAGTGCTCAGCGCCAATGGCGCCTGGCAACTCCACTGCTTAATATCCGTCAAACAGAAGGGAGTCACTACGTAGCTTTGTCACCCGTTTCAACACCGAGGCCCAACAGGTCATCCTCATAGCCTTCACGGTCGGTTTACGACCATCCAATTTCCTTTTCTCTCTTTCTAAAAACCCTCCAACCACCATGGCCACCCTCCTCTCCAAAGCCCAAAAATATATGAATGCCGAAGACTCTTTGGCAGTCCGCCAAGATACTACAACTAAAAATCCAACCCCTAGGGAGAAAAGAAAGGAATTCAAAACTAGACCCTCCCAATATACACAGCAAATCCCTCAGTATACCGACCGACTCGCTCGAGCAGACCGACCGGCACTTACCCGACCGCCCGGTCTGTTCGAGCAATACATCCCCCTCAATTCCCCCATGGAACAAGTCTTAAACCAGATCCAATGAGATTACAACCTGAAATGACCTCAGCCATCACGGTCTCCCTCTAACCGGCAAGATCAATCCAAGTACTACTGTTTCCATCAAGACTACGGCCACAACACTAAGGGATGTGTTAACCTTAAAGACCATGTAGAGGATTTGATACACCAGGGGCACCTCAGTCAGTTCACGGCAGCCCATCCCCAGCAACGAACAAGGACCAACCCACCGGGGGGCCACTGCTGACATATCCCTCCTCCCGATAACCAGCACAACCTAAGCGAGACAATGATTGGCCCCCACCACAACCCTAAGCACAAGGCAATCCTACCCCCCCAGTCAGAGAGATCAGAGTCATCGCTGGCGAACTCGCATGCAGAGGTCCATCCCGTTCGGCCCAGCGAGCCGAACTCAGAAAAATCAGACAAGGCTCCGATAAAGAAGTCATGACATTGGATCGCCCCTTCAAACACCCCAAACAGTGGACTGAACCCATCACCTTTACAGGCATCTGTTACCCCCACGATGACCCCCTCGTCATCTCTGCTCTCCTATCCAGTTATAAAGTCAGACGGGTGCTTGTCGACAATGGCAGCTCTTCAGACATCATCTTTCTGAACGCCTATCGCCAGCTCAAGGTCGGAGAAAAAAAATTGTCCCCCTTTCCAAACTCTGCTAGTTGGCTTCACTGGCGATCAGGTGACCTCCATAGGCTCTATTGATCTCCCCATCACCATCGGAGAATATCCACGGCAGACCACCAAGCTACTCACCTTCCTCGTCGTCGACTGTCCTTCTACATATAACATAATCCTCGAACTCACGGCTCTCAACGCTTTCCAAGCTGTTACCTTCACATACCATCTAGCCATGAAATTCCCAACCGACCTTGGGGTCGACACCGTGAGGGGCGAGCAGACAATGGCCAGAGAATGCTATGTTGCCTCACTAAAGGAGGTCAGGCTGAAAAAGGCTTTGATTATCGAAGGTCTCGATGTCAGAGACAAGGAAGAGTTAGTCAGAGGGGAACTAGCAGAGGAACTTGTCGAAGTGCCTATCGATCCTACCAACTCAGCCAAAACAGCCAAGATTGGCAGCCAACTATCCTCTCAGGCCAAGGCCGATCTCACAGCCCTTTTAGCCAAGCACAACGATGTCTTTGCCTGGACCCATTCAGACATGCCGGGCATCAATCCCTCCTTCATCACTCATCGTCTCAACATTGAGCCCCACTTCCGACCTTTCCGACAAAGGCAGCGTATCTTTCACCCGGAACGCAATACCCTCATCGCCTCCGAGGTGGCCAAACTACTAAATGAACAGCTTATAAAAAACGTGGACTACCCCAGGTGGTTGTCTAATGTAGTCTTGGTCCGCAAAAATAATGGTAAATGGCGACTCTGTGTCGACTATTCCGACCTCAATCGGGCTTGCCCCAAAGATAGTTATCCCCTCCACCGGATAAATCTGATGGTCGATACAACTGCCAAACATCAGATGCTTAGCTTCATGGATGCCTTCTCCGGCTGCAATCAAATCCTGATGCACCCGGCCAACCAGGAACACACCTCCTTCATCACGGATAGGGGAACTTATCACTATCATGTTATGCCATTCGACTTGAAAAATGCTGGAGCAACTTACCAACGCCTAGTTAATGCCATTTTTCAACACCAGATAGGTCGGAACATGGAAGTCTATGTCGATGACATGCTAGTCAAGAGTAAACTCTCCTCCAATCACTTGGCAGACCTGCAAGAGACCTTCGAAACCTTATGCAAATATCAGATGAAACTGAATCCAGAGAAGTGCGCCTTCGGCGGAGGGTTTGGGAAGTTCCTGGGCTTCATGGTTAGCCAACGGGGCATTAAGGCTAACCTCGAAAAGATCAAGGCACTGATAAAAATGCGGTCTCCCAAAACGATCAAAGAGGTTCAACGGCTCACGGGTAGAGTTGTCGCTCTCAACCGCTTTATTTCCCAGGCAACTGATAAGTGCCTTCCATTTTTTAAAGTCCTCCGACAGGCATTCGAATGCAGCACCGAATCCATGGAAGCTTTTCAACAACTGAAGTAGTGCATAGCCAACCCTCCCCTTCTCTCTCAAGTGTTGCCAAGCGAAACCCTCTTCCTCTACTTAGTTGTATCAAACACTGCTATCAACGCTGCCCTTATCAGGGAAGACGGCTCAGTACAACGCCCAGTTTACTATATTAGCCACACTCTCAAGGGCGCAGAACAGAACTACCCTCTGTTGGAAAAAATGGCCCTCGCTTTGGTTATAGCCTTCAGACGCCTCCGACCTTATTTCCAAGCTCACTCCATTGTGGTTCTCACTTACTAGAAGCTCAAAAAAGTCCTATAACAACCAGAATTGTTAGGCAGACTTATGCAATGGTCTGTCGAGCTAAGTCAATTTGACATCTCCTACCGACCTCGAACAGCAATCAAAGGTCAGGCTGTCGCCGATTTTATCTTGGAATTCACCAATCTCACTCTGAACATGCCCCCTCCGCTAGCGCACTACACCGCTGATGCAAAAGACCCTCACTCCTGGACCCTTAGTGTTGATGGTTCATCCCACAAAGAAGGTAGTAGAACCGGTCTAATCCTCACCATCCCAGAGGGTGAGTACTTCAAGTGTGCCCTCCGTTTCTTATTCGATACAAGCAATAATAAGGCCGAATATGAGGCCTTGATAGCAGGTCTTCGACTAACTAGAGACATTGGTGTAAGCCATATCCGAGTATTCAATGATTCCCAATTGATTGTCAGACAGATTATTGGGAAGTTTGACGCAAAGGACGAAACAATGCCAGCATATAGGGACATTGCCCTTCCTCTTGTCCGCCTCTTCAATACTTTCCAGATCAGATACATCCCTAGGTCAGAAAACTCCAAGGCCGATGAAATGGCTCAACTAGCCTCGGCCGACCAGTCAGACTTCGACCATGGCGTCCGCATTGAATACCTGACCCATCCGACTACTTCACCAAACCCACAGAAAGTTCACTACCTCAAGAATGAACCAATCCCATGGGCTCAAGACATCCTTCAGTTTTTGACACAAGGGGAGTTGCCAAACGATAAACAACAGGCCGCCAAAGTCAGAGCCCGGTCGTCCAATTACATCCTCATCAACGGCTTACTGTACAAACGAGGATTCTTACACCCATACCTCAAGTGCCTTAGTCCTGCTCAAGCGACCTACGTGATGAAAGAAGGTCCACAAGGGCATTTGTGGTAATCATTCGGGTGGAAGATCTTTGGCCCACAAAATCCTCCGTACTGGCTACTTCTGGCCCACTATGAATCAAGAAGCCAACGACTTTGTACTTAAGTGTGATAAATGCCAACACTTTGCCAACATCCCCCATGCTCCACCAACAGAATTGATTACGCTCAGCAATCCCTACCCCTTCGCTAAGTGGGGCATTAAGTTAGTCGGTCCTCTGTCCACTGATCGGGGCCAAACCAAGTTCGGTGTGGTCGCCATTGACTAATTCACCAAATGGATAGAAGCAGAACCCCTTGCTACAATCATTAAGAGAAACACCACCAGGTTCATTTAGCAGTCGATTGTATGTCGATTCAAAATCCCCCAGGCCATCGTTTCGGACAATAGCAAACAATTCGACAATGCCAAATTTAGGAAATTCTGTGAAGAGCTCAATATTAGACCATGCTTCTCTTCCCCAGGCCATCCCCAAGCTAATGGGCAAGTCGAAGTCACCAATCGGTCCCTTCTGAAGATCATCAAGACCAAGTTGGAAGCCACTAAAGGACTCTAGACTAAGGAGTTATTGAACATACTCTAGGCTTATCGAACGACCACTCGAACCCCTACTGGGGAGACCCCCTTTTGCCTAACATACGGCGCCGAGGCAGTCATCCCAATGGAAGTCAGTCTGCCGACCCCTCATGTTCTACACCCGAATCCAGACCTAAACGAAAAGTTGCGTCGGGCTGACCTGGACCTAATTGAAGAGCTTTGAGAGGCAATTCCTGTCAGACGGGTATCATATCAGCAGAAAATAAGAGCACATTATAACCGCAAAGTCTGACCTCGAGAGTTCGCAATGGGAGATCTAGTCTTGCGCGAAGCAACCCTCGCCACTAAAAATCCGACCGAGGGCAAGCTAGTAGCCAAATGAGAAAGACCTTATATTGTCAAGAGCAGACCCCGCCCGGGCACTTACCGTCTCCATGATATGGAAGGAAGACACCTCCCCCATCCGTGGAATGCCGAGCCCTTGAAGCATTATTACTAGTAAAATGGCGTCTCCTGTTTTTTGTATCTTTCAGTTATTGTCCGTTCTCTTTTGTTGATCTACACACTTGTTCATTTTTGCCCTTTCCATACACGATGTAAATTTGTGATCGACAGATTATGCTTTAATGACAACAACTTCGCATCTCTATTTATCCGTGTTGCGTTTCAAGCCTCAGCCAGACTCAACACGAAGAGCTCAGCCAGACTGAATTAACCAAAGCCTCAACCCGACTGAGCCCTCCAAGCCTCAACCAGATTGAGCATGAAGAGGTCAACCAGACTGAGTTAACCAAAGCCTCAGCCAAACTGAGCATGAAGAGCTCAGCCAGACTGAGTTAACCAAAGCCTCAGCCCGACTGAGCCCTCCAAGTCTTAGGCAGAAGCATGAAGAGCTCAGCCAGACTAAGTTAACCAAAGCCTCAGCCCGACTGAGCCCTCCAAGTCTCAACTAGACTGAGCATAAAGAGCTCAGCCAGACTGAGTTAACCAAAGCCTCAGCCCGACTGAGCCATCCAAGCTTCAGCTAGACTGAGTATGAAAAGCTCAACCGGACTGAGTTAACCAAAGCCTCAGTCCGACTAAGCCCTCCAAGCCTCAGCCAAACTGAGCATGAAGAGCTCAACCAAACTAAGTTAACCAAAGCCTCAGCCCAATTGAGCCCTCTAAGCCTTAACTAGACTAAGTATGAAGAGCTCAGCCGAACTGAGTTAACCAAAGCCTCAGACCGATTGAGCCTGCCCGATTGAGCCCTCTAAGCCTCAGTCAAACTGAGTACGAAAAGCTCAGCCAGACTGAGTTAACCAAAGCCTTAGCCCGATTGAGCCCGCTAAGCTCAGCCAGACTAAGCATAAAGAGCTCAGCCAGACTAAGTTAACCAAAGCCTCAGCCCGACTGAGCCCTCCAAGCCTCAACCAGACTGAGTTAACCAAAGCCTCAGCCCGACTGAGCCCTCTAAGTCTTAGCTAGATTGAGCCCTCCAAGCCTCAGCCAGACTGAGTATGAAGAGATCAGTCGGACTGAGTTAACCAAAGCCTCAGCCTGACTGCGCCCTTTATGTCTCAGCCAGACTGAGCATGAAGAGACCAGCTAGACTGAGTTGACAGAAGCCTCAACCCGACTGAGCCCTCCAAGTCTCAGCCAGACTGTGCATGAAGAGCTTAGCCAGCTTGAGTCAAAACTAGTCTCATCCAGACAAGGCATGCAGTTACAATTAGTCCCAGTTAGTCTCAGCCAGACTTAGTTAAAATCTCAGTTCGTGCTCATCCATTTTTAACATCCATACAAGTTAACCTACTTGCCCATTTTTTACCATTTATACAAGTTAGGTTACTTGTCCATTTTCACATTCCAAAATTTTACTTATACAATTCTACTCATCCATTTTTACCTTTTAACCATTCAAAACAAAAATAACAACAACAACAACAATAACAAAACTGGTAATTTTATTCACAATTTGCACGATTATACACTTCATTACAGAAATTACATTTACTTCAAAATATATATATATATAACCAAAACACCCTGCCCTTAATCCCTTTCGCTTGACGCGAGATCTTCCTCTTCTACCCCCTCATCCAAGGGAGTCTGGGCAACGTCATCTTCTCCTACCTTCACTAGATTGAAGTCCACACCTGGGAACGGCTCTTACGCCTTATACTTGAAGCTCATCCAACCGTTGTCCCAGTACTGGCTCATCTCGTGCTTGTAGAAGTCTGACCGCTAGAACCTTTAGATCACTTCTTCTTCACTCCTACCTCTAGCGGCCACTCCTGACGGCCTGGCACCTCCTTCCCCGTCCTTAGCCAAGCTCTTCGCGACTACAGCGTCAATGGCCATCTGGAATTCGATAGACCCCTTAAATTGTTCCACAGCCACCACACATAGGTCAGGGTATGCCGCCCTCTCAAAAGCCATTTTGGCCATCTCTTCCTCTAACATCTTCTCCAACTCTGCAATGCGCTCATCTGCTTCTTCCTTGTCTTTAAGCGCCTAGTCGCGCAGATCTTCGTTGTTGGCGAGGGCCTCTTCCAACCTTTCGTTGGCAATGGTACAGACTTCTTGGAGTTTGCCTACCTTCCTCTACTCACCTGCTAACTCAAACTCCAACGATACTGCCTCGTGGCGCATCACTTCAAGCTCTGATTTGGTCACGACAAGCTCGGAGGCAGCACGTTCTGCCAAGTAGATCTACACCACCGCCAGAACTTCCATCTTTTTCACCCTTTAAGCATACTCCAGGCCTTTGGCACAGGCACTCCGCGCGGCCTTTCTCCAGCCTGCCGTCTCGACCCTTAGGTTTTGCAACTGCGCTTTCAATCCTTCCAGCTAGGCTTTTAGCGACTCCACATCCACCTTCACGCGTGCCGCCCTATTCAACAGGGTCGCCGCCAAGATCGCTGCCTCCATCTGTGCTGAGCAGAACCCTCTCAAGAGGTCGACCCCCATGAATTGAGCCATTGACCGCACAGCTACATCCTCTACTACCCCCAGGAGACGATCGGTGGTGACACTGGCTTCGCCCCGATCTTCTGTCGATCGACTGGCCACCGCGCGAACGTGATACATGGCGGTCTTCGACATAACACCCATCTCTGATCTACTTACTCCCCATTTTCCTTCCCCAGGACTTGGAGACACTTCTGGCGCGAGCCCAATCTTTGGCTCAGCCACGCTAGTCATCACTTGGGCATCTGGGCCCTTGGTTTCTCCTACCCCCATCCTTGTCTTCTCCACTTCTACTTCTAGGGCTGCCTCCGCCGTCCCATCCTTCACCCTCTTCAAAACTGGCCCCACCTCAATGTCCTCCGCAGCCCCTCTCTTTTTCTTCTTTTTCTTCAACACCGCATCCACCTCCTGTTTGCTCATTTCCTTCAACAGATCCACTGGGGGCAACAGCGGCGCAAAGTCAATCAGATCCTTATCCCCCAGAGGCTTGGGGCACAGTCGGACTCGCTCTTTCATAACCAGTTTTGGCGCAAGGCCTAACCACGATTCTTTATACTCGTCGGCCTTGGCAAATGTCTTCTGCTCCTCTGCCTCCTGCACCTTTCTCCTCGCCTCCAACTCTTTCGGCGCAGGATCCTCCTCGGTTGGATGTGGCCCCAGACTCAAGGCGATCAAGGACGAAGGCCAGATCAGGTCATCCCACTTCACACCCTCCTTCTCCCTCTACTCCTTCACACGTTTCACCATATTCTCAGCCTCTACTTCCAGCCTTGGCTCCACCGACTTCGTAAGAACTTTTCACGTTGTGTGCACCCCCTTTCCACCATTTGCTGATACATAGAGCCACCTCGGTCTCCACCCTTTCACTGACGATGGTAAACCCGCCACTAATCCTCTGCCCGCCACCGCCTACAAGGTCACCCATGTTTCTTGTTGACCGGAGGCCTTGTAGCAAGAAAAGAACTCTTCCACTGTCATCGTTGCCCTCCCAGTCGCCTGTGGCCATGTGATCACACAGGCCAGTAGTATTTTCCATGCGTTTGGCATCAGCTGCCCTGGCGCCACCTCCAATCGGTTTAGTACGTCCACCACTATTTGTTGGAGCGGCAACTTCAGACCCCCCCGCAACGCCTCCCCGTACTGTGTAAACTCCATCGGACGTGCATCCGACGCCCTCTCCTTAGACGTAGGCAACTTCAACTCTATCTTCGCCGGAATCTGGTACTTTCTATGCACTTCCTCCAACTCCTCTGCCGTAAACGTCAACTTGTCAACCTTGGTGTGCCAGTGGTCAGGTTCCACTTGGCTAATCGGCCTTGCGGCCACGATCATGGTAAACGGACGAGGTCGCGCCGCTTGCTCTGCCTCTCTGTCCTATATTGCTCCACCAACTCCACCGCATCGTCTTTTCCCAATGCCTCTAGCCTCATGGTTGGTGCTTCGTCTCGAGCCATCTCTTCTACGTTTCTATGTATTGCTTCGGATGCTAGCACGAGGAAGTTCACAAAGTGTTGGAGGGGCGTATCACACGAAACAAATGAGCTCAACTCTGGGATGTGTTGGTTTTTCGCAAAGAGATATATAAAATGAATAACTCTAAATGCCCACAGTTTGCCTATATTCCAAGGATCGAGATTAAATTTCGCCAGTTTGAAAATTTCAAAAATTTCCACCTCGCCTTTTCCCGTCCTATCCTAGTCCTAACACTTTGCTTCCTGCTAATGCATCACATCCCTTATCACTAGATAGATCATGCCACGTGTACAACCACGATTCACTACCTTTTTCCCTTTCCCTGTCTATTCCACTTCACATCATCGCATGCCCCGTCGCTCCTCGAGTCCCGCGCGCCGCTACTACCTCTCGCTCAGTCCCCCCTTTCGCGGTCGGCCCTCCTCTCGGTCAGTCTTCTCGACCGGTCCCCCTTTCCACGGTCGGCACTCCTCTCGCTTGGTCTTCACGCTCAGTCTCCCCTTTCGCGGTCAGTCTTCTTGCTCGCCCCCCTTTTTTTTTGCGGTCGGCCTTCCTCTTACTCGGCCCCATACACTCCCCGTCTTCCTTCTTATTCCTTTCGTTAGACTGAAGCTGCACTTGGAAATGGGAGACTACTGACATCGGTGGGCCCACAAAACCTTTGGCCCACCACTTAGAGCCCAATTCACGGTTCAAACACTAAAGCCCAACACCATTGAAAACCCAACGCTACACTAGGAACCAATGGCATCTAGACACTTGTCAAGAGGAGAACTAGCCACATAAGCAGACAAAGATCCTATAGCATTATTGCACCACACATCAGCCATTAATGAGACTCCTACAGCATTAAATGCGATAACCCCTTCACGTCAGAGCCGGCAGCCTCACTGTGAGCAATGCATGCTAGAGCATAGACTTTCGGCCAACACGACAGGTCGGAATGGACAAGGAAATGATGGACAAAGGATACAAGGTGGCTTCCAAGACACATCAAAGGTTAAGTTCTCTATCCTTACTCTCTCTCTCTCTCTCTCTTTACACACCATCAATCTCTCTCTCTTCTAACTTGATCGTCAAAGGGTCTGCTGGGGGACTCTCATTCCCCGTTGGACATTTCTGCAGGTACTCCAGTGAGCTTAGTGACTGGTGAACGGTGTAGGAAGCGTGGGTCAGCCCAACTCGCCCTCTAGGGATCAGCAGTATCATCAATATGTACTTGTGGAAGTTTTCATAAATATGCATAAGTTACCTCACAAAATTACGTAAATTCTCACAAATATATGTAAATTGTGATTTCTTATCAAATTTTATGGGTTAACTTACGGATTCCAATCCTATTCTTCATTTTTTACTAGTTAAAGTACAAAAAGAAGTAGGCTTTTTATTTTACCCTACTTTGTTTCATCTATGTGCGAGTTTATTAATTTATCCACACAAACTATTTAACAACCCTTCCAAGACTCTCCGAATATAACTAGCTTGGAAGAGTTTTATTAAAATAACTATTGTAACAACTACGCCTATAAGAGGGAATAAAATAGAATGAGGCTAATTACAATAACCAACAACCTTGTTTTAAAGAATTTGTTCAAAGAGAATACTAAAAGGGTCCAACTCCTCTCCAGTATGGTATTGTTGGGCTACAGTGGGCCAACTTCAGGCCCATCTTGATGATCTAAACTATTGAATGTGTAGAACTTGTTGGGTACATCATCCCTACAAAAAAATCACGTTAATTGGATATCGATAGTCACTTGATTGACTTGCATTTGTGTCCTGGATTTATTTTTAAAATTATAATTGTCATTGAAACAAATGCAATCTAATCAAATGACTATCAATATCCGATCATCGTGATTTTTATAAGAATGATATACTCAATAATTTCTACACATTAAATAATTTGAATTATCGAGATAAGCCAGAAATCAAGCCCACCACAACTTAACAGTACCGTCTAATCTAATTTCGTACTAAAAAGAAACTATGGTCTATTAATAAAACTAAAAATGATGTCCACTAGCTAAACAATAACCCTCGTGACTTGTGAGGTTCAAATATCAATTAGTAAAAATTTATCAAACTAAATTAAATTTGATTTGTCAATTCGTTATCGTTGCGGTTTCGTCCTTAGCATAGAGTGTGGACAATATTGATACGCTAAATTGGCAATACATAAATCACTTTCCTAGCTAAAATTGTATCTCAGTCATTGTCACCGTCGATTTTGTTTTGGTATATGTATTAATTGAAAGAACGTCACCAGGGCTTTGTATCTTTCTTTCTTTATTATTATATATTTTATAATACTAGTGAGGACCTTAAATATCTCATGATATTATTATATATTTTATAATACTAGTGAGCATCTTAAATATCTCATGACAACTGTTTCAGCATTATCTACCGACTAAGGGGTCGTTTTGGAACATATTTTTTAATTTTTTTTATTTAAAATATAAGATAAAAAAATTAATATTTTTGGAATAATTTTTTAATTTTTTTATAAAAAAAAATATGTAAAAAAAAGAATAAATAAAAATGAATCTGTAACTTTTTTATATTTGTTAATTTTTTAATTTTTTTTGAGTAATTTGTTAACCTTATCGAACGAGACCTAAGATCGTGATTAGCTTAATATGTAACAAATCCATAAGAATTGTTTTACTTATTTATTTATATATATATGGGTAAATTAAATTGACCCTCCTTAAAATTTGAAAAAAATAAAGTAAACCTTACAGTTTTAACAGCATTTTGGCAACATTGGTTAAAAGTTAATTTTTTGACTTTTTAGCTTTCTTAGTCAAAAAAGTCATCCTTTTTTTTTATTCCAAAAGAACCTAGCTTTTTGCCAAAAAAGTCAAAAAATCAATTTTTTACCAACTTCCTAAAACACCACATAATTAGACTGACTCCCTTTTAATAAGGTTAAAGAGATTAAAATTAATATAAATAGTATGAAAACACAAACATACACAATATAAAAGATATGATAATATTAATTTTTCATTTATACTACTAACAAATTTATGATGACAATTAAGCCAAGTATTATATAAATTAAAATTTTAAAAGAATTAAATTTTAGGAGAAGTTGGGCCACATACATACATATATATTAGAAGTTGTACCACATGCACTATTTGTGTGCATAATGCATCAAATTATGTGACTGAAGCAATTACATCAACTGGGAAATTGAGTGATTCTGAAGGTGTATATTTTTGCAATTTTGTGTGGACAATTAAGACAAACAAAAAAATTCAAAAAAAAAAAAATAAATTGTTAAATTACTTTGGTATTAAAAAATTGTACATAATTTCACTTAGCCAAACTTAATTTTTTTTTAGGAGGGAGTCTTTTTGTGGCTTTATATAATAATACGGGAAGTGTTTTGGTGTGCAATGTGCATATCATATGTATTTACGTAAATTCTCACAAATATACATAAATTAGCTTACAAAATTACGTAAATTCTCACAAATATATATAAATTGTAATTTCTCAAATTTTTATAGGTTAATTTGTGCATGTTCGTAAAAACTTAAGCAATTTTGTAAGATAACTTACGTATATTTGTAAAAACTTACACAAGTACATATGATATGTACTTACATACTTAGAAATTGCCCTAATGATATAAGTATGGTTAATGTGTGCCCTTAATGGACATGTTATAAAAGTAAAAAGAATTATATATTATTTATTTTTAAACTTCTTAACATATGCCTTAAGAATAGCCGTTAACAAAATTTTAATAATATAACCACTTATATTTTCTTATACCATTCTCCCTTAGCTCACACTTGGTGAATATATATTTTTTTATAATTATTATCATTGTATCCTAAAATAAAACTACCAAAATGCTCATATCTTCTTCATCCCAAACACTAATCCTCCACCAAAATACCCTCCCCTCCTGTGGCAATCCCCTTCCCACTTGTCGCTCCTTACTAGAACCCTTTCCTGTCACTACAAAAAAATTAAGATTTTAAATATCAAAATTTGATCTCTAAAACTCTTATAAGTTGTAATGTGTCACCACTTCCCCCCACCCTATACCTCCACTCATTCTTCTTATTTTAGATCTAGGGTTTTAAAGTGCAACGAAAATTAAATTTTCTTCTTAAGGGTGGTGGAGGAGAGCTAGGTCACTATAGTGGAGGCTGGGAAAGGAGGTTCACGGGAGAGAAAAGGGAGGGAGGCTGCGACAGGAAGGCTAGAGAGGAGGCAAGTGGTGGCTAGGATTGAGTGAGGTGGTGGCAGGTGGTGATTAGGGTTAAGGTTCGATGATTAAAGAAGGTGAATATATTTTTGACATAATAAGTTGTGTATTTAACAAAAAATATCATGTTTCAAAATCATTGAATGTTTGCATTAAGAGATGATGCGCACTGAGAGATTTTTGTGTGAAAATAGAAGCCCACAAATAATATAGACATACAAATACACAAGTTGTATTTCAATTTTGCTCCATCTAGTGAGATTTATCAATTGGAAATACACAATATTTATTATGGTGCGTTTTCTTCTCTTTGTACAAACAAATGTGGAAACATTTCCCACTCAGTTGTCTCCGGTAAGGCTGGAACGTGCTGTTAGGCCCACTACGAGACCCATTTTACTAATTTGAACCGTTCATTTTGTCATTCACGTAGAAAAAAAAAATCTCTTCACTCCACAATAAGGTTTCAGTAAAAGGTATCTACTTTGGGTTAAAACTTCCTGTTTATATACAGCTAATCACCATACTCAATTCTGCACCTACAACTATTTGCAGTAACCATCAACGCAGCCCCTGAAAACTATAGCTCTTGCATATCATTACCCATTATTCAAACATTGCATAATCTAACATCATTTGTTCACAAATAGTCCCACAACTCTGAGAAACAGAACTTCAAACTGGAACAAGCTTGAACATATATATGAAGACAAGCATCACACCTAAGAGAGCATTTCATCCACTAAGCCAACCACTTGGTCTCAGCTGGTCATGTTTGATTACTTAGTAATTGAATTTTTTTTAGTATATATAGGCATTTTAGCAGATTATGTATTTTCTTATATGTGTGAATCCAACTTGATGATCATCATCTTATAAAGCTAAGAGAGTTGGGAAAATGAGAACTGAGTTCTCAATGTAAAACATGTAGCTACATATATACAAGGAATTACTCATATATTACATGTAAGTAGTTGAGGTCCATCATTTCCAAAGTTGACCATTTCCAAAGCCAACTGCATTCTAAGGTCAAAAAGATGGTAAAAACGTTTATAGTGGATAATGTTCAGTCAAAGATCTGATTCATTTCAATTCCTGATGCATTAGTTGAGAAAAAATTGAAGAAAATCCATAATTTGCTGGAAGAGATAGGTGTGTTATGATGATTGATTGGATGGAAATCACTGTATCAAAGTCAATGGATAATAAATTGTTAGTGTTCATTGGTGAAAACAATCATATCAAGCTAGTAGAAAAAGAAGAAAAAGAAAAACACTTAAATTCTACTATAATATTAAGGAATCATGATTTATTAGGTTTTGAATATAAAGGCATTTCTATTCAATATATGATATATTAGGTTTTGAATATAAAGATATTTCTATTTAATACTGCAAGATCAACAACCAAGGATATATAATTAGATAGCATTTAGTTCAAGTACTTTATATCATCAACACTAACAATGATATATAATAGAGACAAGGAATGTACCGAGATGGAGATGGAGATTGAGATCAAGATCGAACGGTGAAAAATCTCCTGCCGACACAACTAAATAGTTAATCTCTGATGAGGCATAAGTGGGCCAAGGGCATAATAATATGTAATTGGCAGGAGCATTGAACCTTGATGATATCATTATCAGCACCACCAAAAAAATTTCTCTTATTAATAAAACTCATCATTATGGCAGTGGTGGTAAAGCCATGATCTCTTGAACAACCATCTTATGTTCCCTTTGAGAAGCCCTGAAAATGACACATTGAGAATCAGTTGCACAGGAAAAAGTATACTCAAAAGATATTTGAATGATAGGAAGATCTCTAACTGCTCACACTAATGGGACTTTGAGAAATGAATTAAACATGCCATGCATGAACCTAATACTTTTTGATAACTAGTCATCTTTTTTTTTTAACTTTAGCTATGGACTAAAGAATCATTTAGAGAGGGTCCCCTTCACAATATATATATATATATGAGTGTGACCTGTGAAAAGTTCTATGGCTTTTCTCAAGAGACAAGTTCCTATGCTTAAAAAAGGCTTTATTTTTCCCGCCTTTTACACAAGAAGGGGGTGCTAATCAGGCTCAAGATAGACCAAGCAAGCTTGCTATATGATTCCAAGGTTGTTTTCCTTAATTTGGTCATTGCTATATCTTGCAATTGCAGTGTTTCAATATATAGATATAAAGTAGCTGAGAAAAGAGCTAAGTTTGACCTTTTCACCTCTCAACAAAGTAGCAAAGTTTGATTCGCACCAGTCAAGCTGACTTGGTATTTTGTTGAAGGAGTTTGTCTTACCTAATCCGACCAAGTAATAAATATATTGAGTTAATGGCCTTTTAAGTTGTTCAAAGTAAACAACCCAAAAATGTTTACATTAAAATTTAAAAAATAAACTAAACATTAAGAAAGTATATTTGGTTGCCAAACATTTCAGCTTTTTAGCCACACTTTTTTACTCAAAAAGCCAAAATGAAAGAGGAGGGGGGGGGGGGGGGGGGGGGGTGGGGGTGGGTGTTGCGAAAAACAAAAAAACAAAACTTTTTTTTAAGCATTTGTCAAACCTAGGCTTAAATCAGCTCATATAGGCACCCTCCCTCCTATAATGGAGTTTTGCACCTCTGCCAAAGATGGCCCAACACAATGCATTGCCTACCCTACACATATCCTTTTCTTCTCTCCCTTTCTCAGTTTTTTGCACTTCACCCAACCATGGCCCAATGCATTATTACCAACAAACCCTGACCATTTCCTCTGTCTCTCTCTCTCTCATCACACTGTAGATGATCTCACTTTCAGGGTGCCTGGTGGGAACTAAAATGAACCAAAAGCAAACTACACAATACTTTTTTAAGTTATACAAGTGGCTACACCAATGAGATGGCTAGTCAGACCAAAGATTTAAACATTATAAGATCAACAAACTAAACAATTTGAAGTGGTTATCTCACTTTATATCTCTGAAAAAAGTTGTGCATGTGACACTGCCCATACTTTTGAGTCTAGACTAAAGTAATCGAGGTCATTCATAGGTGAGTTATATCAATGTGACATTGAGAATATAAACTTCAAAACAACTTTTGATAAAAGGAATTATTGCAAAAGCATTTTACTATATATATCATATATCTTCTATGAAAGTTAGGCCTGAGATTTTAGTCTAAGTGGCAAACACTTTTCTAATGTTTTAACCTTGTTTTTTTCTTTCACAATAAAAGTTAAGGGAAAGAGGAACAAGAGGCTTATGTTGAGGTGATCGATCCATCATCAAGAGTTCATGTATCAATTAACAAACTTTAGCCCTGAATGTCTCAACCACATGATTCAGACCTAAGATGTTGTATACATGCATATTTATAGATATTACATAGGAACTAAGATGTTCACATAGAATTTTAACTGTTGAAAAGCATATTCCGACCAAGTAGATCCATCATTTTCCCGCCACCAATATCAAAAAACGTAAATTCAATCAAGCTAAGGTATCGAGGACATTGCAAGAGGACCCTACATCATTTGGGTATCAATTGAAATGTTTTCAGAGGGACATTTTATGATGGGATTTAAATCTTGATGTCTGTCCCACACTGGTTACAAAGAAATACCAAGACACCAGTTCCCTCTTAATCAGTTCAGTCCACTTAATTCGAGGGGGAGAATTCTACATCACTTCAGCAAGAATCAACATGTAGGGAATTTTACAAATAGCATAAACTTCCTAGAGCCTAATAATCAGTCTCAGTTTTTTTTATCAACCTGTTCTTTACTTGACAATGACATGGTTTGGGTGTTCATGAGTCAATTTGGTTCGGTTTGGCACTAAATTTAGAACCAATCCAATCATGGTCTGTTCTAAGTTTTTGGACCTTGTGATTGAGGCTGAATTGTACAGCATTGAGGCCGGTAACTAGGATCTCTTAACTTTACTTGCCCGTCAAATTGAATATTTCATGTCTGTTTAATGCCAATCAGGTTAGATGCAGTAGGAGCATATAATGAGCAAAAATCAGTATTTTTAGCAGAAAATGCTTTCCGCCACCCCATTTTGTTGAGGGGTATTGGTGCAAGAGATTTGATGGATAATGTCATGGGCAGAAAAATATTGCTCTAACCCAGAATCTATGTATCCCCTGCCCCCCCCCCCCCTCCAAAATTATCAGAACGGAAAATTTTGACGGTGGCCCCAAACTGAATACAAATCATCTTATGAAAATTGCGGAATACGGAGAAAACCTCACTTTTATCTTTCATGAGATACACCCAAGTAGTACGAGAAAAATCATCAATAAATGCAACAAAGCATTGATGACCTTTCACAGACATAACACAAGATGGATCTCAGACATCAGAATGTATTAATGAAAAAGAAACTAAACTTTTATTAAAACTGGGAGCAAAAGAAGCTCTGTGTTGTTTTCCAAGTTGACAAGACTCACAAAGAAACTCAGACACATTATTGTTTGCAAAATTAGATGGAAATAAATGTGTAAGTAAATAAAAAGAAGAATGCCTAAGACGCTGATGCCACAGCCATAAATCATCTTGGGTAGTAGGACTCGTGGTGGAAGAGTAAGCAAGCTGATCCGGTTGATCCAAAAAGTAGAGACCATTTTCTGCACTACCACTGCCAATCGTCCTCCTCGTGACAAGGTCCTGAAAAAGACAACGATCAGGAAAAAGTCACACTACAATTCAAATCCATTGTAATACAATTCAAGGATAATAGGTTAATAGAAAAATTGGAAACATGTAGAACAAAAAATAGAGGTATGGTAGGAGTGACATAGACTAAACATTTTTCAGAAATAGAAGAAACAGTACCATTTGCAATCCTAACTTTGTCCTGACTTGAAGAGGGCTTATAGGCATAGAAAAGGTCAGAGGATCCAGACATATGATCTGAGGCACCAGAATCAATAGTCAAGAGACTTATAAGAAAGGAAAACACGCGGAGAAGAGGCTAAGTTACCTGAGCAAGCAAACGACAAGGAAGATATAGATGCACTGAGAGCAGTAGAAGACCGGTGGTCCAGCAAGTACCGCAGAACATCCTCAAGCTCATGAGTAGTCATGCCAGAGAGACCATCAGAAGCCTGGCCAACGGAAGCAGAAGTAGAATCAAGCATATCAACAACACTAAATTGATGAGCCCGTGGATGAGAGCCACATCCTCTAGACTGGCCTGATCGACCTCTAGAACCAAACTGATCACCTCGACCCTCGGATGGAGGCCCGTGAAGCATCCAACACGTCTCACAAGTATGCTGCAGCTTGCAACAGTAATCACAGAATACGGACTCCTTGGCAACAAACAGAGAGATGGGAGTCAGGCTAAGGCCATCTCTAAGGATAGACAGTAATGCAGAGCGGTCAGTAGAGACATGGGATATCATAGCAGACCAGCGACTCTCCTCATTCTATACATAGGCGAATGCCTCTTGAAGTGAAGGAAGAGTGTCCATACCCAGAATCCCACTCCGAACCGGATCATACCGGCCAGAAACTTGAAGACCCTATCTTGTGCAATGAACTTCCTATACCCGACCAAATCAACAGTGCAAACAGGCTTATAGTCCTACATGTGATCAAGGCGTTTCTAGCCATTGGTGAAGAAGGTGAAGTACTGAAGAACAGTGTGCTCCCCTTGAACAAAGCTCTCAATAGAGCGGCACAACTCAAATACCTGTGAGAAATTTCTTTTGCGAGAATAAGTAATAGTCACTGCCTCCTAAATATCCTATGCAGTGTCCATAGATAGATAGCCCTCTCCAATCTCCGAGACCATAGAATGTATCGACCAACCCATAATTAGGAAGTTGGTGATCTCCCACTAATCATAACTCTGGTCCATGGTGCTGGGTAATTGTATCCTGCCATCAACATACCCCATCTTCCCTCTGTTCTTCAAAAAAATAGTCAAACTCTGCAACCACGCTAGATAGTTCTGACCATTGAATGGAGAGGTGGTGATTTTAATACTAGGGTTGGGGTTATCAGTCATAGTAGTAGGTATAATGGAACTCCCACTTATAAGTGCCGACACACTAGTGGAATCTACCATGGATGTCATACTACCTAACTCTCAACAAAAACTAGTGCCAATCACAAACCCAAAAGATGGTGGAGGAATAGTAAGCACAATGACCACTAAGAATATGAAATAATTAAACACTCCTCAAATTATTTTATTTTATTTTAGAAGAGAAGAAAAGAAGAAACAGAGGTCAATACGACCCAGCAGAGAGAGACGAAGCAGAGGTCAGAAAGAGACGACACTCATCACACAGGCAACAACAGCAGTAGAAGTCGACCAAATAGGAATACGACCCAGTAAAGAGAGACGAAGGAAGCCAAGCGTGCCCCAGTGGTCAACTTAGGCCAAAGAATGCCTCGGAGCTGTCAGTTGGGTCCGAGAGACTGCCAGTGGCAATCGGCAAGGCAAGACAAGCCTGCCCCAATGGTTGACTTAGGCCAGAAGGCCTGTCAACAGGAACCAATAAGAGGTGGTGATCGACGGCTAGGGCACCTGAGACAGTGATCGAAGAGGCTAGGACTGCCTCCGACAAATTCAGTAGCTAG
Source organism: Camellia lanceoleosa (assembly GCA_025200525.1). Classification (NCBI taxonomy): domain Eukaryota; kingdom Viridiplantae; phylum Streptophyta; class Magnoliopsida; order Ericales; family Theaceae; genus Camellia; species Camellia lanceoleosa. The sequence continues at coordinate 85,073,859 of CM045769.1, forward strand.
CGTCTAGGCCAAGGAACCATTCGGCAGTAGTCAACTGGGTTAGGAAGGTGTGGTGGCTGTGTGGTGTATGGATTTAGAGTTGTGGTTCTGATACCATGATAATTTTAGAGAATACCAAGATTAGAGAATGATTGTGATATCATCCCCTTTTTATATTAATGAAAATTAATAATTACAAGAAAGCCCTAAGGCATAGAATAATTATAATTGAATAATAACCAAACTAATAAAATACTATTCTAACAGATTCTTTTTGTGGTGGAACATTCATGTCAAAAAATGACGCCAAGGCATGGTAATTATTTAAGAACCTAAGTGATAATTCCCTTCACCATGCCTCCGCAGCCTCACGAGTCCGGCAACCTGTAGTTGGAACCCCGAAAAGAGGGGGCATTTATGAGGTGGGGCACAATCTAGAGTTAGCCCAACAAGTAGAGGCATTATCCCGTAAAATGGACCAATTATTAGCTTCAAGACATGCCCTTACACGACAAGTCCAGCCTTAATTTCACGAGGCATGTGTTATTTGTGCAAACCCTACTCATGACTTGAGTGAGTGCCCTTCGGCATCACAATTTTCAGAGTTAGTCCAAGAGCATGTGAATACGGCTCAAGGATTCTCCAAACTAGATAATGACCCATATTCCAACACATACAACCTAGGATGGATAAATCACCCTAATTTTTCATGGAGACCTCCTTCACAAGGCACTTCTTACAACCCTCCACCATCAAGGCAGAATTTTAATAATTTTGCCAACCAATCTTCCCGTAGCCCACCAGAACCTTACCGGCAACCACAACCCTCGCTTGCTCCTCAAGGCAACTCGGCCTTTGAGACTTAGGTGTTGGAAGTTCTTTCAGAGCTTAAGCGGTTAGCACCAATAGTTCACTCCCATACTCACTCTATTGCCAAGCTAGAGGCCCAATTAGGTCAAATGGCTAATAACATGAATAGGAGGAAGGAGGAAAAATTACCGAGTCAGACTATGGCCAACCCAAAGGGTCAATATAGGGCAAAGGGATCGAGTGGGAATGGAAAGCACTATAAACAGGTGCAAGCGGTTATTACTTTGAGAAGTGGGAAGAAGTTAGAGCCTCGGCCAGTTGCGTTTGATGCAACTAGGGCTAAGAAGGGTGACCACGGTGGTAAATCCAATGAGAGCAAGGGTGAGGGAGAAACACATAAGAGGGATGACTTAGTGCCTAGTACTTCACATAAGTCTAAGGCACCATATGTGCCTAAGGCACCCTTTCCCCAATGCCTTGATACACCGTTCCCTTTTAATAAGAAGGCGGCATCCATGGAAGCGATGATGGAGGTCTTTAAACAGGTTAAAATCAACCTCCCCCTATTGGAGGCAATTAAACAAGTACCCTCCTATGCAAAATTTTTGAAGGACCTATGTACACAAAAGCGAAAATCTAGGACACGTGTGTCCTAAAAGGTCATACTCACGGAGCAAGTAAGCTCCATTTTATTAAGTGACACACCCCCCAAGCTTAAAGGCCTAAGTGCCCCAACCATTGCATGCATTATAGAGGATCATTTCATTGATAGGGCCTTGTTAGATTTTGGGGCGAGTGTCAATTTGTTGTCGTACTTTGTGTAAGAGGAATTCGGGCTTGACAAGTTGAAGGCCACTACTTTCACACTCCAGTTGGTTGACCGGTCCCTCAAAGTGTCACGTGGCATGATTGAGGATGTGCTAGTAAAAGTCGATAGGTTTTATTTTCCTGTTGATTTTGTAGTTTTAGATATGGAACCGGTAGCTAACACCCGGTGATCTTAAGTCGACCTTTCTTGGCTACGGCTAATGCATGTATAAATTGTCCTATAGGGGTTATGGATGTTTCATTTAGGAATATGCAAGTGAAACTCAATGTTTTCCAAGCATTCCAACAACCCCCTAAAAGAGAGGAGTGCTTATTTGTGAATGTTGTGGGTGGGATAGTAGAGGAGGCTTTACCCTCCATTCTCGTAGAGGACCCTTTAGAGGCTTGTTTAGCTCATTTTGGGTTTGAAGATTTTCATATTGACAAGTCAGTTGAGGAAGTGAATGCATTACTTGATTCTTCTTATACACCGGATTTCCCTCCGTGGAATGCCCAGTTTGAGTCCCTTCCTCCTCCGTCTAAAGAGCCCGCCATACCATCCTTAGTCACACCACCTACACTTGAGTTGAAGCCACTCTAGGCCACACTCAAGTATGCATTTTCAGGGCCTCAAGATACTTACCAGTCATCATTGCATCTAACTTAACTGTAGAGCAGAAGAGTCAATTAATGAGTGTTCTCGTGGCACATTGGAATGCCGTAGGGTGGTCGGTGGCCGATTTGAGAGGGATAGGTCCCTCCGTGTGCATGCATCATATACATTTAGAGGAAGACACCAATCCTAACATGCAAGAGGTAGTAAAAAAGGAAGTTATAAAGTTGTTGGATGCGGGTATTATATACCCCATCTTGGATAGCAAGTGGGTGAGTCCCACACCAGTGATGTCTAAGAAATCGAGCATCACTGTTGTTAAGAATGAGGAAGGAGAGTTAGTCCCCACATGAACCACCACCGGGTGGTGAGTGTACATTGATTATAGAAGACTGAATTCCATGATTAGAAAGGACCATTTTCCATTGCCATTTATTGATCAAATCCTAGAGAGGTTAGCAAAGCAGGGTTTCTATTGTTTTTTTGATGGTTACTCGGGGTCTAATCAAGTTCCGATGTACCTCGCTGACCAAGAAAAGACCACATGCACTTTCCCTTTTGGCACTTTTGCTTATAGATGCATGCCCTTTGGACTATGCAATGCACCAATGACTTTTCAACGGTGCATCGTGGCCATTTTCTTCGATATGGTGGAGAAATTTTTAGAGGTTTTCATGGATGATTTCTCGGTGTTTGGACCATCTTTTAAGGAATGCCTTAGAAATTTGACTAGAGTGTCGGAGCGATGTACTAAGGCAAATTTGGTTTTGAGTTGGGAGAGGAGCCATTTTATGGTTCGTGAGGGTATAGTGTTGGGACACATTGTGTCCCCTCAAAGTATAGAGGTAGACAAAGCTAAGGTTGACCTCATTGTAGGCCTTCCTCCACCCACTTCTGTACTTCAAGTCCGTTCTTTCCTAGGGCATGCAGGTTTTTACTGTCAGTTTATCAAAGACTTTAGCCAAAATATCCTGTCCTTTATGTAGTTTACTTGCTAAGGATACACCTTTTATCTTTGATGATGCATGTTTGAAAGCTTTTGAAACACTTCAAGCGGCCCTTACTTCTGCCCCAATCATGAAATCACCGGATTAGTTGCTCCCTTTTGAATTCATGTGTGATGGCTCAGACTATGCTATTGGGGCAGTTTTGGACCAAAGGGTAAATAGAGCACCCTATGCTATTTATTATGCTAGTCGCACTCTCTCAGATGCACAATTGAAGACTATGACCGTAGATAAATTCCGATTATATCTCCTAGGTTCCAAGGTCATAGTCTTCAATGATCATGCCGTTTTACGGTACCTATTATCAAAGAAAGAGATCCTACCTAGGTTGATTAGATGGATTTTATTGCTTCAAGAATTTGACCTAAAGATCTGAGACAAGAAGGGATTTGAGAATGTGGTGGCAGATCACCTATCCCAAGTCCTTATTGAGCACACCAATGACCCTTTAACTTTGCATGACTCCCTCCCGGACGAACTACTTCTTGTGGTGTCACGAGCGAACCCCTCATGGTTTGCTCATATTGTGAATTACTTAGCCATTAGGCAAATTCCTAAAAATTGGTCTAAGTAAGAAAAAGACTGATCCTTTTCATAAGTCAAGTATTATTTTTGGGAGGATCTAAAGTTGTTTAAATATTATCCCGATCAAGTGATCCAAAGGTGTGTGCCGGAGAGTGAGGTGCATACATTCTTATATTTTGTCATTCTTTTGCATGTGGCGGTCATTTTAGTGGGCATAAAACAGCCATCAAGGTTTTACAAAGCCCGTTTTATTGGCCCACCATTTTATAAGATGCCCATCAATTGTGTAGAACTTGTTTGCATTGTCAGCAAATGGGTTCAGTGTCTTGTCGTGATATGATGCCAATGTCTCCTATTCTAGTAATAGAGATTTTTGATGTATCGGGTATTGATTTTATGGGCCCTTTCCCGTCATCGTTCGAGTTTGAATTCATTCTCTTGGCAGTAGATTATGTTTCTAAATGGATGGAGGCTATAGCTACTCGAACAAACGACCATAAAGTAGTGATAAAATTTTTGCATGAAAACATCTGTAGTCATTTTGGGATTCCTAGGGCTATAATAAGTTATCAAGGTACACACTTTTGTAATTGGTTCTTTGAGTCGGTAATCAAAAAATACTCCATCACTGATAAAGTTGGCACTCCATACCACACTCAAACTAGTGGCAAGTAGAGGTATCCAATAGTGAGGTGAAGCATATTATATAGAAAACGGTTAGGCCAGATAAAAAAGATTGGTCAAAACATTTGATTGATGCTTTATGGGCCTACCGCACTGCTTATAAGACACCCATTGGGATGTCACCATATAGGATGGTGTTTGGCAAAGCTTGTCATCTCCCGGTTGAACTTGAGCACCAAGTGTTGTGGGCCATAAAGAAGTTTTAACTTCGATATGGCCGTAGCTGGACTTAATTGGAAATTGCAGCTCAATGAATTGGAGGAGATTAGGAGTGATGCATATGGGAGTCCAAAAATTTTTAAGACTCGGACTAAGGAATTTCATGATAAGCACATCAATCAAAAATCATTTGAGCCCGGCCAAAAAGTTTGGCTCTCTAATTCAAAATTGAGACTCTTTCCGAGTAAGCTTAGATCAAGATGTGATGGCCCCTTTGTGGTCATCGAGGCATTTATTCATAACGCCGTTGAGATGGCATTTATTCTTGCTATTCTGTACTTAATGTCTAGGAGATTTTAAATCCTCTAAAGGTGTAATTCCTTTGGTGTCAGCCATGCTCGAATGGTATCTAACGATCTGGTATAGTCTTGTAACTGTGTTTGTAGTGAGTTTTTAGGAAACCAACTGAGATGGTGGAAACTAGAGGTCAAATGGAAAAGCCTAAAACACAAAGGTTTGGAATTTTCAAGACTAAAGTCTAGTTTAAATACCCAGGGGTATGGAAATTGCTTCAAAACCACCTCGGCTTGAACTCTATATGGCAGCCCCATACGTCGAGTTAGCTTTAGGCGCCTCAATTCTGGATACCAAATCAACTTAGTCTGTCACCCTATTGGAGAATAAATAAAGTTACAAACATGGTTAGGGAGAAAAAGTAGTACCCATGGTTTTCGCGTGAACATTATACCTTTGTTAAACATTTAGATGTTTTCGAAGTGCTATACTTATTTCAGATGTGAAATGAAGGTAAAAATGGTTTGAAATGTTTTTGGGTTGTACTTGGTTAAGAAAGGGTATAATCTCTTCAAAAAAAAATAAAAAATTTCCCACGTGTGCGGCACAACCCACCGCACGTGTAGCACAAATTCAGGTCCCTTATTTAGCTACTGTTTTTATTGCAGGTGCGAGAAACGGTGAGGCACAGCAGCCACACGTGCGGCCTGGGTCCTACACATGCGGTAGAATTTTTTGAAACAAATTTGGGTACTGCTTCATGTGCGAGCAAGGGCTGGTGGGCGCATGTTGCCACACGTGCGGTGTGTTCTCCTACACGTGCGACATGTAGGAATTTCCTAAAAAAAATTAAAAATTGATTTCTTTATTGCAAACTTTTAATGTATTTTATTTTTTTATTTCTCTTCCTTCAAAAAAACAAAAAACAAAATTTGATTTCTTTATCTACAACCCTAGACCCACTTTGACCATCACTCTCACAGATTCTCTCTCTCTCTCTCTCTCTCTCTCTACCTTATCATCTTTTTCCTCCTCTCTTACTCAAACCGCACCATCACCAACCCTTCTTCCTTCAACCTTCACCCAACCTCTTCTCACCACCACCTTACCACCGAAGCCTCACTACCTTCTCTCCGTCCGGCGAATCTCCAGTGACCACCATTTTTTTTTTCCCAGCGGATCTCCATTCTTTTTCTCTCTTTCTGCACTTTTTCCAGGTAAATCTTTATTTTTGTTTAGATTTGTGTTTTTCTTCTCTCAATCTTCACTTGTAAATGAGTTTATTGCACTTTAATAGAGTTTCTTTTCCCTGTCATTGTTCATTATTTCTTCAAAATAAAAAATAATAATAAAATAAAATTGTTTATTGTTTAGCATATCTAATTCTTTATTTTATTATTTATTAGGTTGTTTCTTTTATTTTATTATTATTATTTGATTGATTAAAATAGTTTAGTTCATTACTTGTTTAGTTCAGTTAGTTTTTATTTATTTAGTCATTAGTTATTTAAATAAAATATTAATGTGTTTAATTACACCATAGCTAGCTAGTTAGTTTAATTTACATGCATATGTGCAGTTGTGGTATACTAATTTAATTCCATACTTGTTAGTATTTATTTTTATTTTATTTATTTATTTATTTTTATATTTTTTGTTTATAACATATTAAAAAAAAAATTTTAAAATTGATGAGAATTGCTTGTGGTGAAATAAGTGGGTAGACTCTTATGCTTTGATATTCTATTTTATTCTCATGATGGTTCCACAGGTATGTGTGTATATGTTTTTGGTGTGTGCAAGACATGAGTAGACGGATATCCACCCGGGCCTCCAAAAAGGCCAGAGGTTCATCCTCCTCGGCAACACCGCTGCCATCGTCACCACCATCCTTACCACCACCACCAATTAAGTCGCCAAGACCAGAGTGGGCTTCTCACCCGCTTCACAAGCTCACCCCGTTGAACATCTCGTATTTTCAAAATAACCTAGCCACCTCTTGGGCCGTTCAGCAGCTTCAACTCCGGCAATAGTTGGGCATTTGCACTGTTACTGCACCAACCTATCCTCGTCTAGTCCAGCTTTTCTATCAGAACATGTACGAGGAGCCCATGGTGTCATCTCCCCACCTTCTGTCGACTATAGATGGCCATATCATCAGCATCACGCAACCCATGATTGCCAGGGTGTTAGGTCTCTACAACGAGCGTGAAGGCCATCCATTCCCCAAAGTTGCGAATAATCAACCCATACCCCACATCATCCAAGAATTCTTTCCGGAGGCCCATGGTGATCCTAACTTCACGTGCCTGTGCCAGAGCAAGTTGCCTGCTCGCTTATTATTCCTCGACTCGGTGTTGTATAAGAATGTCCTTCCACTTGGCCACAAAGCTGAGCGTCGAAAGGAGTTTGTGCAGGTCCTACATTGTTACCAACATGGTTACCAGGTAAACCTTTAGCACATGATTTGGGTGCACAAGCGGAAATTTATGCGGGAAGCCATTCAGCCTCAACCCTTGAAGAACACAACTTGGCCCCTGCCCTTTGCCAACCTATTCATGCTCCTCCGATTGATCCGGCTAAGGATACCGACCCTGCCTACCCGACTTTCGGCCAGTGAGAATGGCAGCATAGCTTATCCCGAATACCACTATAGGGCAGTGTCCCGATTGCTGGGGTAGATGATCCCATGCATCGCCCACCTCCGCCTGCCCCTCGCGTGCCTCCCCAAGGGAAGCCCATGTACATGACTGGAGAGGAGTACTTGCATCTTTAACACTCTGGTGGTGATCTTCAGGATCACCACCAGCTTCTCATGGGATTGTGCACTGATTATCAGGCGTATCGGTATCATTCACAGCCGGCATTCGACCAAATCGACGCCCGACAGTTCGACTATCAGCAGTCAGTTACATCCATGCAAATCGACTTTTATGCATATTGGGAGTCGAGCCAGTAGTGTTTTGACCAGCTCGGCGCTCGAGTTCATGATGAAGCGTTCGAGACTCGAACATTGATGCACGCCTTGTTTGAGCAGCATTTTCCACCGCCGCCACTGCCAGATTCTCATTAGTAACAAACTATCTTTTTCTTTCTTTATTTATTTATTTATTTTTATTTCTCTATCTCTACAAAAAAAAAAAAAAAAAAGGGACGTCTGTGTGTGTTTTGTTCGCATCTGCCTAGCTGGATGTGCACCTACAATGTCTGGTAATATTCAAGTTGGGGGATGAGAGTATTTTCTTTTGTGTACTTCTACTTAGCTCATAATTCATAATTCATGTTTATACTTGCTTCACTTGATTGCACCACTTCACTTGGTGTTGACTTATTGCTAGTAAGGTGATTTTGGGGACCATAGTAGGCTTGTATAAAAATGGTTTATTGCATAAATACTCACATGTGATGTTTGCACTAGGATAGTTGTTTGTGTATGTGGTATTAGTAGACTTGTCATGACTATACCTTGATTCACATAAACACACTATCATAGCGGTGACCTCTCTATTATAATTCCTGGTGTACATCATTAATAATTGTCAGTGTTGCAGAAAAAGAATAAATGAGTAGCCTTGATTCTCACAACAAAACAAAACAAAGCAAAACAAAAACAAAAACAAAAACAAAAACAAAAAAAATTTTGACTTGTTTGGGTTCGTAACCTTTTTAACTTGAGTTATTAAGTTCGTAGGGGTGTCTCTACACCTAGTGCCCTAAAACCGTCTGGTTTGGGAGTCATCAGCCCAATACTTACTACATGGGTTAATTAGAAAGCTTAAAAGACCTAAACCTTGCACAGTTAAAGAAAAATAAGAAAAATGACTTGTTTGGATCCGTAGCCTTTTCAGCTTGCTTTATTAAACCCGTAGGGGTGTCTTCACACCTAATGCCCTAAAACCGTCTGGTTTGAGAGTCATTGACCCAATGCTTGTTACATGGGTGATTAGAAAGCTTAATGGATCAAAACATTGCACAGTCTTTCAAAAAATATATATATGTATTTGAGAATCCTGCTTGTAAAGTTTAGTTTTTCTGTATATGTTGGATGTTATTGTGAGTTACACTGAGTTATTATAGTGGACAGTTAACTAGTTATGGGGATTACACTATACACCGAGGGTATTGATGTTTTTCACTAGCATTCACAAGTACAGGAAACTTAACTTTTGTAATATTGAATTGTGGTTTTTGCTCAAAAAATTCCTTGATGCTTGTCCATTGTGCCTTCAATGACTCATCTTGTCTTAATATTGCACTATACTGGCACATAAGTTAATTCTTGAGTGGAGTAGTGTGGTTAATTGTTGTTAGGCAGGTGTGACTATGTTAATGTTTGTGGATATCATTTTTGGAAACCCTTACGAGACTATACTCGTCTACTTGAGATGACTTTGTGGTTTAAAGGCTTGTTGCATATGCTAAATGCAAATGTTCTTCCCACAAAAGAGGAGATTGCTAGATTTTGTTTAATTTATTTTTCTTTCTTTATTCCTTGCTTGAGGACTAACAAGTTGTAAGTTCGAGGATGTGATTGAGACCAAATTGTACAGCATTGAGGCCGGTAACTAGGATCTATTAACCTTACTTGCCAATCAAATTGTATATTTTATGTCTATTTAATGTCAATCAGGTTGGATGCAGTAGGAGCATAAAATGAGCAACAATCAATATTTTTAGCAGAAAATGCTTCCCGCACGTGCGGAGGACCATTCCCGCACATGCGGCCCTTCCATCGCAGCTAAACAGGGCCCAAGAAAATCGCACGTGCGGAGGCCCATTCCCGCACATGCGAAACCCTTGCCGCACGTTCGGTGGCATTTCCCGCACATGCAACTGTACCTCAGAAAACGTGCCCGTTGTCTGGAATTGTTTCAAAGAGTAGAAGATATAAAAAAAACGAAAAAAAAGACTGGATTAGGATTCCGAAATATTTCAAAAGAGAGGAGGGGATAGGGTTTGGAAATGAGGGTTCTCAAGCTTGTTCATGGGGTTTCTTCTTCTTCTATCTTTTCCCACTCCTCCATGAGTGGCTAGGCTTCTAAATCTAGGGTTTTAATAAAACCCTAGCCAAGTAAATAGGGTTTTTTTTATTGTTGATTATGTAATGGTTTGAACAAGTTGTATGATATTCAAGAAGTTTTTAAATATATTTTCCATTATTTCTTCAAATATTCTTCTTTCTGTGATTGTTGAATGCTTTCTATGCAATGGTTTTCTATTCTTTCATATTTAAGGTATGAGACAAGCCATACTATGAGGAACGAGTCGTTTTGCTACTCGAGTTTAGAGCGAACGACTCGTGCTACTTGAGATGGTTCGTGCCTATACATTGAACGCGATAATTCTCTTGATCAATGCTTCGAACTTGTAGTTGCAAAGTATCATTTGGTTTGAACCGTAACATAGTTGATTTTCAAATTAAGACCTTATTTATGTAACTAGTGGTGAATTCATTACCCTAGATTTTTCCCAAAATCAATAATTCCAATTTTACTTTTAATTGCTATTTTAATCTCTTAGTATTTTAATTATTATTAGTTTATGAACAATCATCTCTTTGATCAAAATTAATTTAGTAATTTAATAATTAAATAAGTTTAATTTCACATTTGTCCCTGTGAATCGATACATGGATCGATACATGGACTTACCATTATTCTAAAGAATTTGGTACAATTTAGAGTTTATTTTTGGTGTGTAAAACGACCCATCACCTAGAACCAAACCAATCATGCACTAGAATCAACCGAATGTAGCTCAGGTTGATTCGGGTTGTAACCATGGTTCCACTATATTAAAAATAAGTAAATCAATCAATAATAAATAATTAAAATAAACAAGTCTTTAACAATTAAACATAACACAAACAAAGAACAAAATATTATTTAATGCAAGCTAATACAAATTAAATCAACTACGAAATCCAACTCAAGCTTCTAGTATTTCGTTCGATCACCTAATAATTTTTGTATGCAATCAAGTTCATTGTAATAGACCAATTAGTTGAAAACATGTCAATATAAATAAAATTTTAATATATTCGGTTGTTCTTGGGTTAGTTCAATTTAGGCAAGACCCAAACCGAGAACCAACTCAATCCTATTTGATGATTTGAAGACCCATAACCAAACCAATGCACTCAAAAACCAACCTAACCCAACCCAACCCAAAGAGGTCGGTTTAGTTCGGTTCACTAAGTAATGAACACCCCTAGTTATTACTCAAAGATACTAACAAATGGTCTCACTTTTATGTTTCACCCTTCATATACTTCACTTGAAATGGCTCCTTCCAATGTTATTAAAGGCACGCTTAGGCGTGCACCTTGGCCCAAGGCTTGTCAAGACACAATAAATGCACTCTGGAACATCTCAGGCCAAACGATGTAAAACAGGCCCCATAAAGGCGCATGAAGCGTGCGCTTTAGGCTTAGGCTCAAAGCCCACAAAATGTTTATTATTACAATTACAACCCTTGGTTTCACTTAATCTCATTGTTTTTTATTTTATTTTTTTCCCCATGCGGCTTCAAGTGATTAAGCTCCTAAACATACATTGCAAACCAACACTTTTGGAGTCCTAATTATATAAAGACATTGGTTAGATAGAGCTTTCTCTTTGACCAGACTAATAATTATCGTTATTCTTCTTCTTCATGTCCTCAATCTCCTTCTACTTCTCCTTCTCTGTGCTTATCTTGTTTGACATTTCAATTTTGTTGCTACTTCTAAATGTTTATGATTTATGTGTTAGATGTTTGTGTTTATATTATATGAACCTTGAATTATTTGTCTACGATAAAATATTGGTGTTGTTGGTATTTTATGTTTTAAAATGTTTAATATTTCATTTTACTTATGTTCAACCTTGAATTATTTACTTATATTAAATTATCTATTTTTTATTGTCAACATGAGCCTCATTTCAATGAAGCTCGGGCCTCAACTTGCGCCTAGGCCCTAGGAAACCTTGGTACTTCAGTGTGCCTATCGCCTTTAATAACACTGGTTTCTTCACTACTCATCACTATAAATAATATTAAAAAAACAGTCTGATAAGGGAAGGTGAAATCAAAACAATTCACAGTGAATTTTGCTTATTAAATTTGTGGCAACATTGTTAAAGTCCATTTAGACTTTTGTTCAATTTTAGTCTTTTTCTCATCGTCTTTAGTCACAACTGAAAGTGTAGATAGATACATATATCTCACAAAACCCCAAAAGGTGTTTAGATTTTAATACGAGGCTTATAAACTAGAGGTAAAGCAGAGCAGTAGCGTATGACTATTGCTGGGCCATCATCCAAAACAAGGACACCCATACTAGCTGTCACAACACTATTTTCAGAGTATAAATTTTTAGTCTTGTGATGGCACTAAGTTCCAACACTTAGTCTCAACCAATGTCCAAAACACACTCACACAATGAGTTAGAACAAGTTGAAGAGAAGGCAACATGAATTTACAGGAAATCCCCAACCTTTATTATTGCACCAACAAAACAAAGGAATGCCTATGGAAACTCTCACAATTACTTGACTAAATTTCGAGTTCCATGGCCGTGCCTTATATAGGCTTACAATTAGTTACAAAATACAAACAGCAATACAAGGAAAGCATGCCAAGTGGCATGGCAGTTGGCACCCCCAACTGCCTAGGGACTTAGGAATAAATCTAGAGTTAACTGCTAGTAACTGTTCTTAACTTCCAGCCTTGGTTCTTGATTTCCAACCTTGCCTTGTCTTTGCCCCAACAAAGGTAACTGACTGCCATGTTGTCTGCCCTATCAAGCCAGCCGCGAAATTGGTACCAGACCATGTCTTGTCCACTAATTGTATTCAACCCCCAAGTATGTTGCAACCCACATTCAGGTCATATTAATGTCTTGCATCTGTGCAAATGCTACCCATACTTTGGCCAAGGGTTGTGTGTTGCTGCCACAACTCCAACCTTTTTCATAACTTCAAAAGGTCCGTCATACTTAGGAATGAGACCACGATGAACAATCTTGCTATTGATCTTCTTCCAAATTTGGGGAGTGAGTTTCAGCAACACTTTGTCCCCAACTTGGAATTCAAGTGGTCTTCTTCCCTTATCAGCATGCTTGTTCATGCGATGGGAGGCTTTAGACAAACTATCTTGTGCCTCTTCTAACAACTCTTGCTTGGCACATGCAAACCGGTATGCTACGGGACAGCGTCCCCCTGTTTTCTGTTTGGCCACCTCATGAGGAGTGAGGGGCTGATATCCAATGGCCAATTCAAACGAACTGAGGCCAGTTGCTGAGGACCGGTGCATGTTGTGGCAGAATTGTGCACTATCTAACAAGTCCACCTAATTCTTTTGACTTGTTGTGATATAGTGCCTTAAATATTCTCCAGCAAAGCATTCATGAGTTCTGTTTGCCCTTCTATCTGTGGGTGATTTGCTGTGAAAAATTTCAATTCTGACCCCATCAACCCAAACAGCACTGTCCAAAACCATCTCATGAACCAAGTGCCTCAATCACTTACAATGTCCTCTGGCAGCCCAAAGTTCTTCACCACGTTTTTGAAAAACAACTCTGTAGCCACATCCACTGGGCATGGATGTGGTGCTGCAATGAAAACTGTATATTTTGCGAAACGATGGACAATAACAAAAATAGAACGCATACCGTCCACCTTAGGCAATCCCGATATGAAGTCCATGGAAACAGAAACCCATAGCCTTGTTGGAATAGGAAGAAGCTGCAAGTTGCAACAACCCAGCTTCTTTCTTGCGTTCTGTTTTGTCTAGTTGGCAAACCAAACATGTCTTGACATACATTTCAATGTCATCCTGCATCTTCAACCAATAGTAAGAATGAGATAAAAGGGCCAACATCCGCTTCATACTGGGGTGACCAGCCACTGGGGATCATGTGTTTCTCGAAGTAACTCCTGTCTAAGTCCCCCATTGCTAGGGACAAACAGCCTATCTCCTTTGGCATGGAGAAGGTTATCTTCCAACCAATATCTACGGACAATCCCCTCCTTAACTTGTTGTACTAACTTTTGATAAGTGGCATCCCTAACAGCATTTTCTCTAACTCTATCCAGTAGATCTAACTCGATGGTATAAATGACAGCCACATATTCCTCGACCACCTTCCTACTCAATGCATCTGCAACCTAGTTGTGTCGACCAGGCTTATGCTTCCACTCGAAGTCATACTCCTCCAAGAACTCTTGCCATCAAGCTTGTCTAGAAGACAACTTTTTCTGTGTTTTGAAAAAGGTATTCGCCACATTGTCTGTTAGGACTTGGAACTTAGTCCCCAACAGATAAACCCTCTAGGTGAGAAGACAATGTACCACTGCTGTCATTTCTTTCTCATGGGCTGAATAATTTTTCTCCGCAGCATTTAACTTGCGACTTTCAAATTGGGTGCCACTGCTGTACCAAGACACCGCTAATAGCTTTGTCGGACGCATCAGTATGCACTTCAAAAGGAAGTTCAAAATCCAATAACCGCAACACCAGCTCAGTTGACACCGCAACTTTTAGTTTGTCAAAGGCCTCTTGACATCTCTCACTCCAGTTCCATTTCTGATCCTTCTTAAGCAAATCAGTGAGTGGTGCGGTCTTTTTGGAATAGCCTTCAATAAATTTTCTATAGTAGTTGGCAAGACCCAAGAAAGAACGCAACTCAAGAACATTGCTAGGAGCACGCTAATCTTGAATGGCATGAACTTTCTTGCTATCCATCTTCACATGGCCTTTGCAAATGATGCGCCCCAAGAATTTGATTTCCCACTGGGCAAATTCACACTTCTCTTTCTTTATATATAATTGGTGTTCCTTCAATCGAGAAAACACCATACGAATGTGGGACAAGTGATCTTCCAATGACTCACTATAAATTACAATATCATCAAGATAGACAACAACAAAACGATCAACATAATCGGAAAAAACATCATTCATTAAGTTACAGAATATAGCAAGCGCATTCGTGAGTCCGAATGGCATTACAAGAAATTCATACGAACCATATCTAGTAACACACGTGGTCTTCGATTCATCCCCTTTAGCCACTCTGACTTGCCAATGCCTGGAGCGCAGATTCAACTTGGTGTAGTAAGTGGCCTTGCACAGACAGTCAAAGAGAACGGCCACCAAAGGGACTGGGTATTTGTTCTTGATTGTCACTTTGTTCAAGGCACGATAGTCAATGCACATCCGCATGGACCCATCTTGCTTCTTTTGGAACAGCACTGGGGCACCATAAGGGGCTTTGGATGGCTAAACCAGGCCAACATCCAACAATTCCATCAATTGCTTGCGCAACTCTGCTAACTCCATCGAAGACATTCTGTAAGGTGCCTTTGCCAGAGGCTTTGCACCAGGGACTAAGTCAATTTTGTGATCTATGGCATGTCGAGGCGTCAGAGACTAGGGCAATTTTGGAGGCATCACATCCTCAAATTCCTTCAAGACTGTAGCAACTTCATCATGCACTTCCATCATCACATCGGGCTTGATTTCCACCAAGGCCGTAAGATAAGTCTCAACCCCTTTCTTCAAGCCATTGTGCAATTGAATTGCTAACAACGTCTCTATTTTCCTCTTCATGCCCTTGCCTTAGTCTAGCTTGCCACAACCAAGAAGAAAGCAAGGTTTGTCTTTATCTAAGATAAACAACCCACCAAGATAAGGTATTAGTGCCACTTTGGCAGTCACAAAGAAATCATTTCCAAGGATGACATCAAAATCATCCAATGGCACCACCATCAAGTTTATTTGTCCAGCATATGCCCCCATTTTAATCTGCACCTTGGAAGCCATTCTACGTACCGATTGTGCAGCAGAGTTTACGGACTTGATCCGGCTTGGAATTTTGAAAACTTGTAAACCGAGGAATTGCACAATCTTTTCTAACATGAAGTTGTGAGTGGCTCCGGTGTCCATCATGGCCAGAACATCCCCACCACCCAGCGCTACTTGAATGTACATCATACCAGTCAATGGGGCTTTATCCATATGAATTGCATTTAACAATTGCAAGGGACTTACCCGAGTTGGGCTATCACCATCTATGTTCCCCCCCTCGTCTTCTACCACAATAGCATTCAACTTCTCCCGCTTAGGGCAATCTTTCGCCCTATGGGGTCCATCACATATGAAGCATCCTTTGTTCGACTTCCCACCATCGTTCTGTGAATATGAAGAAGACTCTCTCTTCTATTTGTACTTGGACTTGTCTTTCCCTTTCTTGAAACCAGCCTTCCTTTCGCCCCATTTCTCCTTCCCTTTCTTCTTAGATTTCTGGTCTCTGACACAAAATCCTTGCTCAACTTGTAGTCAAGCAACCCATTAGAGGTAGCCATAGTCGCGGCCAAGTCCTTGACCCCCAATCGCCGCAATTCCAACTGTGCCCAACTCTGTAAGCCCAACATGAAGTTAAAGAGTTTGTCCTCCTCCTACATGTTCTTGATGTCAAGCATCAATGAACTGAACTCCTTCACATAATCCCGCACGAAACCAGTGTGTTTCAGTCGCTTCAACACTTCTCTTGCAACCAAAGACGAGTTGCAAGGAAGGAATTGTTCTTTCAATTCCTACTTCAATAATTCCCATGATTCGATCACTAGACGAGCATCATCCTCTATTCAGGTCCGCCACCACAATTTAGCATCACCAGAAAGATACATGCTAGTGATCATCACCTTCTCTGCATTAGGAACATGAGCAGCCTTGAAGTACTGCTCCATGTCGCATAAGAAATTTTCAAGTTCCTTGGCATTGCAAGCACTATCAAATGCCTTAGGGTCAGGAACTTTGATCTTGTAATGAGTGGGCTCGCCACTGTTTGAATGCCCACAGATGGCCTTCTTGAGGATAGACAATTCGTCTTCTAAGTTCTGGACCTTGTCCTTCCAAGCATCAGTCATAGCAGCCATGTCCTCCATGACTCCCTCAAACCAATCTACCATTGAGGCTTCAAGGGCAAGGAACCCAGAAGCCACGGCATCCAATCGATCCGTCAGCGAGCGACTTTCATCAGCAGGCACCCCCACCAGATTCTCCAACCGAGTCACTCTTTTAAAGCATCCATACCAGACACCATTAGAGCACAACCTGGCTTTGATACCCATTGTCACAACATTATTTTCAGAGTATAAATTTTTAGTCTTGTGATGGCACTAAGTTCCAACACTTGGTCTTAGCCAATGTCCAACACACTCACACAATGAGTTAGAACAAGTTAAAGAGAAGGCAACACAAATTTACGGGAAATCTCCAACCTTTATTATTGCACCAACAAAACAAAGAAGTGCCTATGGAAACTCTCACAATTACTTGACTGAATTTCGAGTTCCATGGACATGCCTTATATAGGCTTACAATCAGTTACAAAATATAACTAGCAATACAAGGAAAGCATGCCAAGTGGCATGGCAGTTGGCACCCCCAACTGCCTAGGGATTTAGGAATGAATCTGGAGTTAACTACCATTAACCGCTCTTGACTTCCAGCCTTGGTTCTTGATTTCCAGCCTTGCCTTGTCTTTGCCCCAACAAAGATAACTACTGTCAACAGACATGCATAACTGTTAATAACTGCCATGTTGTCTGTCCCATCAAGCCAGCCACGAAATTGGTTGTCTTGGCCACCAAACCAAGTCTTGTCCACTGATTGTATTCAATCCCCAAGTATGCTGCAACCCACATTCAAGTCATATTAAAGCCTTGCTTCTGTGCAAATGCTGCCCATACTTTGGCCAAGGGTTGTGTGCTGCTGCCCCAGCACTCGTCATATTCTCACCTTGCTGTCTTGGCATGCCACCATCATGCCGTGACCTTGGTTAGACATAGGCGCAAGGTGCTGCCAATGCCAACCATGCAGCCTTCAAGTAGACGGTGCTAACACTAGCCCATTATAGGTAGTACCTGACCTGGTATTATCCTCAAACAGGGACTTGCATTCACCAACACCAAAGCATAAGGCCAGCACACATGTTTAACTCACTGGCCAGTCGATCTATCCTGTACAGAGAGAATGAGACTCAAATTGAATCATTCAATTGAAAATTAAATTACATGCTGATTGTCCATAAATCATTCATAACATTTATTTGATTATACATGTAAAAGAATTTCACAAAGTTTGGAAAATTCATCTCTCATCTCTTACCTCCAGTTAGAATGTGAAAATATGTAGAATCAAGATTAGGGTTAAAGAGAATAGAGAAGAGAGGAATATTGAGTATATGTAATTGGGTTGTTAAAGAAACCCTACATCAGCAATCTATTTATATGAACACCCACATTACAATATGACCCCTAACTTAATATTAAAATGACAATTGAGTAATCGAACACTCCCTCTCAAGCTAAAGAATAGAGATTAAACATGCCCAGCTTGATAGACAAGTGGTGAAATGAACATCGAGCTAACAGTTTGATGAGGTGTAAGATTCCTGAAAACTTTTCTGTATATTCAATTGTGTCTAATACAAAGATTACAGCCAATATATATAGCAATCCTAACCTTAATCTGAAATAGGAAATCCAATCAATCAATAAATCGAATTTGAAATAGGAAATACAATCAATTTAAGATTTCCGTAAGTAACATAATATTCTCACACTCACGTTCAAACTCAAGGTGTTTTAGCAAAAAACACTGAGAGGTTGATAAGAAAAAACTAAAAACGAGTAGTGGTGTGAGTTTTCGTAAAGAAATAGCAAGTTGCAAGGCCAAAGAGACGAAAGGAAGCAACATGGAGCCAAACTGCAGATGCTGACAAACAAAATGACAATCAATCTCAATATGCTTCGTTCGCTCATGAAAGACAAGTGTTATGTGCAATCTGTATAGCACTGCGGTTGTCACAGTAAAGGAAGGTCGGAGAAGAAGAGACACCCAAATCAGTCAAGAAGCCAACAATCTCAGCAGTGGCATGAGCCATAGGATGGTACTCAGCCTTGGCAGTGGAACGCGCAACAACAGTCTGTTTCTTGCTCTTCCAAGAAATCAAGAAATCATCAAGAAACATGCAGAAGCCAGAAGTGGACTTACGATTGGTGACATCACCAGCCCAATCAGAATTAGCATAAGCCACCAAGTCCAAAGAGAAAGTAGAAGACAGCAATAAACCCTGAAATTTAGTACCCCGAAAATAGCGAAGAATCCGAACCAAAGCAGCCTAATGGGTAGAACGAGGAGCAAAAACGAACTAACTAACCACATGAACAGTATAGGCAAGATCAAGGCAAATAACTGTCAGATAGACTAAGCAACCCACGAGCTCTCGATATAAAGTAGGATCATCTAGAAGAACACCATCAGTAGTGGTGAGCTTCACATTAAGCTCAATGTGGGTATCAGAAATCTTAGTATCTGTAAGACCGGCACGATGAATAACCTCACTGGCATACTTGGCCTAAGATAGAAAGTAGCCATTGGGAGAAAAAATTGCCTCAATACTAAGAAAATAAGCTCAGATCCTTCATTTCAAAGGTGAGGAAAAGATGCTGCTTGACCTCAGAGATAGCAGAAGAGTCAAAGCCAGTGATGATCATATCATCCACATATAGTAATAAGGCATGATGAATAACCTCACTGGCATACTTGGCCTAAGATAGAAAGTAGCCATTGGGAGAAAAAATTGCCTCAATACTAAGAAAATAAGCTCAGATCCTTCATTTCAAAGGTGAGGAAAAGATGCTGCTTGACCTCAGAGATAGCAGAAGAGTCAAAGCCAGTGATGATCATATCATCCACATATAGTAATAAGGCAACAAATCTAGCAGAGATGTGGAGAAGAAATAAAGCAGAATCTTGAGCACAAGGATGAAACCCAAGTGCAGTAACAACAGTCTAAAAGCGATCATACCAAGCACGAGGAGACTGCTTCAAAACATACAGAGTACGCCGAAGGCAACAAACCTATCCAGGGAAATGGTGAAAGCCAGGGAAAGAATGCATGTAAACCTCCTCTGTGAGATAACCATTAAGAAAAGCATTCTTAACATCCATCTGATAAAGAGGCCAAGAATGAACAGCAGCAACAAAGATCAAAGTATGGACAGTAGTCATCTTAACAACAGGAGCAAAGGTCTCCTCATAATCAATACTATACGCCTGTGAAAAACCTTTGGCAACTAGACGAGCTTTGTAGAGCTCAAGAGAACCATCAGAATGAGTCTCAACTTTGTAGACCCATTTGCAACCAATCAGATTCTTACCAGTAGCCAAAGGAACTAACTCCCAAGTACTAGTTTTCTGTAAAGCAGATAACTCATCCTCCATAGCTTGAACCCAATGAGGATCCTGACAGGCCTCCTTGTAAGACTGAGGTTCTGAAAAAGAGTGAATAGCAAACAAAAAAGTACGATAGGAAGTAGAAAAATATGTATTAGACCAACCCAACTGTTTGGAGGATGACAAACTCGAGTAGGATATCGATGTGCAACAGGATAAGAGTCACCAGAAGCAGGAGGATCAGCAGCAGGGGCAGAGACAACCGGTGGAGGAAGAATCTTGCGACGAGAATAAACTAACAACGGAGGAGGAGAAGAAACCGAAGGAGAAACAGCTAGAGGTGAAGCAGGAGGAAAAGATGGAACAAGCTCAGAAGGAACTGTGGAGATGTACTCATCAGACGGGACCTCAAAAAGAAACAGATCAATATGAACCCAATCCTCTTTGGAAACTAGGGTGGTGAGAGGAGGAGGTTGAAAGTAAGGTAGACGTTCGAGAAAGGTAACACGGCGGGAGACATAAAAACGACGGGAAACAGGGTCATAATAACGATAACCTTTCTGAGTGAGACTATAGCCCAAAAAGACATAGAATAGACCGGGCACTAAGTTTGGTCCTGTCTTTATAGGCAAAAAAGGACAAAACAAGCAGACCCAAACACACGAAGGAGAGAGTAATTAGGAAGTTGAGAAAACATAGGCTCATAAGGAGATCGACCAAAAAAAAGGCGGGTAGGTATACAGTTGAGAAGAAAAGCAACAGTAAGAATTGCCTCACTCCAAAACGAAGCCGGAACAGAGGCAGAGAGGAGAGACCTAGCCGTCTCAAGGAGATGACGGTGTTTACGCTCAACTCGACCATTTTGGGCAGGTGTATCATTACAAGAAGTTTGGTGAATGGTATCCAATTTGGCCAAATATTCACAGAATTCAATTTTAAAGTATTCCCCGCCCAAGTTAGACTGCAACAATTTAATAGTAGACCCAAACTGTGTAGTGACCATAGACTGGAAAGTACGATATATCTGGTAGAAGTCTTATGAGTCATAAGATAAACCCAAGTGTAACGAGTGCAGTCATCAACAAATGACACATAATAGGCAAAACCCCCATTGGTGAGAGCAGGAAAAGGGCCCCAAACATCAGTATAAACTAAAAAAAATGGTGTATCAGATATAGAAGTACTTTTATGAAAAGGTAAGGCTATCATTTTGGCAAATTCATACCTCCGACATTCAGTAAGTTCACTAGGTGAAACTTTACCCAATATACCAAACTGAGCTAAATACCATAAGCGATCAACAGACAAATGCCCAAATCTAGAATGCCACAAATAGAAAGGACTAAATAGAGAATCTAACTGAAAAGAAGAAAGGGCAATCAGAGAGGTTGCCATAGGCAGATGCAAACTCTCCATCACATAGAGGTCTCCAACTTTACGACCTGTCCCAATCTGCTACTTAGACATCCGATCCTGCACAGAACAGATAGAAGAAGAAGAGATAACATCAAAACTAGAGACATCAAGCTGACTGGTAGATAATAAACTAACAAATAACTGAGGAACATAAAGGACACAAGAAATAGAGACAGCAAACATAGCAAACGATAGGACAGACCCAACAGATACAACAGACATACCAGACCCATTAGCAGCATTAACAGTAATAGGAAAGGGAGTAGTACAATTTTGAAGTAAGAAGGGATGGGGAGTCATCTGATAAGAGGCACCAGAGTCAAAAATCCAGACAGACAAAGAAATGCTTGAAGAAGACCCAAGCAAACTTGAATAAAGAGAGGAAACAATGGAAGCAGACGGAAATGGCTGGGAGGTAGACAATATATGCTGAAGCTGACTAATCTAAGCAGTCAAGGAAGCCAAGTCAGGATCAAGAGCCAGAGCAGATGCAGTATACGCAGCGGGAGGAGCCCGGAATTGGTTTTGAGATTGCTGAAAAGATGAGACAGGCAGACATCCCTTCTTGGGACAGTGGTACTTCCAATGGCCCCTCTGATGGCAGAAGGCACACTCATCAAAAACCAGAGACGTCGTAATAACCAGAAAACTAAGGAGTTTTAGTGCAATCAAACAAAGTAGCCAAACCAGGGGTTCAAGTGTAATAATCAAAATCTAGGGTCAAACTATAATAATAAGGAACTTGTTTGGTCCAAACAATAATAAAAGACAACTGGGTCAAAAGTCGAACCACACACACAGAAAGACAAGAGTCGAAGTTGACTCTGGAGCAGACAAGTAGGCTGAGAGACAAGGGCAGACAGCTCTTCGATCGTGCAAATCGAAGTAGGAGAGAACCAGGGATGTCGACCGCAGAGGGGTTACGAACCAAACTAGAAAACCCACGGCTCATGACTTCAAAGACGAAGCTGAGAGAGACTGAACCTGAGGTTACGAATCAGAAGACGACTTGAACAGAGAGACTAAACCTAAGGTTGTGAATCAAAAGACGACTCGAACAAAGGACCAGACGAACCAAACCCAATCTCAAACCAGATGGGTCACATGAATTCAGAAGGCTGAAACAAAGAACTCAACGAGGGAGAGAAGCTTTGACAATGGTTGCTAGCGTTTCGAACCTAGCTCTGATACCATGTAAGATTCCTGAAAGCTTTTCTGTATATTCAATTGTGTCTAATACAAAGATTACAGCTAATATATATAGCAATCCTAACCCTAATCTAAAATAGGAAATACAATCAATCGAATCTGAAATAGGAAATCCAATCAATCTAAGATTTCCATAAGTAACATAATTTCTCACAGATATCACCCAACTGATCATTAGAACAAACATATGGAGTCACAAGTAGCTTTCGCAGTAACAAATCCCGAATAAAATGACAGTCAACCTCAATATGTTTCATTCGTTCATGAAACAAGGGATTATTGGCAATGAAAATAGCTGCTTGATTATCACAACACATGTGCATCAGAGTGGGAACAAGAATACTAAAATCCTAAAGAAGAGAATGAACCCACAACATTTCAGAGGGAGTATGGGCCATGGCCCGATACTCAACCTTCGCACTGAAGCGAGCAACAATAGTTTGTTTCTTACTACACCAAGTAACAAGATTACCACTAACAAATGTAAAATAGCCAGAAGTAGAACGACGATCAGTCCGACTGTCAACCCAATCAACATCACTGTAGCCAGTGACAGATAACAAAGAAGACGGACGATAGAGCAACCCCTGGCCCAAGGCACTCTTCAAGTAATGCAAGATACCACACACGGCATCAAAATAAAGTTGGCAAGGAGCATGCATAAACTGACTGACCACACCTCGGACGAGTGACAACAAGATAAATCAGTTTCCCAACCAACCAATGATAACGACAAATATCAAGAAACAAATCCCAGGTCTCACCATCAAGTTTAAAACACAAGTCCATAGGAGTATCACTAGGTCGAGTACCTAAGCGGCTGGACATATTTCCGTTGTGATAGAAACAAACCCCGAGAAGATCAAGCAACCTCAATCCCAAAAAAAATACCAAACATGACCCAAGTCCTTAGTGTGAAATTGCTGACCTAAATACCGCTTTAAATTAGCAATACCAGCAGAGTCACTGCCAAAAATGATAATGTCATCCACGTAGACAATCAAGAAGATAAGCCCAGTAGACGAGTTACGAACAAAAACAAAGTGATTAGAACAGGAACGGCGGAACCCATATGCAAGCACAACAGCACTGAAGCAATCAAACTAGTCACAAGGGGATTGCTTGAGACCAACCGACAAACTAGATTCTCACTCCTGGGAACAACATAGACCTCCTTGAGATCGCCATGAAGAAAGGCATTCTTTATATCAACATTGACTGACAACAACAGAGAGGAGGACCCAAATAGAGTTGAGGCGAACCACATGAGAGAATGTGTCCAAGTAATCAACACCATAGGTTTGGGTGTAGCCTTTGGCCACCAGGCAAGCCTTAAGCCGCTCAACCGTTCCATCAGGAAGATACTTGACTATAAATCCAACGGCAACCGACAATAAGTTTCCCGGAAGGCAAAGGAGTAAATTCCCAAGTCTGATTCTGATGAAGAGCACTCATTTCCTCTTCTATAGCATGCTTCCACCCCAATATGGACATAGCTTGCTGATAAGAACGTGGAATGGAAATACAAGACCAGCTACAAGCAAAAGCATGAAATCCAGGAGAAAGGCAATCATAAGAAACAAAATGGGCAATAGGATGTTAGGTGCAAGTACACCTTTGCGTAAAGCAACAAGATCATCAGAGACCACATCAGCAAGAGGAACTAGAGATACAGAAGCCTCAGACAAAAAAGATGAGTTGGCCGGGCCATAAGGAACAATGTAACGAGCTTGAGACCGCTGATAAACAAAAAAAGGAGACGGAGGTAACGGAGCAAGATCTAAACTGGGATGTGAGGTAAGATAGAGACCGAAGGGACACAAGGCACCAGAAGAGTAGGCGTGGGAGAGAATGGCTCCCCCTCACGACAAGAGAGAAGATCAACTGACAAGGGTTGCCCAGACGAAGAAAAAAAAAGAGAAATGGACTCAAAAAATGTAACATCAACACTAACAAAGTACCTACAAGACTCAAGGTGACAACACCAGTAACTTTTCTGAGTACAAGAATAACCTAAAAAGATACACTTGTGAGCACAAGGAGATAACTTATCCAAGCCTGGGTCAATGACATGGACAAAAGCCACACAACTAAAAACACGAGACAAGGGAAATAGGGAACACTTGGGGTATAACTGAGAGAAGGGAGATTAGTTATGTAACACAACCGAGGGCATGCAATTTATAAGAGAGCAAGCAATGAGCACAGCATCACCCCAAAACTATTTGGGAATGTGCAGGTTAAACAACAATGTGCGAGCAACATCTAACGAATGGTGGTGTTGTTTCCGCCCAGCAACACCATTTTGGGGGGACGTATGAACACAAATAGTCTGATGAGCACAATTATCACAAAAGGTATTCACAATAGACTGCACATATTGTAAGGCATTATCAAACCAAAATATATTAATACATTTCCCAAACTGAGTAAAGATTTAATTATAAAAATTTAAATGATTTGAGGCAAGTCAAACCTCTGTTTTATTAAAAACAACCAAGTCATTCTAAAGTAATCATTTACAAAATTAACAAAATAAAGAAAGCCATTAACAATGGGAGTTCTAGAAGGACCCTATATGTCTGTACTGTATGGACTACATCAAACAACGCAGACACACGATTGACACTACGACTGGGTAAGGAACTACGGTGATGCTTTCCAAGTTGACACGCTTCACACTCGATCTGAGACACGACTCAAATTAGGAATAGCTAACTTAAGCTTAGCCAAGGAAGGATGACCCAAGCGGAACCACTATGGAGGAGACACGGTAGCACTCAAAACAGCAGATGGATGACAAGGAGAGAAGAATAAAAAAAATTATTTGGCTTACCAATCAATGAGGTAGAGGCCATGTATATATAATATATTCATGATACAACTTAGGAAACAATATACACAAGGTAAGATTTCTATAATGGAAAAAATATGCACAAGGCAAGATTCCTATAATGGAAACAATATACACAAGGTAAGATTCCTATAATCAAAATAATTCTTATTCTAATTTTCATATTCAAACATAATATTTTGATTTTTATATTCAACAGAGAGCTCTTAGTGTCTACAAAATATAAGCCATCCTTCTCATGCCCCGAACCAATCAACCTCTTGGCTCAGAGGTCCTGCAAAACACATTTAAGTAAGAGAAAAGGTTATAGAACAATGAAAAGCTTTAGTCAATTGACTAACAGAAAGCAAATTAAATGAAAAAAATTTGGGAACACAAAGACTAGAAGGTAAGGAGAGAGACTGAGTGGGGTGAAGAGGACCTTAACCACTAACAGGCCGAGAAAACCCATCAGCAAGTATAATATTATGGGTAACAGGCCTAAGAGTATCGAAAAGAGATGAATTACTAGAGATATGGGAACTAGCGCCAGAGTCTATGAGCCAAGATTGGGTGGACTGAGCCATGCATGCAATATTACCTGAACTAGCCAGAGTAACTGTAGAGGATGAAGGTAGACTAGGCCGGAGAGAATGGACGAGCGCAGTAAGCTCTCTAATATGAGTCATGAGTGCCTCATGAGAATCAACTGTAGAAACAACAGTGCCAGTTGGAAACAATGTCGACTGAGAGGAGGAAGCATCCATAACCTGATGCACATGATCAGGATTGCCATACTTCTGCCAACACCAGGAGGCCTACATTACCATAATGAGCACATTTCCAATCACTGCGAGACATAGAACCTAGTCCACGCCCACCACGAGGACCACCACCACAAGAACCCCGTAATCCACAATAGGAGCCCCGGTGACCAAAGTGGCCAGGAAAACTCCCTTGAGTAGGCCCACGGTCACCACCACTAGAGATCAATGCAAAAGAGGGCAAGGACTGGAAAGAGAAACTAGAGGTGGGTTGGGCCTATCCCAACGAAGAATGCAACAGCCGAGAATAGACATTAGCAGTAGAAGGTAAAGTCTCACTGGCAAGAATCTGATCCTTGAACCCCCGTAAATTAGAATCCAAGCCCGAGAGTAAAGAGACCATCATAAACTCTTCCCAATTTTGCTTCTATTTGGCCAAATCAGTAGTGAAGTATCTATACAATAATTGATCCCACAAGTTCTTAAGACCACACTCTATCTAAAAAAATAAAATAAAAAAAGTTCACTATAATAATCTGGAAGAGACTGGCCAGACTAGCGAATAGCAAAAATTTACTCATACAACTCATAGATCCGAGAGACATTACTCTAATTCAAAAATGACTTAGCAAGGGAGTCCCAAATTTCCTTAGAGGTGTCACAAAATTCCACGGTAGTAGCAACGTGTGGTTCGAAGCTATGCCACATCCAACCCATAACACAAGAATCCTCACTACACCAATCTAGCAAGTTTTATCATCAGTGGTAGAAGAAAGTTCCATAAGGAAGCGGACTTCTTGCCACATAAGAAAATTTTAACAGCATGAGCCCAAGCCAAATAGTTCAAACCACCGAGTTTCTTGGTAGTAATAGACTTAGGCAACTCATCATCCCTAACTACCGGTGGTTTATTCTCGGGGTTTTTTGTATCAGCCATGGCAAGCACACAAAGCAACACAGCAAAGCCCAACAATGGAAATCAAGAACCCAGTAATCCCAAACAGCTGCCCAGCAACAAACAGGGACTAAAAAAACAAGGCGTCGGACTTAAATATTAAATAGCAAATATCAACTAACACCAATCATGAAGCAACCAACTATTGAATCAACCAGTTAGTAAGGGGAATACAGCAACAACAAAAATCACCAGGAAAAATAGGAATAGGGTGTGCCGAATAAAAAATTACCCACAAAAATCCAACAAACATCAATTACGGAGCAAACAAATTTCAAAAACAGCTTCCCACTGCTATTTTGGAACCCATGGAAAGGATTACGACAAGAAAAAACTCTAGGAAATGCACCGGGCAGAAGATCGGGGAAAAAAACACCCAAAAACTTGAAAAATATTCAAAAATTGAAAACTCACATCAAATGATGCCAAAGAATTCCACAAAAATCACCTTAATTCTCAAGAGGAAAAACCGACCTTAAGAAGCCAATCTCGTCCGTACGGACTATGACATCACGTTGAAGTCATCGTACAAATGACGACGTCAACACGTCCTTGTCACCTCAAGTTAATCTCTAGAGTCTGATGAACAATTGATAGGGAAGAATCAAAGCTCTGATACCAAGTTAGAATGTAAAAATATGTAGAATCAAAATTAGGGTTAGAGAGGAGAGGAATACATTACATTGAATACATGTTATTGGGTTGTTAAAGAAACCTTACATCAGCAATCTATTTATATGAAAAACACCCACATTACAATATGACTATAGTACCCTTAACTTAATATTAAAATAACAATTGAGTAATCTAACACCTCCCATTTCTAAGCATTGTACCACATTTAGCTAAGATTATCACCCATTAAACTACTAGGCTTTACAACACTATATGTTACATATGCAAAAGTACCTGAGTAAAACTTGGTTCCCCTCTTTTATGCATCCCTTTATGGTAATACAACAAGCTCAATCATCCATATGTCCCTTGCATATTCATGAATTGTTTTGACACTGCTGAACTTATATGAACCAGCTGTGTTCAAGTTGACATCTTTGTCCATCTCTGCGCCAATATCAATGAAGGAAAGGTTAGGTTGATATAAATATAAAAAAATGAAAGTGGAAAAGCATGTCATTACATGTCTAACTGTTACCACCTCACTTACTAAAGATATGCATGTCAAGCATATATATCTGCATATCCACTGTAGGTACCCACATGGTTGTTTCAGTATACCAAGTTAACATGTTTTCAGTATGCATGTAGAAGAGTTGTGACAAATGGTTCTAAAAGCATAACATTCTGGCATCATAAGTTGAACACTTGCATTTGAGTCCTTGGAATGGCCTCAAACAGACATGATGATGAACCAATACAACTGAAATCTTTATCACTAGGTCCATTGGTGGGGTACTATTGCAAATAATCAAAAGGCCATCCCAATGGACCTGTTGTGGCTGCCATGCAACAGCAAGTGGGAGAATGCAACTGTGGGGTAGCATACAAAGATTACTGCATGCCCACCGACAACACAAAGGTTAGCCATACAGACAATCTTTGGAAGTTTTGGGCCTGCATTTGTCAACTTAATTTTACTCTCAATGTCCTGTGGCTCCAGCTCTTCAAATTGATCCTCTTCATCAATAGGTTCTACTGCTTCAGAATTTTCTTCAGATCTTGCATTTCCTTGAAAAGGATCAACAAGGCTTCCCTCTGACTTCACAAGCAAATCCATGAAGGAGGCAGGTAACTCGACATTATCTGAAATTCTCATTTGTTTCATTTCAGTTTTCATCGCAACTAATATCCTACTTGCCATACTCAGATATTATGGTATAAAAACTAGCTGGAAAAATCAACAAAACAAATAAGGACGGGAAAAATTACTACAATACACATAAAGGAGAGGTGGGCTGTGTGTTTTAATGGCTAGCTCAGTGTAAATAGGCAGCACTGGCTGCAGTAGTTTAACTGTTTGAGGGAATCCAAATATCACAATACTGTTACTAGTATACCTCCTCATCAATCATCTCTATGATCTCAACATGTCGAGGAAATCAAACTCCATTTCTCCAGTGCTTCAGGTAGAACGGTCTGGTTTGTATACTATAGCAGAGAAGGTAACATTATCACATGACAATCAGCTACTATCTTGAATCTCAAGCATAACTATCCATTAGTAAAGAAAGCAACATCTCAGCATACTTATAACATACTTGAGCAATCATAAAACATTGTGTCCCCCACAATTGTGTTCCCCCAGTAGCCATCACATGGCAGCCAGAAAAGGTCTTTAACAACAGTCTTTTGGTTATTTCTGCGGCACCCCGCCCACTGAAGCAAAAAGCAATTTCTTAGTAGTGATTTCATTTTAATGAAGTTCAGGATTATATAAAATCATATGTCCACATCTGTGCATAATCACTCATATGCATATGCACCCACAAGTGCAAAAGCACCATAGAACGGGGGTAATTTTAAGCAGACTCTATAAGACAAATCAAGCTGAACAAGTAAAAGCTAACTGAAGCAAGTTAAAATTATACTATTACATAAAGGTCAAATTTAAAGTCACAGCCACAAACGGGAGAACCTTCGAGTAATCTCCCATGCTTCCTTCCAGCTCAAACCATTCAAATCCATTTCTCATCAGCTCTGGTATCCACAGTGTTGGGTGAATATGTATCATTTGTACCGCAACCTTCTCAGGAAAAGTATTCACTGGTTCACTTGATCTCCTCTCAAATCATGCAATAATATCTTGGAGAGAAGCAGAGCATAGTGTATTTTGTTGCTTTAACCATATTCTTCCCCTCACTTGACACATCTCTAGGGTATAAAATATAGCAAATCTGGTAAAAATGTAGGGTAGCAGTAATCATCAGTAATTTATATTACACTAGACAACATGACGGTCCTTGAATGAATAACTACGAAGATAACTCCAGCAATTTGTACAACTGTGTGGCTAGGTGCCCACTAAAATGTGGAATCTAAGTTCTCTGTTCTGTGGTGTATCTACAGCATGCTAAGCCTTCATGCAAATCCAAATCACAATAAAAGAAATTAAAGAAATTCATTGAAAAAAAAAAATCAAACCGTGACAATTGAATTCCAGATGAATATGAATCCAGACCTTTTTAGCCTTTTTTAGTGCTTTATATCTTAGTTGCACAAAGCAGGGGCTGGGGCAGGGAAGCAAGGACATATAAAAAATTTAGAGCGCCTGTGAGAGTATTTATATATTTTGTATATAAATATATTCCAACAATTATTCTTTCATGCTTAGTTGTAAAATATGTGCTAAAATATGAATAAATATTTGAGATTGACATCAACAACAAATTGTCTTTATCAAGTATAAATAAATATTATGTAAACAAAAAGTACTACAATAAGTTTAAGTTGTTCTTTTGTTTCTTTGAGATTTGTATGTCTAAAAGTTTCTTAGTTGCGAGCCAGTTTCTTACTTGGGAGTGCAAAAACATGTTTCTCAATAAGAAACTTCACCTATTACTATGCCTAATATGCTTTGGCAATGCTCTCTACCATTAAAAGAACGCAAATCAAAATTTTCTAGTGCAACTTTTATGGACCACGGTCAAAGGTTAGTAGTGGTCTATGAAGCACGGGTACTCCAAAAATGGTGCCGTACGAGTACCGGGTACTTACGGGGTGTGAGTACACGTACCGGGTACACTGAATATATGCCGAGTATGGCAAATACGCTTAAGTCTGCCGTGGGTGGATACGGCACGGGTACGACGAGGTTTTTTTTTTTTTTTTTTTTTTTTGGCCACTGT
Source organism: Camellia lanceoleosa (assembly GCA_025200525.1). Taxonomy (NCBI): domain Eukaryota; kingdom Viridiplantae; phylum Streptophyta; class Magnoliopsida; order Ericales; family Theaceae; genus Camellia; species Camellia lanceoleosa. The sequence continues at coordinate 85,104,945 of CM045769.1, forward strand.
TAGAATTTGTTGCAGCTTTTATTATTCTTCTTTCAACTTCAAAAATCATCAAGTAATTTATTTCCAACACCCTTTACACATGAGTCATGGTTTTACTCTCTTTTGCATCCTGTTTTAGACAATCAAAAAAGAAAAAGAAATAATTATATAACTTTTTAGACAAGTGTTCTCTTTTTAGTTTTGATATTGAAATTTTGATTTGTATGTTGGATGTTTAGCTATAAATTTTTTTTAAAAAAAAAAAATGACATACCCGAGCTCCGTACCCGTACCCATACCCTACTTTTTTAAGAATTTGTCGTATCGGCGTACCCGTACCCGTACCCGTATCCGTAACCACACACGTGCTTCATAAGTAGTGGTTTTAATGGTGACGGACACCATAGAGGCAACAATGGCATTTGTGTGGTTGTGAGGTGTAACAGCAGTTGTGTAATGATGTCCACGGTCGAAGCTGTGAATTTTTTACTTCACACAAATTTGAAAAAACTTACCGATATATTTGTTTTATTTCAGAATCACATTTAGTCGTGTTCAAAATGGTTTTTAGTGGGTTTTGTTTAGTTTTTCGACATGACCCTACATGCGCACTAATTTTTGCACTTGTCTTAAGTCGCTATGGATGTTTTTTTCTTCTTTTGGGTGTTTTAATTTTCTTTACTTTCTTAATTGTACTTGTGGATAACTTCCCCTTTATTATATATAAATAAAAATAAAAAGTCATGAAACTTGTTTAATATTAAAATGATAATCTCACAAAAGTACAAAACATAATATCCAAACTTCGTTTAACAAATTTAACCTAATCCAAAAAGATATAAATTAAAAATCTGGGAATAATGAATGATAGAAACAAAACAAAAAGGGTTAATTGTGGGCACCACGCCCTTTTCGGGGTATGCCCACACGTTATATTTGACCTGTTTCATGTAGATTGTGAATTATCAAGGTCTAAATTGGGCAATAAATCATAATCTTTCCCACAAGTCATTGGATTCTATTTTATTTTTATTGACACACATATCGAGGGACTATGGAAATCTAAATGACCAAATCAAGTAACCCACAATTGCCAAATATAGATTGATTCACAAAAATTGGAACCACCACATAATTTTTATAGGAAAACCAGTAAACCCTAATTCCATATTAATTGTTGCCACTGATCTGTCATCACCAAAAACCTTGGTTTGGAAGTTTAGGTACAAAAGGTGGTCATTGATTGAGCACCCCTCTCACCCAATCCAAAACATTAGCCTCTATACTAGTTCAAATTTTAAGAGATTTATTTCCTTATTTAATTCTACATATTCAATTCGCTTTTTCCTTTGAATTAACCTACCTTCTATGTGAGTTACCCAAATAAGAATCATATTACCTAAACTAGAATGCTTCCATATTGCAAAACTTTTGGGATTCCACATTAAGAAACTTTCCAAAAATGAGATGGAACACTTTCTAAAGTGCCAATTTTGTAAGATTGAATACAAGCACTCTAATTATCGTAACATAATTCTCCAATCTTGCATAGAAATGCTTACATACGTATATGGAACGTAATCATGAAGAGAGTAAACTAATAAGGAAATCATTATCTACATGCATTCACACTCGATAACATGCCAAGAAGGGAGAAAACTTACTTCAACTCCTCAACACCAAGCAAGACAACCAAGGATTAGAGCCATAGATGCATGATCCTAGATGCTATTATTAATGCAAGCATACACTATATGAATCTAGAGGTCTGGTATAACACCCAAGGCATTCATTGCTTGACATTAGCATTCATGCATTCATTTATCTTTGATTTCCTTGTCTTGCATTGCATTATCACTTAAGATGTGGCTTGTTAGCAAGAAACTTAGAAGAAATGTACTGTGAGTAGAGAAAACTTAGAAGTTCTTGTGGAATAGAACTAGATAACATGAAAGTTAGGGCATGCCTTGCTAGAAACGCTCAAGTATAGAAACCTTGGAAAATACAAGAGTTAGGGGATACCTTTGAACTTGAAATTTAGAATGCAAATGTCTGGAAAACCCTAATCAAGGAGCTTAATAACCTAGGTTTAATGAGTACAGTTTTTCTAGGCACTTTGCCAAAACTTAAGCAAGATTAGTAGTAATTAAGTAAGATTAATTCAGCCTGACCAAGATTAATTAAGCTAATGATGATTAACGACTAACCTTGATGAAAAACCTATCTTATGTGATTCATGATCTATGATAATATTCAATTCATCAAAATCCCCAAACAAAGAGCAATCTAAATCAGCAAGCCAATACGAAAGTGATTTAGATTAATCATACACAATTGACAGTCAAACACAAACGATTTAATTACCCAATTTGCTACTGCACAAATCGCCCTAGCCAAAATCGCCTGCACAAATCCACGCAAACGATTCAGCCCTAGCCAAAATCGCCTGCACAAATCCACACATGTGGCCAGACCACCACACGTACGGCCCACCACCCCCGCATGTGCAGCCAACCAAATTTGCTACTGCAGAAATCCATTACAGCCTTTATGTAATGATCGCTGTTGTTATCATTGTGAATTTCAGTCACACACCGCTGCAACTCTAACAGGTGGTGGAAACCGCCAAAATCATTACATAATGGTTGCGGCCCATATTTAAAACCTTGACAGAGAGTCAAACAAACAAGAGACTAGCCAGTAGAAGCCCTAATCCCCCGTTCCTAGCAGCATTCGATTCTTGTCAATATAGCTAATACACTCCATAAAGTGCAGAGAGATATGGGAGAAATGTACCCCAATGAAAACAATATGCAATAAAATGATTCAAAATTGATAACACATACCCTAGATTAATTACCCAAAAGAAAACTTCCACCAAATGGATTATTTGAGTAATCTGCATTCTTGATATCACAAGTTCATTCCAGCCATATATTAAATCCTTCGTATACATTCTATGACAGCTACAAAACATCCAAACATTTAGTGCACATGTATTTTTCCAGTAAAAAATTCAGGAGCACAATATTCCAGTAATCAAATGGAATGACTTGAATGAGAGTGTCAGTTTAATTAAACTCACTGAGAGGTGATATACCACGAAAGAAATTAATTATTGGGTACAACTATCACAACTATCTCACCTGAAAGAAAACAAGTAATTGAATGCAACTATCTCACTCACCTGCCTAGCTATGTCCTCTAGATTCAGCACAAGTTTTATCAAAGCCTCTGCATAAGCCCTTGAAAAACTCTAAATTACCAATTGCATTTAGCAATGCTCTACCCTGAATTGCATTTAGCAATGCCCTACCCTGCAACAAAAAATAAAGTGAAGTATATTCAACAAATGTTTTTCAATTGTAGTAACCCACTGGAAATGAGAAGAAACCTGAAGATATTCTGCAGACAAATAATATGCCTCCTTGACATTCATCTTTTCATAGTAATCATATGTGGCATTCCAGTCTATATAAGCCTTTTTGCTGAACACTTTCTGCAGTTGCATAAAATGCCTTTGGAAGCTCAAACCACCCAGGAGAAACAATGGTGAATCCGGCACAAATGAATCCAGAGTTTCAGCAACTCCAAATCAGAGTAACAAATTTAACAGTTTTAGGAAGGCATATGGCTGAATGAGATTAAATTTGATTTGGCTAATCCGGTTGAAATCAACAATTTTGTTTACATTATCAAAAGGTCTCTAAATTTGGGCTTATTCTATTTACATTGATTCTGAATAATTGGTATACATAGAAACAGTTTAGTTGAATGGTTTTGGGCCTCATAGCCCCAAATTACCATTTTCAAGGCCCCACTTTGGGAACAAAATGCAGTCTAAGATTCATTTGGTAACTGAAAAAGAAGAAGACCAAGAAAGAAATGTATTTAACCAAGAGAAATATCATCCAAGGATTTGAGAAACATGCATTCAGCTCAACTAAACAAGAGATGAACCAACAAATAAATTTGATGGCAAATTTCACCCATACTCCATGTAGTTCTCGTGTTGTGTCAATTTTGTCTTTGTAGTTATGATTGCATCAATTTCAGTCACGAAAAAATTACATTGCGTCAATGTAGTCCAATTTATTACACCCATTAGAAATTGGACTGCAATCAAGAGGCAAAATAGTCCGTTCACTCTCCTCTCAAAGTGATTGAGGGTTGGTGTCCAATTTGAAATGGCCCCCTTCGAATGGACCATTTTACTCTTGATTTTTGTCCATTTTCTTGATGAATATTATCAATTAGAAAAATTAAGGCTGTCTTTAGGTCATGAATTTGGGTAGAGATTTGGATCGTTCACATTTCACCCACATTTTCCCTTTTCCTATCCAAATCCTACCCAAATCCATGATCCAAACACAGCCCAAAGGGCAAGATTAATACAATTAGAATTATAGGGACCAAATTGATACGAGAGACAAATAACAGGGACTATGAATATATTTTTCCCTAATCAGGAATGTCACCTTATTTTCTTTTCCTAAGTTTTCTAAGAAAATAAACAACGCATTACATGCAAAAAAAAAAAAAAAACAATAACAAAACAAAACCAGTAACATCAGAAGGAAAAATAAGAATTCTGGAACACAATGCCAAGAACAAAATATCAATTTTAACTAATGGAATTACATAGTTGGCATTTTGAAAGTACTCCTATCTTGCATCTGTCGAGCAAAAACCAAAATGAAAACATATGGATAGAACTCGAGCTTACACTCAGCAATCAAAGCACCAAACAGTGTGCATAGAAATTACCTTTTTCGGCGGAGCGATCTTTGAGTGTTCTTCTTTTGTTTCGTTCTTCACAGATAGCCTTTTGCTCGAACGAACGCCAAGTCCTGACCAGAGACGGCTTCGAGTTCATGAACCTGTGGTTGATAATGACGAAGCCGGATATTCAATTTGAATTGCTCTTTTTTATTATTATTTATACATAGGGTGAAACACTTCTGTTTCAGGGTGCCTTTGGTATAGCTCGCAAAACAGATTATAGCCCTGTTGGATACATTTTAAAAGTTACTTATTTTAGTTTTTAATTTAATTTAAACTATTTTGATGTGTTTGATTTAGCTTATAGCTTATAACTTATAGCTTTTTGAAAGTCAGAAATCAGCTTATTATTTGAGTGGGGCAGGAGATGCTTAATTTATAAGTCAGAAATCAGCTTGTGTTCATAGTTATTAAGCTATAAGCTGTTTGGGCATAAACTATAAGTACTTTCCCACAGCTCTACCAAACAGGGCCTATAAATTATAACTTAACAGATTATAAATTATGATTTTAATTAAAAGCTATTAATCTATTTAATATACCTGTTGGATTATAGATTTAAGTTTTAACCAATTAACACTGTGTTGGTACTCAACACAGAGTTAAGCAATGATGAAGACGTCGTTGGTGCTCAAGTAAAGCAGCAGATGAGTTCTCATTTTCGCTTAGATTTTAGGATTTTATGTATTTTTTACCATTTTCATGAATGAATCAGTTCCAAACCGTTTGACACTATAATTTCGAATCCCAAAAGCTGTAGGGGCTCATTCGACACTTGCATTTTGAACCAAATCAGTGTGTTCGACTTGTTATTATCGAACTTGTTCGACACTTGAATTTCGAACCAAATCAGTTTGTTCGATTCTTGACTGTCGAACATTATATGTCTTTTTTTTTTTTTTCCCCACATTGGAAAAGCTTATAATAAATTGATATAACCAATATATGTTTATAGAAGTTGATGAGCACAAAAACTAAATATAGAATCGAACAAAGCAAATAAATAAATGGATAAGATTTTTGAAAAACAGACTTCATCGATAAATTTTTTAAAATCTTATCCATTTAGGTGTTTTCTGTATTCAAGTCTATGTTATGTTTTTTGTCTTGCTCGCATTGTTGTTGACTTTCTATTAAATAGATGGTAGTGTGTCCATGCGCATGGTTTTCTCTAGTGTGAAAAATTAGTCTCACTTTGTAGGCCTATAAAGAAAAGTGTTGTCTGCATGAAGTCTGGTAGAACAAATCTAAAACTACAAAAATCTTTTGTTCACTGCAAGAATAGATAGTAACCATTGCTATAATCATGTGAATTATAATTGTTACAATCTCACAACAATACTAATAAGAGGTATCATTAGATTCTTCCCACCTTCAACCTAAAAAATAACAAATAAATATAAAAAGGAAAAGAATTAAAATAAGTAACAATCCAAACTGTGGTCATTTTTTCTCCTAATGAAATTACTTTAGAACATTGACAATATTTGTCTTTGACTAGTGATTAATACTTGAATTCAGTAGGGACCTTAAACCTCAAGAATGGACTTAGACTATAAGTATTATTTGATCAAAGGTAAAATAGAAGTTCATTATGTTGCATCCTTCAACTTCAACTTTCACCCGAATATCAATTTACTTTTGAAAACTATTAGTATGTTGCACTCTAACAAGCCTCATCACCAATGCCATGTAGACAAGCAATGATATCTAAGCAGATGCTCAATGAATCAAAACCATTTTACATAGTGAAGGAGTTGAAACAAAACCAATGACAATTGTGAAGGAGTCAAGCCCTCATGTGTTGACCAATCTCGTGAATGTGTATTTTTATGAAGGGAGTGATGGTTTGGGTGTTAGGATCTGGCTGCTCTGGTACCATGTTAAATAACCATCTCATCTAAAAGATCAAAGATGTCATTTCTTATCAAAACTAAGCCACTAATAACCCAATTCCAAGTTGGCATATTGCGCTGGAAGGCTTAGCTCTAAACATTCAATCTATGGGATGAATTTATATACAGTTAAAGTAAAATCCTTTGTAATAACATCCATGCAACATAAATAAAAATGGACAAACTAAGGAAGCTTTCTATTTATGCATGAAATCGCATAGCTGCTATCATCATAGGAAATACTAAATTGCATATACAGAATTTTTTAGCTGAAAATGTTCTTCAGTCCTTCCACAACCATGTGCTACCAATTAGGTAGGACCCTTCTTTATACATCTTAAATATGTACCGAAATCAAGCAATAGTTCATCAGTGTTATGGTGGCCATATTTGAAAAAAATTAAGATAAAAAGTATATACACTCACAAGAATACAAACAGTAGGTGATTGGCTTAAATAATAGGAATTTTTGTTGGTTTGTGTAAGGTGTTGCAATATCCAAAATCCTTTCATATATTTTTATATATGTGTATATCTCCCATTTCTTCATCTATATTAAACTTGGTTTCTCTTTGTTCATTTGTAGCTCTTTAAGTTCATTACCTCTGCTGCCTTTATTGTTACTTCTGTTAACTTTATTGTTTTCTGTTTCATTTTTTAGAAATGGATGACCCTTCGCATATTCCACCCACTGCCTTAGAGAGACGACGTCGTGCATTAACAAATCCTGCTCATGCCCGAGGTCGAGGTCGAGGTCGGGGTCGAGATAGAGGTCGGGGTGATGATATTGTGTTGGAGGAAGCACCTCAAATCTTGGAAGAGGATGTGATTGATAATGGTTTAGAGGATGATGATGATGCTGCTGATGTTGATCACGTTGAGGATGTACTTACTGGTCCGTTTCCTGGGAGGCCATCAGATCCATCAGCACTGAAGAGCTTCAAGGCACATATTGTAGCAGCTATATGGGATCAGAAGGTAGTATATACTTTTTACCATGTTTCATTCATTTAATTATTTATTGAACCACATTATTTATGTTAATTATTAATTACCTTGTAGGAAATGAATCCCTTAAGGTGTTATAATCATGCGTCCAAGATTCTTGAGTGGCGGTGGTGGTCAAGAATCGATAATAAAAAGTTTAGAGACATTGTGCAGCAGTCAGGCCTATCTTCTTTGGTCCATTGCACGTATCGGTTCATGAATAGGATTGTCATTTCTGCATTTGTTGAACGATGGCAACTAGAGACAAATACGTTCCATTTGACTGTTGGTGAGATGACAATGACACTGGATGATGTGGGTACCATCTTGGGGATCCCTATCACAGGTAGATCAGTTAGTGCTGCAACTTTGACAGATCAACAGGCATATGCACTTGTGGTAGCTGCATTAGGAGTTGATGATGCTGAAGCAATTAAGGAGCTATCATCTGCTAGGGGACAATCAATAAAGCTGGAGTGGTTACAGAGCAAATTCAGTGGTTGCAAAGATTCAGACACCGAGGAGTCCATAGTTTGTGCCGCCAGAGCGTATTTGCTATTTCTATTGGGATGTACACTGTTCAGCGACAAGAATGGGACGAGAGTTCCTGTTGTGTACTTGCAGTTGTTGATGGATGTGACTGATATTCATACGTATGCTTGGGGTGCAGCTGCATTGGCATATTTATATAGACAGTTGGGATTTGCCATGAGATCAACTGTTCCACAGATGGCTGGTTACATGACATTATTAGAGGCATGGATTTATGTGCATTTCCGGCCATTTAGACCTCACCAAAACATGGAATATACTATACAATTGCCTCATGTGCATCGATGGACTCCTCGTCGGGAAGCTGGTTCAACGGTATCACACCTACAGGTGTTACGGGAGGAGCTTGACAGATTGGCATTTGATGAGGTATAACAATTAATATTAGTTCAATTAAGTGTTCTCATTCCATGTCACTCATCAAGATTTCATTTGTGTTTCTCTCTTAGGTTACTTGGGATCCATATCGAGATTGCCGTCAACATCACCCATGTCATGAAATCACATTCTACAGCGGCTGTTTGAAGTGTTTGGATGTAGTTGAACCCTATCATCCTGAAAGGGTTCTTAGACAGTTTGGTAGGGTCTAAACCATCCCACCTGTGCCACTCGACCCTGTTCGTGTTGTTAGAGGTGTTACAGCAGGCCGATATAGAGTGATGTATCAATATCTTGATTAGATATGGGAGAGTTGGGATAATCATGTTTTATCTACTCAGAGAAGGAGTACTCCAGTCAGACGTCCGGCTGATTCTGTTGATGGTTACATGTAGTGGTATGCAAACATCACACACTTATATATCCAGAACCCCACACATCGGTCTGGTTTTGACCCACGTACACAAGATAGTAGATCTGATGTGCAGGACGCTAAGGTATGACAATATTGCGCACACATCGTTTACTTTTTTTTTTTTAGGATGGCATGTGCTACTTACAATTGTATTTGTTCTTAATGCAGTGTATTGATCATGCACTACGGATTGCGCATCCTATCATCGAGGCGGGCCATGATGTTAGTGTTTGTGAGCCAGATAGGTTATATGAGGCCATTGAAAGGATGTCACGTGTTCTTCAGGGTCAACAAATCGATGAGGCTCGACCTAGTTCTATTCCATTTCAAACATACAATCGTAGGAGACGAATACATGATAGGTAGTTGGTTTTGTGGTAATCTTGATTTGTTATTATGTAATGGAAAAGAAGTACTCTTTTGATGTTTTTTGTTGTTTTGTGATAAACAAGAATTACTCTACCAATATTTTGTAATGAACAAGTATTCATGGTTTGTATTTTTGGTAATCAACGGGAAATATTATGCCAATGCATTTGCTACACCGCAATGAAAAAGTACTACCATGTGCATTAAATTAACTCAAACTTAATCCAACTCAACTATTTAAATGGTAATCCACCAAAATTTATCGGTAACTATTTAAATTGCATAACTATAATTCAACTCAACTCACATACGTCATTACTCATCAAGGTTAATACAATCAAATGTCTCTCTAGTAGCTACCTCTGAATGAACAACTTGTTTAAAATGCTCAATTTGGCAACTATATGCAATATCCCATCCAGCCGCATAAGAATGATGAAACTTGCACCAATTGGTAGATATCGGTGGAACTGGATGACCCGGTAATATGAACACCTACATTGACAAAGCTTTACGTATGAGAGCGATGCAGTACAAAATGATAAATGTATTACACAAACTATAATGCTATACCTGGACAAAATGATTCCCATTAACAAACCCAATAGCAATCTCATGCCGTTGAACTTGTGATATTGGCACTGATCGTAGGGGAAGGAATGTAAGGTATTGTTGTGCAGAGAAGTGGTACAAAACCACATTATAACAAGATGTAATAAGATGACCCATGTCAAGCATAGTCATCCAACGATGATACCCTGGATTGAGCTCAAAGTATGATAGAATATGGGTTAGTTCTTCAATTTTGCCATGTGAACCATATAGATGAGTGTAGTGGTCTGTGTGTGTGTGCAATTCCTGTAGAAGATCACGCCTGACTTGACCTCATTCAGCCTCTGTAAACCCCATCAATCCAGCAATGGCTCTAAACCCACAATTGTCATCGGCATCTACATCCTTAATAAGACGTATGTACGGCTTCAATCCAACTGAGAGGGCATCAACATATGAATAGGGTGTATTTGTACGAGTTCAATATACCTATTCAATAGGGAAGGCATCAACACATGAACAACAAAACACGTAATTGATCATATTTAGAAATGTAAGTAAAAAATGATTAGATGTACCTTCTTTTTGGCAGGCCGTTTTTTATGTACTTTGACAGAATCTTGTGTAGGGATCTGGGTGCCTATAGGTGAGTGGCTATCATGTACAGACTGAACTAGCTCACATGCACATGGGTCTCGACGCATAGATACATCTATCTTCTTATGTCCCTTACCTCAAGGGTTGGGCTTCACATCCGGCTCAATGAGAAAACTACTTTGCGGATTTGCAATCTCTTCTAACTTATGCAGAATTTCCAACTGCGTAGTGTAATCAGATGCATTGAATCACTTAAGTATAAGATCAAACTTTGGTTCACAACTCAATTCCACTTTATCATTCTTTAACTTTTGTACCACCTTAAGAGTCCTCCAATGTGGGTTAATGTTATCAAGTGATATTGGACGACCCTGCCAGATGTAATCTGCAATCTCATGGACACACGGTAACCCGTTTGTTCGTCGAACAACACATCCATATACTGAAGCATCAATGCCAACATCATTCGCTCGGAGTTCTCTAAAATGGGATGGTTTGAACTGGTGTTGTACAACGGTTAAACTCTTCTCAAACGATGCCTTAATATCAACATGCTGCAACTCAAGCAAACTATGGATTTTGGTCCAAGAACACTCAAAATTTACTTGGTTAGAACCAAGTTGCCATTTCAGTTTTGCATATGCACTTTCAGCCCTGTGTACAATGGAAACAATTAACATAATTAAATTTAAATAATCAAAATCATAATGCCTAATAGTGTAAGGTAGACAAATATATATTACCTGTCAGTTGTAACATTCCCGAAGTGCATACAACTATCTGTCCATACGACAACAAACTTATCTTTATATAGAATTAACCAACTTTGTGACACATATTGCACTGCCTCAAGATATGTATCAAAATCCGCAAGTAGCCTAGCAAGGTGTTCATTGTATTCAAGCTCAGTTGAGGAGAGTACTAAGAAATTCCATAAAGAGATAAACTTGTCCCATTCGTCCTTACTCTTAAACATTTTCTTGCATTTCGCCAGCACATTTCTACTAATATGCCATCGGCATAATAAATGTCGAGATGTAGAAAATACCTTGTCAATAGCATTCATCAAAGCAAGCTCCCTGTTTATGACAATCACCTCAAGAATAGCAATGTCATCCAAGAGACTACGCAATGTAGTTAACACCCAAACGTAGTTATTGATCCGCTCAAATTGGAGATATGCAAAGGCTACAAAGAATGACATATTAGTGGATGTCACACCAACTATCTAAAGAAGAGGAAGATGATATCGATTTGTCTTATATGTGCAGTCCATGATCAACACTTTTGGAAATGAACGGAGCAAATCTAAACTGACAGGATGTGCCCAAAACAAGTCTGTGACAGTCATCGTGTTGTTGTCACACCTATGCCGCTTAATGTAATTATACTTTTCTAACCCACCCAACAAATGTTGCATTTATGATCTTCCAGCTTTCTCAATAACATTATTCCTATGACGTACATTGTAAATGGTTTTCATAGTGGTTACATTCAAAGCATCCTTTCATTTCAATGTAACCAAAATCTCTTTCGGTCTGACCATGCTTTTGGACATATCTACTAATAATGATGTTTCCTCCTCAGATAATCTCCCTGCAAATGAATGTCCTTCAAAATGTTTTGCAAGAGCATGGTTATGCATTCCATATGCTACATCTACCATCCAATCATCATCAGCCATCAATTTACGAGCCCTCAACTCAAAGGGACACCCGCATTTCTTTGTACTCGTTATCTTCACAATTTTTTTGCTTGAATCATCTCCTTTTAATTTCTTATGAGCTCTGTATTGACCACTTCTCTCACAAGCAAGAAATATCCTTAGGCCACGTTTGTTTGGCGGATTAGGTTGGATGGGATTATTAGTGAAAGGATTGTTAGTGAAGGGATTGTTAATGTGGGGATTGATAGTGAGGGGATTAAGTAAAAGTATGTTTGTTTTGATGGTAGTGTGGGAGATAATTAGTGATGGGATTGTTAAATTATTTTTGTATAAAATAAATAAATAAATTATTTCTATATTAAAAAAAATTAAAACAAATATTAAAGTAAACAAGTGCACTTGGTAAAAAAAAATGAAATTAAAAATAATTTTTTATATAAAATAGACTCAATCCCCACTATTTTTCTAATCCCCCCAAAAAAATACCCCCAAGTTAATCCCTGAGGGTATTCATAGTCCCATCCAAACAAACATGGCCTTGGTGTCCTATGGCCACCGTCATAGTCCAATGTCTTGATGACAATCACAAACCCATTTTTCCTTCCAACGTCCCGTATCTAACTGAGCAATTCTTCTTTGCTCTTGAAAACCTAGAAATCAAATTCAACAAAGTCATTGAACATTCGAAAACAAAAAGAAAAAAATACTAATTTTCGACATGAGACTACCTCATTAGTAATAAATTGACTCGTGTAGTTAACAAGACCCCCAGATCCAACATTACTGCATTCCACGGATGCACAGTTCTGAAAAAAAAAAAAAAAAATTTATAACTATTCAGCAGTACAGAGTTGAATTAAATGAAATAGTTCGACCGTAGTAATCCGAACAAATTGCATTTGTTTGATTTTAGATAGTCGAACAAATGGAATATGTTCGATTGTAGTTTGTCGAGCATATGTAATTTTTTCAATTGTAGTCTGTTGAACATATGCAAGTTGTTCGATTGTAGTTTGTTGAACATATGTAATTTGTTCAATTGTAGTCTATTGAACATATGTAAGTTGTTCGATTGTAGTTTGTCAAACAATGATATATTATTCACCTCTGGTTAACCGAATAACGATTTACCACTCATACACGAAAACGAAGACAAAAACAACAAAAAAATAACCTTTTCATTGCTCCGTTGTTCTGAATGAGAATTGTCAGATGCATCCTTCATTGAATCCAATCAAAATCTTCAATAATACTATATTTTTTATTATTTGTTGAAGGGCTTTTGATTTTGATTTTGGTTTTAGGGCTTTTGGATTCTTGACAAAGAAGATACGTAAGGAACAAGTTTGAAAATGATGAATTATATTATATTGATTCCTGTCCTTTATGGTAAATACACAAATTGTGTGTATCATAACTTATCCTCTATAGTCATTTCACTTAAGGTTAAAATTCTAATAAAAAATAAATTAATTAATGGTTTGCCTTGAGAGGGAAAGTGGTGTGTAAATAGAATGACCCAGTAATATTTGTTAAATAAGCTGTAAAGTAGCTTTTTCAATTAACTTTTATTTTTTATTATTCACTATTTGTCTACATTTCTCATAAAAAATAATTATAATATTTTATAGTCTATTTGGGTTTTTTTCTATTTTTAAAAAAATAAAAAATAAAAAAATTTAAGAGCATAACCGTGAATTAACATGTCCACAGCAGAAGTTGATAATCAGAATCGAGGGGTGAGCAGCTTCTCAGAATCAGCTTTTTTGACTTAAAATAAGTTGTTAGAATTAGAAACTGTTTTAAATAAATTTAACCAAACAGTCCAAAATAACTTTTTAAAAGACATAAGCCATAAATTGGCTCAAAAAAGCCCAATACAGATCAAATGACATATTTTATTTATGTCATTTTAAGATATATAATAATTATTTTTTTATTTAATTCGTATAAAAAATTAAAATTAAAATTTTTATTTTTATTTTTATTAATATTTTAAATATTTTTTATTTTTAGATATATTTAATCTTGATGTTAAGAAGTATAATATTTTATAATTTTTTTTAAATTCACCAAATATAAAAAAATTAAAAAATATAAAAATTCAATACATTATCTTATTTTATTATATTTCATGATTTTTTAAAAAAGTTTTTTGTACAAATTTTATACTTTTTAAATATATCTAGATTAAATTGATATAATATAGATAAAATGGTGGAAACAAAAATGAAAAATTATATGCATATATAAAAATTTATACAAAAAATATCATAAAAATATTGTGATAGTAATATTGTTGTAAATATAAATCATTTTTATGGGTATTTTATTTTAAGTGAAAGTTCACCATTAAGCTATATCATTGTGTTTGAAAATTTTATATAAAATTTATGTTTGTATATCATCAGTCAATCATAATATGTTCAGATAGAATTGGGTAAATTACACTTACCTCCCCTGAAGTTTCTAACAATTACAAAAACCTCTCTTATAGTTTCAATAATTACAGAAACCTCCCTTACTTTGAAACTATTATTAAGATTCCCTCACCGTTAATCTTCTGTTAATTTATTTAACAAAATATGCTAATGTCATGTACTATGAGTAGAAAATTCCAAAATTGCCCTTATATATTCAAATAGTAAATTTCACTCACCTCTCTTGAGGTTTTACAAAAAATTAACAAAGACACATACATTATTTTAATAATGTTGAACAAAATTATTAAATTCTATACAATATTTTAAAAAATTCTAAATTGTTAAGACAAGCATATATATAATAGAATAACCAAATATTACCTTATCCTAGTTAGGTTTGGTTTGAGATGATAAATAAAAGACAAAAAGTCAAAAAGTTACTAAAAAAGTCAAAAAGTTCATACTTTTCCCTTGTTTGGGAGGAAGTCTGTGTCTGAAAACTCAGACGGCAAAAAGACAATTTTGCCCTTGCTTTTGGCCCCTTCCTCTAAGACGACAATTATTAAAGAGATAAATGACATTACACAAGCTCTCACCCCAAAATTCTCATTTCCTTCTCCAAACATACACTACACTTCTTCAAGCCACCGGCAGTCCCTTACTTGCACAGAAACGACAATCTGTGACCCTCATACCGAAGCTCCGCCACACCCTCTCCCTTACAGCATCACCAAAGCTGTGCCAAAGTCATGGCTCTACGCGATCGCATCACAATAGTACCCAACAGGAAGGACTAGTTGTCGTCCAGATCTGTACCATCGTTGACCATATCTTCACCACTTCGACCTGTATCCCCCAAACTAGAAGGTAACATCTCTTACAATCCAATAATTTTGCGCATGTCAACCAATCCATATAGAACCCCATCTTGCACAAATTGTTAGCTTCTTGTGCTCCATGTTTGACTTTTTGTAAATTAATCCACAATACACGACGATGGTATTAACCCCTTTTACCTTTCTCTCTCATATTCTTCTTTTCTTTCCCTGTATGTGCTATACATAAGAATTGTTTGTATCGTGAGGGGAACATGGAGCACAAGCTATTTTCGTTCTCTTGTTGACATGCTTTAGCTCTTTTTTCTTTTTTCTTTCTTGAGTGAAAAATCAATGCCTGATTTGCATCTTGAGTGTACTGGTTTGGGGTCAAACATGAGAGGTTTCATTATCAATATTGGCATATTGCATCTACTTTCTTGCCTCTATTGTAGACTTCTGAAGTTGCCAATTTATGGATTGTTCAAAAGCCCCAATAAATTGGCTGTTTCCTTTATATGGACTAGGAACACAAAAATAATTCATAAACTACATACAAAAAGTGTGTGTAAAGGGATAAATTATTATTATTAAAATAAATTGAAAATAAACCGATCAATAAATTTTTAGGTAAATTACACTAACATCTCTTGAGTTTTGAAAAAAATGTAGTACATTTTATAATTTTAATATAATTACATAAATTAATGTAAATAGTAAGAAGATATCAATATAAATAATAAAAATACACATTTAATTATAAAAGATATACCAATATTAATTTTTATTCATATAACTAATGAATTATTAATGAAAATAGACAGTATTATAAATTAAAATTTAAAAAAAATTCAATATAATTATGATAAAAATGTGGGTCACTTTTTCTTGTTCCCTTCACATAATCGCATAAAGATTAGACAAATAGTTTTTCTCTCTTTTTAGCTCTCTCCTCTTTCTCCCTGGTTTGTTTGTTTGTGGATAATAGCATTGATTTCCAACCAAGGAAGCAACTTGCCTGGTAATATATTTCTTAAATGCTTTAATTTTTTTTTTTTTTTTTTTGTATAACAAATTGCAGTCCACAAAGTAACATAGAGCATTTTATGCACAATGCCACAAAATACGAGACTTATTCATAGTTACATAAATGCATACTTCTTAGGTGCATATGACCAAGTAAACATGTTGGATGCATATCTTAGGTCAAGTGTCTAACATGGGTGCTTCACACATTTCCATATAATCTATTATGCTAAAACACTTTTGAAAATAATAAGGACTGCATCATAAAACAGGAAATTGTGCTTGTTAATCTGTGCTTAATAGTATGGACCTTCCAAAAAAATTGAGATGCACAAAATTTGAAAAAACAAGTGTAGGGCCAAAAAGTGCCAATTGTTTACCTTTCCTATTCCTGGCTACAATGCAATTTGGGACAAAAGTATAAGGGGAGGCATTCATGCATGGTTTCCCCAATTTTGCACACATACCCTAGGTCCACACAAGGGCAAAATTTGTCTGATAACTTGTAAACCATGTCCATGTTATCCCATTTTATTGTTTTCATCTATGGTTGTTCCCAAAACAGACCATGGCTTCATTTGTGTCCTCTGCCACGTCTGCGCGAATAACACCCTTATGTGCCTGTGGCTTTGGCCCGTGTGTTATGAACCGAACTCTGTTTCCATAATAACTCTGTTTCCACAATACACTACCAAATATTATCCAACATTTTTGAAAACATGAAAACATCCATATGAACAAACATTTTTTAACTACCAAATATTATCCAACATTACTAATAAATTAAACAACACAAACACATACCACACTAAGCTTGAACTCTATGAGAATAACTTTCAAAGATTAAGGACCCAATCCCTCATCCTACCAGCAGGCATATCAACAATGTCATGCCCCAAAATTTAATTACTCGAAAACATTACCAAGAGCTTGAAATTTACGTCCATTTTTTTAAAATTAAAAATATCTATTACCCTTGAGTAATAGAAACATAATAGTACATGTTCTCTCTCATGATGAGTATAACAATAATGATAATACATGCCAAGCTTCCGCTACGGGGTTACAAATAAATGATTACAAGCATCTAGGGTCAAAATGAACCAAATTTGTTAAGAAGCAGGCTCCGCTCGGCTCGATAAGGCGCTCGCTTCTCTTCGGCTCGTTTAGTAAGCGAGCCGAGCTCGAGCTTTATTTTTACTCTCGTTTTTAATTCCGAGCGAGCTCCTGCCGCTTGTTGTGTTAGTTTTGGCTCTCCATTTATCTATAATTAAATTATATAATAAATATATTATTTATATATTAAATAATATATAAATACATTATTTATATATTAAAATATATAAATATATACATAAATAATAATATAAATGCATTTTTATATATTAAATAATATAAATAATATTTTTATTTAAAATTTATATTTAAATAATATAAATAATATTAAAAATTTATCGTACAAGCATCACAACACAATGAGATTAAACATAAGAGATACATGAACTTCCTAATCCTTCAACCAATTAATCCGAAATCTCTTCCTTTAAAAAAAAAAATAAAACAACAAGGGGTGAGCACAATTGCCCAGTAAGAATCTCATAGTTCTAAAACAATAACCATCCTATAGATAGAAATGATTATACATGCAGGGTGATACCATATAGTAGGTGACGTTTTGTAATTTCAAAATATCATACGTAGAGTACCTTTTTCTCAAAATTTATTTGAACATTTAAGGAAAACCTTTAACCATAAAAAACTATCCTTTTTATCAGAAAACCAAAAATCCTTTTTGGAAACAAACATGTTTAAGGAACTATAGCGATCTCGGTTTTCCCTTTATTGTTTGTTGTATTCTGGACTCGGTTCCGTGGATGATTGTTGTTGTCTGTATCGTATTTTCATCCTTTAACTTTTTGAATTTGAATTTAGAAATGTCTTGGGCGTGTTTCGAATAGGTGGGTTGAGTTTTGGTCTCTAATCTTGTTGCCTAGATTTTTGATGATCCGCTCGAGTGGGTCTTGGTGCGCTCGAGCGGAGCTTGCATCCTTACAACATTTTGTGCGTCTGCAGAGATACTGCAGAAGTGTTTTTCGCGCTCGAGCAGAGTTCCTCATGCTCGAGCGGGTGTCTAGAGTCTGTAAAAGTACTGGAGAAGTGTATTCTACGCTCGAGTTGGTATCTCTGCGCTCAAGCGGGTGGTGTTTTGCTGTTGTGCCTTGGTGCTTGAGCGGGTATCTTTGCGCTTGAATGGGTCCAGTTTTCGTGTCTTACGCTCGAGCGTCCTATTCTTCGCTCGAGCGGACTATACGTATATCAGATCGCGACTGTGATATTTTAAATCACTTTTTACACACTCTCTCTCTTTCTAACTTTTCAAAAACCTAATTTGAGAGCTTCTCTCACTACAATACACCTTCTCTCTACAAGTCCATCTAGTTCTAGTGGTCTCCTACCCTTGTCCCTTTGTAGAAAGTGTAGAGCTTGGTGTGGGCTACGTTTAGATCTGAAAATCTTTGGATTTGGAGCACATTCGAGTTTCTTCATCATCTCCTTTGAGTCTCTTCGCTTGAGGTAGGGATAACCTACTCCTTTCTATGGGTTTTGACATAGATGTTATGTACTTTGTATAAATGGTGGTGTTTGGGGTTTGTGAGAGAAACTAGGGTTTGTATTGAAATTATATAAAGAGGGGTTTTGTGCTTTAAAAACTTTGTGTGTATGTGAGACCTTAGAAAATGGAATTATCATTGTTAAATTGATGAAATTGAACCTTAGGGTTGGTATTTGAGAAAATGGGGGAAAATATGCCCTAATTATGTTGAATAATTAATTTGGGGAAAAGTGAAATTGAGATGAAAATCATGAAATTGGGAGAGTATGAGATTGAATGGTGGAGTTGGATAAATTAACCACTCACCTATGGAAATGTTGATAATTTATCTGTTTGATGCATTTATTATCTATTTAGAGATAACTGCTTTGGGCTATCGGTGGAGGATGGTCTTGATTGTTGTAGATACTGTATGTTAATTAGGGAAAATTGAAACTAATCAAATGATTAAGTCATCGAATATGATGGTTGAATTAACACATTGAATATATGCTTTGCTTGATCATTGTATATGTATATTATTTGGGAGGAGATAGGAGATGTACTCCATGGTTTGAGGGGAGATAGGGGATGGACTCTCAAACCTGTTTGGGAGGAGATAGGGGATGAATTCCATTAATAACTAAGTTGGCCGGAGTGTCCAGGGTGAAAGTTCCGAAATCTTGATTACGTTTGCATAACGTAGATAATTGAAGTATGGAAGTGTTTTAATATGAGTTGTAATCTCATGTGAATTGTGAATAACGGAAGTGTCTTTATATGAGTTGTAGTCTCATTTAAATTGTTTGGCTAGACATTGAGCCAGGTTTATGAATGTAAATTGGATAAGTAAAGAAAAGTGGAATGAAACACAGATGTAATTGTCATGAAACTGCAATGTCTTGTAAGTTGATTTACAAGTGTTAATCATTTATCAAATGCTAATATTTTAGTCATTGCTCATAATTGGTTTAGTATATTTCTACTGGGCATTGGCTCACCCTATATAGGACATCATTTTCAGGTACAGGTGATATGCCACCTCCAAGGACGTAGCTTGGGAGGCTTAGGGGCTGAAAGACCTTTTTATTGATTTCTTGTGTATTACATGTAAATCAAGCCAAGGGCTTATTTTGTATAAAGAGTTAGAACTCTTCTTTTATTGAACCAAGTATTGACTTAGAAAGTTGTAAGCCCGTGGGGCATTTACTTTTATTGTCAACATGTACTACTTTCTGTAAGAATACTCTGATGAATGAAACATGATATCTCTTTCTTGTATCATGAGCGTATGTTTCTATGGGTTCATTTATGAGGGCGTTACAGGAACCACATCATTTTATATTTATTAACACATTCCAAAATATTCCTCTTTTTATTCTCATTCTCCCCTTTTCTAGTTACATTTATTGTAACGTCATAACCTCAAGTTCAAGTTCCCTTAATACTTCAAAACATCCCACATACGTGCTATTCCTACCAATCTATTCATATTTGTTGTAACTCCTCAATACAAAAATCCAAATCTCTTTTATAGTCAATAATTGTTATTCTATACTCAACTCCTACTTATCTAACAACTACATCACATCCGCACTTGTATTATCAACTATAATTCAACATATCACAACTACATCATATCCATATGTACGTTATCAATCATAATTCAACATATCCCAAGGATAATTGATCCTTTTAATTCAATTTCTCAATTAATCATAAAATAAAACTTTTAATTTTTCCTTATAGATACAAACAACCCAGTGAGTTCTTTATCACCAATCCCTTATCCAATTACCATTTTATTATCCATTTTTTTTCAAATAATTTCTATATACATTTCTATTCCATACCAATTTACACATCAAATGGTAATTTCACAAGTTCATCACAAGTCACATATATCGTCACTGACCTCAACACACTTCACAACACATTCCACCTTTTGCTGGCTTGATACGGCGAGATAGCGGGCACCCAATTCATATCACATTCCACTTTTTGCCGGCTATTATACAGCGAGAAGTGAACTTCCAAAAATCATTTTCTCAAAAACCATATCTTTTTTGAAAACCATTTTCAACTTCTTAAAACTATCCCCCACATTTGCCGGCCATTATATGGCAGGACGTGGGCACCCAAAATATTTTCGAAAACCATCCGTTTTTCCACTTTTGCTAGCTACAATACGGTAGGATTGTGTGGACACCCAAAAATCATGTTTTTTTCCACTTTCGCCGACTACAATACGGCAGGACTGTGTGGACACCCAAAAACAATTTTCCCACATTCATCCAGCGATAAGCTTAGATAGGGCAATTGGGTACCTTGAATTCAAACCACCTCCACATTTACCGGGTATTATACGGACGATTGTGGGCACCTTGAATTCAAACCACCTCCACATTTACCGGCTATTATACGGACGATTGTGGGCACCAAAAAACCATTTTTTTTAAAAAAAAACAATCCCCCACATTTATCGACTATGATACGGACAATCGTGGGCACCGAAAAACCATTTTTCAACTCCCCGCACGGGTACCAACCACAACACAACCCAATACAACTCAACTCAACCAACTTAACACCACATAACCCAATACAATTCACATAACACACAACAAGATTCAACACAACCATTTCAACACAAAGCTCATATCATCCATACCATTAGTAATTTCCTTTCCCCAAAGTTTGGTTCACATTATAACATAATTTAAAACATCAACATTGAGGGTTCAATCGCAACTTTTACATAAATTTGCAAACTCTTTAAAATTTCAATTAAATTTGTACATGTGTAATTTAACACTTCAATTTCATGATTCTACTATCAATTGAAGCAAAACGATTAACCATTTTCATGAGCCAAACTATAGTTTTTAAGAGAAGTTAAAACTTTTCACAAAACACATTTTATTCCAACCCTTCTATTACTTTTACACCCAAACTCATGACCCATGATCTTAACCCAACAAGTTAACCCAACTCCCTTCAAACCCTAACCCCCAATCTCATGATTCATTACAATATGCAAAAAATATAAAATTTTGTGTTTATATAAAGAAAATACCGCAATTCTATCCATAAACGAGGGTGTTGAAAGAGAACTAGAAACCCCTACCTCTTGAAGACAAGAGATGATGACCAAAAAATCAATGGCGACGAAACCACGAACCAATCGAACCAAAAGGAAGCCCTCGACAAGATCTACACTCTTTCTCAAAGGACCATGGTGAAAAGATCACTTCAAGTGAGTAGATCTAGAGATTTAAGTGAAAAAGTTTGAGTTTTAGAGAGAGAGAAGATAACTCACGGTTTGAAAGAGAGGAAAAAGGAGAAAAAGTAAAATGAAATATGTTTGGAGCCTATTTATAGTAGTAGAGAAGTAGCCGTAAGGTCAATAAAATAATAGGCCCAAAACCCCTCAAAAGTAGGGCCCAAGCCAGCCCAAAAAGTTGAAAATTACACACAAGGGTCGACCCTTCAAGTAGAGGTGTTGATCCTCTAAGAAGAAAAGCAATCTGTGCAATATGCAAGGTGTTGACCCTTAGATAGGAAGGGTCGACCCTATTTTCCAACAACCAACACACAGATTTTGCAATATACAAGGGTCGACCCTTCCCAGACTGGTGTCGACCTTTGTGGACAGCAACAAGAGGTAGATGTCGACACCACAAAGGTTGGTGTCGACCCTATATTCCAGCAACACTTCTAGAAACTTCACCAATAGATAAGAGTCGACCCTTAGGAAGGTTGGTGTTGACTCCAGAATAGAATTTCTAAGTTCCCAAACAACTTTTTGACAAGAACAAATGCAAACAAACAAATCCAATGAGTTTATATCGGATCGTATTCCTCTAAAACCAACATTCAATAACTCCAAAGACTCCCAAAAATGAAAATAAGGGAATTAAATACACTATCCAATGGATTAAAGGATACGGGTGTGTAGATGCGCCCTTGGGCTTCACTCTACAGTTCGGACTCCCTTTTGTTGTCGGTTCTTAATCTGAACCAAAGAGTCCAAATCCGGCAAATCGTTTTGAGAAAAACAAATTTTTTTGAAAGAAGTGTCAAACATGGACTGCTTTGCTAGATACAGAGTTGCCACCTAAATATTTTATTTTGAAAAATTTAGGAAACCTTGACTCGGTGCCAAAGGCCACGTGTCCGTCATCACCAAAGTTGCCTCGACTCGGGAACTTGGGTACGATTGGGGAAGGTCAGCTGTGAGCACCCCCTTTCGCCCGATTCGAAGATCGGCCTCTACTAACCATGATATCCGATTTTGAAAACGTTATGTGTTCTTATTCCGATTAATTAGCTAGAATTACTATGTGATGCGCACAGCAAAACAAGTATAGACTAGATCGCCTAATTTGGAACAAAGCATTGCATATCCGTTTGTTTGGAAACGTTTTGAAATTTGCTACTCGCAAGTAGGCTAAAACACGGATTTCAACGAGTTGTTCCAACTCAAACAATCCAACCTTCACCCATAGGCATTCAGGCAGTTTATCACATAAGCATCTAGCCTTATGGTAATCATGCTATTATGGCAACACTCACACGCATGCAGTATGCTAAAGCATAAAAGCTCATCTAGTACTCCAAGCCAAAACAGAAACTAGTTAGTAATCAAGTGCATAATCCTAGTTCATATTAAGATGGCTAATGCAACACATGCAGAATGTAACTTAGATAGGCTCGGCTAATCTACAATGACATGTGAAATGCTGCAACTAACATGTATTCAATTTGGAATTGAAATACAGATGCAGCTAGAATGATGCGCCGAGTCCGATGCATGCAAAACAGATGAATGAATGCAAATATGCTATCATATTGTATGCTAATTTAAACATGCCCTAGTCTACCATCATAAGCAGATAAATAAAAGGGAAGAAAGACGTGGGATTGGAAGACATACATACACACACTCACACACACTTATTACACAATTGCCCTCACTCGGAGGGTCCAAATAAATATTACAGTCCGAATAAATAATACTAAATTAATTATTACAAATTAAATATTACAAAACTCCTAATTAATTAACAAAATAAATGCAGAAAGGAAAAGGCCACAGCCCCGCCTTGGAATGCGCGAATGATGCATGCTTGAGTTCGTTTCGCCCGAAAAACCCGTACCATGCCACTGCTGCCTCTGTTTACACTGCCCTGCTTTTCTGAAAACTGCCAAAGTCTTGGGACATATTCCCTGCACACTGTAGAGCACCATCGGCTAAAGGAAATACCCACCGGCCATGGAAAATGTCCATCGGCTGGACTTCATGTTATCGGCCATTCATCCATGGCCGGTCGGCACTATAAACGGCCGGTCGGCCAAAAATTCCTGCAGAACTGGTTTTTGATAGCAACAAAGGACAGACAGTGTATGGCATGGAATTTCAAGCAAATGTAAGCATGGTCACACTCCCTATCATGCAGTGGACTCAAGGGAGCATGGCCCTCGATCCTCGGGCCATCAATTGTGCATTTTGATGCATGATGGCCTAAGAGGCCAAGGTTGCAATTCAATGAAAATGCATGCAACACACAAATGAATACCAAGACCCTATCATGTCAAAGTCAAGGGCCTCGGTGACCGAGAGTTGAGACGTGTTACATCACTTGGAGTATGAACACTTCTCAATCCTCACACTTGGCTTGACACCCCAAACCAAGCAATGTAATGCATGTTATGCAAACATGGCTCAAAGATGCAACATAAGATTAAGATGCAAGGCATGCCAAATGCAATGCAACATGTCATGGCAAGTATGCAAAAGAACTAGCATGTGACAACACATCATGAATCAAACATCCAACAAACATGTGACAAGTAAGCAGTGGTGGACTTAAACTATGAAGGGGCAGACCTCAGCCCACCCCAAAATAGTGGCCAAAAGCATCCCAAATGATGGACAAAATGCACAACAAACATGCAAGTCAAAGAGGCCCAAAGCTAAGGCATAAGAAAGGGGCATTCTACTACCACTATCCCAAGCAAACATGGCATGAACCATACAACCAAAAATAGAATTTTAACATGCAAAATAAGCCCCAAATACCCCTGATATGGCAGCCCCAAAGCCTCAAACATAAGGCTATGCACAATGACCTATTCCTAGTCATGAAAGGCCAACTCTTCAAGGCATGAATGAGATGATAAATGGAGACATGTAAGCATGGTATAAGGACTGAAATAGCATGTTAAATGATTCCAAATCATTGAAATAGCCTAACCAATGCATGTTTATGATTCACACATTCAAGGCTCACAAGCCAAAATGTGAAGCAATCATACCAAACATGCTAAACAAGACCAAATCAGTGGCCAACAGACCTTAAGCATGATAAAATATGGCCAAGAACTTCACAAAGTAAAGCCAAGATATGAGAGCATGGTAATCAAAAGTCATGATGCATTTCTAGGCACAAACAAGGGAATACAAAGCAAGTATGTTGAGCATGCAAAGGGCCACAAATCCGACCAAAAATATAGATAACATGTGACCTAAATAGCACCAAAAACATCTGATATGGAGCCAAGAACAAACCAAGCATGCATGTTGCCCTTTAAGCCAAAACAAGGATAAAAGAGGGACAAAAAGGGAGAGGGGTGTCCCTCCCCTATACAAGACTTCAAACCCTCTTCTTTACCACTGAAAATCCACTAGATTTCAGTGGTGAAAAGAACAAAACACTCAAGCAAATCAAGCCTAGCAATGGAAGCACCAAAAGGGCCAAATAAGGCCTAAGAGGGTGATTTCGACCCCAAACCACAAAATGACCTTAATGAAGTATTTAAAGCATGCAAATATAAGACTTTTTCTAGTTATACACAAAGCTCAAATCATCATGCAAGACAAGTAAAAAGCTGTTGCAAAATTGGGGAAACTAAAGCAAAGTAGTTACCCTTGAAGAACACCTCAAGAACAGGAGGTCCAGCCACTCTCTTCTGGTCAAAACAAGTCCAAAAACTCAAGAATAAACCCTCTAAGTCCCTCAAGGTCAAAGTAAGGTGTGATAGTGTGTTAGTGCAAAACTAAGGTAAAACTACACTTTTAGGCCACAAAACACACACAAAGGATGAGAGAGAGGGGAATATAGAGAGAGAGAGAGAGAGTATATAATAGATTTGTATGTATATATTCTCTGGTTTTTTGTTCAAAACTTCTAACCCTAGACAAAGGAGGAAGAAGGGCTCTTATATAAGCAAAGAAAAGGCTCTAAGCTTCTCAAGGAAGCTAAATGAAAAGGGGCAAATGGTGCAAATGGTTCATGGCTTCTTGAAGAAGCTGAGACAGTTGGCCAAGCTTCCCCAAGAAGCTTGGCCAAGGGTTCATCCTTCTAGAAGGACCTAGGGGGTCAAGGGCTCAAAACAGCCATTCCCGTGCATGGGGAGTGGTGTTGGTGTATTCCAGCTGGCACAGTTAGCATGCACCAAGCCTGAAGGGGTGCAGAAGGGTCACCGGCCGGAAAAATAGGTCACCGGCCAAATAAAGTGCCGGCCGGCCACAGAGAGTGCCGACCGGCCATTGATACCAAGCAACCACAGCCGGTAGCAACAAGGAATGGTCGGTGATGTAAAGGGAGGGCCGGTGGAGTGTGGGGATGACCAACAAGCCTTTCCCTGCCTTCCAAGGCAAAAACACAAGTGTTTGGTGCAAAACCAAACACTAAACGAACGAGTTAAGAGATCTTGAGACAAGGCGCGCAACCGAGGCCTCTGGGAACTCAAAACGAACACGAACAAGGGTGATCATTGAGTGTTCAATCAGTGACGTCCCAATCTCGAGGACGGTCAAAAATGGGGTGTCTACAGGGTGTTACAAACAAATACCTCCCTTATTATGGGATCTGATGCAAGCTTGTTTACAGCTTTAGTGTAAGCAGGTGCTTGAATTTCCTCCATAGCATGCAATAGTGCCATGCACTCTTTTAGTAGTGAATGCGAGGTAGTAGAGCCACCTTCAATTGAACCACTGTCATCGTCAACATTAGTAACTGAAGCACTTGTCAATCACTTTTCCATTAGGTCCACCTTCCTCTTGCTATTTTCACTCGTTTCTTTGAGTGCTTCAGAAATATTAGCTTGAAAAGAGCTCCTCTTATTACTCTTTTTACCTGCCATT
The DNA here is from genome assembly GCA_025200525.1 of Camellia lanceoleosa. NCBI lineage: Eukaryota > Viridiplantae > Streptophyta > Magnoliopsida > Ericales > Theaceae > Camellia > Camellia lanceoleosa. Next base: position 85,132,123 of record CM045769.1, read on the forward strand.
TTGCTCTTGCCCTTGCCCTTGCCCTTGCCCTTGCCCTTGCCCTTGCCTTGGCCATCTCCATTGTCATTATCACTATCAATTTGCAATGCATCTAAGTCCTCATTCTTTACCTTAAATTCAGTATCAGAACTAGCACTACTTTCAGAAGGTGATTTGGTGAAAGGGTGAGCTAGTTTACCAGTTGCGGATGTGTCTCCTAAGATACGAGACAACTCATGGTAGTAAACCATCAATTTCTTCTTGAACCTCTTTGCATGGCTATTAACCTACAAACCAATGAATTTCAGGTTAACATGAAGAATTCCCCAATTAAATGTAGCGAACAAAATGCAAAAAGTTAATTAAACCTTGTAAAGGGCTTCCCAAACGTCATCTGATGCAATGATAGTAAGCTGCTGGCTATCCCAACCAACACCAGTATGCTTCAATAATGTTGTAAATTTGTTGAACATAATACACAGTTGATTGTACTTGTTTCGAAGCTGGTGTGCGTTATATTGGTATTGGGTTTTTGCGTTCATTTGATCTCTCAACCTGTTCCAAGCTTGTTTAGTGAATGTCCCAGTTATTTTACTACTCTTGGTTTTCACCTTCTCATCCATGAGGGTAATGAAAAGAGCCTCATTTGCCTAAGGCTGTGGACCATTGTTACCTCTACCAACTTCAACAACATCATCATTATCAATGGAGAGATTATTGTGTACTGTTGTTGCCATTGCCTAAATATGTATATTTATTCATAGATAAATAATTTTCAATAAAATGTAAGTCAAATAAAATGAAGAGGCATTGAAGAACAAGCACCAGTTAAATATCCTGTTAGTTTATTTAGACAAGGAAAATATCATGCTAATGATGTAGTACAATCGAAAATTCTGCAGGCCAAGAGAATGAGAGACCTTCCAGGACTATAAAAAAATTAAGGAGAGATAGCTATATATATGAATTAGAGTGAATACTAGGAAGTTTAGTTGAAGCCTAGGGACACCTAAGTGGTGCATGAGCATTCATTTTGATGTCTCTGTGCACGTAGCATTGAGGTAACTAGAGTTTAAACTCTAACAATAATTTGATTCATCAAATACATTGCAAAGAATAGTTTTTACAACCTAATTGAAGTTTTAGGTGAAGCTCAGGGAAAATATAGTCGAGTATTGGATGCTTCTATGTGTGTGTTTGTGTGCAGCACTGAGATTTAGGAGTTCAAACAAGGTTGAATTACTTGAGTAGTAACTTTGTGGAGATCAGTGTTTCACGATGAAATTGTTGTGATGTGAAATATTTTTAAACGGAGAAATAGATCTTTGGGCTTTGCATTATTGTTTTATCAGTATTGAAAATAAACTTGTTTAGTTCTTGGTCCAATTAGTTGTTTAACTAAATTTGAAGATTACAGAAGGATGGACAATTATTGGGAAATTGATGTTGGTATGTTTTGATATCACTATTGGATGGAATTTTGTAATTGGACAAATGAGTGGTTATAGAAGTGGCCTAAATATGTATATTTATTCATAGATAAAATGAAGAAGATCACATCACCATAAATTGCAGAGGCCTAAATACTTATTTAAATAAAATGAAGAGGCCTAAATATGTATATTTATTCATAGATAAATTCAAACAAGAGGCATTGAAGAACAAGCACCGGACAACAATATAGAGGCCTAACAGTTATAATATCATTAAACAAGAGGCGTTGAAGAACAAGAGGCATAACAGTTATAATATAATTACAATGAAGAATATCATTAACATATCATTAAAATGAGCTTCAGGAAACAATATGTTTTAAATCCTTATCATGTACTCCAAATTTAAAGTGAAGAACAAATTTGCAGAATAGATTTACAAGCAAAAAAAAAATCTGCAGAACTGAATTCCTTATCATGTACTCCAAATTTAAAGTGAAGAACAAATTTGCAGAACAGATTTACAAAAAAAATAAAAAAAAATCTGCAGAACCGATTTCCTTATCATGTACTCTAAATTTAAAGTGAGGAACAAATTTTCAGAACAGATTTACAAAAAAAAAAAAATCTGCAGAATGGATTTCAGGTTCAGAAATTTTGCAAATTGTAGCACAGGTCTACAAAATGTAGCACAGATCTACAAACAACCATGGCAGAACAGATTTGCAGAACAGAGAAAGAGAGACTGACCTTAAACTGAGATCAATGTAGTTCGAAAATTTTGCAAAAGATTTGCAGAGCAGATTTGTTGTGTTAGGAAAAAAAAAAAAACCACCATGGCAGCTTGGTGAAACAGAAAATAGAGAAGAAAGAGGAGAGAGAGATAGAGAGCAAGAGAGAGAGTGAGAGAAGAAAGAGACCTGAGATCAATTTTTTGACAGATCTACAAAGATCTGCATGTTTGCAACATAATGTTTTAGAAAAGAAAAAAAAATTTTGAAGCTCGGTAAACACAGAGAAGATAGGGGAGACAGAGAGAGAAGAAAGACACTGACCTGATTTGTGAAGTTTCAGTCAACATGAATGAAGTGAGAAAGATGAGATACAACTTTTATTTTACCGTTGGGAGAAAATAAATTCAATTTGGGTGCTCCGCAGATTTGAACCAGGGTCATAATGCCGACAACTAAGTTACTGTAGCTCCACTACAGTAACTTCCGCTACAATGCCAAATTAATAAACCAATGAAAACACCTTTTTTCAGTTTACATTTCTTTAGTCAAAATTTATAAACTGAGAACTAGTATTATAAATCAAAAATTTACCAAACAAGTTTTTAGCATAGTTTTTAAAATTTTTGTAAATATAAACTGAAAACTGAAAACAAAATGGTTACCAAACAAACTCGTAGTGTTTGCAGAACTGTTCACAAGTGTTGCTCATGGTCCTTCGATGACTTGGAGTATATGAGAATGTTGTCAATGAAGACGATGACGAAGTCATCAAGGTATGGTTTGAACACTAGGTTCATGAGGTCCATGAAGTTGCTGGAGCATTTGTGACACCAAATGGCATGACGAGAAACTCGTAGTGCCCGTAACGTGTTCTGAAGGCTGTCTTTACGATGCTTTCCGTTTTGACTTTTAGTTTATGATAGTCGAAATGCAAGTTGATTTTTCGAGAATACTTGGGCGACTTGAAGTTGATCAAACAAGTCATCGATTTGTGGTAGGGGGTACCGATTCTTGATGGTGACCGTATTCAGCTAGTAATTGATGCATAATCTTATTGTGCCATCCTTTTTTCTTTATGAATAGTGCTGGAGCTCCCCATGGTGAGGTACTTGGTCAAATGAAGCCTTTGTCCAGTAGTTCTTGGAGTTGGGTCTTCAGTTCTTTCAATTCCGTCATTGACATGCGGTAAGGGGCTTTTGATATTGGTTGTGTACCAGGTTAGGTTTCAATAGTGAATTCGATTTATCGGTCAACTGGGGTACTAGGTAGGTCTTCAGGAAAGACATATGGTAATTCTCTAACCACAGGGATTGCATCAAGTGTGGGGGCCTCTTGTTAAGTATCAATCACATAGCAAATATAACTACAACAACCCTTTCTTAGAAGTTGTTGGGCTGTCATGGAGGTTATAACACATGGAGGAGTGGACACTCCAGTTCTATCAAAGATAAGCTTAAGTTGGTTTGGTTACTGGAGAGAGACCTTTTTGGCTTTGCAATCGATAGAGGCATGGTTGGCAGTTAGCCAATCTATTCCTAGGATCACATCAAAGTTACCAATGTGGAGGAGAATCAAGTTTACATACAAGGTTTCACATTTTAAGGATATAGCACAAGATTTGTACACATCAGTACTAAAGGCAAATTTACCAGCAGGAAAGGACACAAATAGTATATATCCTAAGGGTTCGGGTGTTGATGCTAACTTGGAAGCAAAGTATGGTGTAACAAAAGAATAAGTTAAACCATAGTCAAAGAGAACATGAGCTAAATGACCACAGATAAAAAGTGTACTTGACACCATGTTCTCTGTAACTTCTAGGTTTCAAAGCACCAAGGCAAAAGCTCTTTCTTGGCCTTTTTGGTCCTTCCTCACTCTTCCAGGTACCACAGGTTTTGGGGCTGGTTCAGAGGGGCTTGCTATAGGATTAGTAAGCTTTGGAAAATCTCTCAACAAGTGGCCAATTTGTCCGTATTTAAAGCATGCTCTCGTGTTTCGATGGCATCATCCCCAATGAGTCCTTCCACAAGTAGGGCAATTTGGAATAGTACCACTTCTAGGGTCAGTAGGGCCTTGATTTCCTGAACTAGTTGAGCCCATATTTACCTTCTTTAGGGGCACAACAACAGATCTTCTATTTTCTTTTTCCCAAAATCGCTTTTTTTAGCTTGTTTCCCCGGAACGCAAGGCTTTAATCCATTTTTTTGCGATGTATGCTCGATCCACCACTCCTGCATAGGTTGGCATTTTCAAAACCTCAATCTTGTTTCTGATGTCATCATCTAAGCCAGCTTCGAACTTCCTAGCTTTTCGAGTTTCGATGGGAATGACATTGTAGACACCCCATTTTTGACCGTCCTCGAGACTTGGATGTTCTTGTAGGTTTGTAGACGTCCCCGAACGTCCCGGGAGGGAATCCCATTTTGTTCATTTGGGCTCACTACAGTTCGGACTCGATGTCACGGTTCTGAATCTAATCTCGCAAAGTGCAATGCAAGATCATAAATCACCAAAGAGTCCAAATCTGGCAAATCGTTTTGAAAAACAGATTTTTAGAAAGAAGTGCCAAACATGGACTGCTTTGCTAGATACAGAGTCGCCACCTAAATATTTTATTTTGGGGGAATTTAGGAAACCCTGACTCGTGCCTAAGGCCACGTGTCCGTCATCACCAAAGTTGTCTCGGCTCGGGAACTTGGGTATGATTGGGGAAGGTCACTTCGTGAGCACCCCCGCTCGCCCGATCAAAGATTGGCCACTACTAAGCATGATATCGAGTTTTGAAAACATTATGTGCTCTTATTTCGGTTATTAGCCTAGAATTACTATGTGATGCACACAGCATACAAATATAGACTGGATCGTCTGAGTTGGAACAAAACATTTCATGTTTGTTTATTTGAAAGATGGTTTGATAGTGCTACTCGCAAGTAGGCTAAGACGTAGATTTGCCACCCTCAGGTGGGCTTAAGAAAACATGATTTTGCCACTCTCAAGTGGGCTTAAAACTCTCAATCGGTGAATTGTTCCAATTGAAATAACCCAACCTTCACCCATAGGCATTCAGGCAATTATATCACATAAGCACATAGTCTCATGGTAAGCATGCTATCGTGGCAGTCACTCACACACATGCAAGGATGCTAAAGCGTAAACACTTACCGAGTGCTCCGAGCCAAAACAGAAGCTATGTTAGAAATCAATGCATGATCCTAACTATGCTGAGATGCCTAATGCAACACATGCAGGATGCAACTAAGATAGGCTCGGCTATTCTAAAATGGCATATGAGATGCAACAATCGATACATGTATTCAACTTGGTATTGAAATACAATGCAGTTAGCATGATGCACTAAGCACGGTGCATGCAAAACAGATGAATGGATGCAAACATACGAGTATAAGTATGCTAATTGAAACGTGTCCTAAACTAACCATCATAAGCTGGTAAATAAAAGGGAGAAAGACGTGGGGTTGCAAGGCATGCATCACACACATACGCACACTTATTACAACATTGCCCTCCTCGAAGGGTCCGAATGAATAGTACAGAATAAACTAGCTAATCTAAGCTAATTAAACTAATTATTACACAACATTAATTAATTAACGAATTAACTAAGTAAGGAAACTAGCATGCAAATTAAACAAAATGGACTGCCTCAACTCTATTCTGAATGATAGGGATGCATGCATGCTCAAGTCGCCGTGTCGAGAAATCCATCGCGATGCCCCCGATTTGCCTCTGTTTGCAACTGGTCCCAGAACACTATACAAAGCTCCGTATAGGCCGACCGCTTTTGCCATCGGGTTTCGGTTTCGCAACAGAGAGCGAGAAAGGGGCATTGCAAAGTATTTTCAACATATGTGTGCATGACCACTCTCCCCATCATTGCACAAGCTCCAGGGAGTGTAGTCCTCAATCCTCGTGCCACCAATCACGTATCTCAATGCATGATGGCCGAGGAGTCGAATTGCATGACTCGATATAAAATGAATGCACATATAAACACAACAAGGCCTAAACTCCATCATGGGTAATCTGGAGTGTCGGCGACCAAGAATCGAGGCACGTTTCGTCACTTGGAGTACGAAACGTCCCTCGTTTCCCGTGTTTGGACTAAACCCTATTCCAAACACAATGCAATATACATGGCATACACGATACGACTAGCATGCAACCCTAAACGCAATGCAACATAATCATGCTAGCATGCGAGGGATGATATGCAAACATGCAACTAGTATACACAATGCTATGAACTAAGAATGGCATACTCAATGCACATGAACTATATGGCATACGCAATGCACATACGAAGATAGACATGTATGAAGACATGAACAAGGCATACATAATGCGACGATCAAGCATGCGACAACATGGATATGGCATACATAATACAAGATGGACTTAAACTAAAATGAATAGGCCTCAGCCACACTCAAATCAGTGGCCAAACATGATGAAGACGAAGCAACAACACACATGCAAACATGCACAAATGCAAGGGACCAAACCTAAGGAACAAAGTGCAACTCCACCAAAGCATGGTAAGCATGAAATATGGCATACAATCACATATTTTTTAGCTCTGAAATGGCATGCAAGATGGTCCCGAATCATGCAAACACCTCACACAATGCATGCTAGATGGACCAAACACCGAAACTAGTGAAGTGGTTTACACTATAGGCACGCAAAGCAATACTCAAATGGACAAACCAGCCCCAAAAAGTCCCTATGCAGGCCAAAACAGTAGCAAATATGGACTAAAATGATGGCTCGCAAAGTATGGAAATGAAGCTCATGCAATGGTCCAAAAATGAGGTATTCATGTATAACTCTCAAACACATTTAAAGAGTGGAAAACATGGGGAATATGGCATACATATAAGCTCTGAAATATGATTCAAAATGATGCCAAAACATGGAAACACCTCAAAATATGCATGCAATAGGCTTCAAAACTCAAAGCTAGGCAAGGGTATTGAACTACAATCACGCATAGCAAACATCATTCGACCATGAGGCCTAAAAATAGAGCTAATGCAGTCCAAAACATGCACAAAATCAGTTTAAGGCATGGCCAAAAAGTGCTAGAATCAAAGGCCAAAATAGCATGCAAAGTAAGCTAGTAAAGAGGATTTGCACTAAGAGCATGTGAGGCAATCAAGAGGCCACTAAACCAGAACAATTTAGAGGTATGACATGCCAAATAAAGCCCAAAAACCCACTGAAACATGGTAAATGCATGCAAGAATGAGATGCTCCTTTGATATGCTATGAAGAGGGTTATTCTACACATGCAAGATGGACATCCAATATGGCAAAACAAGCTCTAGACAGAGCCTATGCAGGTCCTAAAACTCATCAAAAATTGACTGAAACATGGCTTGGAAGCATGCAAATAAGGGCTCATTTGTAATGCCAACAATGCTAGTAAACAAAACAAGGGGTGAGAGGGTCACCCCTCTCTGATTTTGGGGCTCAAAACAGCACACTAGCCACTAAAAATCCACTGGATTTCAGTGGCTAAGAGGTCAAACAAAGGCCAATGCAAAGGCCTAGATGCATGGCTCAAAACAAAGTCAAAACAAGCATGCAAAAGGGGGAGATGACCCCCAACAGAAAAATGACCTTAAACAAACTTCAAGAGGAGCTCAAAATAAGACTTTTTTAGTTCATTACAAAGCCCAAATATGCTTGCAAACTAGGCTAAGAGATGGAACAAAATAATGCCAAAAAGAGGAAAATAGAGTGTTACCCTTGTAGCCAAAGGGACCAGCAGCTTTTGGACCAAAACAGCAAGCCTTCAACCTCTGAAAACTAGCTCCAAGGTGCTTAGAGTGATGGTGAAGGTGTTAGGATAGGAGGTGGTGTGTAATGGCCAAGAACAATGGAGCTTTGGAGCTTGAAATAGAGAGACATAGAGAGAGGTGTATGTATGCCTTAGCCAAAAAAATCTGAACCTTTGCTAATGAGGGAGAGAGCTTCTCTTATAGGAGAACAAAGGTCCAAGTTTCTCTTGGAAGCTTGGAGCAAAGGGCCAAGCTTCTTAAGGAAGCTAAAGCAAAAAGGAGCAAGCTTCTTGAGGAAACTAGAGCAAAGGAGTCAAGCTTCCTCAAGAAGCTAAGAAAGGTTCAAGCTTCTCTTAGAAGCTTGGAGCAAAGGGTCAAGCTTCTTTAAGAAGCCAAAACAAGAGGGTCAATCCTCCATACACGTGTATGAAGGATGTAGCAAATGCCTCCCAGCTGGCACAGTTGGAAGCAACTTAGTGAGACAAAAAAGGAGAAAGCTGGCCGACCAGTTCAAAAGGTCCAAGGTGGTCGGCCTGCTCCTAGGGTGGTCTCCAAGCTGAAAGTAAGCAGGTGGTGTAGTGGGAGACCTGTAAAAGTGGCTCAAAAACCAAGGAGACCAGTTTCCTAATAAGAAAATCGGCCAGGGGGAGAAGAGGTGGTCTCCAAGAGAAAAGGTGGTCTCCCACCCTTTTACCACCTTCCAAACAATGAAAATAGGGTCCACACCAAAAATGAACCAAGACAGATGCAAAACGAGGGTTCGGGAGCCAAAACGCGCAGCCGGGTGCCCCAAAAATTGATTGTTAAGCATCGAAAGTGGCACGCAACCATGAAGGTGGTCTCCTGGGCCACAGTGTCCCTCTAAAGAGAGGAAACAAGGTGTGTGCCAAAAACCGGAGCAAACAGAGAAAGTTAAGTGGTCTCGAACCTAGGTGCACGGCTGACGGCTTCGAAAACTGAAAACTGGTCTCCAAATGGGAACAATGGTCTACGACCACGAAAAGTAGCCTATGGCCACTGAGAGATGGTCTACGAGACCTCTCCCTCCCTTCGGGAAGAGAAAACAGAACCTGGTTCGCAAACCGAGGCAAAGCACAAAAGAGTCCCGAAGTCCGGAGGCAAGGCTCTCAGCCGAGACTCCGTAACCTCAGAACGAGCACAATATGCGCAATCACCGAGCGCTCAGTCGATGACGTCTGAGTCTTAAGGTCGGTCAAAAATCGGGTGTCTACAAGGTTCATCCAATAACAAGTTTGATTGCTCACTCAACGCTCGACTTTCGCGACGGAATGCTCCAGGTTTGATCCTTCCAGACCCTATTTCCATTCTGTCTCATTTTTGGATCATGCTTTGGTCCCTCCATATTGATGTTCATGATGGCCTACCGGCCATGATCAAGGGCTGCCGACCATGGGATCCTTCCTGCCGGCCATCAATAAGCCCTGCCGGCCATCAATAAGGCACTGTCGGCCACCATTATTTTAACAGATATATTTTAGATATTTTTGAGCCAGCTGTTTGCAGGATAGACCATCTGCTTTCATGTGGAGGGTTGGATTTGTTTGAAGGCTCCTTGTATGTCCTATATATACAGGTCTTCTATATGCATGCAAAGGGATAGAAAATTTTGGCTGAGCTAAATCTCTCTCTCTCTCTCTCTAGAATCCCCTCCTCCTTATTTTAGGCTTGAAAGTGTGTTTTCTCTTCACTTTTGCACTAAAACACCTAGCCAAACACCTTAGCCTTAGACTTAAGGTTCTTAGAGACCTTGTTGGAGCTCCTTGGAGTTGATTTTGGCTCAGAAGTTGACTGTTTGCTTGCTATTTTGAAGTTGTGCTTTAAGGGTGAGAATCTACTTCTTTAAGCTTTGTTTTTGTACATTGGTTTGGCCACCCTTGCATGCTATTTTTGGCCTAGCTTTCAACTACAAAAATCTTTATTTTTGAGTGTTAAAAATGGTTGTTTGAGGCTCTGTGGGGGTTAGGGGTGTTTCACTCCCTAGTGTGCCTTATTTGTTTAAGCCTTGTGCCATCTCTTAAGGCTTTTGAGGCACCCTTTGTTTGGCCTTTCTACCACTGAAACTCAGAGAAAATTCAGTGGTAGAAACCATGTTTTGAGGTCCAAAGTAAGAGGGGGTGATCCCTTCTCCTTGTTTCTCCTTTGCATGTCTTGTTGGCCTACTTGTTGAGCATGTTTTTCCACCATCTTTGGACCTGATCTAAGCATGTTTTTGTGACTTTTTAACATGTTTTAACTCTATTTTGGGCTAGCTTGGCCACTTCTTGCATGCTTCTTACACTTGTAGTGTAATCTTGCTCACTAGTCTTGCATGCTTGATGTTTTTGTCCATAATTCTAGCGTGTGTTGACTCCACTCCAGCATGCTTTTGGCCTTTATTTAGCATGCTCTAGCTCTGTTTTGAATAGCTTTGGTCATGCATGCCTTGCTTTGTATAGCCATAGTGTAAATGCTCTTGACTAGCTTTGAGTTTTAAGGCCATTAGAATGTTGTACTTGTGTTGATTGCATGTTTTGGCATCATTTTGTATGTAATTTCAGAACATATGTCATTGTCATACTCTCACATATTTCACTCTTCAATGTGTTTGAAAGTTGAGCTTTGTGACTTGCTTGCGGGCCATCATTTGGGCATGCTTTTCCTTGCTTTTCATGCTGTCATTTCAGCTCATTTTGGCCACTGTTTTGGCATGCTTAAGCTCTGTCCATGGTTGGTTTGGCCATTTGAGTATGGTATTGCATGGTCCTAGTGTTGTGTCCTTCACTAGTTTCAATGCTTAAGTCTCTTAGCATGTTGTGCATGCGTAGTTTGCATGTTAGAGTCTTGCGTTTCATGCCATATCATGCATTGCATGGCTGCCACCTTGGTCCTGAGGTTATGTTTAAGCATGAGGTAGGGTTGGTGCTCAAATGGCTTTAACCCTCTTTTGAGGGTTCCTCCTAGTCAAAGGCATCATCCCTCTCATGCCTTAAACTCCCCTTTTGGTTGACCCCTTATCATTAGAGGACTTTCATATTTGGACAAATCAATTAAGGAATGGTTGGTAATGTTAAAATGTGTAAACAAAATCAATCAAGTAAAATGTGCCTAGATTAGCATGTTGTTTGCATCGTATCGTGTTCAACCGGACGTTATGTTGAACACAAGGTGGATTGGTCCACTTCATACTCAAAGTGATGAAAGTGAGCCAACCCCTATTTGTCTCCATTGCCTTTGATCTTCAATGATAAGGTAATGGTCTTAGAGTCTTGTTTGTCTTGCATTTATTGAAATGTGTGCAAGATTAGATCTTTGGCCATCATGCATTGCATGCTTGATTGGTGGTTTTAGATCCAATGGTGCCTCTCCCTTGATGTTTTGAGATGAAAAAGAGTGGCACAGTACACACATGCCTTAGGGAGACCCTCCATTTCCTCTATTTTGTGCTCTGTTGCAGTTTGGTGTCACAGCACACCAATGGTCGGCAGTGCTTCACTAATGGCCGGCACCCTTTCATTGTTGGCTGGCAGCAACTCCTCATGGCCGGCAGGCCATTGGTGCACTCCCCAGCTTTGTTTTGGTAAGATTCAGCAGCAAGTCCTTGAAGACACCCTGCAAACAGAGCCTCTAAAGAGCATTTGGAGAGCTTTTTGGGACGGGAGCCGAGGCATTCATCTCCTAATTTCCAACGGAGCTGAGGCAGCATTATTTAATGCATTTCCTTGTTAGTTAGCATGAATTTGTAATTTGATTAATTTGTTAATTAATTAAGTGTTGTAATAATTAAGTAGCTTAGTTTAGCTATTTCTTTATTGGTTTGTAATAATTAGTCTAATTAGCTTAATTAGATTAGTTGATTAGCTTAGCTTATTCATTCCGACCCTCCGTCGAGAGAGCAAATGTTGTAATAAGTGTGTGTGCATGTCTTCCAACCCCACTTCTTTCTCCCTTTTATTTAACCGCTTACGATGGTTAGTTTAGGGCATATTTCGATTAGCATACCTTATGCTTGCATGTTTGCATCCATTCATTTGTCTTGCATGCACCGGGCTCGGCGCATCATTCAAACTACATCGTATTTCAATACCTATTTGAATACGTGTTTCACAGCATGTTATCAAGTATTGCATTCATATGCCATTTTAGATAACCGAGCCTATTAATTGCATTTTGCATGTGTCGCCTTAGACATTTAGCATAGTTAGGATCATACATATTTCTAACTAGTTTTCTGTTTTGGCTTGGAGTACACTGTAAGTGTTTACGCTTTAGCATACTTGCATGTGTGTGAGTGTTGCCATGATAGCATGCTTGCCATGAGGCTATTTGCTTAATTGCTATAACTACTTGAATACCTGTGGATGAAACCTTCAATACTTGAATTGGAACAATTCATCAAAATGTGAGTTTTAAGCCTACTTGGAGTGGCAAATCATCATGTTTTAAGCCCACCTTGTTTGGTGGGAAATCCGCATTTCTAAGCCCACTTAAGGGTGGCAAATTCAAACCATTTTCGAAAACAAACATTGAATTGTTTTGTTCCAATTCAGGCGATCTAGTCTATACTTGTATGCTGTGCGCATCACGTAGTGAGTTAGCTAAATAACCGGAATAAGAACACATGTGTTTTCAAAACAACATATCATGATTAGTAGAGGCTGATCCTTCGATCGGGCGAGCGGGGGTGCTCATTTCATGACCTTCCCCTCTCGTACCCAAGTTCCCGAACCGAGGCAACTTTGGTGATGACGGACACGTGGCCTTAGGCACGAGTCAGGGTTTCCTAAATTTCTCAAAAAACAAAACATTTAGGTGGCGACTCTGTAATCTGGCAAAGCAGTCCATGTTTGGCACTTCTTGATTAAAATCGATTTTCCAAAACGATTTGCCGGATTTGGACTTTTTGGTGATTTATTAGTCTTACATTGCACTTTGTGAGACTAGATACAGAACCATCACAGGAGTTCAAACTATAGTAGCTATGAACCCAAATCTGCGCCCTCTCCGAAAGAGAGGTGCGTGGAGGAAGTTCAGGCGGTCTACAGACATACATCACAAATCGAGCCAGTTGCGTGAACTTGCTTTCGTATTCAGCCACTGTCATTGTTCCTTGTTTTAGGTGTATGAATTCCAATGCCTTTTGTTCTTGTAGTGAATTCGGAAAGCATTTTTCGTAAAATACTTCCAAGAATCTTGCCTAGGTCACGATTTCTTCTTTTTTCAAGGTAAGAAGCCACCATTCCTATTCATCATCTTTGAAGGTGAACGTGGCGAAGGTTACCTTCTTTTTTTCTATACAAGGTAACGCGCAAAAAATCTTCTCCATGTCCCTAACCCAAGCTTCTGCTACCTGTGGGTTTAGACTGCCAATAATTGTGGTGGGTTTAAAATCCTAGAACTATTTTATTGTAACTGGTTTTTCTCGTCGTTTGGGCATTCCATTATTTATGTTGATTTGCAGAGCCTGCAGAAAACTGGTAACTACTCTTTCTGTAGTTTGCTCCATTAGGTTGGCATCGCTGACCGACGATCCGGTTCCATTTTCATCGTTAGCCATTACTATAAGGTTAAAACGATTAGTGGAATAGTTCAATTTTTTTTTTGAACTAATTATTACATACTTAATCATCGCAGTATTACTTCTATGATTCACAAAGATACTATAACAACACATATGTAACTTACACAACACCTGTCTTACTTATGCATAAGGTGTTAGTGCAACATACTATATGATAGTCAGAAGTTAGCGTCTAATCCTACTAATACAAAAATAAGGATCAGAATAATCATGGTCAGTTTACAAAAGTCTCCTGGTAGAGGGTCTAAAATGGACCGTTAAGTACCCACGAGAACTGACTCTGAAAGACTGGGCTATGAAACAGCCCTGCAAACTCATTCTGCATAAGGGACTCAAACTCCTAGCCACTATGCTCTATCCCAAAACAACGCCATACAACCTGGACCATATAGACAGGTATGTCGTGATCATATCCCTAGAACTCCCGCCCAGCAATCCGTACAGGTACCTCCCAGTATGTCCTGCTATTAGTGAAATCCATAGCTGGAACATGGATAATGTGCTGTGGGAAAGGTGTCGTAGTACTTATGTGGCTACTAGGGTACGCGTACCCTCTCCTCTTAGCAAAGCCCGAGGGAAAAGGTATAACCAAAAAGTGTGGATGTCCTAGATTTGGTGTAAGACCAATAACATGGGTCGGCCCAATGTATCTCTCGCGTGTGTTGCCACGGCTAAGTCCCAAAAATAAAAAATCCTCATTGGAGTCAACCTGTAAGTATACAGGTCTCCCTATGAGCCGGTCAAGTCCTGGATGGGTTTGTTTGATGATACTCTCTGAATCTCCCCACTTCTCTAGCAGATTTGGGACAAGGTGGGCTCCCGGGGGCTTGAACAAGAATAACCCTACCAGATTTGCCATCCCTACAACACAGGAAGACTTAGCCTTTTTTTTTGGGGGGGGGGGTAAAAGCTCTGATAGCACTTTCGTCACGACCCAACCTCGGTACCTAGGGATTAGGTGTTGCGACAATAAAAACATAATTCTAAAATTTTTGTATTAATAGCTCAAGCAGATAAAATAAAATAAATGGGTGCCAAAAAACAAGTTTATTTAAAAGAAAGACATTCATTTGGCCTTATTTGATTACAAGAGTCTAATCAGGATTACAGATAATGAATAAAAGAAGAAAAAAAATAAAAAATAGAAAAATAGAAAAAACTGGGATTTATTTCCAATCTTGATCTCGCTAAATCTCAACACTTGAAAGAGGATAACGCTATAAGCATATGATAGAGTGAAAAATATTATACAAAGAGCATAAGGGCATAACAGTCACCATGGATAATTATTTAAGCTAAAATAGTGAACAATTCAGATTGAATAAATAAATTATTTAAATAACAAAATTTTAATTAAAAAATCATATAAGCAAAACAATCATAACAATGGTACAGAACAGAACAGAAGTCACCAAAGTGGCAATCAAAATAGAGGTCAATGGATCCATTACAAACAGAAGGCTACAAAGTGACCAATCAGAAGCCATTGGTTTATTTAAGTCCCCCAAGGCATGGGACTCCCATCGTGATACTTACAAAAATAATTATTTATATAATCATTGTCAAATAATTTCTAAAATTTAAACAATCATATCCATGGATTTCAATTTAAGCAAATAAAGTTTAGAAAATAATCAACGTAATTCAAATAGTAATATAACTTTTAAAACGTGAATTGCATAAAATAAATTATGGTAATTCGAGACATACATAAAATATATTTTGGTAACTCAAGGTATAATATAACTCACCTTAATGGTGACCCTTACTATTTTCTTCCTTTCTATTTTTTGATTCTTGTGATTTCCGGACTTATTGTGTTGTTGTTGTTGTTATTTTTTTTTTTTTCTCCTACTCACTGGTTATTGGCCCCCCTCCAATACTTGGCCCCAAGGAGGTGATTCACCTTTTAGCCCTATGGTGAGTCACCATCTAGGCACTGTATTTCTTATAGGTGGCCAAGCTAGAAATAGGTGGCCTAAGCTAGAATTGCCACCATTGTATGTAGGTGGGTTAAGCTAGAAGTGCCACCATGATACCACCTTTCCCTTAATTCCATTATGGCCCCAAAGATTTTAATAATTTCATGGTTATTTTGATTAGGCCCCAAACAATATATTAATCACATTGTTATTTTTTTGGTAAAACTAATTTGTCTTAACTAGATTACATTTAACACGTATAATTGTAAAATTTATGTTACTTAATTTTATTTATTTATTTTTATTAAATTAATTAAACAATTGGGGTGTCACATATGATAACAACTTTGATGAGGTTGGTGTTGCATTGGTAAGTTTATCTATCTTGCATTTACGATTCTAGGTTATTTTTGGTTCGGTACTAGTTTGCCAACTGTTAAGGTTCTGTTCAGTAATACAGTGCTGAACATAAACATTTAATTCAGTACTAAAGTGTTGAACATAAACATTTTGTTTGGCATTGGAATACCGAATGGTTTCATTTTGCAAGATTTTCCCTCTATTTTTATTTTTTCTGAGGGTTTTTTCCTCTAAAACCCCCTTTATCGAGGGTTTTACCTCGAAATAAAAATAAATAAATAAAATATGTGATGGAGAGTTGGAGGTTACTTGAGAGAAAAAGAAAGAGACCGGTGAAGAGATTTCCGACGAGATTTCTGACTGAGATACCATTGTTCACGGTGACAAGGAAAAAGAGCCCATCATTTATGAGAAAAGGAGAAGAGAGGGACAATTGATTCATCTCTCAATCGTTTGTTATTCTCAATTGTCTCTCAATCGTTTGTTTACTAAGAGAAGAAGAAGAGAGGGTGTGCAAAGCTAGGTGGGTGTGCACTTGGGTGTTATGATATTATGAATATGGGTAAAATTGGTATTAAGTGGAGTGTTCAAAGAAATCTTATTAAAATTTAGGGTTTAAGGTGGGGGTCCAAAGAAATGGAGGGGTCCAAAGAAATTAGGTAGGTGCTTATAGCAGCTCTCTCAATAATACATATACATAGATTTATAACCAAAATATTCTCACATTTGCCGACTATTATTACAGCGGGCGATGGACACCCAAAATCATCTGTTTTTATTCACTTTTAGTAACTATTAATACGACAGGATCAATGGACACCCAAATATATTTTTCCACATTCATCTGGTGATAAGTTCAATATAGGGCAATTGGACATCTTGATTCACTACACCGATGCCAATACTAACACACTATTCCCAAAACCAACTCCTCACTACCTGGATTCATAAGCTATTTACTTTCCCCTTCTACAACCATTCCAAACCTTCCAAAGGATTAATGAATTCATGGGATAAAATAGTGAAGCACATAATGTATGAATTTGCACTTCCTGAAATAATTAAAATTCATTTAGCTTGTGAGAATAAAGAGAAACAATAAATTATAATCGAGATAATCTCAAAAGCTTTCCAAATCCACAAGTTTCCACTCATCATATATCAACAAGGTAATCTAAAATCTCACAATCCACTCCTTTATGTCTAACATCATCAAATTTCAAGATTTGAAAGTCAATTTCCAACAAAACATCATTTTTCCTCAAAACCTAAAACTAGGATTTGGGCACATTTGGGGCTTTTACACCCTTTCTTAGTATGAGCTAATTCTCAACATCAATATTCACATTCCATAAGAGTTTATTTAAAATCTCAATAAAATGAGTAACACTCCATTTATTTTAAACATAATGCTCAATTTGTGAACAAAATCATCTCATGAGGCATCATAGCCACAATAATACAACACAATCATTTCAAAATAAGAAGATACTAGGTTAAAAGTAACCCTACCTCAAGGATGAGAGCAAAATGAGCAAAGTTTGAGGAGGACTCTTCATAAGAATGAAATCCAATCGGTGAGGATCGTTATCTCCACTTGGTCTTCGCTTTTTGCAAGAGGTTTAGACTTGGATCCAAGTGAAGAATGAGATATTTAGAGAGAGAAGAGGAAAAGAAAAAGAAAAAGTGAAGGAAATGATCCAAAAAATAACTTTTAAGTTGCTAATATCGCACAGCCCGCTCAATCGTTTCACTGCTCGAGCGGTAGACTCAAATTCCCAGTATTTTTAGTCTGCAACCCGAGATACTGGATACTCCCACCTCTACGCTCGATCGATAACTTGACCACTCAAGCGATTCCTTTATTCTCTTAGTCTGTAAAACCAAATATTGAGAGTTCCTCATCCCTGTTCCAGCGGTCTTTTCACCACTCGAGCGGTCACCTAGGAACAGATTGTCACATATATCGCCTACAGTTAGGGTATCACACTACTGTTGAAGGCTCGTTAGCAGTGGTTTCAAGAAGAATCCATTAAACAACGTAGGGTTAATGAGCAACATAAGAGTTCCCTCTAGATGTAGATGTGTATCAGGCAAGGAATGGTGATCAAAAAGTCAGCAAACCCTAGGATCTTATATATTATAGGGTAAGGTGGGCCTCGATTCAAACCTAGAGCTGGTATGTTTTACTCTTCTGCGTCATTTCGATCCCTTTTTGGCTAATTGTTGTTTCGCTTTTCATTTCTCTGAGCAAGACTATGGAAGACATAATCGAGACTGGCCATGATGCTGGTGCCAACGGCCTTGGTGCGAGACTCTTTGGGAGGGGGAAGACCTTCAACAGTTATGGAAATGACTTGTTCGCTCCTGAGGAGGATGAGGCCTAGTGTTCGGTCTTCTTGTCCTTTGTCGGAGGGAGTTCACAGAACTTTTCACAACCAAAACTATTGTTAAAGAAACTGGTCTTGTAGAAGACATTTCTACTTTGTAGATGTATGTAGTGTAGAACATAGAGAAAAAAAGAGGGTAAAGATTATTTGTGATGATGATTAAGGTTAGGCTGTGAATGTATGTATGTATATGTGGGTTCTGATTTCTGGGTTTTTGGTAGTGGTTATGGGGGGGGGGGGTTGAGATTTAGGGTTTTGGATTTGAAAGAGGGAGCCTGAATCAGAGAGAGATAGATAGAGAGCTTGGTCTTGTGTTCTTCAATCAGTAAATAGATGAAAAAATTTGAGAGTGAATAGATGAAAAAATTTGAACAGATCAGTCTCTCTCTCTCTCCTCTCTATATATCTATGTGTATGTATATCACAATTTAAATAGATAAAAAGAAAAAATTAAACAAATAGGAAAAATAGGCTTGTAAAATTCAACAGATAATGAAAAATAGGCTTAAATTTTAATAGATAGAGAAAAAATAATTGAATAGATAGAGAGAGAAAGTGGGTTTGTGGAGATAGAGATAAAGAGTTGGGCTTTGAATAGAAAAAACAAAGATTTCAACATATAGAATAAAATAAAAATTTCAATAGATAGAATAAAAAATTCAATAGATAGAAGAAAAAAAAAATTCAATAAAAGTTGTCAATAAAAATTAAAAAGGTAAAATTGAAAAAAAAAATGTCTTAAAAAATAACAAATGTGTTTCTCACCACAATATTTCACTAAGAGTGTACTTTTAAAAGAAAACACCCAGCCGACTTAATACCTTACATTCTCTTTAAATTGGATTTTTCATCAATTTACTCATTTTTATTTAAATATTTATTTTTAATAAAATTAGTATTTTT
Organism: Camellia lanceoleosa; assembly: GCA_025200525.1. Lineage (NCBI taxonomy): Eukaryota > Viridiplantae > Streptophyta > Magnoliopsida > Ericales > Theaceae > Camellia > Camellia lanceoleosa. The sequence goes on from CM045769.1 coordinate 85,151,226, forward strand.
GAATTTTTTTTTTTTTTTGAGATCTAAGATCTATGTTGACTATAAATTTCTTTTAAAACTAAAATTTTATTGTTCAACAAAGTATAATTTTACCATTTAATTAACATTCAGATAGTAAAAATCTACCATGACTACCGTCGCTATTGCAAATTACCATCACCATTGAAAATATTGAAAGAGAAATTTATTAAAATAGTGATATTATATTTTTATAATGTAAAATTTTACTGCATAAGTTTAACATGTGAATGAGTTATACACGGACGGCCGTAAACCATTAAATCATGACAAATCAGTCTCTATGGAACAATTATTCTCTCTTTTGTTGTGTCTTTACCTGAAACTTGAAAGAGTGTCTTATTCTTTCTAAATCCCTCATCATCATATTGGTATTTTTTCATAATAATATTAGAAAAATATACAATATAAAATTAAATAAAAATAATAAAATAATTTTTTATTAATGAATAAAATACAGAATAAATTACAAAACTAAAAATATAGGAATAAACTAGATTACTTCATGAATCTCGCATAAACAAAATGACTAATAGAACAAATTATTAACATGAATAACTAAATATTAGAATTCGTCAAGGTAAAATAAATTTTGAAAAATTAAATAACAAATGACAAGAAAAGAAACAAACTGAAACCTGTGATATACACAATTTCTTAAAATAGATTCACTGCCTTCCTGATGGATGTTGGAGGTATATTGATGTCTGTCTCTAGGGCTGCAAATGAACAGAGCCGTTCATGAACAAGCTCGAGCTCGGCTCGGTAAGAGCTCGTTCGAACTCGGTTCGTTAATTTTTTTTGCCGTTCGAGCTCGAGCTCGTTAAATTTTTAATATACTAGCCCAAACACTCTAAAGCTCGGCTCGTTAGCTGGCTCGTTCAATATTTATTATTTATATATTAAATAATATAAAATTATGTATAAAAAATAAGAGAAATATGCTATTTATATATTTAAAAATATAAATGTAAATAATACTTAACTATAGATAGTATATTTATATAATAGTGGTAGTAGATATTATTATTTTAGTAAAATATAGACTTTTTTTTAGTATGTTTATATATATTGTATATATAATTGTATAATCAAAGTTTTAATTGTAACTTTAGTCTCACATGCAAGTATGAATTTATAAATTTTTTGATTCGTTAAGGTTCGTGAACAGGCTCGAGCTCGAGTCGAGCCTAAGCCAACTCGGCTCGAGCTCGGCTCGTTAAATTTTTATTCAGCTCGAGCTCGAGTTCGAGCTCGTTAAAATCTTAATAAACAAGTCCAAACACACCAAAGCTTGGCTCGGCTCGGCTCGTTTGCAGCCCTATCTGTCTCACAAGAGATGACGATCGAAACCAGTTAGAGTAAAAGCACTTTCTGAATAGTTTCGGCGAACTTTGACAATGATAACACTATCTCTATAATAAGAACCAAAGAAGGGGCTAGCAAAAAGAAGATAGGAAAATATTCTTTGGTGTAAAAATCATCTCCAACTTTATTATCTCAAAACACCATCTTCATTTTCCATCTCAAAAATCTTTTCAAAATCATCTTACTAAGTTGGAGGGAAAATGCCTCTATTTATACAATTAGGAGAGACCCTAGCCATGAAGGTTATGGCATAAATTGCTATTAACCAAGGCCATCAAATATCATCAACTCTAGCCCTAATGGCTAGAGTTACAAATGTTCAAAACTCCAAAAGCATTATACAAATCATAATGTGTATATAATGCATAAGTTTAAGAATTAAACCAGATGGGTCACAATATGGATACGGGTGTGGGTTATAACCCGATCTATGTCCAATCTCAAACACATGCACAAGCTAAGCCCAACACAGCACAGCCCGACCCAAGCTCAAGATTTAGTCAAAGTCCAAAACCAAACCCACTACATGCACAAGTACAAGCTTAGGCCTAGTCCAAAGTAAAATTCATACCCAACTTTTATTGATACCTACTTTATGAGATAATTCTCATTCACAACTCAATAGTTTTTGCTTATTATTTTTATATTGTAATTTTCTCATTTAAGAGAATACAAGCAAGATCGAAACGTGAACCCGAGTTGCAAACTAGACCGAATCGAAAGAGAAATGAAAACCAACATTGCAAAGTTGATTCTACCCAGAAAATGACCCTAGGGCTTCGATTCCCCTTTTGTCTCTCTCTCTCCCTCCCCTTCTATTGACTATCTTCTCTTCTCTTTGTTCTCTTTCTTTACTTTTTAATTAGAATTATATTATATAATATAAATTATATTAATATAATAATTCATAATACTATTCACCCAAAAAAAAATTTGTATAATATAATATATCATAAATAATATAATTTTTATGCCTAAAATAAAAAAAATTTATTTTATCTTTTTTTTTTTGGGTGAATATTTTATCATATATAATATAATTTATTTTATGCCTAAAATAATTTTTATTTGTTATTTTTTTAACAAAATCTGTTATTTCTTAGCTTCTTCTTCTTCTTCTTTTTTTTTTTTTTTTTTTTTTAAACTCATCTTCATATAATAAATATATTTAAAAAATAACTATTTAATGTATCTTTGTACCTGTATCCAAATTTAGATCCATATCCACATATCCTCAATTTTTAATTTTGAAGTGTCTGATCCTTAGATATGCACCCGCACCCGAGTCCGTGTAACGTAGGACAAGGCATAACATTCTATCATTACAAGGATTAGAGGTAAAAAATATGACTATTTTAACTTGAACAACTGTAAGGCCCGTTTGAAGGTGGTGCTCAAACTATACCTTATTAATTCTTAACTTAATGTGTTTCCCCTGTTTCTTTCTTGATTTTTATCATCTATTTTCCTTTTATTTTTAGCAAAATATTCTTTTTTGAGGGTTTTTTTTTTTTTTTTAATGGTGTTTATATATGGCATGATATTCAGTTATTTTGTGCAAGCCCAAGCAAGCTGAGAATTCAAACCAAGCATGAAGAAGAGCTCTGTAGTGTTCAGTTTCAAAAGTGATGAACAAGCATAAAGGAGAAAAGCAGTAAGGAAGTTTGCTGATTTTATTAACTCTTTTGGTATCTGAAAAAAATAAAATTAGAATTAGAGCTATGTGACTTATGTATTTGTTCTTTCCTCCATATTCATGTCAGTTTACTTGAAGTTGGAGGAAAAAATGCAAGCTAATCAGAGCACGCTGAAGCACACTGGTATACTTGTGTGTTTTTACACAAAAGCACACTGAAGTTTGATGGTATACTAGTGCTTTTTTGTTCGCTAGAGTCAATTACTATATAATACAAAATCAAAATCATGTAAATTTTTAGCTTCTACCCATATTCATCTCTTTATGTTAGCATATGAAGACTCCCATTTTGTTCTACCAATTTGAACAAAGCCTTGTTGAGTTGGTCTGTCATGCTATTCTTCTTATTTTTTGTTTTTTTTTTTTTTTTTTACTTTATACAATTCCTTCGCTTTTGTCTTATCAAATGATTTCCCTTCCATCTTCTGTTGTTTTGTCTCATCAAATGCAGGATCCATACATAGCGTTAAGGTTTTGTGAATTAGTAGATTCTTCAATGGGTTTCCCCAGATTTTCAAATAATGATTAATGGTGTCATCAGAGTGTTTTTAAGTTATACAGTTGTGTTCTTGGTTAATATATGACTCATTTGATTTTCCTTTCTGCTAGAGATGGTGGCACTCATTTTTGCCTTCATTTTCTGTTATTTTCCTATATTTTTTTTTGGCAGTACATGTTACCAAAAAGACAATTCCAAAAGTATTCTTTCTACATGTAGCAAGAGGAAAGCTGAAGAGATGAGAGATTAAAATAGAATTGCAAGTGCCCTTTACAATGAACAAATTTCTGATCTCCTTGATCCTTCATTCACAAATTAGCTAGTAAGCTTGGTTCTTCCTTGATTTTTGGAGTCTTGGAATAATCTTAATAGTATTTTTGTTCAATTATGCTATTTCTTGTTATTTATAGCTGCAGAATTATGCTAAAAATATATTTTCATATTTTGTTGGGTAATCTTGCATTGGCTATTGGCTTGACTTATAGTTCTATGACTGGGAAGCTTGGTTGGGTATTGGCTACATATGTTTTTTATTTAGATTATCATGCAACACAGGGAGTACAATCGATCACCATAATTGGATTTATTTTTTCTTTGATTTGGGTTTAATGAGAAGAGGGGAGAAGTGACAAGACAGATGAGAGAAAGGAGAGAGTGAAAAAGGCAGTCAGCCAGTGGTATTTTTGTGGCCAATGACAAGGAAAAAAATAAAAGAGAAAGGAGATACTAATCGCCATGGAATGGGCTTTGACAGAGGTTTTAACAGAGTGAAGTTTGCTTTACTTAATGGACCCGTGGTGGCTTTAGGAAAACGGCACAGGGAGTTGGGACAGGGAATGTGGACAGAGAATCCCAACCGAGAAGTCAGCTACCACCAAGGGAGAAGAGACCCATCCAAACATAGAAATAGAAACATATTTCAAAATATAATCTATCAGACAAGATGAATTTCTGTTTTAATTTCTTTAAAAGTGGTCCATTGGAGACACTCTTATTCAGACAGCAGCATGGAGAATATGGCTAAAAATTGCGTTTACACAAGAATGGCAATACATAACATAATCTATCAAACAAGATGCATGCTAAGCAGCTGAGATACCAATGCTTAAACACATGCATAATCTAACATTAACCACCAATGCTTCTTCCATTCACTTACATTGCAACAATACAAGCATATTTACAAAAACTTTTGGAGAGTTCACATGTATAGTAAATTAAGGTTATGATTAAAAAGTATTCCAGCGCACCTAGCTCGCTCAAAGTTGAATAATTTCACTGTATTGAGTGCGTAGTTTGCAACATGGAAATAGAGTGTGTAGAGAGATGATTCCAAGCATTTTTTCCCATGTACTTGCTTTTAAGTGCAGTCTGAAACTCATATTTCCTCATTCTTCACTGGAGTCCAATTATTTCCAGAGGCAGCTCCTCTCCTGGCATGTGATATGTATCCAATGACATATCCCACAAAAGCCCCGAGCACAAGTACACTTGCTCCTTTCACATACCATGAAAATGTTGACTCCATCATCGTACTACTAGCTGTAGAACCATCATCACTGCTTCCACCACCATTGAGAACATGTCCCGATGCCAGAATCTCCACCATATCATGTACCTCCCCATCATGGTTACCCACATAAGAAAATGTGAGTTTCTCCTTGGTGGCAACCAGTCTAGTGTATCCAAACTCACCTCCTCGGTACAAAGACCGCCCTGGCTGTGGGAATATTGGGTCATTAGGGTGGTCTGCTCTTGGTTCCCAGATGGGTTGCCAGTCTTGTCCTGCCATTCCAATCACAATATGCACAGGAAATCCCTCTGAATTCTCCCCATTCAAGCCCATGTTCCCACAAGTGAAGTTATTTATAGGACAAAATCTCTCATATCTATGGACATGACCCCACAATGCAAGGGTCACCTTATTCTTCACAAACAGAGGTTCCAGGTGCTCTTGTAGTCTCTCCCTAAATGGGGCATCCCTGTTTTCATTGCTTGTTGTGTACATTGGCCTGTGCCCTTGGACAACCACAAAAGGGGTCTTTTTCCTATCAACTGACTCCAAATCATGCTTTATAAAGTTATATTGGCTGCTCCCAGCAAGAAAATTGGTTTCAGTTGATATATACACAAAATGCACTGACCCAAAATCAAATGAGTAGTAAAGGTTACGAGTGGCAGGGGCACGGGTTCCAGTCACTTCTGAAGAGTTCCCAGGCATGTTGAACCTGAGACTGTAGGGCACACCACATTCACCGCCACCATCTTTCCCATACACAGAGTAGGACCAGTCTGGTTTCCAAGGCTGGTGAGGCCAATCGTATTCATGATTACCGATGCAGACATGGTAGGGGACTTTCGAGGCAACAGGTTCAATCTGAGCAAAAAAGGTGTCCCACAGCCATGAATATCCTCTCGCATAGCTGATATCTCCAATATGTGAAACAAAAGATGGTTTGTCACCAAGAGCTTCAATGTCACGGCTGATCCACTTCATAGTCGATATGCTTTCATCTTGTGTACGAAGAAAGGTTGAGTATGGTGTTGCCGCTCCCATGTCTCCAAATAAGAAAGCTATTGTTTCACCAGAGTCCTCATTCTGTGAGACAAAGCTGTTGGTGATGCTCCAACCTCCTGAATCACTTCCGACCTAACATATACAACTTTAATGAGTTTTGATTCAAAGAGTGGATATACATAAGAACTACTAACTACAATGAAATCAACTCACTGTGACATGGATTTCAACTTTGACATTAGGTTTATGGAAACAGAAGGATCATGCTTCCTATTCACTCAAGCATACCTTAGTACAAATTAATCAGAATAAATACTCTAAACCATATGTAGTGTGCCATTCAGCAGGATCACGGGCGACACTATGTGGAATTGAGAGGGTTCAACCGAACCCACTCAAGTTGGAAAATTCTTTATTATACATATGAAATTTTTGCAGTACAGAATTATAGGTTCAATGAACCCACTCAGATTTTGCTTGAACCCTCACACTTGTGCTTAGTATTCAAAGAATACACTATTTATTTTAAGGAATATGCTTTTTGACTCCTAAAATATCATTCTTAAATTTATCCCAATGACTCAACTGATGGATGTCAATTGTTGACTTGTTTAAAAATCAACCAACTAAGCCTCAACCCTATTTCACGTCAATGTTAATAAATTTAAGTGTTTATGTTTTAGAGTCTCTAGCATTAATTTATTTATTACAATATATATTAGTTACGATGAAGTAAAATGAATTATCAATTATAGTACAAACCACTATTACATATAAATTCTTGGTTTGGGAGACAGGCTCCAAATAAGGGGATGAGCACCGCTTCATACATCATCTCTCCATACCTCTCTTGTGGGTGCCAACCCCACACTTATGATCTACCTCATTGGCTTCGTAGTAAAGGTTATCTATATCAAAAATCGGTTTTATTGGACAACTATAAACATAAGAATACATTTATACAAAACTTCTAACTCGAGCACACACAATGGAACCGTAGACAATCAAGTGAAATCCTAAGAAGCACAGACACAGACATGCAGCACGACACGGACATGCCAACACGCCAATTTTCAAAAAATGCAACACAAGACACATGGGGGACATGCACAAAATATATAATTTTATATATTTATTATATAGGGAAAATTATATTAAACCCCCTCAAACTATCGGCCATTTACACTTTACCCCCCTAATGTTTTAAACCCAACAATTACCCCTCTCAAACTATTTAAATTTGAACATTAAGTCCTTCTGTTAGTCATTTGTTAGATATTTTGATGAAAAATTGTCAAGTGCTGCGCACATGATGATTATATTAAATTTTATGACCAAATTTTTTTTTTTTTTTTTTTTTAAAAAAAAAAGAAAAAAAAAATTTAATAAAAGGAGAATTTAAGAATGACCAAATTATAATATAATTTAATAATATAATTTTATGACCAAATTATCCTATTTTATCTTTTGTAAAAATTTAATATAATCATATCATGTGCACAACACTTGACAATTTTTCGTTCAAATATCTAACAAATGATTAATAAAACGACTTAATGTTCAAATTCAAATAGTTTGAAGGGGATAATTGTTAGGTTTAAAACATTAGGGGGGTAAAGTGTAAATGGCCGATAGTTTGAGGGGGTTTAATATAATTTGCCATTTTATATATGCATATATAAATATATTATTCAAAGATATATTATAAATTTATATTGTTTTTTCTTTGATTATTGTATCCTAAAATATTTAGTTCAAACTTATAATTATTTTCATGTGTCTCATTGGTGGACACGTGTATTTAAGCAATAGACACGAGTGTCTAAAGTGTCCGGATCTAAAAAAATCTTTGAAAAATAAGACACATTTTGACGAGTATCGAACACATGTCAAGAAGTGTCCAATGAGTGTCGGTGTCCGACGTGGACACGACACGGATACACCACTTTCTTAGAAGTGTCTGTGTTTCTTAAGTAAAATCTAATCCACGAAATAATTTGATCTATGGAGATCATCGTTGTGGTAAAGAAGATGGGAATAAGTGTAAAAACAAAATCAAAGGAGAAAAAAAGTTGTCAATAGGTATTCTATAGAATTTGTAAAAAATTTTGGAGTCGCCACTGAGCAGGATCCTCAGAATCTAAATCAATTAACTTAGAAAGGAGTATTGTCTTTGAACAAAAACCAGTTGGCATGAAAATCATATAATAGGCTATATGGGTGATGCAATACATGAAAGAAGGATTCTACAAGCCATGAAAACATTGAATCTTTTCATTCATGATAAAATCAAGAAGACATGGTCCCAGACAACTATCAACCATAAAAATGAATCATTTCTCACTAAAGCAAAAAAGGAATAGAAGGCGAATGAGAAACTACTTAATCAGCAAAAATCCTCGTTAGTGTTGAAAATATATCTCCATAAATGTTTACGTATATATGAATATATATTGGACACCACAAACCTTAACACAACTACTAAAACAAACCTCTAATTTCCTGTAGGAGATGCCAATGACAAAGCCCATTGAAACTATAATGATTTGCAGAATAACTGATATGAGAAAGGGCGTTTAGTAACAAAGAAGAGTAACACCTACATCTTCCACGCGCCGACAGAACCTAACAAATTGGATCATGTAACAAACCAGAAGTATTGAAGAATTCTCTATTTAAAAGGGATTACTGTATTCAAATAATGTCTGACAACTTCCAAAAAGTGACAGCAAAATCGCATCCTAACGAATCTCTACGATTATGAGTATAAAAGAATTAGGGGAAAAAAAGGTACCAAATGCTGAAACAAAGTAGATGTCATCGTTATTAGTTAATTGTAATTAAATAAAGACATTTTGATCATTAAACAAAACCCATATTCACTTAGCCACCAAAGAATACACTATTTATTTTAAGGAAAATGTTTTTTGACTCCTAAAATGTCATTCTTAAATTTATCCCATTGACTAACTGATAGATGTCAATTGTTGACTTGTTTAAAAATCAACCAAGACTCAACCCTATTTCACGTCAATGTTAATAAATAAGGGTTATATTTTAGAGTCTCTAGCATTGATTTATTTATTACAATATATCTTAGTTACAATGAAGTAAAATGAATTATCAATTATAGTACAAAATCACTAACCAAACCAAACCACTATTACATATAAATTCTTAAGGTGGGAGAGAGGCTTCAAATAAGGGATGAGCACCTCTCCATCATCTCTCCATACCTCTCTTGTGGGTCCCAACTCCACACTGATGATCTAAACTGTCTATCTCGTTGGTTAAATTAGCTTCATGTAGTGTTTTAAAAGCTCTAGGCATATTGAGGCGCTAAGATCTCCTGGAGCTTAAGTGTGAGGCGCAACCGAAATGAGGCGCAAGTTGTTGAAGATAACCAAAATATTAATATAGGCGAAATTTTTAACATAAAACAAATATTCTTCTTAGAATTAAAAAAAAAAAAATAGAACGACATTCAATATTTCACAAATCATGAAAAATAACATTCAGCATTTCAAAATTTTCTCAAAAATAACATTCAATCTTACTTTGCCCTATACTATTTATCTTTCTTTATCAATTTATTAACGTGATTCATACTTTTTTTTTTTAGATAAAGAACTTACACCATATAATACCTTAGTGGTTTTAATTTTAAATCAGGACCAAATTGCCTGATAGCTTCAATCATTGGCCCTATTGGTATTTACTACATTGAAAGGAATCCCAAAACCATATATCCATCTTGCAATCCCACAGCTTTTGCTTAATGCCTAGAGCTTTTTTTGATATGAAAATTGGGGCTCAAACCATGTGTGTACATTTTATATTAAAGGGGTTGTAATTCCATATGGTTACACACACAAAGAATAAGGATGGAGAAAAAAATTTAAATGAAGCGCATGAGGCGCGCGCCTCAAATGCGCCTTTCCTACTGAGCCTCGCCTCAAGCTGTTTGAGGCACCTCATGCCTAAGCGAGCGCTTAGGCGTGCCTTTTAAAACATTGTGTGTCTAATCGGTGAACAAGTGTGTTTAAGCAATAGACACGAGTGTCTGAAGAGTGTTCAGATCTTAAAATTTTTTTTGAAAAATAGGACACATTTTGGCAAGTGTTGAACACTTGTCAAGAAGTGTCCAATGAGTGTCGATGTCCAACATGGACACGATATGGATACACCACTTTCGTAGAAGTGTCCGTACTTAGGTAAAATCTAATCTACGAAATAATTTGATCTATGGACATCATCGTTGTGGTAAAGGTCGTTAGTTTTAATTTATTTTTTTTTAAAACTCCCTAAACAAGGAAGAAGATGGGAATAAGACTAAAAACAAAATCAAAGGAGAAAAAAAGTTGTCAATTAGTATTCTATAGAATTTGTAAAATTTAATTTGTAAAAATTTTTGGAGTCGCCACTGAGCAAGATCCTCAGAATCCAAATCAATTAACTTAGAAAGGAGTATTGTCTTTGAACTAAAACCAGTTGGCATGAAAATCGTATAGCACTATAGGTTATATGAGTGATGCAATACATGAAAGAAGGATTCTACAAGACATGAAAACATTGAATCTTTTTATTCATGATAAAATCAAGAAGACATGGTCCCAGACAACTATCAACCATAACAATGAATCATTTCTCACTAAATAAAAAAGGAATAGAAGGTGAATGAGAAACTACTTAATCAGCAAAAATCCTCATTGAAATGTTGAAAATATATCTCCATAAATGTGTGCGTATATATATTCATATATTGGACACCACAAACCTTAACACAACTGCTAAAACAAACCTCTAATTTCCTGTAGAAGATACCAATGACAAAGCCAATTGACATGAGAAAGGGAGTTTGGTAACAAAGAAGAGTAACACCCACATCTTCCATGCACCTATAGAACCTAACAAATTGGACCATGTAACAAACCAGAAGTATTGAAGAATGCTCTATTCTAAAGAGATTACTGTATTCAAATAATAATGTCCGATAACTTCCAAAAAGTGACAGTAAAATTGCATCCAAATCAAACTCTAATATTATGAGTATAAACGAATTGGGGGAAAAAAGGGTACCAAATGCTGAAACAAAGTAGATGTCATTGTTATTAGTTAAATGTAATTAAATAAAGACATTTTGATCATTAAACAAAACCCATATTCACTGAGCCACCAAAAAAACGACTAGGCTAATCATTAATCATTAAGGAAAAAATTGGAAAAGGAAGCAACAAAAAGCAATTGAACAAAAAATGTATATTAAGAAAAAGGGAAATTCTACAGTGCACACTCCGATCATATGCAGTCCTAAGTTAAGCCATTTAGTTCTTTAGTTATAACCAATTTTTCTTCTTTAATTATGATCTCATTTTAGTTACGACTCATGAGATCTTTGGTAATGCCTTTGGTTATAACTTTTTTTTTTTTAGTTACGACCATTATTATTAAAAGCGCGCCTAGGCGCAAAGCCCAGCCATGCCCACCCCTTGCGCCTCGCAGTGGTCAAGGTGAGGCGACTTCACTAAGGCGCGATTAAAGCGCACGACTCAAGCAAGGCACATTTAAGCCCAAGGCGCAGGCCTTGAGGGCTTTTTTTTTTTTAATTCGAATTGGACCACCAAGATTTCATGGGTCAGCTACAGCAGATCATTTCTTTCAAATATACTTGTCGATTTAGCCCCAAATTAGACGACAGAAGAAACACCAAGCCCTAATCCAAATCTCCAAAGAAATTCTTCTCTTCTAGTCGTCTTCCAGCCCAGGCCTCAGTCCTCTTCTAGTCCAGGATGTGCAGGTATGTTCTCTTTGTTTCTTCGTCTCTTCTTCTCCTTCTCTCCATCTGTTCTCTTCGCATGTTTGTTGGGTAGTCTTCTTCGTCTTCTTCTTCATCTTCTTCTTCTTCATCTATTCTTCTCCTCGTCAGTCTTCTTCCTCTTCTTCTTCATCTCTTCTTTTCTGCTTATACCTATCTACCTTCTTCTTCTTTTTCTTTTATTTTCTGCTCTTCTACTTTTCTTCTTCTTCTTCTTCTTCTTCTTCTTCTTCTTCTTCTCTCTCTCTCTCTCTCTCTCTCTCTCTCTCTCTTGCCTTCTTTGGTTTGCTATCTGTATTAAATATTTATTATGAATTACTCTATTTCTTCTCTACTTTTATGATTTAGATGGCATCTGAAAGTACAAGAAAAAATCCTGCATGGAAACATGCACATCAGTTAGAGCCCAAGAACCCAAATCAATTCAAGTATAATTTTTGTAGTAAAATATCTAATGGAGGGGTTTATAGAGTCAAACAACATCTCGTTCGAGGTTCAAGGAATGTCACAGCTTGTAAAAAATGTCCACCTGATGTACGGGAAGAGATAAAAGAATATATGGGAAATAAGAAACCACAGAAAGTGCAAATTAACTTGTTCCCTCATTTTGATGAGATGAACAATGATCTTGAAGAGAATGAAGATGACATTGCTTTTGAGATTCATCGGCCTTGTGGACGAAGTGGTAAATCATTGCCAAGCAATCAAAATAGTTCTTTTGCTGGATCAAAAAGGTTGAAGACGAAAGGGCCCATGGATGAATTCTACACACCCAATCCTAATTTTGTGGTGCAAATAGAAAAGGAAAACAAACAACAATTGATCACAATGATCCTTACAAGAAAGAATTAAGAGACCGAGCAGTGATAAGAATCACCAGGTGGATGTATGATGCAGGCATGGCTTTTAATGCAATTAGTTATGACCAGTGTTTTTAAAGGCTCACTTTATTGAAGTAAAAAATAGAAAAATTAATATAGACTAATTATTCATAGTAGTAAGACAATTTTAAAAAAAATAAAAAGTAATCAAGATTCAAGACAAAATATAGAATAATTCTCATACCCATGAAAGTGTATATTACATAACATTTCAATTTTCAAAGATCAAATAATGTAAGTGATTAATTGTGTAATGTAATGAAAAATTACACATTAGCACAAACAAACAGTGTAACGTAATATAATGGAAAATAATGTAATGTAATGTGTTTATTAAATTTAGAAAATAATGTAATGTGTCTATTTATTTTTTTTAAAAAAATTATTCTAATTAATGTAATCTGTTTTTTTTTTTTTTTTAAATTATTCTATTTATTTATTTTTTATTTTTTAGAATGTAATGTGTTTAATTAATGGAAAATTATTTTTTTAATGTAATGTAATGTGTTTATTAAATTTAAAAAATAATGTAATGTATCTATTTATTTTTTAAAAAAAATTATTCTAATTAATGTAATCTTTTTTTTTTTGTTTAAATTATTTTATTTATTTATTTATTATTATTTTTTTTAACAGAGACTCAATCAAAGGCATAATAAATAAATAAATAAATAAAAATAAAAGAGAGAAGAAAGAGAGAGACGATCGAGTCGAGAGAGGATGACGAGACACACCGTTCTTTCATTTATTTCATATAAGTTGTAATCCTCGTGTTAGAGCCATTCAACACACACCAACTGGATCAAAATCAATCATCGTTATGACAGCTTTGGACCAATGATTGAAGCTATTGGGCAGTATGGTGCTGGTATGAAACCTCCTAGTTTCCATGAAGTGCGGGTTCCATATCTGAAGAAAGAGTTGAATCATACAAATATGTTGATGAGGATTCATGAAGAGGAATGGGTGAAATATGGGTGTTCCTTGATGTCAAATGGATGAACTTCACAGAATGGGAGGACTTTGATTAATTTTTTAGTCAATTTTCCTAGAGGAACTATGTTTGTTGAGTCCATCGATGCTTTGAGCTATTCAAAGGATGGGCAAAAACTCTTTGAACTACTTGATAAGTTTGTGGATGATGTTGGAGAAGTTAATGTAGTCCAAATTATCACAAATAGTGCCTTAGCTAATGTGTTGGCTAGTAAGAATCTTTTGTCTTGATTCTTATAAAATATGTACTTAGTTAGTTAGTTAGTTAGTTAGTTAGTTTATTTAGTTGTCATTAAATAATCTTCTATGTTTTGTTACTATAATTTTAATAGAAAAGTTTTTGGAGGCAAAGAGACCACACCTCTTTTGGAAACCATGTGCTGCTCACTGCTTGGATTTGATACTAGAAGATATTTTCAAATTGCCACACATGAAGAAGACATTTGACAAGGCTATTCGGGTACACGGTTACATTTATAACCGTCTAGGTGTGTTGAATATGATGAGGATGTTTACACAGTTAAAGAATTTGGTCAAGCCTGCAAAGACAAGATTTGCAATAGCCTTTCTCACTCTATCTAGGATTCATCAACCAAAAAACAACTTGAGAAAGATGTTCACTTCAGAGGAATGGATAAGCTCCAAATGGGCAAATAAGCCAAAGGGTAAGCAAGCAACATAGATCATGTTGATGCCATCATCTTGGAATCTGGTTGTCTATGCTCTTTAGGTCTCAGGTCCACTTGTGCACGTGCTTAGGTTGGTTGATTCTGAGAAAAAGCCTGCTATGGGATACATTTATGAGGCTATGAATTGGGCTAAAGAAAGTATTGCAAAGTCAGTTAATGAAGGAGAAAAATACAAAAACATCTTTGAAATCATTGACAATAGGTAGAATATCCAATTGCATCAACCTCTTCATGTAGCTGGCCATTTTTTTAATCCGGAGTTCTTCTATGCCAATCCAAGTATCGAGCATGATATCGAAATCATGTCAGGGTTGTATAAGTGTGTGTCAAGGTTGGTTCGAGGCACTGACATTCAAGATAAAATCACTCAAGATATGAGTATTTATACAAAATCTGAAAGTCTCTTTGAGATGCCACTAGCAATTAGGCAGAGAATGATAAGGGCACTAGGTAATCCATTTTACACCATTAACTTTTTCTTGCCTCTAGATTAAATCAAAAGTTTCTAGTTGTGCTAAAATTAGTTGCAATTCACAGTTGATTGTTAGTCTGCATATAGTTCTTCAACCCCAAATTTGCAAAAGTTTGCCATAAAAATTCTTAGCTTAACCTGTAGTGCATTTGGTTGTGAAAGAAATTTGAGTGTATTTGAGCATGTGAGCATCTATCTCAAGTTTGGTGAATTCCTTTTTTTTTTCTTTTTTCTTTTTTTCCCTTCTCATATGGTAAATTTAGGCCAAGTTTGGCATCCTCAAAAAAATCTAAAAAGTCAAAAAGTTACTATCCTATTTAAGTCACATCATCTTATTTAAGTCACATCACTTCTCTAACATATCACTTCAAACCCAACCCATACCCAACTCATATTTCATAAAAAGTCAAAGTGCACTTATTTATGACACCCCAAACAACCCCTTAAATACATTCTCTTATTCTTGTAGTTGCACAACAAAAAAAGAAATAGGTTGGAACAACGACGTCTCAATGATTTAATATTTATTAAGTACTATGTACAATAGACAATTGAGACGTCGATATGATATGCGTGACACACTTGATCCCATCACTTTAACAAATATTGATGAAAGCAATGAGTGATTGGTTGGGAGGATGGATGGAGAAGAGGATGAAGATAATGATAATGTGTTTGATGATGAAAGTTTGACGTAGGGTGATGTTGCTAGAACTTCTGGAGTTCGGGAAAGAAATAAGCGAACTAGATGAACAACTTCAAAGACACCATCAGCGTCGAGGGCAAGGCCAAAGAGTTCTAAATCATCAAATGCACGTCAATTGATAGATGAGGAAGAGGCAGATTCAGAGGAGACAAAAGACAAAAAAGTAGAAAGATACAAATCCAATGACGAAGAAGAAGATTATGAGTTGCGTGCTATTGATATTGAGGATGATGATGAATGTTAGATCCTCATTGGATAAATGAAGCAAAGACTTTATGTTTTATTGGTTCAATTTGTTGATGTTTTGTAATGCATGCTTAAACTTGAAATATTGTTATTAGTTGACCTTTAGATCATGGATAGTCGTGTTTTATGTTTTGAAATGTATGCTTATACTCATTTATCTATGTTAAAATAGCGATATTTGTTGATATTTAGTTTTTAAAATGTTCAATATTTCATTTTGTTTATGTTATACCAGTTAGTTATTTGCTTATATGTCTCATATTAAATTATATTATTTCAACTTGCCATAGTGCGCCTTACTTCGATGAAACCAGCGCCTCGTCTTGCGCCTAAGGCCTCAGGAGACCTTGGCGCCTTGGTGCACTTATCGCTTTTAATAACACTGGTTACGACTCAGAAAGTTCAGAAAGTAAAAAGTTATGCAATTTTCTTTAGTTGTAAAGTGCACATAGTCTTTCCCTAAGAAAAAATAAAAACGTCACAAGCTACTGATTTGATCTGATAATCAACCTAATGCTGAGTGATCCAAGATGTGACAAATGAACAAAGATAAATTAAAATAAAAAATAAAAAATAGCTAACAAGTAGAATTTTCATGGGAAGAATTCACCAACCCAAATGGCCTTGCTTTTGTTTAAACCAATAAACAAGATTTCAATGGAATCATCAATCCAAATACTTCAACAACACTAGAAATAATAAGTAATAAATACATACCTACCAATAGATCAAATTAATGCAACAACAACAAATTACCTTGTAATAATACCTCTTTCCTTTCTTCAAATTGGTGATGACCCCATCATGAATGTACCCAGGATCTCTCCACCCAACACTCTGATTGGCAGGTGCATCACACATGTCCTCTCTCTCATACCGACCCACCCGCGTTCCCACACTTTGATCCATCCCATCAGCCCTCAACCCATACTTCACCGACATCTCCTTCCCATCTTGGCTCACAAACATCACCCTCATCTCATCCTCGCGACCCGTGAAAGCCAAATGGACCTGTTCGGGCCCCCGACCCGGTTCGAACCCGAGCTCGGCGGACTGTGCCAGGAGGTGCTTGGTACCAGGCAAGGGGTTGTTGTCGTGGTCCTTGCGCTTGGGGTTGATCTCCGACTCGGTCCATCGGAAGATCCGGAAGTGGTAGTTGGATCGGAGGTTGACTAAGGGGATGGTGATGGAACCCGACCCGGATTGCCAGGTTGGGGATGTGGAGAGGAAGAGGTAGCCGACGAAGTCGGAGGAGGAGGAGTTGGGGGGTGAGTAGATGCCGAGCCAGTCGAGCTTTGAGGGAGAATCAACGCCGGACCATTGGATTGTGACTGGGTCGCCTGATTTGGAGAGGGTTTGTGGTGATACAGAAATGGAAACCTTGGAGGCGGAGGGGGTGAGGAGGAGAGAGAGAAGAAGAGAGAGAATGATTGAGGAGGTTACAGGGATCATTTTTTTTTTTCTTTTTTCCTTTATGTTTTTGGGGATAAATTTAGAGGTGGTTTGAGGTACCAGACTCTGGAGGTGGTGGCACGGGCTTCTGTACTTATAGATGAGATGGTAGATAGGAACTCTACACCTTTTATTTTTATTTTTTATTAGGATAGATATAAATATATTTTTGAGATTTATTTGAAATACGAATTATTCATTATGATTTAAAAAATTATACATATTTGTTAGAATTTTTTTTTAGCAGAATTAATTAAAAATTATGAATACTTGTTAGAATTTTTTTTAACAGAATTAATTAAAAAAATAAAATTTATAACTATTCAACTATGCAATAATAAAATTATTTGAATTATTAATTAAAATAAAATTTTAACATTATTAAAAACTGTTAATTAACTTGATGATTTATTAATAAAAAGACTTATTTATTATGAAATTAGATACCTTAGAGGACCTAATGTAAATTTTAAAATCTCAAAAAATAATTTATAATTTAAATAAATTTCAAAGAATATATTTGTAATTTATTTATTTATTTATTTATTTTTTGGCTCTATAACTTGATCAGATTAGATTGCTTTGAACGGAAGGATTCCCACTCAACAAATGAAAAAATTATAGTTGACGTGTTATGTCCTTAGATAATTATAAATTTTTATATTTTTTCATGTTTAAAAAATTTAGGGGTTGTTTGAGGTGTCATAAGTGCATTTTTTGATTTTTTTGACTAAAAAGTTTAGGAAAAAAATATGATTGTTTGGATTAATTTTTTAACTTTTTACGAAAAAATGTGTATTAAAAAATTGTATCAATTAGTGTGTAGGAGAAGATAAGGATTGTGAGTGGTACGGCCGTTCCGTCTGCGCGGCTAAATTGATGCTGAGAAATGTTTGCCTACTTTTCAGGCATTGCATTGGACAGTACTGTTTGGTCCGTGGGGCCATCACGAGTCCCTTTTTGATAATCTGAACCGTTCCATGTGTAGAACTCGTCGAATACTATATGTTTATAAAAATTCACATTGATCAGATATCGATAACTATCTGATTGAATTAGTTTTTTTTTCAACCATTAACTATAACACCATCTTTTTTTTTTATATACAAAACTAATTTAATCATGTAGTTAGCGATATCCGATCAACGTGATTTTTTACAAAGGTATAGTACTCGATAAGTTCTACACATTCAACGATTCAAATTATCAAAACGGGACTGTGATAGGCCCCCATGAACTAAACAACGCTGTCCTGTATAAATTTGTTGCGCACCCATGTGTAATTTGTATCGGGACAAACCCATCACTGTGTCATACATTCATGAATCATGACTTGTATTTTGCATCAATGTAAATTTATTTGTTTTATATTTTTAATTTGTGAATAGTGATAACTTTTTAGCTTTTTTAATAACTTTTTGACTTTTTATCTTTTTTAAGACATATCAAACTAGTCCTTAATCAAAACTTTTTTATAATAAAATTTTAATATATTAAGAATAAATACTAAAAAAAAATTGTTAAAAAGCCTAATACATATCATTATTATCAAAATATTAAATTTTAAAATATAACTTTTGATCGTTTTTAATAAAATTAGTATTCTTAAAATTCTCTTATCAAGATCTATCAAATAAGATTCATATTAATTATGAAATTCTTTAAAAAAAGAATTATTGTTATTGTTGAAATTGATGTAAACAGTAACATACTACTCTATTTTGACAGTAATATGTTACTCTATTTTATAGTAACATGTTACTTTGCAAATATTGTCCAAGAAAAAATAAAAAAAGATATTTTACTTTATCATTACTCAATTATGCGCCTTACTTAGGAGGTTTATGAAGCAAAATAAATTAGACTGTCATTTTCACCAAACAAGTGTCCAATTGAAGGGTTTTGGCTAAATTTCTCTTCATGTTTTCTAATCACCAAATACAAAATCATGAGTCTCACACTCTTTACCAATGAGAACACACACGAAGCACTACGTGACGGTACTCGAAGGTAGAGTGGCAAATGAATCGAGTTGTTCATGAACAAGATCGGCTCGGCTCGATTTGTTTAGTAAACGAGCCAAGTTCGAGCTCGCATAAGCTTGGCTCGTTTACCTTTATTTAAATTATATAATAAATATGTTATTTATATATTAAATAATATATAAATATATATATAAATAATAATATAAATACATTATTTATATATTAAATAATATAAATAATATTAAAAAAAATTATCGAGCCGAGCCGAGCCGAACTGAGCTGAGCTCAAATTTCATTAATGTTAACGAGCTGAGTCGAGCCGAGCTTGAGCCCAGTTTCTTATCGAGCAGAGCTCCAGCTCAATAAACGAGCTCGATAAGTAAACGAGCCGAGCTCGAGCTCAGCAAAGCTCGGCTCGATTCGTTTGCAGCCCTACTCGAAGGCCAACCAATAACTTCTCCAACAAATGGCATATTTCTATTCCAATTGAAAATGTCAAGGCCAGCTCCTCTACACCATGGTAGAGTGCTCATTTTCTTGCCCTTATTCTCAATTTTCTTACGTTGTCAATCGAGCAAATAATGGCAGCCCAGTCTGATATTGAGGCTAACCACTTCACTTTGAAGTCCTATGTGGAGACGGTGACTGCAATCTCCAATTTAACCCACTGGCTGCAGAACAGGACAAGTGAGGTGCACCGATTAAAAGCCCAACTATCTTTACTCCAGAGTATAGACAAGGATGCTCGAGCAGAGATTAGCACATTGAAGAAGGAAAACAAAGAGCTAAAATAGCATGCCACCTCCATGGCCTGATTCAGAGTACCTTCGCACCCCGCATTTGACGGCCAACGGGGAATAATCTCTTTCGAAGGCTTTGTCGATACTAAAGAAGAGTCTTCAAGGACTTCCTGAGAGTAAAGATGAAGTGAGGCAACTGGCGGTAGAGTCAAGCGACGAAGTTGTCTGCAAATGATGCTAGTTGGAATCTTCATTGCCAGGCTGTTGTCGTCCATTTCTTTGTTGTTATTGTTGTTTTTTTTTTTTTTTTTTTTTTTTGTATTTTCAAAAAAAAAAATTTCATTTTTTTTTTGTACTTAGGAAGGAGCACCATTGCTTCAGAGTATCCCTCTTTTTGTTTCAAAATTTCTTTCTTTTTTGTAATGTTGTAATCGGGGCTTGACCCTAAATGTTCAATAAAAATTTTCATTCTGCACATCATGGCAATGGCATAACACTTGAAAACCATTTTGCTTTGAATTTTGAAATTGAGAAAGATAGAATTTCAATGAATTCTGAAACTGAATGTCGATCCTATGACTGACCATAAACTAAAAATACAACTGAATGGACGGAAAACAAAGAAAAAACCATCCCAAACACACCCTTCTACGCTTAACGGAATAAATGGATACAAAACAAAACAACACCGGTCAACTGCCCGACTGAAGAACATCGTCAGAGACAAATACTGTGCATTTTTTGGCGAGTGAATTGACAATGAAAACTTTCAAGAGTACAAGGAAAAGACAGAAAACCTGACTCAACTGTGCCCCTAATTCATTGCTTTGACTATTTTATTTTATTTTTTGTTTTTTGCTAAAAAGATTCTGACCAATATGAGAGTTAGATTAACATGCTTGTTTCACTCTCTGTTTTGAAATCATGCAAGTCAAGGTATGAGCAGTGAAAATTTTCATTTTTTGGCTCCAAGAAATGGTCTGGTTTTGGAAAAATGAAATAAGTTTTGAGAAAATTAGTTGACTTCATTAAAAATCATCAAAACTTGTTTTCACAAAATGGCCACTACCCGACCAACATGGAATCAACCCTTGAGATGCACAAACTCAAATTCGAACTTGATTTGTCTTGCAGCTGAATCTGCTGTAAAGGAGAGATATGACAATCGAATTGACCAGAGATGAGCTAATTGAACATGGACAAGACAGCCAAGTCAAGTAAAACTAAACTAATCAAACATGGACAGGACAAGTGAGTTAAAAATGGTTGGGGCCAAACTTCAGGATGAAGCTGCCTATGTATCCCAAAGATAGGAATCAGGCCTCATGTAGTTCATGGGTAAGGTTTGCTCGGGTATTAACACTCTTATTTTGTACTCTAATTTTTGCCAAAGCCGCCCTTTCGAGCTTTTAACCTTCCGAGCTTTTTTTTTTTTTTTTTTCATTGTTCTTATTTTTTTCATTTTTCATTTTCTACTTTTTTGTTTTTTTGCTCTAACTTTTTCCTAAGTCGCCCCTTTTTGGTTTTTGGCCCAGCGAGCCTCTCAGGGATAGTATCTTTTAGCTTGTCGATATTAATTGGTTGTGAGAACTCAAGGCCATCTAAATCCATGAGAATGGCTGCTACATTTGACCAAAGTGACTTAATGATGTAAGGACCTGCCCAATTGGGTATAAATTTTGCCCCTAGTGTCATAGATATGAACTTGATTGCCCTTCAGCACTAAATCTCCTCTTCTCAAATTTTTGGAATTTGATTTTCTTGTCGGTATCCATTGGCATGAGAAACGATCCAGTTTGAATCTTTGATCACCTCTGACCTTTTTGTCCCTAGTTCAAGGGCTGCTTCCAATCCGGCTATGTAAGCCTTCTTATATCCGACCTTTTTACCCCTAGTTTAGGGGCTACTTCAATTTTGGCTATACAAGCCTCACACTCTAGTTAATTATTGAACATAGATTGATCCTATGTTGTATAATCTCAAGATCAATTCCAACAAGGTTGAGATTGATCCTATGTTGTATAATCTCAAGATCAATTCCAAGCATGTCTTCACAGGACCATGCAAAAACATTTTTTGAAATCTTTTATTAAAACAACAAATCGTTGTGCTCCTCTAAAGACAACATGAAACTAATCTGGACCAAGCTAGGATCCTTCTCAATACCCACATTAACAGAAATGATCTCATCCATTAAGAGCTTTAACACGCTTCTCTTTCTCTCATTCGATTAGATTTTGCAAATCTTGAGGAATTCCTTCATCTTCGTTTCTATCACAGTTTGGAAAAAGTTTTGAACATTTTGGTCAATGCAATGACTTAAGGGCATAGAGAAGTAAGTGAAAATTACTACATTTTTTTATTCAAAAATGTTACCCAAAAGACAACCTAAGAGGGGGGTAAATTAGGTTTTTACAAATAAAATAACAATACCCTAATAAAAATTATGACTAGCACAATAAATAAATATAGTTAATGAAATAAAAATAATTAAAACAAGTATTCTAACAACTATGTCAATTAATGATTTTAGCACAATAAAAATATGAAATATAGTT
Source organism: Camellia lanceoleosa (assembly GCA_025200525.1). Taxonomy (NCBI): domain Eukaryota; kingdom Viridiplantae; phylum Streptophyta; class Magnoliopsida; order Ericales; family Theaceae; genus Camellia; species Camellia lanceoleosa. Next base: position 85,173,862 of record CM045769.1, read on the forward strand.
ATGGCAATTTAAATAAAATAAAGAGATAAGGGAGAGAGAGACAAACAAATTTATAGTGGTTCGGCTTCAACTCGGCCTACGTCCACTCCTCAAGCTTCACTTGAGATTTTCTACTATTCTTTAGCTTCACAGGGTGCTAGCAACCTTTTCACAGATGGAGCAATCCTCCTCGAATTTTACACAGACTTTCTAAGTTCAAAAAACACTGAGAGTACTACACTCTTACAGGATTGAAAAGAATGTGTTTTTGCTTTCACATAAAGCTACAAGAATTATCTCTCAAAGATAGATATAAAAATGAGACTCTGATTTTTCTGTAATCCTCACACAGGAAATATGGGCGTAAAGCTATACGACTTAATGTATAATTTCTGAGAGAGGATATAAACAAAAATTGAAGAATACTTCTCAGAAAATTTTTCAGGGAATAGATGAGAGTGATTTTAGATCAAAGAATATTTTCTGGTTTTTCTAACTTGTTTGTAGTTGCTGTAACTTGTTCACATAAGAGGCTTTGGTATATATAATGAAACTTATAGCCGTTGTATTCATTTGAATATCTTCCACTCCATCATTACTAATTAGAATAACTTCCACTTGAACCTTTTGGGCTGCTGCTATGCTAGGCTGTTTGAACCTTTGTTTTGGGCTGTTTGAACATTTGGTTTGGGCATTATTTTTGGGTTGAAATAAACTCCTGATTTAAGCAAATATTAAATACATTCAAACAATATTTAGGATAAAAGTTTAGGTGAGAAATAATGGGACAAAGTAAATTTTGATTCTATTTTTCTTTTTCAAATAAATTAAAACATAATTTAAATAAGTCATCAAAATAAATTTTGAATTCTATTAAAACATAATTAAATAAATCATCAAAATAAATTTTGGATTCTATTTTTCTTTTTCAGAAAAATTAAAAGAAATTAAATAAATCATCAAAATAAATTTTGGATTCTATTTTTCTCTTTCAAATAAATTAAAACATAATTAAATAAATCATCAAAATAAATAAGTCTAAAAATCTCTCCCTTTTTGATGATGGCACACAATGATATTTTGATTTGATTTGGGAGTAAGAAAGGCTCCCCTCAAGTCATGCTCTCTGAATTCATTTCTAAATACATAGGTTAGTACATGTGTAATAAATAAGCTTTAATCAACAACATGATATAAGATTAAGATATCAAACTATAAATACATAACATCAGATTAGTTTGATGATGGCACACAATGATGAATTCATTTCTAAATACGTAGGCTAGCATATGTGTAATAAATAAGCTTTAATCAACAACATGATATAAGATTAAGATATCAAACTATAAATACATAACATCAGATTAGTTTGAAAATAATACCATAATACATAACATCATATAATTTCTCCCCCTGTGACATTATCAAAAGGAAATCATGGGTCAGAATCTGGAAGAGGAGGAGGAAAATGATAGTGATAAATGACATCTATACAATTCAAAACATATATATACGATTTGTGTGCCTCTCTCTTTTCTGTTAAAAATCGCGTCGGACACGCGTCCTCGCTTTTGCATTAGTCGATCGACAAAAGCGAGATGGGTCAATCAACGGCTTTGGCTCTCTCTCCCTCTTGTCTTTTTCTCCTCCGTCTTCTTCTTAATCACTCTCTTTTCCTTCTTTTTTCTCATTTGCGTCTATCTCTTTCTTCTTTTACGTGAGAGAGATAGAACATAAAGACTGAGTAGAGCAGAAAGGCTGCCAAAAATGACTCTCCTGTCGATTACATCCCTCTCTTCTACTTCATGGCCTCGTCCCGTCCCCTTACTCTCTTTCCGGACCTAAATGACCCCGTAAGCACTGCTGGGCCGAGTGTCCCGACTCCTACTCTTCCCAACCTTCTTATGATGTCGATTGAGCAAATAATGGCAACTTAATCAGACATTGAAGCCAATTATTTCACACTGACGTCCTGTATAGAGACGGTGACTGTAGTCATAGAATTGGCTCACCAACTGCAGAACAGGACGAGTGAGCTCTACCAGGTCAATGCCCAACTCTCGCTGCTCCAGCGCATGTACAAGGATGCGCGAGCAGAGATTTGCGCACTGAAGGTCGAAAACAAAGAGCTTAAGTGGAAGATCACCTCCATAGCCTGATTTGGAGTAACGTCATTCTTGGCCTTTGATAGTCAGTGGGTAGTTGTCGCTCTTGATGAAAGCACGGGGGCAGGGTCTTCAAGGGCCTCCAAGGTGATAAAAAGAGGAAGAAAATAATAGAAGATGCGAGTAAGTAAGATCAGCGTATGGTCGTAAAAAAAAAATAAAGGGTTTTTTTTTTTAATGTAAATATGTTTATTTTGATCGGCATATGGCCAAAAAAAAAAATGAATGGTGTTTTTTTTTTATGTAAATATTTGTATTTTGATTTTTGATTTTTTTGATTTTTTATGTTTAAGTATTGAAAAATGAAATTAAAAAGAAAAAAAAGAGAGAAAAATAAGCCCAAACAAAACATAATAATGAGAAAAAAAATAAAAATAAAAGAAATTAAACCTAATAACAAAATAAAAAAAATAAAAAAATAAAAATAAAATAATACCAGCAGAAATTAAACTTAATGGGACATTGGTGTTGTTGGAATGGTAATGCAAAAAAAAAATACCATGAAGGTTTAAAAAAAATTAATGTATGCAAAGTTAATTTTACCTCAAGATGCAGAACCCCAAAAAAAATTACACAGTTGAAAATAGCAAACTGTTAAGGAGAATAAATGTGTGAAGGACTTGTGAGCATTCAGCTGACATAAATGTTTTCATATCAATGTAGTAATACACATATATCATTTTAACAAAAATTCAAGTTTCACAATCATAACAAAACTTTTTAAGTAGAAATCGACATTCTAAGCTCGCGCACGAATAAAATTGAAGCGATCCTCGCTTAAGGGTTTTGTGAAAATATCCGCAAATTGCTTGTCAGTGTTTACAAATTCAAGTACAATATTCCATTTTTAAACATGATCTCTTAAAAAATGATGTCGAATTTTAATATATTTTGTTCGTGAGGATGGCACTAGTTTTATCACATTTAATAGGGATATGATCATAATGCAAATCAAAGTCCTCTAATTGTTGTTTCATCCAAAGTATTTGGACACAACAACTTCCGGAAGCTATATATTTAGCTTCGGCCGTTGATAAAGCAACATAATTTTGCTTTTTGCTAAATCAAGATACTAATAAGTTACCAAGAAAGTGACAAGTGCCACTGGTGTTTTTTTTTTATCAAGTTTGCATCCGGCAAAGTCGACATTTGAGTAATTAATTAAATCAAATGCAACATCTCTAGGATAAAACAGTCCCAAATTTTGAATGCCTACAAGATATCTAAAAATTCTTTTAATAGCATTGAGATGTGATTCCTTAGGATTTGATTGATATCTAGCACACATACAAACACTACACATAATATCGAGTCTACTTGCAGTTAAATAAAGAAATGAGCCGATCATACCTCGATATTTTGTTTGATTAATGGACTTACCTTTTTCATCCTTGTCTAGCTTAATGGATGTGCTTATAGGTGTTCTAGCTATTTTTGAGTCATACATATCAAACTTTTTGAGTAGTTCTTTTGTGTACTTAGCTTGGTTGATAAAAATTCCTTCCTTACATTGTTTGATTTGAAGCCCAAGGAAATAATTTAGCTCCCCCATCATGCTCATCTTAAACTCACCTTACATACACTTAGCAAATTTTTTACATAAGGTTTCATTAGTAGCACCAAATATAATGTCATCTACATATATTTGCACAATAAGTAAATCATCATTTTTAGTTTTAACAAAAAGTGTTGTGTCAACCGTTCCTCTAGAAAAATTATTTTCAATAAAAAATTTACTTAATTGTTCATACCATGCACGAGGTGCTTGTTTCAAACCATATAAAGCTTTTGATAGTTTAAAAACATGATTTGGAAAAGCATGATTTTCAAAACCTAGGGGGTTGTTTAACATAAACATCATCATTTATAAAACCATTAAGAAAGACACTTTTTACATCCATTTGATATAGTTTGAAATCTCTAAAACATACAAATGCAAGTAACATGTGAATGGCTTCTAATCTAGCAACTGGAGCAAAGGTTTCATCGAAATCAATACCTTCTTCTTGATTGTATCCTTGTGCAACAAGTCTAGCCTTGTTTCTTATAATTATGCCGGATTCATCAAGCTTGTTTCAAAAGATCCATTTGGTACCGATAATGGTATGATCTTTAGGTTTTGGCACAAGTTCCCACACTTTGTTTCTCTCAAATTGGTTAAGCTCTTCATACATAGCTATCATCCAATGTTCATCAAATTCGGCTTCTTGAAAGTTTTTAGGCTCAATCTGTGAGAGAAAAGCCAAGTTACTATAAATGTTTCTAAGTAAAGAACGAGTTTCAATACCTTTTGTAGGGTCACCTAGGATTAAATCCTTAGGGTGATTATGAACAAACTTCCATTCTCTTGGCAAATCATCATTGTTTCCTCCTTTTTCTTGAGGTGGGAGAATATGTTGTTCAATCTTTTTGTTTAACTTACATGGTTGGTTCTCTTCTTTGTAGATACTTGAATCTTCCACATTTGGTTCCAAATCTATATTATCACTAACAATTTGCTTTTGAACAGAGATATTAGTTTCATCAAATGGCACATGTATGGATTCTTCCACAACAAGAGTTCTTTTATTAAAAACACGATAAGCTTTGCTAGTTAAGGAATAGCCAAGAAAAATTGCTTCATCAGATTTCGAATCAAATTTACCTAGGTTACCCTTACCATTATTATGCACAAAACATTTACAACAAAAAACATGCATGTGACTAATGTTGGGCTTTCTATCATGCCAAAGTTCATAAGGAGTCTTTTTGAGAACAGGTCTAATTAATGCACGATTTAAAATATAGCTTGCGATGTGAATGGCTTCGGCCTAAAAATATTTATGAAGATTATTTTCGCAAAGCATTGTTCTGCTTCTCTCTTCTAAAGTTCTATTCTTCCTTTCTACTACACCATTTCGTTGAGGGGTTTCAGGTGCTGAAAAATTATGTCCAATACCATGCTCATCACAAAACAATTCAAATTTATCATTTTCAAGTTTTCTACCATGGTCGGTTCGAATATTAGTAATAAGAAAGCCTTTTTTATTTTGAATTCTACGACAGAGTTTTGTAAAAGAAGAAAATATTTCATATTTGTGTGCTAAAAACATAACCCATGTAAATCTTAAATAATCATCAACAATAACAAAACAATAATGTTTACCACCTAGCCTAGATGTCTTTGAGAGATCAAATAAATCCATATGCAATAGTTGTAAAGGTATAGTTGTGGAAATATGAGATTTTGATTTAAATGATGTTTTAGTTTGTTTTCCTTGTTAACAAGCACTATAAAGATGATCTTTTTCAAATTTAATTTTTGGAAGTCCAAGGACCAAATCCTTTCTCAAAAGTTTAGCAATTAAATCCATATGAGCATGACCAAGTCTTTTATGCCATAACCAACTATTTTCATTATTAACATATAAACATTTAACATCACTAGCATAGAGATTATTAAGATGAAAAACATAAACATTATCATGTTGATTACCAACGAATAAAGCTTTATGATCATTTGTGCTTTCAATTGTGCAATGTGATTTATCAAAAATAACTCGATTACCTTTATCACATAATTGACTAATACTAAGTAGGTTATGCTTAAGTCCATCAACAAGTAAAACATTTCAATAGAAGGGTTAGGAGAAATACCGATGCTACCAATACCGATATTTTTCCTTTCTTGTTGTCTCCAAAAGTAACAAGTCCTCCATCTTTCGATGATAGTTTAGTAAAGAATGATTTATCTCTGGTCATATGTCTGGAACATCCACTATCAAGGTACAACTTTCCTTCTTTAGCTTTGAACTTAAAGCAACCCTACAAGATGACAATCAAGTGTTGGTTTTTGGTACCCATAGTTTCTTGGGTCCTTCTTGGTTAGTTTTGTTAGATCCCTTAATAATCTAAATCTTTTTAATTCCCATGTTTATATTCTTTTTGAATGGACAATAAGATATATAATGGCCTTTCTTTTTACAATAATGACAAGTAATATGAGGGTGTGTCATGAGAGGTGCCTTTTCAAAAATTGTATTGAGATTCTTTTGTTTCTTAATAGGGTCATATCCAATACTTGCTTTATCAAAAACACATCTTTGATTTCCAAGAAGCATGTTGAGATTATCTCTACCTTAAACAAAATTTTCAAGTGTTTTTGTTAAATCATCAACATTGTTTTTTTAAAGTAGTTTTCTCATTAGAGATAGTATCAAAATCATTTTTCAAAACAATTTTTGCTTTCTTTAATTCTTCTACATTAATAGATAAAGATGCAACAGATTTCTTCAACACATTATTTTTGGCACAAACTTTTCTAAATTCATCTTGTAGTTCATGGAATACACTTTTAAGTTCTTCATAAAGAGTAGTTACCTTATCTTGAGTAGAGTTTTCATCTTCAAGAGCCATGAAACATAAGTTGACTACTTCATTTTCAATTTCATCACTTGAGCTTTCATCTTCACTTTCTCCCCAAGCTGCTACCGCGGCCTTTTTGTTTTTTTTGTAGTCTTTTCCATGATTCTTCAATTTTGGACAATCTATCTTCATATGTCTAGGATTTTTGCACTCATAGCAAATAATAGGCTCTTTCTTATTATCTTTGTTGTACTCTTTCTTGAAAGGTCTTCTTCCTCTACAATTGTTTTTCTTGAAGTGTTTTTCAAGATTTCTGCTAAACATGGCATAGCTTTCATCCTCATTGGAGTTTTCATGTTCTTCTTCATTTGATGAGGCTTTGAATGCAATTCCACTTTTTTTTTTTGTTTTCAACATCCTAATGTCCTTTCATGGTGATCTCATGAGTCATAAGGGAACCCATAAGCTCATTCAATCAAAGTGTGGAGAGATTTTTGGCTTCTATAATGGCCGTGACCTTTGCTTCCCAATTATTTGGTAAACACCTAAGAATTTTTCTCACCAACTCACTGTTAGTATAAGTTTTGCCAAGATATTTCAAAGAGTTTACAATTTCAGTAAATCTAGTAAACATACTTGAAATAGATTCATCAGAGTTCATTTTAAACAATTCATAACTATGAACAAGCATGTCAATACGAGATTCTTCACTTGGTTTGTACCTTCATACGTTACCTCAAGTTTGTCCCAAATTTCTTTTGCTGAATCACAACTTCGAATTCTATTATACTCCTTAGAGTCTAATCCACAAACAAGGGTGAGTTTGACTTTAGCATTGGCTTGCAATAATTTATGATCCCTCTCATCACATTCATCTTCAGTTTTAGGTACACTAATATTGTCTACTAATTTGGTAGAAATTTTTGGACCTTTGGTGATAATAATCCACATGGCATAATCAGTGGCTTGTAGGTATAGGGTCATTTTATCATTCTAATGACTATAGTTGTTTCCGTCAAACAATGGTGGCCTATTTGTGGCTTGTCCTTCAGCTAAGGTTACCATAGATCAAAACTCCAAGATGGTTAAATCTAAAAGAAGAGTCTAGCCTTTGATACCAATTGTTACCCAAAAGACAACCTAAGAGGGGGGTGAATTAGGTTTTACAAATAAAATAATAATACCCTAATAAAAATTATGACTAGCACAATAGATAAATATAGTTAACGAAATAAAAATAATTAAAACAAGTGTTCTAACAACTATGTCAATTAATGATTTTAGCACAATAAAAATACGAAATAGCTATGGCAATTTAAATAAAATACAGAGATAAAGGAGAGAGAGGCAAACAAATTTATAGTGGTTCGGCTTCAACTCGGCCTACATCCACTCCTCAAGCTTCATTTGAAATTTTCTACTATTCTTTAGCTTCACAGGGTGCTAACAACCTTTTCACAGATGGAGCAATCCTCCACGGATTTTACACAGACTTTCTAAGTCCAAAAAACAATGAAAGTACTACACTCTTACAGAATTGAAAAGAAGGTGTTTTTGCTTTCACAGAAAGTTACAAGAATTATCTCTCAAAGATAGATATAAAAATGAGACTCTGATTTTTCTGTAATCCTCACACAGGAAATATGGGCTTAATGCTATACGACTTAATGTATAATTTCTGAGAGAGGATGTACACAAAAATTGAAGAACATTTCTCAGAAAATTTTTTAGAGAATAAATGAGAGTGATTTTAGATCAAAGAATATTTTCTGGTTTCTGTAACTTGTTTGTAGTTGCTGTAACTTGTTCACATCAAAGGCTTATAATGAAATTTATAGCCGTTTATAACCGTTGTATTTATTTGAATATCTTCCACTCCATCATTACTAATTTGAATAACTTCCACTTGAGCCTTTTGGGCTACTGCTGTGTTGGGCTGTTTGAACCTTTGTTTTGAGCTGTTTGAACCTCTGGTTTGGGTATTATTTTTGGGTTGAAATGAACTCCTGATTTAAGTAAATATTAAATACATTCAAACAATATTTAGGATAAAAGTTTAGGTGAGAAATAATGGGACAAAATAAATTTTGATTTTATTTTTCTCTTTCAAATAAATTAAAACATAATTTAAATAAGTCATCAAAATAAATTTTGAATTCTATTAAAACATAATTAAATAAATCATCAAAATAGATTTTGGATTCTATTTTTCTTTTTCAAATAAATTAAAATATAATTAAATAAATCATTAAAATAAATTTTGGATTCTATTTTTCTCTTTCAAATAAATTAAAACATAATTAAATAAATCATCAAAATAAATAAGTCTAACAAAAAACTTCTAGCTCAATGGTCAAAATAGACTTGAAAGCAAAGTGAAAAGACAGACACATAAAGGATGGTAATGTCTGGGTTAACACCCCCAGAATCACCAAACTTAGACGTGCTAAAAAGACTCGAGCCTGATCCCAACTCTTCAAACTTGGTGGAATCAGGTTTAGACTTAACACCCAATTTAGAAAGTTAAAAAAAAAAATTCTTAAATTGCTAAAACAGTGCATGCCGTTCACTGTGTCTTTGTGCAATCAGCAGGTGGTCCATACCCGATCATAGTAATGATCATAAATCCCCCCAAGTTTATTGGTCCCACACTAGTCTCAAGATTTATCACAGATTCAGCCAGTGTCAGACCTAGAACTTCCCTAGTGCTTCATTGCTTCTTGATTAATCCATGGCTCAATGAAACCATAAGGAGGGAAGTGCATGTCCGTGAGACTATCTACCATAATGTCCAATTTTGGCTCCAAATAATCTGCCACCATGGGGTGTTGGGGATTTGGTTGGAATCAAGGTGTATCAGCGCTCTTTGGGATAAGCACTTCGGGTTTGGGTAGATAGGAAGGTGTGATGTAGATGTTGGGATTGAAGGCATGTGGTAGTGTATGGATGAGGTTGAGATGGGAAGGTGGTGGGACTTGTGTGACAACCTTGTTTTGTATTAAGCAATTATTTTAGTAATTATACATGTAATTATGCGCTTATTGTGTTTTTGAAAGCTAATTATGTGTTTTGTAAGAGTTTTGACTCTATATTTGTTCATCATAGGAAAAGCTGTTCTGAATTCTACTAAAATCTAAAATTGGAAGCCGTAAAGGCGACAAAAATTAAAATTGATTAATTTATTGCAATCAGCGTAATTTGTAGAGTCTATTGTGAAATTTAATGAAAAATTGATTCAAATCAAATTAATTAGATTAAATTCAATTAACATAAGCTCTAATTATTTATCTTAAGCTTTGATTAACTAATCAAATAATTGAGACTATATATATGATGTAAATGTGTTTAAGCTCGTATGCTTGAGCTCAAAAATATGAGAGAGAGAGAGAGAGATAGAGAGAGAGAGAGAGTCATAACCTGAGAGAGTTCTAGAAAGGAAGAGAAGGGAAAATAAGAGAATAAGGAAGATGAAGGGTTGATCTTCAAATCAACAAATCTAAGGTAGGAATTCTCTCTTAATTTCTTTGAATTAGAAAATTTACACTCATGAACTCTTGAAATTAAGCTTGGTAAGAAATCATGCATAATTGTGAGTTCGATGGTGGAAATGACGGGTAAGAATTCATATGAACATAAAAGAGAGAAATTGTGTGATTTAGTGCAAGATTTGAGCATGCATAGCATGGTTTCATGAAAATCATGATCACAAACTTGTTTTCTTGCATGGCCTCTCATGATTTCAAAGGAATTTCTACATCTAAGCTTGAGCTTCAAGTTGTATTTCTTACTTCTACAATGTTTTCAAAGGCTTTGATCCTTGTATGGAAATTAAGGCTTGATTTGAAGTTATGATTGTTGTTTAAAGTTAGATATGTTATATTCAAGACATTTTTGAAGAGTTTTAGGCCTTGATTTGCATAAAATTGAAGTTTATGGTTGCAAAACTCACCTCAAGCATTGTAGCAAATTTTCAGACTAAAAGTGAACCCAGACCGCATGTGCGGCCTGAGGCCCTACACGTGTAGCCAGACCTCCCATGTTCCAAGTTGTATTCTGCTATAATTGCACGTGCGAGTGGTTTCGCACAAGCATCTAGTGCTCCCGCACGTGCGGTTTTCAAGGCGTTCCAGGATTGGTTTTCTTTCCATTTTTCTACCTTTCGGGCCTCTGTTTGCATGGTTTTTACATATATTTCACATACATATGCATTGCATGAACACAAAGGGAGGTAAAGAACGAATAGGAATAATCGACTATATGTAGACGCGCCCGTGGGCTTCACTTCTACAGTTCGGACTCCCTTTGTGTCACGGTTCTAAATCTGAACCAAAGAGTCCAAATCCGGCAAATCGTTTTGAAGAAAAACAGATTTTTGAAAAGAAGTGCCAAACATGGACTGCTTTGCCAGATTACAGAGTCGCCACCTAAATATTTTAAAATGGGAAATTTAGGAAACCCTGACTCGGTGCCGAAGGCCACATGTCCGTCATTACCAAAGTGGTCTTGGCTCGGGAGCTTGGGTACGATCGGGGAAGGTCAGCTATGAGCACCCCCTTTCGCCCGGTCCGAAGACCGGCCTCTACTAACCGTGATATCCGTTTTTGAAAACATTACATGCTCTTGTTCCAATTATTAGCCTAGAATTACTATGTTATGCGCGCAGCAAACAAGTATAGACTAGATTGCCTAATTTGGAAATAAACATTGCATATCTGTTAGTTTTGAAAATAGTTTGAAATTGCTACTTGCAAGTAGGCTAAAATACGGATTTCAACGAGCTATTCCAACTCAAGCAATCCAACCTCCACCCACAGGCATTCAAACAGTTTATCTCACATAAGCATTTAGCCGCATGGTAAGCATACTGTCATGGCAACATTCACACGCATGTGGTATGCTAAAGCGTAAATACTTACATTGTACTCCGTGCCAAAACAAGAAACTAGTTAGCAAACATGCATGACCTAGTTCATGTTAGAGTGGCTAATGCAACACAGGCAAGGATGCAATTTAGAATAGGCTCGGCTAACCCTAAACATGGCACATGAAATGCAGCAACTACCACGTATTCAATTTGGAATTGAAAGTACGATGCAGTTTGCATGATGTGCCGAGCCCGATGCATGTAAACAAATGCATGAATGCACGCATGCGATAGCATAAGGTATGCTAAAATGAACGTGCCCTAATCTACCAACATAAGCAGGTAAATAAAAGGGAGAAAGAAATGGGGATTGGAAGACATACACCCACTCACATACACTTATTACAAATTCGCCCTCGCTCGGAGGGACCAAAATAATAATACAATCCAAAGAATAAATGAATAAATTATTACAAAAATTAAATCAAGTAAATAAAAGAAAGGGGGCCTCAGCCCTGCCTCGGGACGCGCGAATGATGCATGTTCGAATCCGACTTGCCCGGAAAAACCCACACCGCACCACTGCTGCCTCTGCTTTCATTGCCCTGCTTCTCCAAAATTTTCCAAAGCCCCAGAAAACCTTCATTGCATGCTTCGACCAAATAAAGTGCGGTCGACACTCTTTTCCGGCAGTCGGCACAAAATTCTGCAGAATCTGGTTTGACAAAGAAGGTGCATGGTATTGGATTTTTGAGCATATTTATGCATGGCCAATGCTTCCTATCATGAATGGGACTCAAGGAAACATGGCTCTTGGTTCTAGGGCTATCAATTGTGCACCTTGGTGCATGATAGCCTAAAGAACCAAGATTGCACTTTGATGTAAAAAATGCATGCAACACAAACATGGGAACCAAGGCCCTATCATGCTAAGGTCAAGAGCCCTAGTGACATGGGAATTAAGGTGTGTTTTGTCACTTGAGGTACAAACACCCCTTTATTTCCCACACTTGGTTTGACACCCCAAACCAAGTAATGAAGTGCAACTCATGCAAACATGCAAACATGCAAAAATGTATTATGGAAATTAGGATGCTAGCACACTAAGTATCACACCACTAACACATTAGTCATGCAAAATGCTAGAGTGTACAAGATGTTATCATCATGCCGATATGGACCAATCAAGCACAAGACCACCATGCTATAACATCTAATGGGGCAAACATGCAACGAGTATATAACAAACATACAATGAGGGACTTAGCCACAATGGGGCAGCCCTCAAGCTTCCCCAAAACAGTGGCAAAACATGCCCAAAATGGTGACCAAAATGTTATACAAATTATGCAAATTAATGAGCCTAAACTTAAGGCATCAAAGAGAGTATCTTTCCATCATTACCGAAGCCACTCATGACATGGATTAGGCCACCAAAAAAAAAAGCATTAGAATGCAAGATGACACCGGAATTCCCCCCACATGGCAGCCCCAAAATGCACCAAGTATGCAAGCATGCACAATGCCAAATCCTAGACATACATGAGCACACCCTCAAAGCATGAAATAGGCTACATATACAAACATTCAAACATGAATTATGGACTGAAATAAAGTCACAAATGATGCCAAATCATGAGGGTGATCAATGTAGAACATACTAGGGGCCAAAATGCATGAGGCTTAAAAGCCTAAAATACAAAGCGACCATGTCAAGCATACTATACATGGCAAAATCAGTGACTCACGGCCCTTATACATGGTAATATGATGCTAACACCCTCATGGGATCAAGCTAAAATGTGCAAAGAACATGGCCTACATGCATGGCATGCTTTTAGGCATAAGAGAGCATTTCAAAGCAAGTATGAGAGGTATGCTAGAGGCCACAAATCCGACCAAAAACAGAGGTTAAACATGCTCCAAAACACTCAAAAAAATTCTGAAATGAAGCTAAATGCAAGCATGCACACATGCTACCTCATGAGCCAAGAATGAAAGCCAAAGGTGGACAAAGGGGAGAGGGGTGTCCCTCCCCTACATGAGACTTCCAAACACCTCCCTCACCACTGAAAACCCACTGGTTTTCAGTGGTGAGAAGACCAAAAACACTGAAGTTAGACAATGCTCCAAATAAAGGCACAAAAGGACCAAAACAAAGCCTAAAAGAGTAAGGCTTCACTCAAATGCAAAAGTGACCCTAATGAATGTTATTGAGCAAGTAAAGACAAGATTTTTTTATGTTATGCACAAAGCTTAAATCACAAAGCAAGAGGGGTAGAAATTAGTTGCAAGAATGGGGAATCTAAAGTGATGTTCTTACCCTTGAAGATCCTTTGAAGAACAAAAGGTCCAGCCCTCTTTTAGTGATCAAAACCAGTCCAAGATCACACAAGACAACCCTCCAAGCCTCCCAATCTCGGATTAAGGTGTAGTAGTGTGTGTAATGGTGCAAAAGTAAGGTGAAATCACACTTTTTGGTCCAAAAACACACACACAAGAGGAGAGAGAGGGAGATATAGATATATATGTATGTATAAGCTCTGGTTTTTGCCCTTCAATGTCTAACCTTGAGCCAAGAGGAGAAGCCTCTCTCTTATAGGCAAGTAAAGCTTACAAGCTAAGCTAACAAAAGGGCTCATCCCTCCATACACGTGTATGGAGGGGAGAAAAAGGTGATACAGCTGTCTAAAAATATCTCAGAAAACAACTGTATGGGAGTCGGCAGGGCAAAATGGTCATTTTGCCAAAAAGAGTGCCGACCGGCACAATATAGTGCCGGTGGAAACACCAGCCAGCCGGTGGCCTCTAGCCACAGCCGGTGGTATGTGGGGATGCCTCAGAAGGCATTCCCTGCCCCTCAAAGGCAAAGCACAAGTGTTTGGTGCAAAACCAGACACAAAACGGTCAAGTTCGGAAGTCTTGAGGCAGGGCGCGTAGCCGAGAACTCCGGGAACTCCAAACAAACACAAACATAGATAATCACTGAGTGTTCCAGCGGTGACGTCCAAGTCTTGAGGACGGTCAAAAATGGGGTGTCTACACTATACAACTAGCAAATGAGCTGAATAGATTTAAGAACCAACTGAATGAATTGACTATGTTTTGAAGTGTTGTGCTTGATATGTGTTTGTGTAGGTCAGACGCCGCATTCTGATCACTTCATTTAGGAAGCCAACTGTGAGTAACAACTTTGTAATGCTATGTTCAAACTATACGTATTTTCTAACTTATAAAATACTCTGTTTCTGAAATGATATTTTCTAGCTAATTGAATGATTGTTTTGCTTTATAAACTGTATTCGTGGCATCCATATCATCTGTTACTGCTACTGTTTACTGTTATTGTTACTATTATAAAGATCTCTATCAGTTCCAATTCTTGGAACTTCCGTTTACTATACTGATGGCCATCAAATTTGACTGTTCGATTTTTATGATTTACTGTACTGTTTTGTTATTGGATGTACCATGTATGATTGCTATAATTCCAATATGACTTCAATTTGAATGACAAGTTATGAGATACTGATCAAGAAAGTGATCCATTGTTGAATTGATTGTTTTAAATACTATAAGGACATCATTTATAACCCCTTTACACTGAGCTTGGGGGATATCAGACCGTTCTGAAGTTATGGTGCTAAATCAAAATGAAACTCCCAATCAAAATTTCGACAACACTTCGGCTCAATTGATCATTATGCACACTGAACTTAGCCCCTTAAAATGATATGCCTGACCTATTTGATCAGATTTGAGAATCCCAGATCTCATACACTGCACATAGCAGGAAATAGAACAAACACCCCCAATGAAGGGTAGGGTCATCCTGTTCTAGATTTGAAATGATCTAGGCTAACCATTCACACAAGTGGCATCATATATCTTAGCATGGGGTAGCATCTTGTCCTAATTTTGGAAGTTGCTAGAGTTTGCTATATGCACTAGGTCAGTTTGGTCAAAAGGGGTACCTTAATAGGACACCGATACACCTGTCCAATCAAGTGGATCAAGTTGTACATGGTGATCCTCATTCCAAGGCTTGTGCTCCCACCATATTAGAGCCCATGTTTGCTTATCCACCCGAAGTTGAATAGTCATCCAGGGCAACAGGTGACGAGCACGGAACTTAAATACACCATGCATGAAATGTAATGAACATATAATTGAAAATAAAAAAACATATCATGGAGTTCGAGTCAAGGTTTCAAAATATCCCTAGTAGAGTTGCCAAAAACTATAACATCGCCTGAGGTGTACTTGTGTGCGTTAAACAGTTCGGACCCTCGATTTCTTCGATCTAGTCTCACGATGCAATGTGAAACATAGATGAAAGTTTAGATTTGGCAACTTTTTATAGAAAATCCATTTTATTACAAATTCTTTGTCAAAAATGGACTATATCACTAGATCTTAGAGTTGCCACCTAATATTTTGAAAAACTTAGGAAACCCATGACTTGTGCTAAGGCTACTATTCATCGTAACCAAAGATGCTTGCTTGGAACCTTAGGTATGAGAGGAGAAGGTCATTAATTGAGCACCCTTGCTCACCCGATCAAAGATTGGCCTCTACTAAACCATGATATGAGTTTTATTGACTTTATATGTTCATATTCCGATTATTTAACAAATCCTAAAAATTACTATGTGAAGCATACAAGTATAGACTATGCCATTTATTTTGGAACAACGTGATTTCATGTGTTTTGAAAGAGTTTTGAAAATGTACAACACAAAGAAATTGAGTTTACAAACATGAAAAATCAACATCATTCCAAATTAAGCGATACAACCTCCATCCATCGGCATTCATACAGTTATATCAAGTAAGCAAGTAGCCTCATGGTAGGATGCAAAATATAGTAAGAAAAACACACACAAGCGAGATGCTAAAGTATAAAAAATTACATGTTTACTGACGTCCTGCGAATAGTTACAAAACAAAGTGAGTAAAATATGCATAATTTTATATACAAAATCCTAATGCAATTCGCACATGAGATGCAACTAAAGATTCAACTTTTAAGATATGACATATGAATTATTTCAAGAACATGAGGTAGCGCACATAATCAAATATGAATTGATTAAATTCGTAAATGCAAATTTAGCCGAATCTTAAGGCATAAAGTGTGGATGCAAAGCATGGATATGATAACAAAACAAAATATTTAGCATATGTACAAATTATGGAAAGCACGTAAAAGAACGGGATAGAAAAGAAGAGGGGTTGGGGAATTATTACATCGCTTTGAAATATTACAAATCTGAATAGGGAGAATAGAGGAAAATATGTTACAACAATTTAAATCCTTACAAACACTCTCTAATTGAAAAAAATAAAATAAAATAGTAGCTTCTGGGGGTTTTGGAGACCGTTGAAGACTGTTTTGCGCAATGCCGGGAAGTTGCTAAATTCTATCCAGGAGAAGGGTGGCCAACCAGCCATAAAACTTGTCGACCAGTCACCCAGGCTAGGCCAAATGCTCCGCTTTTGTTCAGAAACCAGAAAAACAACGTTAAGTGTGCAAGTGGCTCAACTAACCACTTCTAATTAGCTTACAACAAGTTTGTAACATGAAATTGAAGCAAGGAAAACAATACAAGAAAGAAAATGAAGGAAAATGCAAGAAATGCTAGAAAACGAAAAGTGTGCAAAGTTTACCTTCCAAGGAAGGATTTGATTTTCAAACTTCCTCTTGATCACCCTCAAGTGTAGGGAGTGTGTTCTCGATTCTCATGTTGAAAATTCAAAAATGTTGTTGGAATGGTTTTTTTTGGCTATTTAATAGTGTTTATGGGGGAGTTGCCTTAACTCTCTGTTTTTCTCTCAAATTGAACAACACTCACTCTCTTTTGATTCAAGGCTCTTGAATATGGCTATATCAGAATTCTTGAGATGGTTTTGGTGTGTGGAAGATGAAATATCAGTGTATGTTTTTGGAGTTTTGGAAGTTTTGGCTCAAAGCTCTATATCTCTCTATATCTCTCAATTCAATTCTCTTCTTCCTTTTTAATCTAATCCTATCTCTCTCTCCATATAGAATATCAGCAATTAATGGAATGCCAAGTCAAGAAGGTGGTGGACAACAAAGTTGATGGGGGTAATAATGGTGGTTGAAAGGAATCCATTCTTATGAAAGAAGACAAAGCTTCTTTTGACAATGGAGGCCGAAGGAGGATCATGGAGGGGTCCTTGATACACCTCATGCATGAATGAATGAATGAAGAAAATATCTAAAATGGCATGACCCACGTGCTTTCATCAAGAATTCTACTAAAACTGCCCTGTTTTTGGGAAAAGTAGCCGATCGACTTTTTGGCTAGGCGGCCAAAAGATGATCCACCCAGCCAAAACATTGGTTGTTCGGCCAAAAAACCTGTCGATTGGCCTCTTTTGGCTTGCCTAGCACTTTCTTGGCTGGCTTGTGGCCGGCTTGCACTATTGACTAAAAACTTTTTATTCTTCTTTTTAGGAAAAATAAGGTTTTTCAACAGAATTCTTGTTCTTTCCTCCTATTTCCACATCGTTCTCAATTTCCTTAGAAAAAGTTTCATTTTGAAGTCTAAAAGCGAGCCGCAGAACAATAAGAGAATATTCTGAAAATAGCGCATAAAGAAAGTTTTGAAAGTGAGTTTTGAACAAGATTTATACACTTGGCCAAAACAAGCTTAGGTTTGGAAATGAAGCACAAATTCAATCCTTTTTACTAAAAATTATAGGAGAAACACATTCTTATTTTCATTACCAGGGCAATCAAAAGGAAGCGTCCAAGTCTTAGAGTCGGTTAAAATGTGGTGTCTACACCTGCATTCTGCAAATCTCCTTCTAGAAGACAATTTTACTCATGCTTTGATCACGTGATATTGTACCCTTATCTGACGGACTTTTTGATGGTTTAGGCTTTTCCCTTGGGCTATCTGGCTTGGCTGGGCTTGAGTTTGGGCCAATGTTTTATGTAACGGCTCGAAATAATAACAATAGCCCACCTTATAATATTCCTTACAAATGATCAATAACATTATATTTTATATTTCAATTATAATCTTGATCATACAAAAGATGACATATGTGTGTATACATTCATAAATCCTAGATTTTGAATCTACAGCATATGACATGGATACATGAATTAAAATAAAAGTAAAATCAAGTAATTAGATGCCATAATGGTTACATTTTCTAAGACGATGCTTGGGTACATCAAAATGAGTTCAACTTAATATAATTAAAACCCAAGGCTTGTACAAAAAAATAAAATAAATAAATAATTACATCAAATAACAAAATGAAGCCCTAGGCTCCAAGTCCTCCCAAGCTATATCCTTGGTGGAGGCATGTCATTAGTACCTGAAAGTTGTTTTCCACATAGGGTGAGCCAAAATCCAGTAGAGATACTTTAACACAATATATGAATCTTAATGAAGTCATAGGGTGAATGCATATGCATGCCGTTTGTCAAACATTTCCTATTTCCATATCAAACAATGCAATGCCATATTATATATCAATTCATGAAAACAACCTTTTATATCAGAAAATAGGGTAGTGGATACAAAATACTGGAAATCTTTAGGTATGTGTTCGCCAGTAGGCTATACAAGCACTACTAAAGTCATTTTACCAGTGCTAATCGGAAGGATCGGTACCTAACCGCCCAGGTTTTTGGATTTTCACCAAGGACACATAGGCCAACATAATAACCACAACCACACCCTCTAACCAGATTCACCAAGGTATTCACCCATTTTTCTCAAAACAATACATTTTCAATGCTTAATGTAAGATGCATGAGTAATTAGTTTCAACTCACCTAAACCTCATGTAATTTCTAGAACAATCAAAGCTATCCTCCACCGATAGCTCAAAACAGATATTTCTATACAACAGATAATTTCCAACAAAAGATATAATCTCATCAATTTCAAAATAGAAGTGATATTACATATCAAACTCCACCATTATCAGCAACACATACATTGTTCCATTCTTATAAAAGCTCAACATCATTTCCATTCTCTTTCACAAACCAATATTCATAATTTACATCAAAAGCCCCTGTACTTTTAAAATGAATTTTAAGTAAAGAAATCCACCATTTCAACATATCTCAAGCAATAACACATCCCCACAACCTTTCCCAAGAACCTATTTGAAAACCCTTCTTTTACATTTTAAAACCAAACCCTAGGTTTAACCCAAAATTCCTAAATCACTAGATTCTTCCAATGGACAAATAACTAAGGTAAAAATAATACCGAAAGTTGAAGAAATCCCTACCTTAAGAATAGAAGACAAGAGAGAACAAGGGTTGAAGTTTGGTGAAACCAAAAATGATAACTCTTTCGATTAAAACGAAGATCTCGCCGTGCTTTACCCTTTTCTCCTAAGGGCTAGGGTGAAGTAAATAATAATTTGGGAGTATTTGGGGCTTGAATGTAAGAACTAGAGAGAGAGAGAGAGAGTGAAGATCTAAGGTTTTTGAAATGTTTAGAGAGAGAGAAGAATGAAAAAGTGACTCATAAAACCCTTTTCTCAGACTGATATATGTGTAGACCGCTTGAGCCACCAAAACACTGATCGAGCATTAGATACAATAAGTGACACTACTCGAGTGACCAAAAACACCGCTTGAGCGCACAATGACCCTCTTCTAAAAGTTCAAACTTGCACCATTCAAGCGTAAGAAAGACCGCTCGAGCGAAGATACCTCATTTCCAGAAGTTTTGCATATTGTAAAAGACCGCTTGAGGGCAAGAAAGACAGCTCAAGCGAATAGGCAAAAATATGGACAACAACTCTTTTGGAAAAACTTATTCCAATCTGTTTCAAACACATCCATAACTCCCAAATAGTTAAACTCAACTAGCAACAAGATGAAAATAAAATGAACAATAATTAAGGATAGGGATTCCCAGATCTAAGAGCATGAAATGGGTCGGGTCAAAACTAGAACCATTATATTTTATCCCTCCACAATTGCCCCTCTTTGGCAGTTGCTTGTGGAGGACTACTGAAGATGACATGGTCGATCTAATTGGGACTTGGGTCGTTAATTCTGGCAATGACATGCATCGTTTTTGTTTTGTTCCATACTAATGATGACATCCGTCATTTCGTTTTTCCATGTGTCGTTTCGCTTCTGACACATTAATTGAGGGAATGTCCCTTGTCCTTCGCCACTTTGCTCATCGTCATCTCAGAACTCTATACGCATTCCTCTTTTTCTTTTGCTTGAAGTTCCAGTTTATAACCCTTGTAATTTCATTCTTTCCCTTTATTTGTTTCTTGTGATTTTGAATTTCTTTTTGTCTCTTCGTTTGCTGCTTTCTTTTATTTACTTATTTTTATCATGAATCACCTAAGATCTCTCTTTGAATCTGAGGAGAGTGTTACAGAGTTTAGAATTTTATATAGCATTCCTAATGACGTCGTTGTTCATCTTCCTACTTCTGTTGATAGCATCACGGAGGGATTAGAGAAACAAATTCCTCTTTCTCTGATAAACATTGTTGAGGGAGGAGTTCGATTCCTCCTACATCCTCTTCTCAGGAAGGTGATTCACTTTTATGGGGTACATCCTTTTCCTAATTTTGTTAGAATAGATATAGATGTAATTGCCTTGAACGGTATCTTAGGAATCAATTTAGGACTTCCCGAGATTAGATATTGCTATAACTTTGTCCCTACTACCAAAGAGAGGTCGAAATTTTATTTCAAGCCTAGATCGGTGAAGCGTCAACTTGTTCAGATGCTTCCTGATTTTGGCAAGGGTGTCAACGATGCAGATGTCCTAGCGCTGATCGGATCCGATCTATCCCCAAGGTCACCAGCGAACCACGTTATATTTCGGATTGTAGACACCCCATTTTTTGACCATTCGCAAGACTCAGACACTTGGTTCAATGCACTCAATGATGAAAGCTGAATTGTGAATTCGCAGCGATTCGGAATCAGTCAGGCTTCCGAAATAACCTCACATTTTCAACACTTACCTTGTTTGAACCCTTGGGTTTCTTTTTTGGACCATTTCTCACCCTGACTTGAGTTTGAAACAAAAAAACAGGGGAGGCCATCAAAGCCCGGCCGTGCATTGGTGATGGCCGGCCGTGGCTATGAATGGTCGGCCGGCCTTCGATGGCGATAAACACTTCTGTAGGCAAGAGGCCTCTAGCTGTCCATTTTTGAAGATATTTATCACCTTTTCAGCTTGAATTCTATAAAACTGAAGCTCTGGGATTGTCTTGGGGGTTAAAAAAATTATCAAGAAGAGATATATACACCTTGAAGCCCCTTCACACCTCCTTCTTCCATTGCAAGTTACCTTGAAGCCAACCTAGCTTGCTTACACCACCACTACACACCATATACAACCTTGTCTTACCACCCTAAAGCCTTGGTTGATCTTGAGGAAGTGTAATTCAAGCTTGAGATTGCATTGAAACCAAGTTTGGACTTTCAAGAACAAGCTTGCTTCTTGGAAGGTATAAGCTTGCTCTCTTTTTTCTTCCTTTCATTTCTATCCTTTACTTCATCATTCTTGTTGTTTTGGTTGTTTTTGAGTTTGTTTGAAGTGTTGGAGTTGGGTTTGAAGGGTTACCAAAAGGGTAGAGAGAGCTTGCTCTTTCTATACCTTTATTCATAACTCAAACTCTTCTCATTTTCACTCTTTTTCCTTGGTATTCATATTGATTTTTAGAGGTTTAAAAAGGCTTAAAACCATGTTCTGAAGCTTCAAAAATGGAGGGGTTAGCCACCTTTCCTCACCCTTGTTTACTAGCCTTAATGCTCATCTTTGTTGTCTAGCTTTTTACCCTCTTTTTCATGCATGTTTCACCTCTGATTTGCATGTATTTAGGACTATTTTGAGGTTGTCTAAGCTTTTCCAGTTGGTTCATACCTTGTTAGATACACTTGAGGTCTCATAGTTGGCACACTTGTTGTTTAATATGCTTTCTTGGTTCATTTTACATGCTTTGGGGCTTCAATTTGCTAATTAATCAATCAATCCATATCTTTCATTCATGAGATTGGTTTCAACCAATTTAGGTTGCTCAATGCATGTAAGGGAGACCTACACTTAATGGCTTAATCTCTTCGGAGATTCATCGTCAACGGTGTAGTCTCTTTCTCATGTTTTGGGAGGACCTCTTGTTTGACATCACTTCTTGTTTAGAGGACTTAATGTCACATTTGGACAAATGGATTAACAAATGGCAAGGCCTAAAACAATTGGTTTAAAATTTGGATTAACACATCTAAAGAGAAAATGGTTTAAATAACTTGAACTTGACCGGATGTTATGCCAAGTTCATTGTGTCAAGGGTCATCAAGCATTAATTCATAGTGTTTTTGATGTCCTTGAAGTGTTGTAACTTCCCTTTTTTGAGTTCACTCCATGACAAAAGGGAGGGGTGGTCCATTTGCATTACATTCATTAACTTTTGTCCAAAATTAACATTCGAGATCATCAAGTGATCATATCGCTCATTGATGGTTTTTGAATCAATCCCAACCTTCTCTTGAAGTTTTTCTGTGACAGAGAAGGAAGGAAGGACAAACAGAGCTTGAAAATGCTCTATCTGCACTGATTTCACCTCAGAGCACATAAGCAGAGTTTGCACCAAATCAATGCATGGTCGACCCTTTGTAGGCCCGGCCGGCCATTAGTAAGGCACGGTTGGCCCTTGGTGTGTGGCCAGTAGTGCAGTTTTGCAGAAGCAGAATTTGCACTAAATCAATGCACGGCCGGCCCTCTGTAGGCTCGACCGGCCATTAGTAAGGCACGGCCAGCCCTTGGTGTGTGGCTAGCAGTGCAGTTTTGCAGAAATAGAGGCAGTAGCTGAAGGTGAAACAGAGGCAGTCTGGGGCAGATAGAGCAGCTTTTAGGCGATGCACATGCAACCTCCATCCATCTTCCTTGACATCTATATCATATGTGTTGTTATTTAATTGTTTCATTAGCATAGCAAATTGTGTTCTAATATTTAATTAGTCTAATTAGTTGTAGCTAATTAGTTGATGTTGTAATATTAGCTTAGCCTAGTTAATTTATTTTAATTAGCTTAGATAGTTAGTATTTATTTCAAGTGCTGTAATACATTAGTATAGTTTGCTTAGTTGGTTAGCTTTTATTCATTTGGATCCTCCTTCACGAGGGCGTAATGTTGTAATAAGTGTGCGTGCGTGTGTGTATGTCTTCCAACCCCACGTCTTTCTCCCTTTTATTTAATCGCTTTTGATGGTTAGATTAGGGACATGCTTTAGTTAGCATATCGCATGCTTGCATCCATTGATCTTGTCTTGCATGCACAGAGGCTCGGTGCATCATTCAAACTACATTGTCATTTCAATATCTTATTTGAATACATGTTTAACCGCATATTATCAAATCGATCCATATGTCATATTAGTAGTTGGGCCTATTAATTGCATTCTTTGCATGTGTTGCATTAGGCATTTTTGCATAGTTAGGAATCATGCATTTTTCTAACTCTCATGTTTTCCTAGCTTGGAGTACTAGGTGAGTTTTTACACTTTAACATACTTGCATAAGTGTGAATGTTGCCATGATTAGCATGCTTGCCATAAGGCTATGTGCTTAAATGCTAAATTGCTTGAATGCCTTTGGATGAAGGCTTGTTGT
This sequence comes from Camellia lanceoleosa, assembly GCA_025200525.1. Lineage (NCBI taxonomy): Eukaryota > Viridiplantae > Streptophyta > Magnoliopsida > Ericales > Theaceae > Camellia > Camellia lanceoleosa. The sequence goes on from CM045769.1 coordinate 85,197,866, forward strand.
TTGAATTGGAATGATTTAACAAATGTGCGTTTTAAGCCCATTTTGTGAAGTGGCAAATCACGTTTTAAACTCGCTATGTTTGGTGGCAAAACCGCAATCTTTAAGCCCACTTGAGGTGGCAAATTCAAACCATATTCACAAACAAACATGAGTTGAATTGTTCCAAATTTAGCAAACTAGTCTATACTTGCTTGTGCGCATCACATAGTAAAGCTAGCTTAATAACCTGAATAAGAACACATAATGTTTATAAAATATTGTATCATGATTAGTAAAGGCTGATCTTTGATTGGGAGAGCATGGGTGCTCAATTCAGGACCTTCCCCTCTTGTACCTAAGTTCCCGAGCCTAGGCAACTTTGGTGATGACGGACACGTGGCCTTTGACACGAGGCATGGGTTTCCTAAATTTTCCCAAAATAAAATATTTAGGTGGTGACTCTGTATCTGACAAAGCAGTCCAAGTTTGGCACTTTTGATTCAAAATCAATTTTCCAAAATGATTTGTCGGATTTGGACTCTTTGGTGTTTATCAATTTCACATTGCATTTGTGAGATTAGATTCAGAACCGTGGGAGTCCAAATTGTAGAGCTTTCTTTTCAAACTTCCGAAAGGGGGTGCAAAAAAGCCAAGCTACAGCACCGTAATCGCGATTGACATCATAGATCTTGGAGCTGATGGTGGCTTTGATTTCTACATCCTTTCTCATCTTTGAGAGAATATTGAGGAGGTAGCAGCTGAAGAAGAACAACCTCAAGAAGAATCATCTAGTTTGGAGGCTACCATATCGGACATCATGCTGCTGAAGAATTTTTTAGAGATCGTTGTGGCTAGAAAGCCTCAAAGGGATGGTGAGTCAGGCTCAGCCTCCCAAGCTATTTCCGATTCCACCACCTCTAATCGGCTCTAGCGATTGTCGATTGTGGTAGTGGACTACTCTCTGCCTTTTCCTACCGTGACCTTTACTAAGAACACTTCTCCTTAATCTTTGGGCCAGAGGTCGGGCAAGTGTCCTGCTAATCAAGCGACAGAGGTCCTTAAGAAGATTTGATTAGACCTTTCTGTGGTTACTATTGCTACTCCTTCTCAAACTTCTGCTTTGGAGACAGTAGCCATTGGTTCTCCAATCATTCTTATGCTCGCCTTGCAAGATCGTCAAATAACCAATGCTGACACAACTATGAGTAATGCCGAAATTGCCTCTGTTATTATTTGTAGCTCCATTCTTCTTGTAGATACTACTCGGTTAGTTGAATAGCTAGATGTAATTGCCTTCTCGTAGGCCTTACAATTCTCTTTGGTGGTAAATGCTTATCATCATCCTGTTTCAAGGTGTTTTTGAATTCCTGCCAGCCTTACATCTTTCTACTTTTATTTTTATAGGGTCTGCTTTTTGATTATGAGGCCATGGCTTGCCATGACAAAATAATCAAGGTAGTTGACAAACTAAAGACCTCTAGGGATAGGCAAAACAAGAGGGTGAAGGAGTTAGAACTTTGGTTGGCAGCTTCGGAGGGCGATGTGGTAGAGGCTGAGAAAAAACTTCAGATGATGGACTTTGTGCTGAAGTCTTCGGCACAGGAGATTATTGGCCTGAAAGAGGAGAAAGAGCAACTATATAATACCCTCAATGCTTCTAAGGATGGCTTTGCCGATGCAATAAAGGCTACCAAGGAAGAAGGCTATAATGAAGCCACCGTCCTCTATGAAGTGCAGTTCTCCAAATTGGAGAACATGATTCTTAAAGATGGTTGGATGTCTGCGCCTCAAGCTGCCAATGTTCTAATATAGTCCGAGCTAAGGAACAACATTCCTTACCCTCGCCCAGATGCAATGAAAATGCCACATAGAGAGACTGCCAATGGGGCTAGAACTGAAGACCCTCCAATAGAAAAGTAACGAGCTTGATAATTTCATTTTGTTTGTTTGTTTGTTTTTGTTTTTGTCTTTATTTTTGTATTTGTTTTCTTTGTATTTTTTTTAAAAAAAATAATTGTTGGATGTCTTAAAAATTTTATGTTATGGATTTATTCTATTTAGCTTATCTTTCATTTTAGCCTAGAGCCAAATCTGATGTGCTTCCTTTTTGTTAGCTGGTAGTATCCCTTCAAATAGATAGCGGATGAGATGGGTCATCTAGTTTTTACCTTGCTAGATATGCCACACGTCCTCTACCGCAATGCTGAAGGCAATGATGGTACTGACCTCAATCTTTTAGCTCTTTGTCTGATCAATTGCTATGGCTAGGCTAGCCAATGCGTCCGCATGACTATTTTGATCCCGTCCTATTTGCTAAATCTCAAACGAAGAAAATTGCTCTGCCGCTTTCTTGGTTGCAACCAAATATTTCATCATTTTTTCATTGCAGGCTACATATTCTCCGTTCATCTGCTTGGAAACCAACTATGAGTCACATTGAATGCTTATGGAGTCTACCCTTAGCAATTTTGTGGTTATGAGCCCATTAATGAGAGCCTCATACTCACAGTCATTGTTGGTGACTGAGAAGTCTAGCTAAGCAGAAAATTCCAGTGCCTCTTTGTCGAGCGTGGTTAGTATGAACCTTATTCCTGCCTCTTTATTGTTGGAAGCCCCATTATAATGCATGATCTATGATACTCCCAATAAGCACCCATCTCTTATTCTGGTTCCTTCTTTTGGGAAGAGTTCTGCCACAAAGTCTGCTAGGACTTGCCTTTTGATTGCAATTTACGGTTTGAATTGGATGTTGTATTGCCCGAGCTCGATAGCCTATTTGGAAATTCTTCCTGATGAATCTAATTTGTGGTGGACCCATTTAACCAAGTGTTTAGAGTAAACAATGATGGAATGAGCCAAGAAGTAATGCCGTAATTTCTTGGAAATGATAACAAGTGCCAAAAGGAGTTTTTCTAGAGGTAAATACCTGGTTTCTGTATCAAGCAAAATTTTGCTTATGTAAAAGATTGGTGATTGCCCATTAGAAGATTCCCTGATGAGTGCTTAGCTTACAGCATGATCGGATACAGCCAAGTATACATACAACTTCTCTCCTACCTCAAGTCTTATAAGTAGGGACAGTTTGGCCAAGTAGGCTTTCAACTCTTGCAATGCATGATTGCACTCCGAAGTCCACTTAAACTGAGATTTCTTCTTTGTTAATTGGAAGAGCGGTTGACATCAGTCTGAAGATCAGCTGATGAATCTGTTGAGCGCCATTGTCATTCCAGTAAGTGTTTAGATTCTTTTTACTGATGTAGGAGGGATCAAATTGAGTAGTGCTTGGATTTTTTTGGGGCTTGTTTCTATTCCCTATTGAGTAACGATGTACCCTAGGAACTTCCTAGATCCAACCCCAAAGGCACACTTCACCTTGTTAAGCTTTATCTTGTTTGTGAAGTGTCCCGAACACCTCTTAGAGATTGGCTAGATGATTCTTGGCTTCTTGGGATCTAATCACCATATCATCAATGTAGACTTCGAGATTTCAACCGATCTATTTGTTGAACATCTTTGTAATCAGTTGTTGGTATGTAGCCCTTGCATTTTTTAATTCAAAAGGCATTCCCTTGTAACAGAACAGCCTTACAAGGGTGATGGATGGCGTTTTCTCCTGATCGTCTAGATGTATAGCTATCTGGTGGTAGCCTTTGTATGTGTCTAGAAAGCTTATCCTTTCATGTCTAGACATTGAATCTACCAACTAGTCAATTTTGGGAAGGAGAAAACTGTCTTTAGGGCATGCCTTATTTAGATCGGTGAAATTGAAACACACTCTCCATTTCCTATTCTTTTTCTTAATGACAATGGTACTGGACAGCCACTCTGGGTATTATACTTCACGAATGGTATCTGCTTTGAGTAACTTCTTGACCTCTTCTTTTACAGCTTCCGCGTGTTGTGGTGCCAATCTCTTACACTTTTATACCATTGGTCTTGAGCTTGGGTTACGTTGAGCTTGTCGCATGTTACCCTTGGGTTAATTCCCTCCATCTCATATGGGGTTCATGTGAAAACATCTTTGAATCAGAGTAATAAGTGGATCAACTGCTTCGTTTCCTTTGAGGCAAGACTTTTTTCCATGAGAAAGAACCTTTTCTTATTTGTGGGTTCGATCAATACCTTTTCAAGTTCTTTTGCGTTTTTAGCACTAGGCTCGGCGTTGATCTTCTATCCTTCTAACTTGTGTGCCCAGACTTCTTGAACTATTTTTTTTGTGGTAGACACATCCATACACTGTTTTGTCGTTGTCTGATCTCCCCTTATTTTTCCTATGCTATCCCCTTCTAGGAAGCATACAACCTGGTGGAATGTCGATGGGACAACCCTCATCTTATGGAGCCATGTCCTTTCCATTGTGGCGTTATATGGTGAAGGCACATTTACCAATTGAAATTTGACTTGTTAGACTATCGCTTTGGCTCTTACTGGTAAGAAGATCTTCCCCAACGGAAAAACTGTGCTTGAATTGAAACCATAGAGTGGTGAATCAACTGGGAGTAGGGCTCCAGATGATAGTCCTAATTTTTTTAAAAGTTCATAGTACATGATTTCCAAAGAACTTCCTTGGTCTATCAATATTCTATTGACAGTGAATTCCTTGATCTGCAGGGTTACTACCAGAGCATCACTATGGGGATGATGAACCTATGTCAGATCTTCATGAGAGAATGTGATTCTCAATTTGGAACATCACATTCTTTTGGTGGGGACTTTGGATAAAGCCATCACTTCTCTCCAGTGTGCCGATCTTCTTATTTTTTCATTCATCAGGTTCGTTTGCCTTTTTAAGGGGACTGAATATATCACATTGATAGTTGTCGTCGGTTACATGTTGCCACTTTTGTCCCTTCCTTTATTTTTTTGGATTAGAGGAGTGATCAATATCAGAGTGTAGATGCCGCTTTGTGCCAATTCTTCCAGAAACTATTTCAATGCTTTGCAATCTTCTGTAAGATGTCTGTAATCCTTGTGGTGGGAACATCATAACCTATGATTGTAAAGGGATGGATCCCCGTTCATATTTGGAGGCCAAGAGAAGTAAGGCTTATTTTGGATGTTTTCCATTAGACGATATATTGGTTCGGTGAAAATGGCGACGATTGCTTAGAAAGCCCCTTTCCATAGTTTTGGTTGTTCGGCGATGGGGTTTGATTCCTTTCTTTTGGTGTCAATGGTCTTATTCTCTTCCTTCCTTGGAACCTTTAGCTGCTACCGGGAAGGTTTTAGCTTTTCGGCCTTTCGTAGGTCGTCTTCAATCTTATAGTGCTGTTTGACTCGCCTCGTTAAACTACCTACGTCAGTAGGTGGCTTTTTCGTTAAAGATTGACGAAGCTTGCTTGTAAGCTGCAATCCTAACTTGAATGAGGCAATTGTTAACTATTCGTTGTAGTTATTAATCTTGTTATATGCTGGCTAGTACCTTCCAACATACTCTCACAGGCTCTCCATGTCATCCTTTTTCATTGTAAGGAGCACATCTACCTCTTTTGGTGGTCGGCTATTAGTGATAAAGCGTGAGATGAATGCTTGCTGTAATTGTTTTTAGTCACTTATCGATCGGGCTTCTAATTTATAGTACCAATGAAGTGCCATCTCCCCTAAGCTTGAGGAGAACATCCTGTACATGATTAGACCATTATTGCTCCATAAGGTCATGGCTTGAGTATAATGCTGAATGTGGCTAGTCGGATCTCCTTTGCCATCATACATGTAAAGCCCCAAATTTCTAGCCCAAATGATAATATAACAATCATGGCTCTTTCAAGGAAAACTGAATATAAATATCCAAACTTACAATACATGATACAATAGTTTTTCATGCAACAATATATTAATCCAACAACAAGTAAATAAACAAATAAATACCTCCAAGGGGTTTACAAGTTTCCAAGGTTTGAGCTTGGTTACATAAAACGGTTATTCAAACCCATACACATACAGCCCTTGGCTTACACACAGAGTCACAGCAAAATGAGAGTCTTGTACTCTCAACACACATTTCCTCGCCTCTAGTTAGGTGGCATCACCACATCTTTTCCTGCACAAAAATCCCGTAGGGTGAGCATAAAGCCCAGTAGGAAATCTTTAACATAGTATATACATTTTATACAAGCCTCAAGAGATGAAATGCACATGCCATGCTATGCCATTTTGAAAGAAAATCACATCTTCATCTTTGAAAACCATCATGTTCAATGATGTCATACAATTTCAATTCTTCAAAACTTAACAATTCATTTCAGAGCAGTAAATACGACTCTGGTAATCCCTAGGTTAGTGTCTGCAAGTATTGACTGGAAGACTCGACACCTATAATCTGTCATTTTTACAAGTATTAACTAGAAGGCTCGACACCTATTCAATTTCATCTACACCACCTGTTAAGACTTATCACCGTATTTACCCCAAAACCAATTCATGGAAACTTGTTTCTCAACATTCTTTTCTCAATACAAGTTTTCAAATCAACTTTCAAAGTTTAATGTAATCAAATGAATTGATATGCCAATAACACAAGATGAATATAAATACTTTTATTCCAAGGAATAACACAATTCCCTCTTCTCAAGTATCCTCAATCATTAGTCATTTCAAGACTGTTTCAACGTTTTGAACAATAATTTCCAAAATGAACAACAATTCTCATATTCCCTGAAATTCATCATTTATATAAATACAAATAAGAAATTTTCCAAACATCCATTTATTTTGACACACAAAATAAATATAACAATATCATTCATAGATTTTCAGTCTCCTTTAAAAAAAAAATCCCCAAATTCTAGGTTTTCTCACCAAAACTATACAACTCAAATCTTTTGAAAGAAAACTTTTCAAAAACATCTTTTCTTCAATTAACGAAGATCAAAACCTATAAGATCATTTTAAAAGAACAAGAGACAAATCCACTTTCAAAATCGCTCAACTTCTTGAATCAACAATCAATTTTCAAAGCTATTGAAAGTTGATTTTGAAAATCATATAGATCTTGCAAAAATATATATATAACTCTAAGAAAATCCCTACCTCAAGTTTTGAAGAAGAAATGATATGAAATCCCCAAAATCAACAGTGTTGAAACTCGATCTTCACCACACACAACAAAGCCCTTGAGAAATTAACCAACTTTGATGAAGAACTTATGGCAGAACTCTAATGGATCTTAAGAAATCAAGGTTTTGATCCAATTTGGCGTAGGGAAATGTAGAGAGAAGGGAGAGGAAAGGTTTTTAGAGAGAGATATACAAAAGTTATTTGAAATATCAGATTCACGAACTGATATAACATGGTTCGCTCGAGCATGGAAAGCCTCGCTCGAGTGTCAAATACACTTTCCCAGTACTTTTGCAGGCAGGTCAAAAATTTGAAACCAAATATTCTCTGCTCGAGTGCATAAACGGCCGCTCGAACGGACAAGTAACTTCTAATGCATTTTTTCATTTTGCATTTTTGCTTGGCGCGCCTCAACCTCGCTAGGGCACCGCCTAAGATTTCAAGGGCGCCCTGGATCCCTCATGAAGTTGACTCGATCCCCGACATACTCAGCGAAGTGGCAAAACTGGGATCACTACATACAGGTTAAATTTTGGTAGGGTGAACCTCTTTGGTGGGTTGGTTTTATCTATTGCTCTGGAGAATAGCAAAGCTAGTTCTTTCGTGTAGAACTTTCTTTGAACGGGCTTAGGATTGTCCCTTGTTCGTCCATCAAGCCAACTTGTCAATTCGTTCTTTTGGTAATCCTGGAGGTCTTCTCTTCTGGTGACCTAGCGCTTTCTCTGCATCCGATCAGGGTAGCTGCTGGCGATTTCCTAAGGATCAGTTTTCTTGCGAATTTCGGTAGTCTTTATTTGAGTGTTAGGTTTATTTTGAGCCAAGCGTAGTTTCTCTTTGAGGGCTTCGACTTGTGCCACTAACTGATCTATGAGCTGAGGTCGTTGATCTTCATCATCTGGTGAGGGGATTATTTTTTCTGAGCCTTTAGGTGGCATTTCAGAATTATGGCCAAAGTTTGGACTAGCCATATTCCCGATCGGTGCATTCTAATGATCACTTAGTATCTCTTCTAAAGAGGGATGGATACTCATCTTCTCGTTGTTCCCACAGACGGCGCCAATTGTGGAAGATAAAAATCTTATTCACAGGAAATGTGAGATGATGTGCCCCTTCCTTTACTCTGCAAAGAGAAACCAATTCATCAGTGATCACTTCCAACCAAAAATGATCAAGAGAACCCTCAGACGATCAAATCAGAATTTTGATCAGCTATACAGTATTTTGTTTAAGAGGGAGTTTTAGTTACCTTTTGTTCTTTCTTATTTCTCATTTTATAATATTATTATCTTGGGTTTCAATCGTTGGATTAATATCTTGATCTAAGGGCTCACTTGTCCTTGGACATTGGTCGGGCAAGTGGCCAGGTTGTCTTGATCCTTTGCCCTTGGATTATCATGCTGTGGGTTGCTTAGATTATGTCAGGTGTTAGTGGCCAACTTGTTAAACGTTTCGTTCATCTGATTAAGATCATCGGACGATTGTGTCGTTTGGGTAAGCTAGCCTATGTCCTTATCTCTGACAATTGTTGTCCTTACTATTGATTAATGATGGATCTAAGGGTTTCCCTGTATTCTACAGATCTCATTCTAAAAGGCGATTTTACTCAGGCTTTGGTCACGTGATATTGTCCTCTTATTTGATGAACCTTTTGATGGTCTGGGCTTTTCTCTTGGGCCATCCGGCTTGGCTGGACTTGGGTTTGGGCCAATGTTTTATCCCTTCATAGGTAACATAACAAAATCACCCTTTCAAACTTTTTGGGCATGTTTTCATTTTGAAACCAATACACAATAAAAAATAATAATAGTCCCTCATGGAGAAAATCTCTTATTTATTCTATGAAAAAAAAATTTCTCCCTTATTTTAGGAAGAAAATCTCTCACATTTCCATGAGGGACTATTATTATTCTGACGTAAAGAAGCAACGTTGTGAACATTCACATAGATCGAAGTGTAGACACTGTGAACATCCACATTACTGGTGGTTGCTTATATTTGTATACACATAACCGTTGGCTTAATGTGAGTTGTAGTAAATAAATGTTGATGTGAACTTTCACATTATAAATGCATGTTGGTAAAATAGCACATTGTTGTTTGCACTTGTATGATTATTTTTAAATGTGAATATTAACATTGATTAATAATGTGATGATCATAACACCAATTGCAACACATTGCAATGTGATAATTCACAACAAGCAATGACTCCTTATAATATAAATATTCACACCATGTAATGATCATGCAAAACTCATACAATAAACATTCACATTATGCAATAACCATGTAATCATCAGTCTACATTACATGTCATGCAACCATCACATGTTTCTAATGTTAAAGTTCACATCATCAAATACAAAACATTAAAATCTGATAATCCATAACAACAATAACTTCAGTGGATGTGAACGTTCATATTCATTGAAATACCCACCCAATAAACATACACGCACTAAAATACTACAAACATGAATAACTAATGATATGTGAACATTCACATCATGCAAAAAATAGCTACGTCCATATTTTGCATTGCTAATCCCAACTAAATACTTTATTGCTATCATTACACATCATTATAAGATTAGACAAGTGCAAATTCACAACACCAAATGTAATGGCAATAAACAACCTGTAAATATCTCCCCATAATGATATAACCAATAATATATCACAATGTGAACATTCACTACATCTAAAAAACAGAGCCATATCTGAATGCATTACCAGACAAAACCCATAACCTCATTCAACCAAACAAAACTTGCATATCCATCTATTCCAGAAAATGAAGTTGAAAGCAAAAAACAGAGCATACAATCCTTTATATAAATCCAAACACAAATGAATATGCATCCTTTATATACTAACCTTGAGACGATATTATCTACTCATTCTCTCACTCTTTGATCAATGTCTGACTTCGCAACAAATATGTAAAAAAATAGAGCATAAATGAACAACATCAATGCAGTTTTGATTCATCGTCTTCCTCACACACCAATGAAACCCTAGCACAACCAAGCAACCCCACAACAACAATTAAATTAAATCACAATCAACAACGTGAATCATGGTAATTGCCAAACATAATGATATTCAAAAAGGAAATGTTTATATCCTTTTGTGTAATATAACAAATAATGTAAATTAGGAAAAAAGGATCTGATGGAATAAAAGTACAAACATATGAGACTAAGTATGTTATAAATTTTCTTGATGGACTTATTGGGTTAGAACACCCCTAAATGTGATTTATGAATAAAAACCCCAATTTTTTAAAACATTTTTCTGAACTTTTTTACTTTTTAAATCCACTTAATATAAATACACTTAAAAGTTCAAAATTTATATAAAATTGTTAAAAATTCATTTGCAACAAAATATAAAAATATATTCAACTTTTAGTTATTTGGCCAAAATGTTTTTGTGATGATGAATAGTGAGTTTGTGACTCTTGGGTTTAATGGGTGAGTTTTTGATTTTGAAGAATACCTACCCTAAGGTTTTTGAGGTGTAGATTTCATTTTTAGGTTATTTCTATTAAATTCTGTTTCTATAATAGAATTTAATTGTAGGTCTTTCTTAATACTTTTCTTATTATTTTATATAGGGTAGGAGTGATTACTTTTTCACATTGTGTTTAGAGATTACACATTTTGAAATTCAAGTGAGTAGTCACAAGCTACGCATTTTTATAAATGCATCATTTCTCTAAAACTATTTGAAAAGTGAACTGTTGTTTCGTGTCAAAACTACCTTGGTTCAATTATTATTGTATTGTTGAATCTAAGCTATTTTTCAAACATGTATAAATTTGGTATGCAGTAAACAAATTGATATGGTCTCATACTTGTAATAGTAAATTACCAAATTTTGTGAAACTGAATTATATTGATTATTTGGGACCATGTATATATACAAAAGCCCAGGAAATTTATTCCACCGTGTGTAAATATATGCCACTAGGGACCTGATCTAGATCAGGCTGCGATGACTCTAGTGTTCAATGATTGTAAGGAACAAACCTAAGCTAGGCTAGGTGAGCTTAAATTAGATTATCTTAGAGAAAATGCCCGAGTTACTATCCCAAGGATGACTTTTGGTTTGATATTGGATCCAACAAGCTTGTTGCCTTGAGAACTTTGGGTGTATTTGATTGGATGGACTGGATAAGGGGGGATTATAATCCATCGGACTTGAATCCTGGGACTGTGAATCCCCCAGACTATTTGGTTGGATTGAATGTGTATTCCGTGTTTGTTTTCTCATGGGATTAGATGTCTGGAAAGGACTATTTTTAGTGAATCCAATGTTTGGTTGGACGGACTGGATAGAATAAATGAGTAAAAGACTATTTTACCCTTTTTCAGTTGTTTACTAAGTAATAGCGATATTAAACATATCTTTAATATTTTAATTATTTTTAGCTAGATTAAATAAAAATTTATTTTATTTTATTTTTTACACAATTAAATAAATTTATTATTATTTTTAAAAAAATATCAATAAAAATATATGTTATTTTTTTTAATTAAAATTTTAAATGAATTTATTTTAAAAAATAAAAATGATTAAATAAAAGATCTATTACAATTTAAATAATGAAATTAAATAAAATATAAACAAAACTTTTAAAAATAAAACATCAATAAAATATCTATAAAAAATTATTTTAAAAAATTAAATAAATAAAACATCAATAAAAAGTTAAATAAAATTATTTTATTTTTAAATTGAGACATTTAAATTTTATTGAATTTTACTAAATATAATACATAATTAAATAGTAGAGGGTCAAAATGGTCATTTACCTAATGCCAACAGTAAATTGTCCCACACTCCCCCTCGGGATAGTATAATCCCATATATGGGGGATAAGGAGTCCGGCTGGACACCATGTTTGGCGGACTTAAAAAAAAACAAACGTCGGATTATCCACTTCCAATGGATTACAATCCAAATAGTAAATAGTCTCCCCCCCTTATCCCCTAATCAAACGCACCCTTTGTGGCATGTTACTTGTAACGCCCCCACTCGAAAAAAATTTAAAAAAAATATTGAACTACACATTATATTCCTCAATAGACATACAGAAGCTTAATGAATATCAATCATCAAGATACTAGAAATATCTCCAAAACTATATTTCATTCATAATTGACCTTTGAGTCATACAAAATAGCATCACATGCAATTATATATTCATTGATCCTAGAACATGAATCTATAGTATGTGATCTATAAAGAACAACATTAAAAAAATACAAGTTTATGTCTTAAAGGCTACAAGTCTCTAAGACATTACTTGGTTACAACAAAGGGGGGGTCAAAAGCCTAATGCAACAAAACCCAAGGCTATACAAATGAAAAGACGACCAAACAAGCCTTAAATCCCAAGATTCTCTCAAGCTATCTCCTTGGTGGAGGCACGCCATCAACACCTAAAAGTTGTTTCCATGTTGGGTGAGCAAAAAACCCAGTAGAGATAACTAAAATAAATGATATTTAACAATAGCATATGGTGAGATGCATATAAAATGATATGCTCGAAAATATGAGTTTTCCTTTTTTAAAACAATACCATGTGAGAGTTCCAAAATCACATTCTAATACTTTCCTTTAAATAGAAAACATGGCAATAAATACATCATTGGTAATCCCTGGATTGGTGCCTACAAGTAGGCTTTCAAAACTCTACCAAAATACCATTTTATTGGCTCCTAACCAGAAGGAACTTGGTACCTACATTGCGTATATTTTTAGACTTTCACTATGGACCAAAAACCAAATTACTTAACCACAACCACACCCCTTAACTAGATTCACCACAGTATTTATCCATTTTTCTCAATAAAACCATTTCCGAGATATAGAATATGAAGTTCACAATGCCATGAGATGATCAATAAGATGTATGATTTATAAACAAGCCAATTGCCTAAATCACATGCACTTTCTATCACATGACAATGCTATCTTCCATTGATAGCCAAAATAGTTATCTTTAATATAAAATTGAAAAATGAAAACAATAATTTAATTCGACACAATATCAAAATTTCCAAAATCATCATGGTTTCCCAAAACCACCACATCTCAAAGTTTTTATAAAAAGAATACGGTTTTATCTCCAAACTCAATTTTCTTTTCAAAAACCATCTCACAAAGCAACAAGTGAGGTTTAAGTTGAACAACAAGCAACGCTTATGAGGGATCCCCTTTTTTATGCACTAACATATAGATTAACTAAAACCCTAACTTTTTCAAAGCCTAAGTTATTAAAATAACACATAACCAATTTAAATAACATACAAGTCATCAAGAAGACCCCTACCTCAAAGCAAGAAAGAAGGAAAAAAGAAAATCCCCAAAAGTCGATAGTAGTAAAATGAAGATTTGCTCTAATTAGAACGAAAATTCTTGACAAGCTCTACACTTTATCTCAAAGGAATAAAGAGAGAAGATGCCTCTAAATGGGCAGATTTAAAGATTTGAGTGTGAAAAGTTAAAGTTTAGAGAGAGATATGGTGATATATGGTGTAGATGAGAAAAATGAGAGAGAGAAGAGAAAGAAAAGTAAGAAAAGAGAGTGGGTGAGGTTCTATTTATAGTCTAGGTCAAAAGTGAGGTATAAGCCCTAAAGTCAACTAAGGAAAAGTCAAAAATTCCAAAATAAAAGTGACCAAAATGCAATAAACAATTTTCTGGGTTTCTCGCTGGCGTCGACACCTAGAGGAGGGGTGTGTGGGATGTCTAGGAGGTAGCTGAGTACACCTAACAGTTCAGACCCCCGATCTTTGATCTAGTCTCATAAGTGCAATGTGGAACATAAATGAGAGTCCAGATCTGACAACTTTATAGAAAATCCATTTATTGCAAAATTTGCAAGATATGGACAACATCACTAGATCTCAGAGTTGCCACCTAATCTTTTGAAAAAACTAGGAAATCCATGACTCATGTCAAAGGCCACTGTTCATCAGAACCAAAGATGCCTCGGTTCAGAACCTTGGGTATGAGGAGGGAAGGTCATGAATTGAGTACCCCTGCTCACCTGATCAAAAGATCGGCCTCTACTAAACCATGATATGAGTTTTATGTACCCGTAGACACCCCATTTTTGACCGTCCTCAAGACTTAGATGTCATCGTTTGTGCACTCGATGATTGTGCTTGTTTGTGTTCGTTTTGAGCGCCTAAAGTCCTTGGCGGAATGCCTTGCCTTTGAGCCTCTAAACCTTTCTGTTTTGTGCATGATTTTAGACCAAGAGCTTGTTGCTTCTTGCCTAGAGAGGAGGGTGACTTGCCGGCTAGCCCGAAGACCTGTCGGCCATGGGTTGTTCTTTTCGGCCATCAGTGGTAGCCGACAGCCATTGGTCTCCTTTTCCAGATATTTGTTTGCCAGCTGTGCCAGCTGTTGCTCACTAAGCTGCTTCTTCATACACGTGTATGGTAGGATGTATACAAGCTCAAGGCTTGATTCTCTATATATAGGGGGTGTCCTCCCCCATTTTGGGAGGCCAGGCATTTTAGACCAAATCTCCCCCTCTCTCTCTCTCTCTCTCTTGTTGTTTTGTGCTTTGTAGTTAGTTTTCTCTACAATTTTGCACACAAACCCTTAACCAAACTTGACCACCATTGATTTGAGGTTCTCTGGAGTCTATTTTGAGCTTTGGAAGGAGGTTTGAGCCTGAATTTGTGGCTGGATTGTGCTTTGTTTCAAAGGTAGAGAACTTACCTCATTTAAGCTTATTGTGCATACTTGCTTTGCCATCTTTTTCAACTATTTTAAGGATGTTTTTGAAGTGTAAAAAACTCTATTTTTGAGGCATAAAAGTGGTGGTTTGAGCCTTTGTGAGTTAGGGGGTTGTCCCCCATTTGGCTCCTTAGCTTGTGAAGCTTTTTGTGCTATTTTCCATCACATTCAAATCAAACTTTTTTGGGCCTTTTAACCACTGAAATTCAGAGGTTATTTAGTGACAAAAACCTTCTTCTGAATCCAAAATTGGAGGGGTTAGCCTCCCCTCCTTGTTGTCTTGCTTGCATACCTAGTTAGCCTCACATGTTAGCATGTTTTTCTAGCTTAACTTAGCTTTAGTTCAGCATGATTTTGCCTCTATTTTGACCTGCTTTAGCTTTGTTTTGGGCTGTTTGGGTCATTTGAGCTTTGATTTGTATAGTTGTGGTGCAATTTTCTTCACTAGCTTAGTTTTTCTAGGCTTTGAGCATCATTTGTGTGCCTTGGTTGCATGTTTTAATGCTTTTTCATGCCTAATTCCAGCACTGAAATCTTTGCAATCTCCCTCTATTCTTCTCTCTTTTGTTTACTTTGAAAGTGGTTTTAAACTCCTTGTTCGCTTAAGTGTGAAATTGAGACATTCATGCTTAATGGTTTAATCCCTTCGGGGGTTCATTATCAATGGCATGAGGTCTCTTTCATGCCCAAGGCACTTGTGGTTTAAGCCTTCTTTCCATTAGAGGACACTCACTTTCGGACTTAACTGGTTAAAGAATGGATTGGTAAGTTAAAATGAGTAAACAAAACATGGCAAGTAAAAGAGGCAAGATAAGCATCTTTCATGTTGCATTGCATGTGTTTGGATTGGACGTTAATTCAAACACGAGGCAAATGGGACATTTCATACTCAAAAGTGATGAAATGTGCCATTTTCCTTGGTCACCATTACCCTTGATCATGCATGATAGGGTGGTGGTTTTGTTGAGTCTTGTTTTGCACTCATTAAGCTTGTACAAGCTTGGTTCCTTAGCCATCATGCATGGAAAATGCTTGGTTAATGGTTTGAGGGCCAAGAGTTACACTCATTTGAACTTGTGTAATGATAAGGAGGGTAGCAGTACAGATAACCCTTGAGAATACACTGCTTTGCCTTTGTTTGCTCTTTGTTGCAGCGAAAAAGGAAGTTCAGGGCATGGGTGGTCGACCGGCCATCAATAGCAGCCGACTGGCCATCATTGGTAGCCGACGGCGACCATTGGTAGCCGATCGGCCATCAATAAAAAAAATTGCTTAATATGTTCCTGAGGTGGAGCAGAGGCATTCTGGGAAGTGGCAACACTGTTGGTGTTCAAATATGTGCAAACAGAGGCGTTCAATGGCAAGGCGGTGGCATTTTCGGGTGAAAATCAACCGAGCATGCATGTGTCCCCTGCCCTGAGGCCATTTATTCTCTTTAGTCATGCAAGTGTTGTTACTATTTAATTAGCTTGGATAGTTAATTATTTAATCACTTTAATTAGCTTAGAATAAGTTAGTTAAGTTGCCTCGATTTGTAATAATTAATTAGCTTAGCATAAGTTAGTTAATTCATTTCAATTGTTGTAATAATTACCGTTAGCTTAATTAGCATAGCTAGTTAGTTTATTCAGACCCTCCTTCGCGAGGGCGTAATGTTGTAATAAGTGTGCATGCGCGTGTGCATGTCTTCCAACCCCACGTCTTTCTCCATTTTATTTAATCGCTTTGATGGTTAGATTAGGAGCATGTTTCACATAGCTTATCGCATGCTTGCATCCATTCATTTGTCTGGCATGCACCGAGGCTCGGCGCATCGGTCAAACTGCATTGCAATTTCAATATCTTCTTTGAATACGTGTTTAATCGCATGTTGTTCAAATCGATTCATATGCCATATTAGTAGCTGAGCTTATTAATTGCATTATTGCATGTGTTGCATTAGACACTTAACATAGTTAGGATCATGCATCTTTCTAACTAGTTTATGTTTTGGCTTGGAGTGCTCGGTGAGTTTTACGCTTTAGCATACTTGCATGAGTGTGATTGCCATGATGCCATGATTAGCATGCTTTGCCATGAGGCTATGTGCTTAAATTTTTAACTGCATGAATGCCTGTGGATGAAGGCTTGTTGTTCGAATTAGAACAATTCAACAAATGTACGTTTTAAGCCCACTTTGTTGTGGCAAAATCATGTTTTAAGCCCATTATGTTTGGTGGCAAAATCCACATCTTTAAGCCAATCTGAGGGTAGCAAATTCAAACCATTTTCGAAAACAAACATGAGTTGAGTTGTTCCAAGTCTTGTGACTAGTCTATACTTGCTTGTGTGCGTCACATAGTAATGTTAGCTAATAATCGGAATAAGAACACATAATGTTTATGAAAGAACATATCATGATTAGTAGAGGCCGATCTTTGATTGGGCTAGCGGGGGTGTTTATTTCAGGACCTTCCCCTCTCGTACCTAAGTTGCCGAGCCAAGGTAACTTTGGTAATGACGGACACGTGGCCTTTGGCATGAGTAAGGATTTTCTAAATTTCCCCAAAAATAAAATATTTAGGTAGTGACTCTGTATTTGGCAAACTAGTCCAATTTTGGCATTATTTGATTGAAAATTGATTTTCCAAAAAGGTTTGCCGGATTTGGACTCTTTGGTGATTATTAGTTTCACATTGCATTTGTGAGACTAGATTCAGAACTGCGGGAGTCTGAACTGTGAGGCCTTCTTTTCAAACCCTTTCCAAAAGGGCGGGCCGCTAGAAAAGGCGAGTCCACAGTACCATATGTGCTCATGTTTTGATTATTATTAATGCTAAGATTTACTATGTGAAGCAATCAAGTATAGATTGTGTCATTCATTTTGGAATGTTTTGACCTCAAGTATTTTGAAAGAGTTTTGAAATGTGTACAGCTCCAATGAAATTGAGCCCAAAGGTATAAAAATCAACACTATCCCAAATTAAACAACATAACCTCCATCCACCGGTAATCATAGGTTATAGCGATCCCGATTTTCTCTCCATTGATTATTGTATTCCGGACTTGGTTCCGTAGATGTCTGTTGTTGTATATGTTTCATTTTCGTCCTCTAATTCTTTGTATTTAAGTTTTGGGATGTGTTGGGCAGGTTTGTAACAGGTTGGGTGAGTTTTGAAACAAATGGTTGCTGCCCAGTTTTTGGTGTCTTCGCTCGAGCGAGGCTTTTGTCACTCGAGTGAGCTCTGTGTTTTAGTTCCTTCGCTCGAGCTAGGGTCCCTTCACTCGAGCATACGTCTGCGTTTAAGTTTGGACCTAAAGGTTGTGTTTCTTGGCTCGAGCGAGCTTTCCTTCGCTCGAGCGAGTGAGGACTATGTTTTGGGTTTCTTCACTTGAGCGAGATTTTCTTCACTCGAGCGTGCTTCTGTGTTGCAGACCTGAAGCTTCGTGTTGTTGGCTCGAGAGAGGCTTTCTGTGCTCGAGCGAGGTTTCTTTGTGTTTGGTCGCTCGAGCAACCACTCCTTCGCTTAAGCGAGGTTCGAGTATATCAGTTCGCAGCAGTAGCTTCTTTTTCACTTTTTCATCATCTTCTTTACTTAAACCCTAGCCCCGGCTGCTTCTCTCTCTAGAAATCCATCTAGTTCTAGTGGTCTTCTACCCTAGCCTCTTTGTAAGAAAGGTAGAGCTTGGTGTGGGTTACGCTTTGATCCGAAAATCATTGGATTTGGAGCATCTTGAGTTTTCTCCATCTTCTCCTTTGGGTCTCTTCATTTGAGGTAGGGATACCCTACTCCTTCTTATGAGTTTTGACATAGATTTTAGTAATTTTGTATAAATGGTGGATTATGGAAAATTTTGGAAAGTTAGGGTTTGATTTAAAGTTATAAAAGAAAAAGGGGGTTTTCAATTATTAAACTCCATGTGTATGTGAGACCTTGGAAAATGGAAGTATTGATGTTAAATTGATGAAATTGAACCTTAGGGTTGTTATTTGAAAAAGGGGAAAATGCCCTAATTATGTTTGAATAATTAATTTGGGGAAAAATGAAATTGAGTTGAAAATCATGAAATTGGGAAATTATGAGATTGAATGGTGTAGTTGGATTGATTAATCACTCACCTATGAAATTGTTGATAATTTATCTGTTTGATGAATTTATTATCTGTTTAGAGATAACTGCTTTGGGCTATCGGTAGAGGATAGTCTTGATTGTTGTAGACACTATATGTTGATTAGGGAAAACTGAAACTAATCAAATGGTTAAGTCATTGAATATGACGGTTGAATTAACACATTGAATATGTGCCTGAATTGATCATTGTATATGATGAACTGTTTAAATACATTGCATATGTATCTTGTTTGGGAGGAGATAGGGGATGTACTCTCAAACTTGTTTAGGAGGAGATAGGGGATGGACTCCATTGATAACTAAGTTGGCCGGAGTGTCTAGGGTAAAAGTCCTGAAATCCTAATTACGTTTGCATAATGTAGATAATTGAAGTATTGAAATGTTTTAATATGAGTTGTAGTCTCATTTGAATTGTGGATAATGGAAGTGTTTTAATATGAGTTGTAGTCTTATTTAACTATTTGGCTGGATAATGAGCCATGTTTATGAATTTAAATTGGATAAGTGAAGGAAAGTGGAATGAAACACGGATATATTTGTCATGGAACTGGGAAATGTTGTAAATTGGTTTACAATTGTTAACCATTTATCGAATGCTAATTTTTTAGTTATTTATCATATTTGGTTTAGTATATCCCTATTGGGCTTTGGCTCACCCGTTTATGGGACATCATTTTCAGGTACAGATGGTATGCCACCTCCAAAGACGTAGCTTGGAAGGCTTAGAGGATGAAAGATCTTTTTGTTGTTACCTTTTTGTATTACATGTAAATTAAGCCAAGGGCTTATGTTGTATAAAGTGTTAGAACTCTTCTTTTGTTGAACCCAAGTGTTGACTTGGAAAATTGTAAGCCCGTAGGGGCATTTACTTTTGTTGTCAACATGTAATACTTTTGTACTTAACACTTTGATGTATGGAATACGATATCTCTTTCTTGTATCATAAATGTATGATTTATGGGTTTATTTTGAGGGCGTTACAGATATATCAGTTAAGCATGTAGCTTCATGGTAAGATGCTTAAACATAGTAAGAAGAATCATTCATAGGCAGTGCATGGGGAGTAAATATTCTTTACTTCCGTACTCTTTGCGACCAAGCTCGAATTGCTTTGAATGACGTCTTACTTCCTGAAACCACAACGATGGTGAGCTACCCAGCGAGTGTGTTGCCAGAAAACCCCATCCGACGGTCAAGTTGGCACCCATTAAAAAGAGAATAAATGTATATATATATAAAGAGTCGTAAGAATTCACTTACCCTTCTAAGAGTCTGATCGTGCCTTTTATCTAGGTTGGCCATGCAGCCTAAGATTGTGTGTGTACTACTTATGTTGTCTTTCTTTGGATGCGTGGCTGTACTACCCTCTCTTTTCCTTGCACGTGTGCACATCAATATTGCCAAACAACATTGGCTAAACTGCTAAACAGTATTGACGTGTACTTCTAGCAGATTCATTGCCATACTCCATTTGGCCACGTAGAATGCCCTAACCAAGCAATCACTCCAAAAATCCTTTAGTGTGCTAGCTCCACAAGTTCATATATCGAGCTAATTCAGGTCGGTCTCATGAACATTGTGATAGCCCTATTCCGTATTATACTTTAATTCCTTGATTAAGCATAGGATTATGCGTTTGATATGAAATTGCATGTTTAATTATGTGATTCATATGAATGTGAGTTTATATCTATTGTTCATAAGAAAACCTGTTGAAATTACAACTTAAATTGAAAGCCTTAGAGGCACCAGAAACCAAAACTAATTAAATATTTGTGATCAGAGTAATTTTTAGAGCCTAATGAGAAGATTGGTAAAATTTTGATTCAGAATGAATTAATTTGATTTAATTAAAATATGTAGATATATATATGTTAAACTTAAATCTAGAAAGAGCTAGACTCAGCAATTTGTGCTGGAAAGGAAAGAAGAGAGAAAAGAAAAAGAAAAAAGGCTCAAGGAAGAGAGGAAGAAGAGAATTCGAGCTAGAAGAAGAAAGCTTTGTGGAAAGCTAGTGAAATTGGAGGAATTGAAGGGAAAATTCCAAAACTTGACTTGAGGTATGTATAATTCAACTAAAACCCTTGGAATAACTCTTCCATTGTTTAAAATCAAGACTTAAAATGGAGATTACACACTCAAATGACTTAAGGTTTTGAATCATAAGTTTAAATGAACTATATTCACGAAATTGAACTTGGATTCTTTGGATTTGCTTGATTTAAGAGTCAATTTCGTTATATATTGCTTGCCTTGAGTTTGATTGTGAGAAGTTGGACCTTAATCCTTAGATTTGTGTGATTTGAACTCAATGGGTTACATACAAAGTGAAGATCTAATTGAGCTTGAAAGGAAATGAAGAAAGTCATGAAATCATGGAAGCTAGGGTTAAGATTTTGGGATTGAAGCAAGGTTTAATCCAATTGATCTTGATTTACACTTTAATTATGTATATATATTATGTTTTTGAAGTGGATTTACATGAATTCAGGTATGGAAATGAGTTTGGAAGCTTGAAGCTTGAACTAATTTCAGACTGCTCACTTTAACCCAAAACCACATGTGTGGCTGTGAGCTTTGCACGTGCGGAACACATGACAAAATAGAGCATCATTTTCTACTTTAATTGCATGTGCGGTCCGTATATGGGGCATATTCTGCACGTGCGGCCAGGGACTTCTGCATGTGCGGAAAACAAGGAAAATTCTATTTAACTTTTGTTGACTTCTCCAACATTTTGGACATGTTTTTGACCACATATAGACCCTTCGGGAAATTAAAAGAAAATTAGAAACCTACCAAGAAATAAAGCGAGTGAATAAAAAGAAAAGTTTATGAATTGAATGAATTGTTTATTGAATTTGTATGTGTACTATATTGTGTAGGTCGCTCGCACAAAGGATCATCGCAAGGCCTAAATCACTATGAGTAATAAGTTTGTATAGATATGTTTTGAGTAATAAGTTGGTACAAATATGTTCTTAGTAATAAGTTTGTACAGATATGTTCTTAGTTCTTATTTTTAAAACAATATGAAAGTGCATATATAGACTTCTGAAATTGCATTATGTTATGATATGAATGAGTTTCGATGAATGCTTTACAAATGTAATGGAATGTTTTACGAATGTTATATGTTATATGAATGAATGATAAATAAATGTTATATGTGGGCTCGAGGCCATTCTGTTATATGTGGGCCCGAGGCCATTTTGTAATGTGATGGGCCCGAGGCCATTTTGTATAATTGGACCCAAGATTGATTGTCAAATTTGAATATGAAGAAAGCTATTGTTTGTTCTAATTTCAAAAAATTATTGTTTTATGTTAAATACTTTCTTTGGTTCTAACCCATTTATTATTCCTTTCCGTTATTATTACTCATTGAGCTTCGCTCACCCCCTATTGTATATGAATGTAGGTGATCAACATGGAATTCAACCTTAGAGTCAGCCTCAAGAAATCGTTTATGAGGACCTAGTAGGTCAAGTCTCCAAAAAGGAGCTTTAGTCTTTTCGGTTTTATATTTTATGACAAGACTTTATTTGATTTTGTTATCATAGATATTTAGGATATGTAAGCTTAATGTTGTATGTTGCTTACTATTATGTATATGGGATATGTTTGGATCCATATTATGTACATATGTAAGTGTTTTGTCTAGATCATTCAGGCACTGCTCAATGGACGTTATTTCATATTATTTGCTTCTGCTTCAGGCCCCACTATTATAAATATGTTGTATTCTGTATGAGGCTGTAGGTAATCAGGTGATTACTAGCAGATTATGATCCAAACTTTTAGGGGCAGGTTTGGGTAATGACAAACATGTTCTTATCTTGGCTAAGATCCTTACGGCATTGATCTTTAGTTCGCCCGTAGACCTTCAGCTTGGGATTGAGCAGTAGTTTCGCTCTCAAGCCAGCCAGCTCATCACCTAGGCATAGTTCTTTAATATAGCTCAGGCCCACATATTGTCTGGTCCGTGCTCGCGACCCAAACCCTACCTAGCTCGGCTGGTCTAAAGAGTTGTGTTGGTTTGGTTCCGTCTTGGCACGGCCCAACATCAGGACTTGCGAGGACTTAGCTTGGCCTAACATTATGGCCAGTGTGTTTAGCTTGGCTCATTTGTTCGGCATAAATTCTCCTCTCAATTCTCCTTAATCCCGTCCGCTTCAGCATGACTGGGATTATTTTTTTTTTTCTGAGCTAACCCCTGCCCAGTTCCATCGTTTGTCCGGTCTAAACCACCCAGATCGTTCCAATGTGCTGGGCTTAGTAGCTTGGTTAATCACAAATTGGTTTGTTCTGAACTCATTACATAATTCGTTCAAGATTCGAGCTTAGCTAGAGAACTCATCAGCCCAACTCATGTGAGTCTTGGCAATATTCTGGATAAACATTATCAACTATTAGGCTATTATCGAGTCGGGCCCACTTCATTTCAGCACATTGGTTATGGACCTATCCTTACTTGGCCAATGGCGTACGACTGACAACATTAGCTCAGTCGTCCTTAAGCATGTCCAGATTTGGTCTTTGTAGATTTGTGAGGGCCTATCTCGATTAGTCTTGAGAGCTTCTATGGTTGGTTGTCTCTATCTTTTCGTCATTCGGACCCGACTTACATTAAGACCAGTTCGATTTTACCATGCCTTGCTTGGTCCAAGAATAGAATGGTTGACTACATATCTTGATCTTAGTGATTGGTCGATAGAATTATGCAAAAAGAGCTTATTCCAACTCTGTTGCTCTTTAGCTCGACTGGTTGCAATTAGTGATCTCACAACTCGGTTGGCATTAATTTGCTTTGTCTCCATCTCTGTCATGAGTTATTGCTTGGTCACGAACCACTCTGGCCTGACACTTGATGTCATGGGCTCACCTTTGCTAGGCTTAACTTTGGAGACCTTGCAAATAGACCTTGCAAATGGACCATGCAAACGAACTTTGCTAGGCTTTACTTTTGTGACCTTGCAAACGGACTTTTCTAGGCTTAACTCTGGCAACCTTGCAAATGACATGCAAGTGTCAGCCGAACAAACGATCCATGATGTTGATCGTGCATTATGGACAAATATCAAGCTATTGAGATTGACCCTACAACTTCCCTCTAATCTTGGCTCTTGCTTTAACTTACAAAGGCAAAAGAGTGACCCAAGCTAAATGGATTGCCCCTGGACTGTGTCCACTGCTCAGTTATAATTCTCTTTGACTGAACAAACCATTAGTTTTTCGTCGTACGTTGACGAGCAAAATCGGTTAGGCAATTTCTTAGTGAGCAAAGTTAGCTTAACAATATTTTTGGTGAGTATCAGCACAACAACTTCTTGGCGAGCAAAATCGGCTTAGCTTGGTAACTTACTTCTCGGTAAGCAAAATCATCTTAGCAACTTACTTTTCGGCGAGCAAAATCAGCTCGACAAGGAATTCTAAAGTTGGCGAGCAAGTTAGCTCGACAAGACTTCTTGGCGAGCAAAATATACTCAGCAAGGAATTCTAAAGTTGGCGAGCAAAATCAGCTCGACAACTTACTTGGCGAGCAAAATCAGTGCAATAACTTCTTGGCGAGCAAAATTGGCTTAGCTTTGCAACTTCTCGGCAAGCAAAATCAGCTCAGCAAGGAGTTCTAAAGTTGGTAAGTAAGGTCAGCTCGGCAAGACTTCTTGGCAAGTAAAATCTGTTCGGCAAGGCTAAAGTTGGAAAACAAAATCTACCTGGGAACTTACTTTGCGATCAAAATTAGCATAACAACTTCTTGGTAAGCAAAATTGGTTTAGCTGAAACTTATTTCTTAGCGAGCAAAATCAGCCCGACAACTTACTTTTCAGCGAGCAAAATTAGCTTGGCAAGGAATTCTAGAGTTGATGAGCAAAGTGAAGTCGACATGACTGCTTGGCAAGTAAAATCTGCTTGGTAAGTAATTCTAAAGCTGGTGAGCAAAATTAGCTAGACAACATGATTCTTGGTGAGCAAAATCAACTTTGCAAGGAATTCTAAAGTTGGCAAACAAAAATCAGCTCTATAACTTGCTTCTTGGTGAGCAAAATTAGCTCGACAAGGAATCTCGAAGTTGGCAAACAATGTTAGCTTGGTAACTTACTTCTTGGCAAGCAAAATCAGCTCAGTAAGGAATTTCAAAGTTGGCGAGCAAAGTCAGGCTGGCAAGACTTCTTGGCGAGCAAAATTTGCCTGGTAAAGAATTCTAAAGTTAGCGAGCAAAATCAGCTCAGTAAAACTTCTTAGTGAGGAAAATCAGCTCGGCAAGGAATTTCAAAGTTGGTGAGCAAAGTCAGCTTGGCAACTTGCTTCTTGGTGAGCAAAATTAGCTCGGCAATTTACTTCTTGGTCAGCAAAATCAGCTTGACAAGAAATTCCAAAGTTGAACAAAACACTAACTTTCATCTTGCCGAGCAAAATCAGCCTTGCAAGGAATTCTAAAGTTGGTGAACAAAGTTAGCTCAGCAACTTACTTCTTGATAAGTAAAATCAGATTAGTTAGGCATTCTAAAGTTGGCGAGAAAAATTAGCTAGGAAACTTACTTCTCGGCAAACAAAATTAACTTGGAAAGACTTCTTGGCGAGCAAAATCAGCTTAGCAAGAAATTTCAAAGTTGAATAAAACACCAACTTTCATCTTATCGAGAAAAATCAGCCTGGAAAGGAATTCTAAAGTTGGTGAGCAAAGTCAGATCGGTAATATTTCTTGGCAAGAAAAATATGCTTAGCGAGGAATTCTAAAGTCGGCGAGTAAAATTAACTCGGCAACTTACTTCTTAGCGAGTAAAATATGCTCAGCAATTTACTTCTTGGCGAGCAAAATTAGCTCTGTATGACTTCTTGGCGAGCAAAATCAGCTCGGTAAGGAATTCTAAAGTTGGTGAGGAAAATCAGCTCGGCAAGGAATTTCAAAGTTGGTGAGCAAAGTCAGCTCGACAAGACTTCTTAGAGAGCAAAATCTACTCGGCAAGGAATTCTAAAGCTGGTGAGCATAATTAGCTTGGCAAGATTTTTTGGCGAGCAAAATTAGCTAGGTAAGGAGTTCCAAAGTTGAACAAAACACCAACTTTCATCTTGTCGAGCAAAATCAACCCAACAAGGAATTCCAAAGTTGATCAAAACCATCAATAAACCTCTTGTTGAGCAAAATCCGCTCTGTAAGGAATTTCAAAGTTAAATAAAACACCAACTTTCATCTTGCCAAAGCAAAATCAGCCTCACAAAGAATTTTGATCTTTCCATTGAAGTAATCGTTAGTTTTGCTCGGCAGGGCGAAAATACAACAATTTTCAAGAAAACAATCTACTTGTCGTTACATGAATAGTAGGAAGGTTACAAAAGTGGAACTAAAAATAAAACTTCAGATTGGTAGTGTTCCACATTCTGGAAATAGATCGGTCGTTTATATCCTGTGAGTTTTATGTCCCTTTTCCTCGGCTTTTTTATCGACGTCTTTTAAAACCGATCTCCCCAGATCTCTTCAATTGATCACTTCTCAAGGAGGGACATCTTCGATTGCTAGGCCATTTGGCAAGGTCAGCTTTTGAGGAGCCACTCTGACCCTTTCATCAACGTAGTGATGCAAATGCCATATAGCCACCAACTCTTCCAAGTGTAGTTTGAGCGGCATACAATCTTCTGTTTGGTGCCCTCTCATTATGAAAGGTGCAATGGTATCTTGGATTGAACCCTTTCTAGGCATCCCCGAACTTGGCCGGCCACTGGACACATTCCTTGTCTCGAATTTCACTCAATATGCGATAGATCGGTATCTTGAAGACCATAGTGATGCCAGTCTAGGCTTTCAACTTTCTCTTGGCATCATCCTTCGCGTTATGCAAGTTGTTAGCTTAGTCATTGTTGCGATTATTATTCCTGTTATTGCGGTTGGCACCGCAATTTTGATCTCTCCCATGGTTGTTAGGGAAGCTATCTTCTTGTCTGACCACGTGGACCTTCCCTACAACTCTTTTGTCTGCCGCTACTTGATTTCTCTTCTCGGTAACTATGGCTGCGTTGTCCTCAACTCGGATGTGTTTTTTGATCCTTTGCATCAATATCTCCATTGTTGTGGGCTGCACTTAACTGAGCAATTGCCAAGTTTGTAGGGCAATCAAGGATCTCATTGTAGGTATTCTAGTATTTGGCGTTGTACACCTTCAATGAATTTCCTGGTTCCATTTTCACACCCAAAAGGTAATCGACTTCTTTTGGCATCTTGTTGTTATTTTGAACCTAGTGACGAATGCCTTGGCTAACTGTTGCCATCTCTCTACGCTCTCCTCGGTAACCTCTCGATATTTTAGGCCTAATTCTCCCAAACTTAGTGGGAAAATAAGGCACATCAGGGCATTGTTCCATCTATGTCTAGTTATAACTTGTCGATAATGGTTAATATGCATGTACGGGTCAATTTTTCGATCATAAAGCATAAATTTTGGCTAGTGGTAGCCGACAGGAAATGGCGTATTCTCAATCTCAAGGAAAAAAGGGTGGCACTTAGCATTGCCAAGTCTTTATCCAACAAAACATTTGCCATAAGATGCGACGGTAACATGGCGACCTCCTCGCTCACATGAACTATGGAAAACAACCTTTGTAGTGTCGGTACCCTTAGGGCCTCCCTTCAGCACCCTCACTCCTCCAAGACATCCCTCAGGTCCTCTAAATGAGCAAAGTATGAGTATCCCGACATCAGCGCCAAATGGCAGGGGCGGTAGCTATTATCCTGACTGTAGGACCTTTCAGCCTATGGTACGGAATCACCGCCTTTGTAACCCCTGGTGATGGAAAGTGAGGGTAGCTTTCGTCGACTTTGACTTCCTGAGCAACGGGATTGGGTGCGCTTACCCCAGCAACTCCCTTCTTTTTTAGCTGTCACTTCATAGCCTCATTCTCCATCGTTATTCTTTGAATTATGGTATCCTAGTCTCTCAACTTGCTCTCCAAGTGTTGAGTGTGTGACTCTCACTGTCAGCGGCGCCCTTCTGGGCTTTATGAGGGCTCAAAACTCTTTGTGTGTTTATCTTGCACGTCTCTGGGTAACCCTCATGTGAAGGTGTCCAAACTAGCCATCGTCGGAACGGTGGAAAATCATCATGCCACTGGACAGACTTTGTGTGATGCCATCGATGATGGATAGTAGAATGTCATCGTTGTTAGCCATTGAAGTTGATCAGAAAAAGCTTGGAGGATAAGGTTTTGAATGTTTTAATTTCCATAGATGGCATCAATTGAACAGAGAGTAAATATTCTTCATTTTCGTACTCCTTGCGACCAAGCTTGGCTTGCTCCAAATGGCATCTTACTTCCTCGCCATACTCCATTGGGCCATGTGGAATGCTCTAACCGAGTAATCACTCCTAAAATCCTTTAGTGTACTAGCTCCATAGGTTCATATACCTAGTGAATTCAGGTCGGTCTCACAAACATCTTCTTATCTCAGACAAGATCCTTCTGACATTGATCTTTAGTCAGCCCGTATACCTTCAGCTTGGCACTGAGTGTGATGACCGGTTTCATTGCGTGTCGTTTCATTTTTGTCCTCTTTGAGTTTGTGGTGTTCGAGAGCTTTCTTTCAAACTCTGGTTCTTGTCTAACTCCGGGTTGAGCGTCACTTATCTCGGAGGGTACACGGCTGAGTCTGGAGTGCCTGGAAGCGAATCAAAAAAATTCTAGGCTGCTGGGCCAAGGCCAAACGTGCGGAGATAAGGCCGTACGTACATGAAGGATGAGCTTTGGAAGGTTGCACACTGCCTAATAAGTAGGTTCGGTGTGAGGTGCGGAAAGGGACCACTGCACGTGCGGGGGTGAAGGCCACACGTACAGGGGAGACATTTCACACGTGTGGGAGTGGGCGCTGCACGTACGGGCTTTTGGACAGCCCGAAATTCTCTGTTTTTCCTTCTTTTGGGGCTGAGTGTATCTCATTTATCCTATATCTCTCTCTCTAAAAACACATTTCTCTCCCTTTTCTTTACATTTCACACCAAAAATACCACAAGATCTTTGATTCCTCCAAATCCAGACACATTTTGACCCAAGTTCCTTCATCAAAGTTGGGGAGCAAAGCAACAACTATATTGTGTGCGATGGAGATTGAGTTTTGCCACCTTTTGATCCTAGGGTTTCTTCTCTCATCTTCTCCAAAAATTGAGGTAGGGACTTCTTTGAGTTATATATGCATGTTTTGCAATATTGATGTTGATTTAAAGGTTTTCCTGAAGTTATTATGTTGGTTTTGATTTTGTGGCTCAAAATGTAGAGATTTTCAAAAGTGGGTTTTAAAAATCTCAAATCTTTCTAAGATAGCATCTTGAGGGTTGAAATTATCTTAGGCAAGAAGATGGTGTGTTCTTAAGGGTCCCTTTCGAGTGTTGAGTGTGTATGTGTGTGTGTTGTTTGTAAAGAAGAAAACCTAGAAATTTTGGGGGTTTCCTTGAATAAAAAAGATGAGGGTTTATGGGTGATATTATATATATATATGAATTCATAGTTGTGTGCCATGATAAGTAAAGAAAGTGGAGAGTTTCCTTGTTTTATTACAAATGCATATATATTGATGATGGGTTTCTCTACACATGAGAATTATTAAGATTGGAGATTGTTGTCCAAATTTTGCTATAGCTTTGAAATGATAAAAGTGATGGAAGTGCATGAATTGTGGACATATTGTTATATTTATTGATAAATGGTAGCAAGCTTTTGGCTATTTGTGGGATGGCATTGCAAGGAGAAAAAGGAAATTTTGATCATCATAGAATATTTGTTGAAATTATATTGAAAGTGGACAAACATGACATAGTATAGATAATTGTTGCATTGGCTTCTTTAAAACCTATCATGTCATGAACATTGGATTGGGAATTGAAACTTTCATTAAAAATGAAATATTGTGAAACGAAATCATGGAAATGTTTGTATGGTAAATACGTAGGTAAGTCCGGATAGGAGGTATAGATGAAATTGATAAGTTGGCCTGAGTGTTCGAGGTGAAAGACCGAAAACACGCGCGGAGGAGGTACCACTTCTCTTCCGGTTAGCAACCGGTAAAGTGGGGTTTTGGTAGTGTTAGTTAAGCCTACTTGCAGACACTAACCTACGGATTATCTGAATCGCATTTATCGCCCCTATTGAACAAAATTGTGAGTTTTGAAATTGTTGAGATTTCAAACTGTTGTTGAACATGGTGATTTTCAAAAAAAGCGTGTAAATAAATTTCTCTTTAATTGGCATTGCATGGCATTTGCATTTAATATTGGAAATCTTGCATAACTGTATATACTTTGTTAATGACTCTCTACTGGGCTTTATGCTCACCTTTATGGGATTTTGGCGCAGGAAAAGATGTGGTGATCCTGCCGAGTTGAGGGCGTGGACATATTTTTGTGAAGAGTAGATGACTCTATTTTTGTTGTGAATTATTTGCTAGCAAAGGGCTTTAAATGTATGGGTTTGTGAAACCATTTTTGTGTAACCGGGCTCAAGCCTTGGAATATGTAAGCCCTTAGGGTATTTTATTTATTTTGGGATTTGATGCTCTACATGCTATAGATTCATGTATTTTCATATCGTTGAATGTATAATTCGCATGTAGAACTTTTGTACATACTTTATTGATTAATGATGTAAAGGTTGGAGATCTATCTTTATTCCTTAGTGAATGTTGGTTAACGTACCTAATTTGGGTTGGGTTATTTTGGGGCATTACACTGAGTGATAGTTTTGCTCTCAAGCCAGCCTGACCCATCACCTAGTCACAATTCTTTAATATAGCTTGGGCCAACATACTATCTGGTCCGTGCTTGTGACCCAAACCCTACCTAGCTTGGCCGATCTAAAAACTTGTGTTGGTCTAGTTCTATCCTGGCACGGCCCAACATCAGGACCTACGAGAACTTAGCTCGGTCCAACATTAAGGCCGATGGGTTTAGCTCGGCCCATTTGTTCAACACCAATTCCCCTCTCAAGCGCGCTGCTAAAGCCATAAATGCTCACCTAGTATTTACTTGCACCCAACTATGAAGATGAAACAAAATTTACTAAAACCTATATGCTTCTATATACAGAGTATTGATGCAATGCATACACAATAATGTAAATATAGATTCGGCTACTAAATATATGACATGTGAATCATCTCAAGGCATGAAATAGAGCACAAAATCACATAGTAAATAATAAGCCCATAGATGCAAATGAGTCTAATGTAAATGAATAATATATGGATGCAAAGCATAGATATGATGAAAAAGAAAACATGATGTGATAACAGATATGGAAAGTATGGAAATAAAAGGGATATAAAGAAATGAAGATTGAAAGTTATTACAACAATCATCTACAATGAAAGGAATAAAAGATGTGGGGTTAGAAGTTATTACATCAATGAATTGTTTCAGCCAATAGAAGCTAAATCTAATACATCATGAGAAATAGAAAGAAAAGTTGTTACAGGAGTTGTGTATGCCGAGGAGATCATTGGCTGAAAAATGCTTTGTTCTGCTTTGGAAAAGTCATATGGCCGGCCCAATGAATGGTCTAGCCAGATGAAAGAATTGTTGGTCGGACCCTTATCTAGCCAGCCATACAACAGATCTAGAAAACCCTATTTTGTGCAGCAAAGACAAAACAGAACAAACAAAACATTTTCAAAGGATGTTCATCATTGCTGCTCCTTTCTATCATAAAGATATTCAAGGAAGATGTAGATAGGTCTCATCTATCAACTAACAACAAGAGATGGTATACAATATGTACAAGAGCTATCAAACGGACTGAAACTAATATGTACATGAATGAAAGTAAAAGAAATACAAGCCGGAGAAATAGATGGAAACCTGCAGTCATCTCTTTATGGATAAGGGTAAATTAATACCCAAATCCGTGTAATTAATTAGAGAGAACATATTGCCACCATTTCTAAAGTGAAGCCTCATAAAGCCAATGAAAGCTTTATAGGGCTTCTAAGAAACTAGGGAGGAAGTATAAGAAAATACACACAACTCATTAAAAGAAAAATAGTTGAGGACTAATCTTCTTTAGCCAAGGAATATGGATGTAAAATCCATTCCCATGTTCAAAGTTGGTTGAGAAGAGAGTTTTCAAACCCTTTTAATGAGGAAGCTCTTATAGCTTTAAAGGAAAAGCTGAGAAAGAGAGAGATAACAAAAGATCATTCAATGGATCCTATGAAGCAACCATAAATAATCATCAAATTGAGTATGGATTGAATCACATGGACCAAAGCACTTAGATGATGAAAAAAAAGAGTAAGAAAATACATCAAAGTAAAGAGATTACATTATTTAACAATTCTATTGGGGGTGGTTAAGCCATCCATATCCCAAAGCTAAAACACATGACAATAAAGATAAACTATACTATATAACAATTCTATAGAGGGGGTGGATGAGCCATCCACATCCCAGAGCTAAAAAAATTACATTGTGACAAAGAAAATTGATACTATAACTCTATGAGGCGTGGCTGACCCATCCATATCCCAAAAAGGATCACATGTTTGAACAACAAGAAGTTATGGAAATAAAGAGAAAGAAAGGAGAAAAGGATGGGAAAAGTTCAACTTTTACCCTTTCAAAGCAAGGAAGAGCTTTTGATTACTAAACTACTTCCAAACATCCTCAAGGTCCTCGGGTACAGTTTGAATATTTAGCAAAGAATCCCAAGATCAAGCTTCGATAGTGCTTTGGTCGTGTATGTATCAAGGAAAGAGATGTGAAGTTTGAGAAGATTGAGGTTCAAGGGTGGTGTAACGCACAAGCTTTGGCAATTGCTCTCTAAGTCTTAAGGAAAAATTTTCAACCCTTAAACTAGGGGGGGGGTTGACTATATTTATAGACTTTTGGAGAGAAATATCTAAGATATCTGTGTGAAGCTTGTGCAAGAATCCAATTTTCCTGAAAATGCTCTGTTTCCCAGACAAATCATTCGGCCAGTACACTTTTCATCCAGCCAAATGTTTTTTATCTAGTCATATGAAAAAGTGTACGGCCAGATTGTTTTGAAGGGAAAACATGGTTTTTCCAGAGATTTTTCCTCCTTCCACTCATTTTGTAACACTTGGATAGTTTGGCCAAAATGGGTGTAAGGTTAGGATTAAAGTTTGTGGCTAGCTTTCTTGATGAGGCATTCGAAATATAGCAGATTTCGACTTTCATCATCAGGCGTTTTGGAAGCATGCACTCAAGTCATATAGCAAGTCAAAATGGGGTGTTTATAGGGTGTTGACCCCAAGAAGTAGTGGGCTAAGCTCAATTTTGCACCAGACAAGGTGTTGATACCCAAAAGCCTTGGTGTTGACACCAAAAAGCAGTAGCGTAGTAAGGTAAAAGGATCGGGCGGTGTCGACACCCAAAATAGGTGGTGTTGACCCAAGGAAATAGAACAGAATTTGTGCAACACTTAGGTCACATGGTGTCAACACTAGAAAAGGGTAGTGTCAACATCCAAAAACAGAAACAATAAGAGGAAAAGAAAGAAAGACAGGTGTTGACCCCAGGAAACCTAGTGTTGACACTCTCACAAGTACTACAAGGCTCCAAAATGTTTTTTTAGACAAAACTAAGTGTAAAAGAACAATCCTAACAAATTTACATAGGATTTCAATCCTCCAATACAATGATCTAACAACTTGAAGATCCCAAACAACTTAAGGACATTAAATACATCTTCAAAAGGCTCGAAGATCACAAGTGTTACATTACTTGTTATTCTTAGTACCCAGTTTATAGTGATGATTATGTTGTTGTCTATTTTAAGTGGAGAATTCATTTGTTATGTTCTTCAAAGACATGAATATTTTTAACTATTAAATTATGGAATCTCATTTTTGAATATGATCATCTTTATCAAAACAATATGCCAGTCTAGTTTTTGTTATATACATCTTATTTTGGAATTGAACTTTCTTTTCGAAATTGTATTTACTATCCATACTTCTACTCATTGAACCATCAGCTGATTTAGTTGTTTAACATTTTTAGGTGAGAGGATGACTTAGAGTTGAACTCATAGATTGGCAGGGACTCTGTTGCATGGACCTTTAGGATTCAATTTAGTTAGATTCATTAATTTCCTTGCATATACATTTTGGTTGAGTTTTATTTAGAATTATTTTATTGTATAGGCTGTTTGTGTCCCATTTAGTATATATATTTTTAGAAGTTGGTTATGGCTAGTTTTGCCATTTTATACTTGTGAAATGTCACTGGATTGAGTTTTGGTTTATTTATGACTACACTATTGTTACATTTATTCTATATGGTTACGAACTCTTATGTGTTCATTAGATTAAGGCCATGTGGGCCATGACCGGTCATGCCTTGGATTTAGGGTGTGACAAAAACCCCCTTGTTAAGGCCATTTTACAGTGAAAGCACAACCCCATGCAAGTACGTTTGAATCGGATTTAAGACTCAGGACACTACAGGTATAACGCACCAACCAATAATTGAATGAGTGTCATTTTTCTAATTATATAATTTTTTATTATTAATTTTATAGGGATTTTTTTTCTTCTTCTTTTACTTTTGGCTTGGATTTTTATATTTATTTATTTTTGAATTACTATGTTGAATTGAATTGGCATGTTGCACATAAGAGATTATATTTTTTCTGATAAAATAATTGCATCTTGATGCAACTGTAGTTCTTGCCTAGATTTTTTTATGTGTAATATTTTTCAAAGCTGTTTGTTTGAGACATAATGTCTATATTTTGAGTTTAAGGACATATAAGATATTGATAATTTTATTTATGAAACACACTCCATTTTAGTTGGAACAAATTGCTTTTGAGAGTGCTTTTAGGCATGAGTCATTACTAGTCTATATTATTATTATTATTGAATAGGTTTGGTGGTGTCTTGAAGTCTTTCTATCTCCTTATGCCAAGTATCATTTTTTCTATTTAAAACAAAAAAATAATTAGATATAGAAGAGTAGGATTTGAACAAAAGACCTTAGGGTTGATAAGAAACACTCTTAACACTTAAATAATACACAATATTTGTTTAGGCTCCGTTTGGGAAAAAAAAAAAATTTTTTGGCTTTTTTGAAAAAAACAAAAAAAAAAAACAAAAATCAAACAAATCCTAATCATTAATCCTCTCAAAAAAAAAAAAAAAAAAAAAAAAAAAAAAAGCCCTAAAAAAACCAAAAAAAAAAAAAAAAGCCAAAAAACAAAAAAAACCCCTTAGTATTTTATTTTATTTCTACTTATATGAATTATACATGCAACGCGTATGCCAACCGCTAGTACTATTATAAAGTGAATAGCTCTCATTATGTCTTAAACCCATTTGTTTGCCTTCATGCCATGTGGCTTGTTGATTTCTCTATTTTAAAAAAAAGAAAGATAACAAGTGTACAAGACTTGAACCTTAAATATTGACCTTGGAAAAGAAGGCTTTTATCACTTGGGCAACACATATATTGTGATAATAATTTCTTTATTATTTATTTTTATTTGGGTAAATTGCCAACGAGTGGTAATAGTTGGACTTACTTCCCATTAAATTCTACCAATTCGTCGTTGAAAGTTGGTCCTAATAGAATCATCGCTAAAAAAGATTTTTTGTGACAATTTTATGATTTTCGCTAAAAACTAACAATTAGCAAAGTTTTTCTAGGACGATTTTTTCAAATTGTCACTAAAAACTAACAATTGGTGATTTTTTTTTTTCCTTACAAAAACGCTACTAATTATTATAGGACTTATTGGGCAATAAGTCCACCTATTGGTTGCACATGATAAAGATAAAACATAAGACTCGAACATCAAACATTTTGTTTGCTAAAGAATACTCTTATTACTTGAGATACACAATAGATAATAAATATTTTTATTTTATTTTATTTATTTGAATTATACACATGTCGCGTGTACCAATCTCTAATATATTTATATACCTTCAATAGTCAACCCAATATGTTTATTTAGATCAAAAGTACTTTATTATAGCAAATCATTAAAGGTCTTGAAATGAAAAGGGGTACTGCTATGGTACAAAGGGTGTATACCATGTGCAAATTATAATATTTGTGGATTCGATTACCGTAAATGTTATAACTCAATCCTATAGAAGTCATAAAATCGAACATTTTGTGATAACTATATAAAAAAATGAGTTATAACCAAATACCACTTAAGGTATAATTAAATAACTTTTAGATCATGACTGGAAAAAAAAAGGTTATAATTAATGCTATAATATGTCATAACCATAAACCACAAAAGTTGTAACCAAAGGTGCATGCGTACCATAAAATTTTCCAATGAAAATATTGTAGTCATGTAAAGATAATTGTATATATTTGGGTGAATATCAAAAAGGAAAGTATGAAAAATAATTACAAAATAATCAATGTACAAGTGATTCATGCATTGAATTGTGCAAATAAAACTTGTACCTTCATTAATTTGCAATTATATTTCTTACTCACTACTTTTTTGAAATTTTCTCTATATATTTCGACCATTAGAGTATATGGTTCTATTTAGAATGGGTAAAAAAATTCAAACAACTACAAATTGGTGTGATTCAAATCAAATTGCATGGTTTGGTTTGATTTTCCTAATACACAATTTGATCTTGATTTTGAAAATAGATGAATCGTATTTTATGATTCAATTAGTAGTTTTATGGTTATGGTTCTTGTTTGGAGCCAAACTAGAATGTTTAGATATATATATACAAAATATGTTATTTATATCTTAAACATTCGAATATCTTATTAGTATCTCATATATATATATATATATATTCATGAGTTATTAACTCTCTTCTTTGCAAATGTGCTTTGTATAATGACTGCCTAGGCCCAAATCCATTGACATCAGCTATAACACTTTGTACTCTTTGGACTAGTGGGATTGCTTTTGACTCTATTATTATTATAATTAGAACCTTTCGGTTAATGTTAGAACGTTGTTTGGTGTGGCATTGTGGTGGTAGAGTAAGATTGGACCAAAAACCAGGTAATTGTCCCATAAGTAGTTTTCATTCTTTCACCATTTTCTCTCTACACTTTGAATCTTGATATGAGACTAGAACCATTTGAAAATTTATTTCCAAGACTTTGATTGAGACACAAGAACGACCCAGTCGAAGTCCAGACAAGAGAGTTATGCTTGTTCGAAGTTTGCGAATCTAAGCTGTGGGCATAGTTTGCTCGAGTGCAAGTTTGACTACTCGAACAGTCCACACACCCTTCTAGCTCCATTTTTCAAAATTGTCTGAGATATTGAAAATATTGATTCACCGCTCGAGCGCACTTTTGACCACTCGAGTGGTTTGTTCGAGAAAGTAGAGATATTGAAAGCTTTCATTCAGTGCTTTAGCGCAGCCTTGACTGCTCGAGCGGCTTGTTTGGGATTAGCCACTTAAAAGTCACTTTTTGGCTCAAAACTTTTCACTTTTCTTTTTCTCTTGTCTGTTCTTCCTCTATTTCTCAAAAATCATTTCATCTACTTTCACCAAGTTCTTAAAACAAAAATGTAGAGCACGTCGAGATCAACATTTTGAATCAATTGGATTATGATTTCCTCGACATCATCTCGTAGGTCTTTTGTCATCCATTTTCTCTCTTGAGGTAGGGATTTTGAAATAAAGAAGTTAAACTTATGATTTATTGTGGATTGTGGAAGTTTAATGTTGAGAAATGAGATAAGTGGACAATTTAATGATTTTAGAGTTATGTTCATTATTGTGAATGGAAATTTTGTATATGAGAAAGAAAGAAAATGTTTGTTATGAAATTGGCTTATGTTGTGAAAGTTGGTTATCAGAATTGGTAAAATAAATTATAGGATTTATGAGATGATAGGGTTGTTGGTCTAATTCTAGGAAAGGTTGATGGTTTTGAAGAATGGAAATGTTATGAGAGCCATAGTGTTTCATTTACAAGAACTCGTATCATTAAACATGTAGAGGTTTTGTCCTTAGCCATTGGTGGATAATGACATTAAATGTTGTAGAATAGGTTATATGTGTTATGTAATGTTGATTTAATTTCATAACTTAGAATGATGTTGTGTCATGATGAGTTGAGGGATGAAAATGCTATATAGAGGGTCCATATCCTTCTGGTTAGCACTCAGTGAAGCGTGGTGCTTTGACATAGGTACTGCTTTCCTTCCGGTTCACGCTTGGTAAATTGTGTGACGTTGGATGATACAAAGATCCGCTTCTTTTCAGCTTATGACCTGTAAAGTGTGGCGCATTGACAGAGGTTCTATTTTCCTTCAAGTTTGCGCTCGGTAAAGCATGGGGACTGTTGGGCTATATTGAGGTTCCACTTTCCTTTGGTTAGCCACCGGTAAAGTATGGCACTTTGAGACAAGTTCTAGTTTTCTTCCAATTAGTGCTCGGTAAACCATGTTGAAATGGCTTGACGAAGCTGGTTGTGAAATGTGTTTGTATGCAATGTTTACTTGTGTGAGTGTGTAGATATGTGTGAACTTGGTAAAATTGTATTGAAGATTTGAAGTATGTAATTGAAGTACTATTATGAAGAGTTGGATTTTTTTTAATTGTTTGTTAATATGATAGATGTCGGTGTGTATAGTTAATGTTAGGGCTATTCAGGGGTCGAGTCAGATCAGTTTTACTGTCCACTCATCACTCGGCCTGATCAGATTGGGTTGGAAGACAACCCATCTGATTTTGACGGTGGTGTTATTCGGAACCGTACAAATCGGGTTGTTCAGTTTGCCTATCAGATTGAGTGAAACTGAACAATTAAGTATTATACATCTAATAAAACAAAAAAAATATATGGATCATAAACCTATAACAAATATCCTAATGAAGTTGCAAGTCCAAATTATCTCTCTTTGGTTGTCTTATTATATTTCATGAACAAATAGATTTGGAAAAAAAAATACATTGCTAAAGTTTATGGGTGCATCAGTGAGAAAATGATGAGAGAGATGGAGAGGGAAATCAGAGAAGGGGAGGGGTTTCATCGCCATACACACCATTGTTAACATCGTCACAAATCTGATAACCATCGTCTTTATCTTTTAGATTTGAGGACGATTGTACCATTGATTTGCATCATCACCATTGGGAAATGGAGATCACAGGAAAAAGAGTTTATGGAAAGGGAGATAAGAGGGCGAGAACATGAGAGACGAGAGGGGAAGAGTGTGAGTCTTTGAGAAGGAGACAAAAGGGTAAGAGTGTGAGAGTTTGTGAGAGGAAGACGAAAGGGTGAGAATGTGAAATGAAAAGGGTAAAAGTATGAGAGAAAGTCTGTGAGAGGAAAAAACAATTCGGAAGATAAAGACTGTTGAGAGTTTTGGAAATATAAAATTGATAGAAAATGCGTCAAAGCCTAGGGAATGAGAAGCTAAAGACTGTTGAGTCTTGGAAATATAAATTTTGATTACGAAGATAAATGTAACCAAGTGAGCCAAAATGCGTGGCAACATTAGAACCATGTATAAATTTAGTTTGGTTTGGGTTTGCCGGTTTATGCTCTACCACATCCAATACTCGATCGCAATCTAAACGGGTTTACTAACTTGATTCCGACCAAAAGATATTCAAAACCGTCCGTAACTTGTTGAAATTGGTTGGATTGGGTCGGGTTACTCAGGCGATTCGCTTATTTGAACAGTGCTAGTTGGTATTATATGGATTTTATGAAATTGACATTGGATAGTACTATGATTGTTTTGGTCAAAGGTGTGAATTGTTGGAAAATGGCTTCGAAAGACCTTATTTTTGCTAACTTTGAGCATTAATTAAGGTAGGACCAAAGCGTTATTTTTAACGTTTCTAATTGGGTTCATGTTTAATGCCGCGTAGTGAATAACATCGTGTATTTGGTTGCTCAAAACCATTTCCGGATGAATGAGAATTCAACGTGCATTTTCGGGTTCGTGGATATGGCTTTAGGTGGGTTTCCTACACATTTATGAAATGTGCTTATCCCACATTGGAAAAGTTGAAGGATTTATATAGGTATATAAACTCTAGCTTGGGATACTTGGGATGGACCAAGGGGTACCCAAGTTTTGTGGAAGGGTGAGGTCATGGGTAAAGTGAGCTAGACCCATTGGACCCAAAACATGCCCAACAATGTCTGGCAGTAGGTTGGGCATAGGGCGCGAAAAGGTGTGAGGTTGGGTTAGGCTTGTTCGATCAAATACTTATCTTTTTGGGCCAAAAACATTTGTATTTTATTTATTTAATTTTGAATTTCGATTTCAAAATTCAAAATAAATCTGTCCAAATTTTTTCCCTCTACCGTAACAGGTTCATTCCTATTAGAATCCACCCGAATAGGTTCATACCTGTTGTATTCCACCCAAACAAAGTTGTTTCTGTTCAAATCTGTCCAAACAAGTTTTCTACCTGTTGAATCTATCCAAACAAGTTTTTTATTTGTTGACACCTGTTCGGAAAAGCCACATGTTCTCTTATATGTATCCTGCCATTCCAGTAATTTTGATCATCGAAATTTTCCAAACATTTCTTCATTTCTTGTTTTGTTCGTCCTCCTGTACTCTTGCATTTGCCTACTATTTAGTTTCTGAGAAAAGCAAGAGAGAGTTACAGCATTGTTTGGTTCGCCATACTTGATTTTGTAGTGCTGCAAATCAAGTAGATAGTCGTTGCATCCTGGGAAGTAGACGCCGTTAAATCTCGAAGCACCGGAGTGAGAGCAAAAACTATTTTAAGGAGATTGTGTCCAACACAAGATTCGACTTATAATTTATGTAAGTAATTGATTCGAAATTTAATTTATATAATTATTTTCTGGGTTAATTATTTTTAATTTGTTGTTTATTTTATTTATACATTTATTCACACATACACACAACCAATTGGTTATAACAATCTTAAAGTAGATTTAGTTTTTTTTTTAGACAGACGAATATTTTGTTTCAGGAAATTAAATAGTAGTCATATACTGTTTAATTTTTTAAATAGTAGTAATATACTGTTTAATGATTTCTTTGATAACATAGTAGTCATATACTGTTTATCATTGGAACTTTTTTACAAAATATTTTTTTGTGTATTTTGTGTATAAATTCTATTCAGTATAAATTTGTGGTTGGTGCATCAATTATTTTGTCAGAAATATGACTACTGAAACAAATAGTACTGAGACTGTTCGTACCTTGACCCCTGCACCCGCTGTGCCAGTGATGACTCTGGTAATACCAGTAAATCATGTCAAGAAGCCAAAAAAATTCAATGGAAATGATTTTAAAAGATGGAAACAAAAGATGATGTTTTATCTTACTACATAAAATTTGGCTCGCTTCACTCATGAAAAATTTCTGGCACTGAACGAGGGAGAAACAGACCAACAAGTGGTTATCTCAGTCGATGCATAGAAACATGGTGATTTTTTGTGTCGGAATTATATCCTCAATGGGTTGGACAATACACTGTGCAATGTGTATAGTGTCGAAAGCACTACAAAAAGACCTGTGGGAATCTCTAGATCATAAATATAAGATAGAAAATGTCGGTTTAAAAAAATTGTTGTCGGCCGCTTTTTGGCTTTTAAAATGATGGATTCCAAGACGGTTATTAGCCAGGTTCAAGATCCCTAATTAATTCTCCGTGACATACATGTGGAAGGGATGGTTTATAGTGAATCTTTCCAAGTAGCAGCAATCATTGAAAAATTGCCACCATTCTGGAAAGAATTCAAGAATTGTCTAAAGCATAAAAAGGAGATGAAATTAGAGGAATTGATAGTACGGCTCAAAATTGAGAAGGACAACCGCGGTACCGACAAGAAATCAAGAAATCATATCATGCAGGCTAAAGCAAATGTTGTAGAACATGGACAAGGGTCAGAATTCAACAACAAGAAGCGGAAGGGTCAGAATTCAACAACAAGAAGCGGAAGCATGATGGCAATGGTCCCAAACAAGGATCCACTATACCGAGCAGTTGTGTGTATGTGCAAATAAATGTATAAATAAAATAAACAACAAATTAAAAATAATTAACCCAAAAAATAATTATTTAAATTAAATTTTGAATCAATTGCTTACAAAAATTATAAGTCAAGGCTTATATTGGACATAATCTCCTTAAAGTAGATTTCGCCATCGTTTCGACGTTTCGAGATTTCACAACGCGTACTTTCCAAGATGCAATGACTATCTACTTAATTTGCAGCACTACAAAATCACGTCTGGTGAACCAAACAATGCTGTAACTCTCTCTTTCTTTTCTTAGAAACTAAATGATAGACAGATGTAGGAGTGCAAGAGGACGACCAGATGAAGAAATGAAAAAATGTTTGGAAAATTTCTATGATCAAAATTGATGGAATGACAAGATATATATAGGAGAATGGGTGGCTTTTTTGAACAGATGTCAACAAGTAAAAAAAACCTGTTCGAATAGATTCAACAGGTAGTAAACTTGTTTGGACAAATTTGAACAGAAACAGATCTGTTCCGGTGGAATACAACATGTATGAACCTGTTTGGGGGGATTCTAACAGGTATGAACCTGTTAAGGTGGAGGAAAAAAATTTGGATAGATTGATTTTGAATTTTGAAACTAAAATTCCAAATTAAATAAATAAAATACAAATGTTTTTGGCCTAAAAAGATAAGTATTGGGTTAGACAAACCCAACCCAACCTCACACCATGCATCCGCGCCCAAGCCCAACCACGGATCAGACGGATGGCGTGCAAAGAATGGCAACGGCGGCGCGTGCGTATGTTTTGTTTTGGGTCCAATGAGTCTAGCCCACTTTACTCATAATCTCGTCCTTCCACAAAACTTAGGTAACCCTTGGGGCCCATCTCAAGTATCCCAAGCATTCCAAGCTAGAGTTTATACGCGTTGAATTCTTATTCATCCGGAAATGTTTTTGAGCAACTAAATACACGATGTTATTCACTATGCAACATTAAACATGAACCCAACTAGAAACGTTAAAAATAACACTTGGGTCCTACCTTAATTAATGCTCAAAGTTAGCAAAAAATAAGATTTTTCAAAGCCATTTTCCAACAATTCACTTCTTTGACCAAAACAATCATAGTACTATCCAATGTTAACTTCGTAGAATCCATATAACACCAACTAGGGCTATTCAAATAAGCGAATCACCTGAGTAACCCGACCCAATCCGACCAATTCGAACAAGTTACAGATGGTTTTGAATATCTTTTGGTCAAAATCGAGTTAGTACACCCGTTCAGATTGCGATCGAGTGTCGGATGTAGTAGAGCATAAACCGACGAACCCAAACCAAAATTAATTTATACATGGTTCTAATGTTGCCACACATTTTGGCTCACTTGATTACATTTATCTTCGTAATCAGAAATTATATTTCCAAGACTCAACAGTCTTTAGCTCCTCATTCCCTAGGCTTTGACACCTTTTCTCTTAATTTTATATTTCTAAAACTCTCAACAGTCTTTATCTTCCCAATTTTTTCTCCTCTCACAGGCTCTCTCTCATACTTTCACCATTTTCATTACATATTCTGACCCTTTGTCTTCCTTTCACAAACTCTCACACTCTTACCGTTTCGTCTCCTTCTCAGAGACTCACTCTTGCCCTCTCGTCTCTCATGTTCTCACCCTCTTATCTCCCTCCCCGTAAATTCTTTTTCCTATGATCTCCATTTCCTAATGGTGATGATGCAAATCAATGGTACGATGGTGCTCAAATCTGAAAGATAAACACGATGGTGATTAGATTTGTAATGATGTTAACGATGGTGTATATGGCAATGAAACCCCTCCCCTTGTCTGATTTTCCTCTCCTTCTCTCTTATCATTTACTCACCAATGCCCCCATAAACTTTAGCAATGTATTTTTTTCTAGATCCATTTGGTCATGAAATGTAATGAGACAACAAAGAGAGATGATTTTTTGGAATTGCATTTTCATTAGGATACTTGTTATAGGTTTATGATCCATATATTGTTTTTTTTATTATTTATTTTTGATCAAATGTATAATACTTAATTATTTAGTTTCACTTGATCTGATAGGCAAACCGAACAACCTGATTTGTATAGTTCCGAACAACACCACTGTCAAAATTGGATGAGTTGTTTTCCAACCCAATCTAATCAGGTCGAGTCATGAGTGGACAGTAAAACCGATCTGACTTGACCCGTGAATAGCCCTAA
The DNA here is from genome assembly GCA_025200525.1 of Camellia lanceoleosa. Classification (NCBI taxonomy): domain Eukaryota; kingdom Viridiplantae; phylum Streptophyta; class Magnoliopsida; order Ericales; family Theaceae; genus Camellia; species Camellia lanceoleosa. Next base: position 85,241,940 of record CM045769.1, read on the forward strand.
CACCAGCTATACACACTGACATCTATCACATTAATAAACAATTAAAACAAATGCAACTCTTCATAACAGTACCCCAATTACATACTTCAATTCTTCAATACAATTTTACCATGTTCACACATACCTACACACTCACACAAGTAAACATCGCATACAAATGCATTTCACAACCAGCTTTCAACATAGTTTACTGTGCACTAACTAGAAGGAAACTAGAACTTGTCTTAAAGCACCACACTTTACTAGTGGCTAACCAAAAGGAAAGCAGAACCTCAATATAGTCAATAGTCCACACATTTTACTGAGCACAAACTTGAAGGAAAACAGAACCTCTGTCAATGCGCGACACTTTACCAGTCATAAGCTGAAAGGAAACAAATATTCATATCATCCAACGTCACATGATTTACTGAGCGCGAACCAGAAGGAAATTGGTACCTATGTCAAGGCACCACGCTTTACCGGGTGCTAACTAGAAGGAAATGGACCCTCTATATAGCACTTTCATCCATCAACTCATCATGACACCACATCGTTCTAAGTTATGAAATTAAATCAACATAACATAACACATATAACCAATTCTACAACAATCAATGTCATCCTCCACCAATGGCTAAGGACAAAAGCTCTACATGTTTAATGATACGAGTTCTTGTAAATGAAACACTATGGCTCTCATAACATTTCCATTCTTCAAAACCATCAACCTTTCCTAGAATTAGACCAACAACCATATTATCTCATAAATCATATAATTTATTTTACTAATTCTGATAACCAACTTTCACAACATAAGCCAATTTCATAACAAACATTTTCTTTCTTTCACATTTACAAAATTTCCATTCACAATAACTAATATGACTCTAAAATCATTAAATTGTCCACTTATCTCATTTCTCAACATTAAACTTCCACAATCCACAATAAATCATAAGTTTAACTTTTTTATTCAAAACCTTCACTTTCTCTTACATGCATTTCGAAAATCCACTTCAAATATTATGTTTTTATGCAATAGGAAAATACCACACATTTATCTATACCAAAATATTGAAGAGAGGCAAAGGAATCCCTACCTCAAGAGAGAAAAATGGATGACAGAAGACCTATGAGGTGATGTCGAGGAAATCATAATCCAATCGATTCAAAATGTTGATTCGACGCGCCCTACACTTTTGTTTTCAGAACTTAGGTGGATTTTTGGTGAAAGTAGATGAAATCTAAGGAGAAAGTCTTGGGTTTTCAGAAATGGAGGAAGGACAGACAAGAGAGGAAGAAAAGTGAAAATTTTTGGGCCAAAAAGCGACTTTTAAATGGTTAATCCAAAACAGGCCACTTGAGTAGTCAAGGTTGCACTAAAACAGTGAATGAAAGCTTTCAATATCTCTACTTTCTCGAACAAACCATTCGAGTGGTCAAAAGTGCACTCGAGCGATGAATCAATATTTACAATATCTTAGACAGTTTTGAAAAATAGAGTTGGAAGAGTCTATGGACCATTTGAGTAGTCAAACTTGCGCTCGAGCAAACTATGCCCACAGCTTAGATTCACAAACTTTGAACAAGCATAACTCTCTCATCTGGACTTTGTTTGGGTCGTTCTTGTGTCTCAATCAAAGTCTCGAAAATAAATTTTCGAATGGTTCTAGCCTTATATCAAGATTCAAAGTGTGGAGAGAGAAAATGATGAAAGAATGAAGACTACTTATGGGACAATTACCTATATCAAAGTTTTTGGTCCAATCTTACTCTACCACCACAATGCCACACCAAACAACGTTCTAACATTAAACAAAAGGTTCTAATTATAATAATAATAGGGTCAAAAGCAATTCCACTAGTCCAAAGAGTACAAAGTGTTATAGTCGATGTCAATGGATTTGGGCCTAGGCTTGTATTTTTTCCCTCCACAGTCATTATACAAAGCACATTTGCAAAGAAGAGAGTTAATAACTTATGAATATATATATATATATGAGATACTAATAAGATATTCGAATGTTTAAGATATAGATAACATATTATATATATATATATCTAAACGTTCTGGTTTGGTTCCAAACAAGAACCATAAAACTACTAATTGAATCATAAATTATGATTCATCTATTTTAAAAATCAAGATCGAATTGTGTATTAGGAAAATCAAACCAAACCATGCAATTTGATTTGAATCACACCAATTTGTAGTTTTTTGAATTTTTTTACACATTCTAAATAGAACCATATACTCTAATAGTCAAAATATATAGAGAAAATTTCAAAAAAGTAGTGAGTAAGAAATATAATTGCAAAATAATGAAGGTACAAATTTTATTTGCACAACTCAATACATGAATCACTTGTACATTGATTATTTTGTAATTATTTTTCATACTCTCCATCTCTTTGATATTCTCCCAAATATATATATTATCTTTACATGACTCCAATATTTCATTGGAAAATTTTATGGTACGCATGCACCTTTGGTTTTTGTGGTTTATGGTTATGACATATTGTAGCATTAATTATAACCTTTCTTCTTCTTCTTCTTCTTCTTCTTCTTCTTTTCCCCAATTATAATCTAAAAGTTATTTAGTTATACCTTAAGTGGTGTTTGGTTATAACTCATTTTTTTATATAGGTAAAAGGTCCGGTTTTATGACTTCTATACGATTGAGTTATAACATTTGCAGTAATCGAATCCACAAATATTATAATTTGCATATGGTATACACCGTTTGTACCATAGCAATACCTATTTTCATTTCAAGACCTTTAATGATTTGGATCAATATAATAAAGTACTTCTGATCTAAATAAACATATTGGGTTGACTATTGAAGGTATTTAAATATATTAGCGATTGGCACATGCGATATGTGTATAATTCAAATAAATAAAATAAAATAAAAATATTCATTAGACGTTGTGTATCTCAAGTAATAAGAGTATTCTTTAGCAAACAAAATGTTTGATATTCGAGCCGTTTGTTTTATCTTAATCATGTGTAACCAATAGGTGGACTTATTGCCCAAAGTTAAGGTTTTTCAAAGTTAGCCAAAAATAAGGTTTTTCAAAGCCATTTTCCAACAATGAATGTGAACATAACTGAATGTATCTATCTATCTATCACTTGAAAGCATTCATGATCATATGTATCTATCAGTTTTATTGCTTAGAATCATTGTGAATCCCTACTAGACATATTTGTTCATTCCAATTGTGGAACCATTTTCAAGTGCAAAGTCGGATATATTGCCAAGGACTCAAGGAGGTTAATTGTGTAAAGATTTAAGATTTTGTTAATAGCATGCGAAATACCAACAAGTTGTAAAAATAATACCTTCCTTTCATTGTACTTAGTTTATTATTTAATTCCCAGTGTAACCCTAAGGACATGTGTTGTAGTTATTTGTATTGAACATTCTATTATTGCATTTACCGAGAGAGGACATAGATTATTATTATTGTTATTATTTTTATTATTATTATTTTATACATCAACAACTATATCGTGGAAAATGGACTTAGATAAAGAGATTTGCTAATGTTTTTAGTTAATAAAATTTAAGGCATTACATTGGCCCAAAAAGAGAGAGAAGCCCAAAGTAATTCATCAAGCCCATGAAGGACAGCTGGCAACAGGTTGGACCAAACTCAGGCACATTAAGAGCAATAAAAAGTAAAGATATCCTTCTAGAACGAAAATTTGCAAGGAGAGGAGGATCATTGGATCTCAATCCAACAAATGAGAATACATGTCAAGAAATTTAGAGATATATGCTGGGCCTAGTGGAATACAACATCGTCACATCAAGATCATCTCACACCTGTGATGACCAGCAAGTTGGCTACTAGCATTTGACGTGATTTTAGTCGTCTACACTGTAAGGATCTAATAATCAAGGAAGTAAGCAACTTGGCAACTAGACTGGTCATTACCAAACAAAAAGAGAACCCTTAGATTAAAAGATGAACGGACGAACAAGATTTAAGTCAAATAACTATAAAAGGGTCAATAGCTAAAAACATTAAGGGCAAGTGTAGACGCGCCCCGTGTGAGGGCCTTAGTGCTACAGTTCAGACTCAATTTGTCACGGTTCTTAATCTGAACCAAAGAGTTCAAATTCGGCAAATCGTTTTTGAAAACAAATTTTTTGTAAAGAAGTGCCAAACATGGACTGCTTTGCCAGATACAAAGTCGCCACCTAAATATTCATTTTGGGGAATTTAGGAAACCCTGACTCGTTTGCCAAAGGCCACATGTCCGTCATCACCAAAGTTGCCTCGGCTCGGGAACTTGGGTACGATTGGGGAAGGTCAGCTATGAGCACCCCCTCTTGCCCGATTCGAAGATCGGCCTCTACTAACCATGATATCTTGTTTTGAAAATGTTATGTGCTCTTATTCCGGTTATTAGCCTAGTTTTACTATGTGATGCACACAACACAAAAGTGTAGACTAGATCGCCTAATTTGGAACAAAGCATTGCATATCCGCTCGTTTGAAAGATGGTTTGAAAGTTGCTACTCGTAAGTAGGCTAAAACACGAATTTCAACGAGTTGTTCCAACTCAAACAATCCAACCTTCATCCACAGGCATTCAGGCAGTTATATCATTTAAGCACATAGCCTCATAGTAAAGCATGCTGACATGGCAACACTCACACGTGTGCAAGGATGCTAAAACATAAATGCTTACCGAATACTCCAAGCCAAAACAGAAACTAGTTAGTAATCATATGCATGATCCTAGTTCATATTAAGATGGCTAATGTAACACATGCAGGATGCAGCCAGAATAGGCTCGGCTAATCTATGGATGGCCTGTGAAATGCAACAACTAACACGTATTCAACTTGGAATTGAAATACAATGCAGTTAGCATGATGCGCCGAGCCCGGTGCATGCAATAATGATGAATGATGCACGCATGCATAGCATAAGGTATGCTAATTTAAATATGTCCTAATACTAACCGTCAAAGCAGGTAAGTAAAAGGGAGAAAGAAGTGGGGGTTGGAAGGCATGCACACACGCACCCACACTTATTATAAATACGCCCTCACTTGGAGGGACCGAAAGAATAATACAGTCCGAATAATGAATCAACTATCCTAGCTAATTAATTATTACAGACCCTCTAATTAATTAACAAATTAATCACAAAAAAAAATTAAATGTGAAGCTAAAGAGACTGCCGCAACTCTGCCTCGAAATGCGCGAATGATGCATGCTTGACTCGTCCCGCTCGGAAACTTGCTGCCATAGCACTGTTGCCTCTGTTTACACTGCCCTGCTCCTCTAAAAACTTGCACAAGTCCCAAGGATGCTTCTCTGAACACTGGGGAGCATCACCGACCAAGTGGGAACACCACCGGCCGAAGGGAATGGTCATCGACCATTGGTTGAGCCACTGGCTAATTGTATTTGGTCGGTCGGCACTCTAAGTAGCCGGCCGGCTATTTCTTCCTGCAGAATCCCTTGAAGATCCCTTGAAGAACAGCAAGGTCAGCCACCTTCTTCTGATCAAAACCGACCCAAAACTTCAAGAACAAACCCTCAAGACCTCCCAAGTCGAAGTATGGTGTAATGGTGTGTGTCTTAGTGCAAAACTAAGAATAAAACACACTTTTAGGCTCTTAAACACACACAAATGAAGAGAGAGAGAGAGAGAGGGAGATATAGAGAGAGAAGGTCTATATATCAGAATATATATGTATTTTTCTCTAGTTTTGCTCAACCCCATCAAAGGAGAAGAGGGGTCTCTTATATAGACAATGCAAAGACTAAGCTTCCAAGGGAAGCTATTCAAAAAGGGTCAAGGCTTCCAAGGGAAGCTAAGCTAAGGGCGCAAGCTTCTTGAGGAAACTATGACAAAAGGTCAAGCTTTCTCAAGAAGCTTGAGCAAAGGGTACAATCTTCACTAGGAAGCTTGGACCAAAAGGGTGCAAAGGTTCAAAACAGCCACACCCGTGCATGGGGGGTAGGGTCCGTGCATTCCAGCTGGCACAGCTGGCATGCATTATGCCTAAAAAAGGCAAAAAGGTGGTATTGGCCAGAAAAGGAGGCCATCGGCCAAACAGATGGTCGGTCAACCACACCAAATGCCGACCGGCCAATGGTATATTTCACCAATGGCCGGTAGCAAGAAGACACGGCCGGTGGCCTCAAGCCGTATCGGTGGGTGTCAGGTAGCTAACAAGCTACTCTCTACCCTCGTATAAAAACACAAGTGTTTGGTGCAAAATCAAACACAAAACAGTCGAGTTGAGAGATCCTGAGGCAAGGCGCGTAGCCGAGACCTCCGGGAACTCAAAACGAACACGAACATGGGTGATCACCGAGTGTTCAAGCGGTGACGTCCAAGTCTTGAGGACGGTCAAAAATGGGGTGTCTACAGCAAGCAAGAGGTAATTCAAGAACTCTCTTTAAAATACTGTGGGGGCCGAATATTGGGAGTCGTAAAGAGGCCGAATAATTGGACCTGAAGAGTCAAAATATATACATCGCATTCGGCCCTATCTTGCACATTTAAATCCTACCCTATTCGGCCAAATAGCCAGTTGAGTAAAGGAGCCGAGTAAATAGTTATATGGCGAATTGAAAGTGGGCCCAGCCCCGAGGCCCAAGAAAGAAAAAGATATAAATAGAAGAACATCAGCCAGAAAGTGGTAGGTGAAAATTAGTACGCTTAACTTAAAATACAAGTAACTAAAAGAGTATACACTGACTTAACTGTCGGAGTGCTAATTCGAGCACCCCCGATCAGAGTGTTTGTTTCTTTTCAGGTCGTCCAAGTCATTAGCTGAGGATCTCGAGCGTCCTAGTGGATCAAAAGAGTATTTACAAACCCTTTTCCCACAATTGGTGCCGTCTGTGGGAATACTCAAACACATCCATGGCAGGCGTAACGGAGGACTTTTCGATAGTCACTGATGAGACCACATAGAGAGACAACCTCACTCCAACAAACATGCTTGGACCGGAGACTATCGCCGCAAGACGTGCCTTGAACTTCGACTCACCCTCGACTTCAATCCATGAGACAATGCAAGCGATCATAGAACAAGGAAAGCAAAACGAATAGAGGTTGGAGAACATGATCGCTGAGAACGAACGTCTCCGTCAGGATTTGGCCTTGGAAGTGGCGAAGTCCAAACAAGCTGTACGCCAAGATCCGGAACGACCTCCGAGGGTAGGTGGTCGACGACCTCGAGCTCGACAACAAGACACTGACAGGGACTCTGACTCATTATCCCCGGAGCCCAAGAAGAAGGGACGACTTGAAACTACCAGTTCCTCTGAAAAAAGTCCATGTATAAGGCACAAGCGAAGACGAAATGGTTTAGACAAAGAGGACCAGCACGATCCCTTTGTGCGACGGATCGCAAAGGCAGTACTACCCAAGAAGTTCAAAGCCCCGTCGTTCACCTTGTACGACGAGAAATTGGATCCCACGGATCATATCCGTCACTATAAGCAAGCCATGACGTTATATGCAGACGACGAAGCTCTCATGTGCAGAATATTTTTGAGCAGTTTGGGACCATTGGCAGTCAGATGGTATTATAAGTTGGAGCTGGCATCGATTAAGAGTTTCCATTAATTACAAAAATCCTTCAGGGCAAGATTCATCACCAACGAGGTCCAGCCGAAACAAGCCGACTCTCTCTGGGCAATGCAAATCCAGTTAGGAGAAACACTAAGAGCGTATTCGGCGCACTATTGGGAGTGTTTTAATCTTGTTGATGACGCCTACAACGACTCCATGGCCATCATCGCCTTTAAAATGGGTTTGCATCCTGACAGTGCTCTCCGCAGCTTCTTGACTAGAAGACCCCCCAAAACAGTCTGGTCATTGATGAAGAAAGTTAAGGAATACTGCAAAGTGGAAGATGACACCTTGCGGGTTAAAGCTGGACCCGTGGCCAACAAGACGGCCCCTCTTGAAATTGCTCAACCGTTAAATTCTGTACCACCTCAGAGCCCTGAACCACGACATCGGGCTAAACAATAAAAGAGACAAGATTCTCGCCGATCAAGCGACCAATGCCCCCACTGAGCAAATGAACAACTGCAAGTCAATGACAGGCGTATAGGCAAGAAATATACGGGGTTGTTAGAGCCGATTAGTGCGGTTATGTCCGAAGTCCAACACCTTCTATTCTTCAAATGGCAGTCCAAAATGGTGGGACCTCCCGAAATGAGAAGACGGGATATGCAGTGCGAGTATCACAAGGATCACGGCCATAATACTGAGAGTTGTTATGCATTGAAGGATTACCTGGAGGAATTGGTACGAGATGGTCGGCTACAACAGTACGTCCGAAAAGGAAACTCAACCAAAGCAATAGCCTTACGATAGGATTCATCTCCATTCGGCGTGATCCACATGATATACAGCCTGCCAATGTCATCCGCGGTGCATACGATTTAGTCGAATCCCAACCCTCAGAATCAACTCACTCCAACTAAACAGCCCCATGAAGCTGCGAGCATTGTTTTCAATGATTTAGATTTGGCCGGAGTGACACTTCTTCACATCGATCCCTTGGTAATTGAGTTACATGTAAACTGATTCACCATTGAGTGCGTACTCGTTGATCCGGGGAGCACATTGGAAGTTATGTATTACAAGACATTCACCAAACTTGGCTTCTCCGAATCGAATCTTTCTCCAACTCCTTATCTATTATTCGGTTTCAATGTGAATCCAGAATACCCGTTGGGGAAGATCACACTACCGGTTCGAGCGGGCTCCCGAACAGCGGATGTGGAATTCTTGGTCGTCAAGTTGCCATCGCCGTATAATCTCATCATGGGGTGAACTTGGTTGCATACTATGCAGGCCGTGCCAAGCACCATCAACTGCTTTGCTTCCCGATAGAATGCGGCATCGAGCAAATCTGTGGCTCCCAGAAATTGGCACAAGCATGTTATCTCCTTGCTGGAAAGACGCCAAAAGAGTTGCAAGTGAATTCTAGTGAGGTGCCGATTAGAGAGAGCCTCGATGATGTTGGGCGGCTCCCAAGTGAAAAGGCACGGAAGCCCTAGATCGAGTTGAAATTGACGGAAACCCAAACAGGTTCTTCATGGTCAGTGCCTCCCTAAATCAAGCCGACATGCAACAGCTAATTTCCTTCCTGCTCGGCAACCTTGATGTATTCGCGTGGACTTCATATGAGATGCCGGGTGTAGATTCGTCTGTTTCGCAGCACCGTCTAAATGTTGACCCTAAATGCAAGCCGATTATTTAGAAAAGCTGGCGGTCAGCTGCAGAGCACACTGTCACCGTTGTTGAAGAGGTTGACTGGTTGCTTGACGCCGGAGCTATCAGGGAAATGACCTACCCTACATGGCTCTCGAATAATGTGGCTGTGAAGAAGAAAAATGGGACTTGGTTTGTCTGCGTTGTTTTCACTGACCTAAACAAAGCTTGCCCCAAGGATTGTTTTCCCTTACCCTGAATTGACCAACTTGTAGATGCTACGGCACGTCACCAGCGTATGAGCTTCCTTGATGCCTACAGAGGCTACCATCAAATTGCCATGCATTCGGAGGACCAAGACAAAATTGCATTCCTCACCCCAAGAGGAACCTATTGCTATAAGGTTATGCCTTTTGGGCTGAAGAATGTAGGGGCAACTTACCAAAGGCTAGTCACTACCTTGTTCAAGGAGCAACTCGGCCATACTATGGAAGTTTACATTGACGATATGGTGGTCAAGTCGAAAGAAGAGCAAACTCATCTAGCCGATTTGGAAGAGACATTCGGTATTCTACACAAATACAAGATGAAGCAGAACGCTTCCAAATGTGCATTTGGGATTGGCTCTGGCAAATTCTTGGGTTACATTGTCAACCACCGAGGAATCGAAGCCAACCTGAGGCAAATCATAGCAATCTTGGAGCTCGGCTCCTCTCATTCAGTGAAAAAGGTTCAAAAGTTGATGGGGATGGCCGCCGCACTCAACAGGTTCATCAGTCGGTCCACAGATCGCTGCCGACAATTCTTTCATACACCGTCGAGTGCGAAGCCACTTTCAACGGCCTCAAGACCTACCTCCGATTAGTTCCACTCTTGACAATACCTTCGGCAGGTGACCTGCTCATTTTGTATCTGGCAGTTTTTGACCGGGCCGTCAGCGCCGTATTGATAAAGGAAGAGCTGGGGGAGCAGCGGCCAGTGTATTATGTGAGCAAGGCAATGGTTGACGTCGAAACATGCTACCTTCCATTGGAAAAACTCATTCTGGCCCTCGTCATGGCAACGAGAAAGCTGATGCATTACTTTTAGGGGCATACCATCGGGGTACTAATGGACCACCCCTCCTGTCCGTACTTTGTAGTGCAGAAGCATCAGGGCGCGTTTCAAAGTGGGCTCTTGAACTCGACCAGTACGATATTCAGTTTCTGCCTAGAACCTTAATTAAGGGACAGGTGCTTGCTGACTTTGTGGCCGAATTCACTGGGGGTCTTGCCGACTTCAAGTTTGATGAAATTCGACCTAAGCTAAACTGGAGAATTTATGTTGGGGACATTTGGCAGTTGTACTATGATGGCTCATCCAATCAACGGGGCAGTGGAGCCGGAGTAGTAATAATGACTCCTGACGGCGTAATAATTGAGCAGGCCGTCAAACTCGGCTTCGAAGCATCAAATAACGAGGCTGAATACGAAGCCATTCTAACCGGTTTGCAAAATGCACATCTTCTGAGTGCTCGGCGTTTGCTTGTATTTTGCGATTCAAAACTGGTGATCAATCAGCTAAAGGGGGAGTACGCGGCCAAGAATGACTGTATGGCAGCTTACATGAAAACAGCTAACTCCTTGCTGGCAAAATTTGACCATCATGAATTGAATCAAATAACATGTGATTAGAACACACATACAGATGCCCTGGCTTGCCTAGCCTCTGCTATTAACTCAGAGATTAAATGGACCATTGAAGTAGGTTTCATCCCGGAGCCGAGTATTGGCCTATTCGGAGGAAGTCTAGGTCAATGTCATAGAGTCAGGACCGAGTTGGATGGACCCCATTGCTGCATTCTTGTTTTTCGAACAGCTCCCAACGGACAAGAAAGAAACACACAAGCTGCGAAACAAAGCCCTGTGATACTACTTGGATCCGCAAGGAAAGCTTTATAAAAAATTCCTTTCTGGTCCATACCTGGAATGCGTGCATCCGGATAAAGTCGAAGAGCTTCTGACTGAAATACATGAAGGTAGTTGTGGCGCACATTCTGGCGGGCGCTCTTTGGCTCATCAAGCTGTGACACAAGGGTATTACTGGCCGACAATGAGAGCCGATGCCGAGTGTTACATGAAAAAGTGCGAACAATGCCAGAAGTTCTCTTCTCTGATTCACCTGCCTGCTAAAGAGTTAAGCTCCATAACCAGCCCCTGGCCGTTCGCTCAATGGGGACTCGACATCGTCGGACCGTTGCCTCGTGCCCCAAGTAACAAGCGATTTCTGATCGTCGTGACTGATTATTTCACGAAATGGGTAGAAGTGGAGGCACTAACGCACATCCGAGATACCGACGTAAAGCGTTTTGTATAGAGAAATATCATAACACGGTTTGGCATTCCCAGAGCACTTATATTAGACAACGGTACCCAGTTTGATTGCGGAGTCTACCGGAAGCTTTGCAGCAAGTATGGTATTCGGCCTTACTTCTCCACCCCAGCTTATCCACAGAGTAATGGCCAAGCTAAAGCCTCCAATAAAACCATTTTAGGCGGCATCAAAAAGAGGTTGGAGAAGGTAAAAAGCCGATGGGTTGAAGAACTGCCGAGTGTATTATGGGTTCATCGCACAACACCGAGACGATCCACCGGGAAACGCCGTTCGCTTTGTGCTTTGGACCACTGGCGATTATCCCATTAGAGATCGGCTTTCCAACCTTGAAATCAAAATTTTTTGATATGGGCTGAAACGATATGATGCTGGCTTTGGATTTGATTCTGATTGAAGAATGGAGAGACCGCGCCCTTGCATCCATGGCACGGTACCAGCAGCACCTTGCTAAGTCATATAATCAGCGTGTTCAATTGCGCCACTACATGCCAGGAGAGTTGGTCCTAAAGAAGATGCTTCCAGCTGCCAAGAATCGGCCGATGGAAAACTGGGTCCTAACTGGGACGGCCCTTATCAGATCGATTCAATCACGGGAGTAGGGGCATATCGGCTTAGAGACATGTCTGGGAGAAGTCTGCCACGGCCTTGGAATTCCACACATTTACGTAAATTTATCATTGACTCGACTTGTAGGGCTTGATACTTGTACATATTTCACTTTTGCAATGCAAAGTTTCCTGTTTCCTCATCGCGTACTTCAGTTTAAAAGTCTCCGGGTTCGGAGTGCCCTTCGTGGATATCACAATTGGCCAAGCCAAGTCTCCGGATTCGGAGCCCTATCGGTGTATGACACCTTTGGGCCGATTAAGCCTCCGGATTCGAAGCACCCTTCGTGGATATCACGATTGGCCAAGCCAAGTCTCCAAATTTGGAGCCCTATCGGTGCATGACACCTTCGGGCCGATTAAGCCTCCGAATTCGGAGCACCCTTCATGGATATCACGATTGGCCAAGCCAAGTCTTCGGATTTGGAGCCCCATTGGTACATGACACCTTTGGGCTAATTAAACCTCCAAATTCGGAGCGCCCTTCGTGGATATCACGATTGGCCAAGCCAAGTCTCCGGATTCGGAGCCCCATTGGTGCATGACCCCTTTGGGCCGATTAAGCCTTCGAATTCGAAGCACCCTTTGTGGATATCACGATTAGCCAAGCCAAGTCTCCGGATTTGGAGCCCCATCGGTGCATGACACCTTTGGGTCGATTAAGCCTCCAGATTCGGAACACCCTTCGTGGATATCACGATTGGCAAAGCCAAGTCTCTGGATTCAGAGCCCCATCGGTGCATGACACCTTTGGACCGATTAAGCCTCTAGATTCGGAGCTCCCTTTGTGGATGTCATGGTTGGCCAAACCAAGTCTTCGGATTCGAAACCCCATCGGTGCATGACACCTTTGGGCTGAATAATACTCCGGTTTCGGAGTGCCCTTCGTAGATATCATGATTGGCCAAGACAAAAAGCCTCCGAATTGGGAGCCCTAGCCATGCATAACACGTTTGGGCCGAAAATGACTCTGGATTCGGAGCGCCTAACACGAAAGTTAAAGCATACATTCAAAACGAAATGCTTAATTAAGTTGAGCTGGCGCAAACCGCATGAACAAATTAAAACATGCAAACATTCAAAGTGAGATGCTTCGTTAAGTTGAGCCAGAAAAAATCGTATACACATTAAAGCATACATTCAAAATGAAATGCTTAATCAAGTTGAGCCGGCACAAACCGCGTGAACAAATTAAAACATGCAAACATTCAAAATGAGATGCGTAATTAAGCATGCAAACATTCAAAATGAAATGCAAACATTTAAAACAAAGTATGTTATTAAGTTAACCAATAGATACATAGCTGACGCCCAATTTGTGTTGGAGCGTTTACAATATATTCATTTCTATTCGGCATCACTCTCGTCATCGCTCTTCTCAATTTCGAAAGCGCCAAAAGGAAAGTGACGACGTTGATATAATGGCGACGCCAATTCAACTCCTGCTCCTTGGAGTGCCTCTGCGGCTTGGAGAGCCTTGATCCACCCATGCCTAAAGCCCCAATTCTCGCATCGGCTTACCTCCTCTGCGAGTTTCTCCTTGGTCTTCTCTATCCCAACTTTTCGGCCTTCGTGGAAGCCTCGTTCATAGGCTGCGGCCTTCGCATTCTTTATTGCGAACATACTTGTCGTATCTCGATCTGCAATCGCATGGCTTAACAGCCGTTGGGTCACTCTTTCATCCACGACCGGGTTAGATTGTCCGGCCGCACGCGGCTCAGCAGTTTGGGCCTTCCTTAGCTCGCACTCGGCCTTCTCTGCACGAGCCTCCAAGTTTTGAATTCGTTTGTCTTTCTTCTCTATCTCCCGTCGCACGACATACAAATGCATGCCGACTTCATAGGCGGTATACAGCCCTCTCACTACTTCATGGATGCCCTATCGAAATACTTCAAAATCCTATCGACCAACCATCGACTGCTGGACTTCCGGTGGAAAAATCTGTCAAGCGAACTCGATTGCTACACCTGGGTCGTTAACAATAGAATTCGCCTCCGTCAAAGGTTTATTGCCTACAAAAATCGCAAAACTCAACGGTTGCGGCATCGCGTCAGGCTCATTTCTCAGTCGTAGTCGCGGTTACGGGAAGCCTCCCCGTTGCTGTTTTTCCTTTCGGCGTGATTTGCTTCGACGACTTGGGGGTTGACCTTTTTCTCGTTACCTAGACGTCCTACCTCCCATGTGTGTGGGCTCACTTCTGCGATTCATTTCAATGTCAAGCTTAACCAATGTTTGCCCTTCTCATCTGCTGTTGAAGAACAGTTTATTAGACATTCGCACTTATCTAACCTTCCGCAACAAGCTGGTTTAAATTGAGTCTGAACACGATAAGTGGAATCACTGGCGCGAAGAACCCAGCCCATTTATTCCTAATGCATGCAGCGCCCCTGAGGCGATTTCATTAATGCTAAACTCCAAAAGCCCAATGCCGATCGACGTACGCCATAGCCACTCCATGAACTAATGATATTCAGCTTTTGGAGTTCATACATTGGTTGGGGCAAGGGCAGATTTATTAATCTGATCGGCCAAATATCTAAGCCCGATGCCGATCGATTTATGTCGCAACCACTCCATGAACTAATAATATTCGACTTTCGGAGCTCATGCACTGGCTGGGGCAAGAGCAGATTTATTAATCTGATCGGCCAAATATCTAAGCCCGATGCTGATCGATTTATACCGCAGCCACTCCATGAACTAATAATATTCGGCAATACTAGATTTATCAATCTGATCGGCTATTCGACGAGAATAAATTACTAAGTTGCCTAGTTATGTAATCGGCAAGTGTACACGAATGTTTTGTCCAAGATAGCGAAAAACAATACCATTCATCAGTAGCAAAATCAAGCACAAATAATAGCAAAGTGCAAAGGAAATTTTCATTAGTAAATTGGGAACAAACTGTAGCCATTTTACATATGAAAACTACTAAACAAAAACAACTAAAGTGTCGCCCTAATCAATCCTTGGAGTCAGGCTCTAGCGGTTCAACATCCACCTTCTCGTATGGAATTAGCATTGTCACATCAGCAGCAGTAAGGGCTTTGAGCCAGCCGTGTTTGAATCCCTGATTTTGGGGCCTTCTTCCACATAGTTTGCGAGAGTAGCGCTTTGCCCGGCCTCGTACGCCTTGGAAGCCTTGAAGTCGGCTGCTTCCTTTGCCTTCTTCGATTCTTCCAATTCAGCCTCCAGTTTGGCAATCGCCTCTTAGGCTAACTTGAGCGCATATTCACTCGCGTTTGCCCTCTTCTAAGAGGCCAATCTGAGCTGGTCCGCATTTCTCGCCCTCTCCATCTCGGCCTCGGCCCTCGCGTCTTCTATCTTCGCCCTCGCCACTTCGAACTCGGCCCTACTCCTCTGGCCCTCAACTTCCGATTGTAAATAGCCAAGTCGTTTGACGGCGTCATGCGGGCGACGGCCTATCTCGGCTATCCTTCCGATCGTCTACAAAACAGGAAATTAAAACCAAAACAATATTTGCATAAAAGGGAAAGACAAGGTCAAGGTATATACCAGAAGAGCCGATTGAGCAGCTAATGTTATTGCCAATAGATCCGGCTCAGCCTGGAAAGCCGCCTTGTCAGCTGGCAATGAGACGGACGTAGCCATGCTTAACGCCACGACTGGGTCTTTAATAGCTGACGTGTAAGAGGAGATTAGCGTGTTTTTTATCTTTGGTTGAATGACAAAAGGCACAATCACATCTGACTCCTTTAAACGCGATCGTTTGTCAGCACAGTTTTCTTCAGAGCCGGCCTCGACCTCGGCAAGACACTTCTCCGCCCTTCACTCAGCCTCTTGATTGGCCAGTACAACCGCCTCGGACTCAGCACTTTGGGTTTGAGCCGTTTCCTCCTCAATAACAGGCAGGGAGGGCTAAGCTTCAGCGGCAGGTGGCACTTCAGATCGAATGGCCTCTGCTCTTCGCTGTACGGCCATTCTTTTCGCGTTTTTCTTTTTGGCGAGTTGTTTGAGGTTTAACCCAGCCATGTCTTCGGGATATGCGTCGGGAAGGTCTTCTAAACTGGTAAAGATGTCGTCAAACGGAAGGTCCCCTCGGCCCGAAGTGGACAGAGGATTGGCTGAATTGAGGCTGACTTCCTCAAAGGCCAACCTCAAAGCCTCGTCTACTTCGGCTTCAGACTAGTCTGGCAGCGACCTTAGCTACTTCCGCCCGCTCCGAATCGGACCCCTTGAAACCAACTTGCCGCAAGTTTTTGAAGTTAGTCAAAATAAGAGCCGTACAAAACTCTTCACCCCTCGAAATTGGGATGTTTTCTACCGCCAAAAACGTCGTATATGTCGGCTTGTACCGAAGGAGAATGTGGGCCGCTCTCCCTTGTTTCTGAAGACTCGGAAGGTCGAAATATTTGAGCGCGACTTTAATTTACGAAAGAACGGTGTTGTCGGTTGAAGTCGAGACTTTCTTCAAATCGTTTCCTACACAAGCAAAACCATGAGATCTCAAAAATGAAGCTTTGTAAATATAAGAAAAATAAATACGAAAAAAAAAATCTATACAGCCACCTAGTTCGCCCTTCCATCTAGGAATCGGATCAAGGCGATCCTCGCCTTTGCCGAATTCCCAGTTGCCTCGGACAACGACCATAACATCGTGGACTCACTTGCCAGAATTGGAAAGCATAGTCACTAATTGATGGTTGGTGTCCTTGGCCCTAAGGAAATAGCGTCCATGCCGACCAGAAGACTTGGCCAAGGCGTAACAATACCGAATAGTAGGTATGCCGAGATTAATCCTAAGGCGACGGTTTAGCTCTATAATCCCCATTACGATTCTAAAAAGGTTGACATTGGGTTGGGAGGAGATTAGACCCCAATGGCAAAGGACAGCCCTAAGAAATGGGTGAAGCGGGAAACAGATTCCGCCCTCTGCAATTGATAAGAGAGGGAAGATGATTGTGCTTTCATCATCCCTCTCCATATCGAGGGTGCCGTTTGTCACAAGTGACAGACGGACGTCATCAGTGATAGAAAAATGGCGTTGAAAGCCAGAGATTCGATCTGCGGAGAGGAGGTCTTTCAAATGCTTTGCCATTTCGGTTAGCCTATGGGAGCATACTAAACTAAAGGCAAACCAGGAAAAGGGATTCAAAACAGAGAGGAAGAGAACTTACAAGAGACGGAGAAGACAATGAAGGATGAATGGAAGTCGCAGAGGTGAGTCGGAAGGCAGTCCAAAAACTCTAAGCATCCAAAAATGTGTGTTCAAAAAGATGACAAGAATTTAAATCACAATAAATGGAAGCGTACGAAGGGGCGGGAAATTGAAATGATAACCGAGAGGCATGTGCTCTGACATCCGCGTTGGAATGAGGTTAGCTGCCGAATTTCCGCTTTGACTTTTCGAGTTCAAAACCAAACACTCCAGCTAACTGTCGTTAGTGGAGTGCTTGGGGGGCAATTGTGGGGGCCGAATATTGGGAGTCGTAAAGAGGCCGAATAATTGGACCTGGAGAGTCAAAATATATACATCGCATTCGGCCCCGTCTTGCACATTTAAATCCTACCCTATTCGGCCAAATAGCTGGTTGAGTAAAGGAGCCGAGTAAATAGTTATACGGCGAATTGAAAGTGGGCGCAGCCTCGAGGCCCAAGAAAGAAAAAGATATAACTAGAAGAACATCAACCAGAAAGAGGTAGGTGAAAATTAGTACGCTTAACTTAAAATACAAGTAACTAAGAGAGTATACACTGACTTAACCGTCGGAGTGCTAATTCCGGCACCCCCGACCAGAGTGTTTGTTTCTTTTCAGGTCGTCCAGGTCATCAGCTGAGGATCTCAAGCGTCCCAGTGGATCAAAAGAGTATTTCCAAACTCCTTCCCCACAAATACAAATTATATACTTCATTATGGCCGATCAATATATTGACTTGATTGTCAAAGGGTTCTCCCGGCCAACCCTGGTTAGGGGTGATCATTGACATTTGGTTTCTTTTTGTAGAGTAAGAGGAAATCACATGTCATCTCGCTTTCTCCGTGGAGATAATTTCACCTTCCACAATGACAAAACTAATTTTAAACAATCATATATGTATATAATAAAGTAGCTCAGTTTTTGAAAATGTCTCAGTGATACATTTGGTTGGAATGGTTAAGATCAACCTATCTATATAATTGACAGTTGGATTTGCTTGGACCAAAATAATTTTCCTATCCAAAAGCAACTTTCTAACACCTTCCTCCCATCATTCATGTCTCATATCTCTCCTTTTAGGAGCACGATTTATTGGGCCCATTACGGGGTCCAAATTAATGATCTAAAATTATTTACTTTTTAGAGTATATCGAGTAGAATATATCTGCAGAAAATAAAATTAATTGAACATTGGTAACCCTTTAATCAAATCACATTTGTATTTAGGTTTATACATCAAATTACACTTATCATTCATTTTTTTTTTGTTATAGATACAAATATGATTTGATGATGGAATTATCGATGTCCGATCAACTTAATTTTTTTGCTAGTATATTTTTCTCGATATACTTTAAAAAGTTAATGATTTGCATTATTGAACTGAGTCTCAGAATGAGCCCAATAAGTTATGTAATAATGCCTACTGCACATTTGCATTTATTAGATTTATTAATTATTTTGCATTGCAAGATTAAATGTATTAATTTATTAGATTAATTAATTATTGAACTGTTGAAATTGATTTATCTTTATTTTCTTAAAATATTCGAATATTAAAATTATTCTTTTGGTGCTTTAGTTACTAACCAATTGTATGAGAGAGACATTTTCAAAAGTCATTGTGTTTTATTATAAAGACTATAATTGTTTGAGCGTTGTTGATTTAGCTTGGTTAGTTCCATTATTTATGAAGAGAATCCTGCTCCTCAAGCTATTGAGTAGAACACTTTGTCACTTTGTATGTAACTGTTTTTCTATTAAACTCAGGTTGAGTTAGCATGTACAAGTCAGGTTGAGTTAGCTTTAAGTCGGTGCACAACCTGTACAATATATCTACCAATTGTATTACTGCTTTCTAGAATTAGTAAATAGAAATATATTCAGTTCTTCTACATGGTATCAGAGCTTTGAATGCTCTCACGAGCTTCGATTCTCTCTCATGGCTGAGTTCCCTTCAAATCTATCTTCCACTGTTGATTCTTCATTACCTTCAAATCTGACTCTCTTGATTTCTAATCTCAGTTCGTTTGTCACTGTGAAACTTGATTCCACAAATTTTTTGATTTGGAAAAATCAATTTCATAACATTCTTAGACTCTGAATTTGCTAGGGTTTGTTGATGGATCATCGTTGTGTCCAGAAATTAAGACTTCAGATGCGACTGGAAAGGAGATATGCAATCCTGAGTATCTTCGTTGGCAATCCATCGATGCTCACCTCCTCAGCTGTATCACCGCTACATTATCCCCCTCGATCTTTTCATCCGTTCTTCATCTCCATTCTTGCTCTGAAATCTGGAAAGCTCTGGATACACGGTTTACTTCTCTTTCACGATCCCATATCCACCAATTGAAGAATAAATTGAACTCCATTAGCAAGAAATCAGATTCGATGGAGCAATACTTGAATCGGATTAAGGCCATTGTTGATCAATTGCATCTGGCATCTGCTTCGATTGATGATGAGGATATTGTTTTAATTGCCCTAAAGCGGTTTGCCCTCTGAATATGATTCTTTCAAAACGGCAATCCGTGCTCGATGCGAAGTATATCCATGGAGGAATTATCTTCCTTACTCGCTTAGAGGCCATACATGTGGAAGTAAGGTCACGACCTCGATCTCACTTTATTTGCTTATCTTTGCTTTCAAAGGTGCTTCTCCGGTCATCTTCTCCATCTACTGGGCGGTTTGCTTCCACTCGGAAGGCGAGGTTATTCTTATCGTGGTGAATCCGATTCTATAAGCCTGGTCGTGGTTCCTTCCGTGGCAGATCTTCCAATCGTGGTCCTGCTTCCTCTAGTTCTTCTTGTCAAATTTGTGGCAAATCTGGTCACAGTGCCTTTGACTGTTGGCATCGGCTTGATCCTGGCTATCAACCTCCTAATGTCTCCTTCACCGCTTCACAGTCACAGGGGCATGGTTTCTTCTCCTCTGCTTCACAAGGACAGGGGCCTGGTTCTAGAGCTTTTGTTTCTCTTCTTGAGCATGGTCATGGTTCTTCCTCGATCTCCTATCTCTCCTTGGTTTCTTGATTACTGTGACTCTGAGACAATCTGACTCATGATCTCAACAATCTGAGTGTCTACCATCCTTACTCAGGACCTGAGCATGTTACTATGGGTAATGGTTCCTCTATTCCTATTCACCATACTGGTAAAGGAATCCTTCCTACACCTCCGTTTTCATTTAAATTGAATTCTCTCTTACATGTTCCCTCCATCTCTTCTAACCTTGTGTCTGTTCATCATTTCACTAAAGATAATCACTGCACTATTACATTTGATCATGATGCTTTTATTGTCCAGGACAAACACACGAAAGCTATCCTTCATAGAGGCTTCCATGTCAATGGTCTGTACCAGTTTGCTTTTCCTCCAGCTTTGTCTTCTCCTCATGCGCTTCTCAGCACCACTTCATCTGTCTCAGCTTCTGTTTGGCATCACAGATTGGGGCATCCGTCGTCTCTCAAATTGCAACATTTGCATTCTCATGTGCCTACTAAGTCTCTTACACATTGTATTTCTTGTTCTGTTTCTAAAAGTCATAGGCTTCCATTTCAACTTTCTTCTTCTACTGTTAATAAACCACTGTCCTTAATACACAGTGATGTCTGGGGCCCTTTCACCCCATCTGTATCTGGCTTTCGCTTCTATGTTTTGTTCATTGATGAATATAGCAAATTTACCTGGCTTTTCCCTTTACATTACAAGAGTGAGGTCTTCTCCAAATTTGTTGCTTTTAAAGCTTTTGTGGAAAAACAATTTGGCTTTCCTCTCACTGTGCTTCGCACAGATGGTGGTGGTGAATATTTTAGTAATAAAATGGCTGATTTTCTTCTTAAACATGGCAATCTTCATCGGCTACTTGTCCTCACACTCCATCCCAAAATGGAGTTCTTTGGCATAAACATAGGCATTTAACCGAGATTGCTTTGCTCTTTTACATCATTCTTCCCTTCCTCTTGAGTTTTGGTTTGATGCTTTAGCCTTGCTACCTATCTTATTAATAAACACCTAGCACTTCACTTGCTCACTCCACTCCTTTTGACATGCTTTATCATCGTCCTCCTGATTATAATTTCTTAAAAGTCTTTGGGTGTTTGTGGTTTCCTTGGCTTAAACCATATTTTCCCTCTAAACTTACTCCTAACTCACTTCCTGTGTGTTCTGGTTATCATCCTTCTATTAAGGGATATCATTTGTTTGGATCCATCTACCGGTCGATTTACATCTCTCGTCATGTTGTCTTTCATGAAAGCTGTTTCCTTTTAAATCCCACTCTTCTTCTTTATCTGTTTCCACTCCTAGTTCTTCTCCTTCTTTTTCTTGGTCCTCTCCTTCTACTGTTCCTCTTTCTCCTGATATTTCACCTCCCATTTTAGCCACTGTTTCTACTCCAGCTTCTGTTGCTCCTGTCCTTGGCAATCCTGCAGAACAGTCTCAGGCTACCTCTTCTCACTCTTCTCTTTTATCTTCCCCTGCAGCTTCTGTCCCTGCTTCTCCTGCCACTTCTCCTCTTGGTATTCCTATTAACAGTATTTCTATTCATTTGCCTTCCTTATCTTCTTCTCCATCCTTGCTCAATATTCATCCTATGCAAACCCGGTCCAAAACTCTTGCCTCCACTTGTCTCTTATCTACTTCTTCTTCTTCTTCTTCTTCTTCTTCTTCTTCTGATATTGAACCTGTTTCTCACAAAGTTGCTCTTACCAGTCCTCTTTGGACCCAAGCCATGAAAGATGAGTTTTCTGCCTTACAAAACCAAGGTACTTGGTCTTTGGTTCCTCTTCCACCTCACAAGAATGTCATTGGCTGTAAGTGGGTCTTTCGCATCAAACTCCATTCTGATGGTTCCATTGCCCGACATAAGGCTCGTTTGGTTGCTAAGGGTTATTTACAAGAAGAGGGTCTTGATTTTCATGAAACCTTTAGTCCCGTTGCCAAGCAACCTACTATTCGGATTTTTCTGTGTATGGCTCTTCATCATCAGTGGCCTCTCAAACAATTAGACATCTCTAATGCCTTTTTACATGGCCGGTTAGATGAAGAAGTGTTTATGCTTCAACCTCCTGGCTTTGAGGATGCTTCTCTTCCTTCTCATGTTTGTCGGCTTCATAAGGCTCTCTATGGTTTGAAACAAGCCCCCCGCGCTTGGTATTCTACTTTTAGCTCGTTTTTGTTGTCTCAAGGTTTTGTCAAAAGCAAATGTGATACATCTCTATTTGTTCATCGCACTGCTGGTTCTGTTACTTATCTCTTGGTATATGTTGATGACATTTTGCTCACCGGCAATAATCTCAGTCAGCTTCAGTCTCTTATTGATCAAATGCATATTGCTTTCTCTATGAAGGAGCTTGGTGATCTTTCTTACTTTCTTGGGATTGCTGTTCACTCTTCTTCTCAGGGGTATTTTCTTTCCCAGCAGACATATGCTTCTGACATTCTAGTCAAGGCTGGTATGCAATCTTGTAAGCCTTGTTCCACTCCTGTTGCTGTCAAGTCTCCAGTGTCTCCAAGTGATTCTTTGCCCTTCTCTCAGCCGTCTCTGTACCGCAGCCTTGTCGGTGCCTTGCAATACTTGACTATCACCAGACCTGATTTATCCTATGCTGTCAATCAGGCATGTCAACACATGCATGCCCCTTCTCTTGGTCATTTTGCTGCTCTTAAGCGTCTTCTTCGGTTTGTGAAAGGCACTCTCTCTCATGGTCTCTCCTTTTCTCCTGGGTCTTTCTCTTTACAGGCTTATTCTGATTCCAATTGGGCTGGTGACCTTCAGGATCGCAAATCCATCTCCGGCTATTGTGTTTTTCTTGGGTCTAATCTCATTTCTTGGTCTTCCAAGAAGCAACCCACTGTGTCCCGTAGTTCTACTGAAGCCGAGTATCGTTCTCTTGCTAATACTACGGCTGAGCTTACTTGGTTGACTATGTTGCTTGCTGAGTTTGGTATTCCTCAGTCCTCTTCTCCTATTCTTTATTGTGATAATCTCTCTGCCCTTTCTCTTGCCAGCAATTCCGTGTTTCACTCTCGTTCCAAACACATCGAAATTGACTGTCACTTCATTCGCGACAAAGTTGCTGCCAAGCTTATTCAGCTCAAATATGTTCCTACTGAAGTCCAGGTTGCTAATATCTTCACTAAGCCATTGTCTGCCTCTCGGTTTCACACACTTTCTGCCAAACTCATGGCCTTTCCTTCGCCCATTTGTTTGCGGGGGCCTGAAGAGAATCCTGCTCCTCAAGCTATTGAGTAGAACACTTTGTCACTTTGTATGTAACTGTTTTTCTATTAAACTCAGGTTGAGTTAGCATGTACAAGTCAGGTTGAGTTAGCTTTAAGTCGGTGCACAGCCTGTACAATATATATATCAATTGTATTACTGCTTTCTAGAATTAGTAAATAGAAATATATTCAGTTCTTCTACAATTTATACTGGAACTATTTGCTTCCTACGTGATTTTTTTATTTAGCTTGGTTAGTTTCATTATTTATTAGATAATATGGATCCTACACATATACATGATTTTGATTGTATCAATATATTTAAGAAGTGAAAGAAAGTGGTGAAAAAAAAATACTAATGAATATCATTTCTCTAAACTTTATATTGAAATATTGCCCTCAAATTGGATTATTTAATTTGCATTACTAAAATATATAATTATTATATCATTGAAATTTTTATAGATTTATTTTTTAATTTGCATTATGGCTAGGGAGCGTCATTTGCGTTGGGAGTGACTTTAGGCACGGATGATTCGCTAGTTATTATAAAATGATGACATATTATTTGATGTGTAAAATTTTAAATCGATTCAAATCGAATTTAATTCCAAAATATTTATAGTTTAATTTATTTTTAAATTTTATAAAATTGTAAATAATGATTTGATTTCAATTTACTTTTGAATCAAATCAAACCAAACCATTTGCAATAGCAGGTACAAACGAATTCTTTGAAAAATGTAAGGGCCTTTGCTACAAGGTTTAGAAGTAGTGATAGTCATGGCAAAATCAAACCAAAACCATTTGCAATAGCACGTACAAACCAATTCTTTGAAAAAAGTAAGGGGCTTTACTACAAGGGTTAGAAGTAGTGATTTAGTCATGGCCATAAAACTAGAAAAAAATTACACAATTGTTTCTTTTTAAAATAATTATTTTTTCATTAAAAAAATTATGATTTTAATATTTAAAATTTGTAAAAAATTTCATTAATCTAAAATTATTTTTATAGTTATACACTGAATTGTTACTTCCCCGTAAAACTACAAGACGTGCGCATGATTATTATTTGATGTAATTTTATTGGGGAGATAAGATGTACAACGTCATTTATTAACTTTAAAGGGGGCGCTGCTTTGGACCTGCAGGAGAGTAGCGAGGATTTTCTTGTAACAAAAAAAAAAAAAAAAAAAAAAACCTTCAACCATCTTACTGAAAATTTTAAACCTTAACCCGACTAGACAAACTCTATTATATAATAGTTGGTTCTATTTTTTTTTTTAAATAAAGCAAAATTTAAGATGAATTGACCAGATAAGAGTGTAGCCTTATCAAAAGCTGCCAAAAAAAAAAAAAAAACCTTGTATTAGATACATGGGTCATTGAAAAAAAATCATCAATCAAATTATTATTCATGGATTAAGAAATTTTCAACCTATTGCCAATAAATTCATCTCAAAATCAACGAGCTGATTGAATATTTTAGAAATTTCAAATGATGAGTTTGAACAGATTGGATAGGTTAAAAATTATAGAATGAGAAATAACATTAATGGCAGATGATGGTATCTATTCTCCGACGAGCCAATGATTGAGTAGGGAGGTGATCCACGTGCCCCAATAGAGGGTTTCACTGGTGGGTGTCTACCTTTTAGGCCCTTCGATATTAGCTACCTTGCTTGAATGATGAGAATATGATGATAGACTCGGTGTGCATGATTAGGATTTTCTTTTTTTCCTCCATCGAATCTTTCGAGCACCTCTTGAAACGTTGTGTATCTGTAAGAATTTTTCCCAGATATAGCTTAATGTGGCTTATATATGATTATATTAGATTCATCTCATTAAGCAAGATACATGTACATCAATTAAATGATGACTAATTATTAATGAATGCACCTATATATACATAATGTATAGAAGATTAACGGAGATAGTGTTAATGCATTGAATGTGATAGATTTATTATGAATGAATCTTAGAGATGCATTATGTATCTATTTAAATGTAGAAGATACATTAATCTAAATGGATTCTTTGATGGAAAGATTACTAATATAAATAGTGTAAGGTCCCAAACCACTCTCTAACACAAAAACTCAAGTTGTCGCCACAAGAAGGCTCCCATCGCCTAGAGATAGAAAAGTGGTTTGAAGATTTTAGACAAATAAAAAACTTGAAGATCAAGGTCTTCTATTCAAGGTTTCTCTTTCTTAAAAGAGGCTCTCCTACTATCATAGATCAAGGTACGTATACACTTATTTTGTATAGTACAAAATTCATATAGTTTTCATGTATAGAATTGAATCTTTAATGACTTTTGGTTTATGTTCCACAAAGTTTTTCCATCAATTGGTATCAGAGCTTAGGTTCTCAATTTTGATGCAAGAAACGTATAAGTATGAATTTCGTTTTATGATGCTGTTTTATGTAACTAGTGCATGGCCTTGATTTACACTTGTCCAATTTTATCTTTGTTTTTCGTTAATCTTTTATTCTATTGATCTTAAAATATAAAATTGTAAATTATTGAATAAGTGGTAATAGTCTATGCACTTATAATGTTTTGTTACATATCTTATGAGTTGAAACATTGTTGATCAGCTTAACGGAGGTTCAACACTATGTATGTTTGAACAACTGGGATGATTAGTATAATAAATATAGCAATAAGTTTTTCTGGCCAACGGTGATAAACTTCTCACGTGCTTTAGTTAATAAAATAAACTTCTCACGTGCTTTAGTTAATGACTATTTTATTTTATTTTATGTTTATTTTTATTAGTCATCTCATTTACTTTTATGAAATTGTTAAAATATATTGTTATTCGGCCCAATGGAAGGATAACTTGATTTGATATCTAACTAATTATGTTTTCCAGTTAGATATATTTAACTGGTGGTGTTTTTTTAATTCATGACATGTGAAAAATAATTTTCTTGATTATATTAAGTTATGCAATGGATATTATGTGTTTGCAGCATTGAATCCTACTGCAATTAATAGTTACTTGTTTGGAATGGAAGCTTTGAGTGGAACTAATTTTAAAAAATTGAAGGAACAAATTGGAATTGTTTTAAGAACTATAGATTTAGACTATGCATTAAGAGAGCTAGCACCTACAAAGCCTAATGATACAAGTTCTAAGGAACACATGACTTTCTATGAAAAATGGGAAAGCTCTAATCGCTTAAGTCTAATGATTATGAAAGGCTCAATTATGCCTGCAATTCAAGGAGCAATCCCTGCTTCTGAAAGTGCAGTGGGCTATATGAAATCTATTGAAGAACAATTCATTGGAACTTCAAAATCCTTTGCTAGTACTCTCATGATTAAAATGATGACAATGAAATATGATGGTTTGAGTGGTGTTCGCGAACATATCTTAAAGCTTAATGACATGGCCTCTCAATTAAAGGGAATGGGCATGGAAATTTCTAAGGGTTTTCTTGTTCATTTCATTATGACTTCTCTTCTAGCGCAATTTAGTCCTTTCAAGATCAATTATAATATGCAGAAAGATAAGTGGAAGATGAGCGAGTTAATTGCCATGTGTGTTCAAGAAGAAGAGAGGCTTAAAGCTGAAAAGCCTGATATGGCTCACCTTACCACCTTGGATCCAACCAAAAAGATTTTCAAGAAAGGCAAAAGTAAGAAGAAGAAGAATGCAAATGATGAAACTCACAAGGCTAATGAAGAAAATAAGATTCGATGCCATTTTTGTCGAAAGAAAGGTCACATAAGAAAAGATTGTCCTGGTTTTAAACATTGATTGCACTCAATACTTTGTGTCTTATGAATCCTTTTTGGTAGACATTCCACCAAATTCTTTGTGGATTGACACTAGTGCAAGTATTCACATAACAAATTCCATGCAGGGATACCTTATAAGTCGAAAACTAAATAAAAGATAACGAACCATTACGGTCGGGAATGAAATAGAAGTGGATGTTGAGGCTATTGGCACCCTCCGTCGAATTTTAGACTCTGGTTTCATTCTAGATTTAGTAAGCACAGTTTATGTTCACGTTTTTACTAGAAACCTCATTTCTATTTCACAACTTGATTCTTGTGGTTATGAATTTAAGTTTGAAAATAATAGAGTCTCTTTATTCCACAATTCTCATATGATTGGTTTTGGTACTTTATATGGTAATCTTTATTCATTGAATTTAGATTCCATTTATGCACAATCTCTTTTATCCTTTTATGTAAACGACTTAGTAAATAAAAAGAGAAAGCGAGTGAATGAAAATTCATCCATGTTGTGGCATAAATGCTTGGGTCACATATCAAGAGAAAGAATGGAACGTCTTATTAAAGATGGAATTTTAAGTTCACTTGATTTTTTTGATTTTAGTACTTGTGTGAATTGTATTAAAGGAAAATACACAAAGACAAAGAAAAAGGGTGCTACTATGACTACTGAATTATTAGACACAATTCATACCAATATATGTAGTTCCTTTAACTATTCCAACTATTTTTGGACATAAATATTTTATTACTTTTATTGATGACTTTTCTAGGTATACTTATGTGTATCTTATTCGTGAAAAATCAGAAGCATTGGATATGTTCAAACTCTGTAAAGCTAAAGTTGAAAATCAACTTGGCAGAAGGATTAAAAGTGTAAGATTTGATAGAGGCAGTGAATATTATGGTAGATTCACTAAGTCGGGTCAAAATCCAAGTGTTTTAGCTTTATTTTTAGCTGAAAATGGTATTATTGTTACTAACTACACAATGCCCGATACACTTGAGCAAAATGCTGTAGTTGAGTGACAAAACCGCACTCTTTTGAACATGATGAAAAGCATGATGAGTAACTCTTCTTTACTAGATTACTTGTTAGGTAAAGCTTTAAAAACTGTTGTACATGTTCTTAATAGGGTTCTTAGTAAGGCTGTACCTAGAACTATAAAGAAACTACACAAATAAAGAAACTAGACCTTAGAACTATAAGTTGTTATTTCATTGGATATCCTGAGAGATCAAAGGATTTTAGATTCTATTGTCCTATTCATAGCACCAAAATTGTTGAAACTAGAAATGTTGTGTTCTTAGAGGACGAAGACATTAGTGGGAGTATGAATCTCAAAAATGTTTCTTTGGAGAAAAATCGTGCTTTTACGCCTTTCACAGTTATCTAAGAAAATGAAGTACCTGAACATAAGAGATTTCTCACATTGAAAAGGAAGTTGTCCAAGTTGCAGAACAACCTTTACATAAATCACAAAGAGAAAATAAACCAGCTATATCAAATGACTATGAGGTTTACCTAAATGAGTGTGATATAGGCTTGGAGAACAATCTTGTTTCTTATGCCCAAGCCATGAATAATGGAAATGCAACTCAATGGTTAAATGCCATGAAAGATAAGTTAAAATCCATGAAAGACAATAATGTCTGGGATTTTATAAAATTGCCTAAGGGAGCCAAAACTATTGGATGCAAATGGATTTTTAAAACCAAGCATGATCCTAAAGGAAATATTGAAAGATACAAGGCCAGATTAGTTGCTAAAGGATATACTCAAAGAGAATGGATGGACTATAAGAAAACTTATTCTCCTGTTTCTAATAAGGATTCCTTGAAAATAGTCATGGCCTTAGTAACTCATTGTGATTTAGAGTCATATCAAATGGACGTTAAAACAACGTTTTAAAATGGTGACTTGCATGAAGTGGTCTACATGGACCAACTTGAAGGTTTTTAGGATAAAAGCAAGGAAAATACGGTTTGTAGGCTTAAGAAGTCCATATATGGTCTAAAGCATGCATCTCGACAATGGTATCTTAAATTTCATGAAGTTCTCACCAAATTTGATTTTAAAGATAATGTGGTTGATCAATGTGTCTACCTTAAAATTAGTGGGAGCAATATCTACATCCTAGTTTTGTATGTTGATAATATATTGCTTGCTAGCAATAATTTGGGAATGATACGTGAGATAACATAATTCCTTACGAGGAATTTTGAAATAAAAGATCTTGGTCAAGCCTCTTTTGTCATTGGGATAGAAATTCATCGAGATAGGTCTCGTGGTATTTTAGGATTGTTCCAAAGAGCCTATGTTGAAAAGGTTCTTAAAAGGTACAACATGTAGAATTGTTCAAGTAGTGTTGCCTCTATAGTTAAGGGTGATAAATTAAGTGAATTTCAGTGTCCCAGAAGTAATTTAGAAAGGGAACAAATGAAAGAAATTCCTTGTGCCTATGCAGTTGGGAGCATTCTGTATGCTCAAGTTTGTACACGTCTTGACATAGTATTTGTAGTTGGTATGCTTGGTCGATACCAAAGCAATCCCGAACTTGATCATTGGAAAGTAGTTAAGAAAGTGTTGCAATATTTACAAGGCACTAAGGATTACATGCTTACTTATCAAAGAATAGACAACCTTGAAGTAATTGATTATTCAGATCCTAATTATGCTAGATGTAAAGACACTCGAAAGTCCACTTCTTTGTACATTTTTATGCTTGCTAATGGATCCATTTCAAGGAAGAGTCATAAGCAGTCTCTGACAGCCTCTTCCACTATGGAGGCAGAGTTCATAGCATGTTATGAAGCCACATGTCATACAGTATGGCTAAGGAATTTCTTATCTAGATTACAACTTGTCAATTCAATTTCGAGGCCCTTACAGATTTACTGTGATAATGATGATAATGTTCGGTTCTCCAATAATAACAAAACTTCAGGAGGATCAAAGCATATTGATATCAAGTATCTAGTTGTTAAAGAAAGGGTTTTGAATCAGACTGTTTTAATCTCTCATATTGGCAGATTCTTTAACTATAGGTCTCACACCTAAGCTCTTTCAAGAACATGTTGTGCGCATGGGCTTAGTAGAAAATTATCATGTTTAGACTTGAAATGAGTATATTATGTTCATGATAAATGTTATGTTATAATCATCTTATGTTAGTAATAATTATGTTTGTTGTTTTCATTCTTCATACTTGTGCACAGTTTAGAAGAAGATTTAAACAATGCGAACATTGTAGATGAATTAACATTAATCACCATTATGTTGCTAATGTCATCTTTGTGATTTAAGATTCACTTATTCATGTTGATGGAAAATATTAACATTATAACCATTGTACAATCTTGATCAATGTGTGAATCACTGACTACAATGATTTGGTGTTAATAATTTCATTGAACATAATCTAATGGTCATGGTGCAATCTTCTAGTGGGAGAATGTTGGCCATATTATGATAATCTAGTGACATAATATAATCATGCAAGTCAAGTGGGAGATTGTAAGAATTTTTCCTAAAGATAGTTTAATATGGCTTATACATGATTATACTAGATTCATCTCATTAAGCAAGATAAATGTACATCAATTAGATGGTGACTAATTATTGATGAATGCACCTATATATACATAATGTATAAAAGACTAATGGAAATAGTGTCAATGCATTAAATGTGATAGATTCATTATGAATGAATCATAGAGATGCATAATGTTTTTATTATGCATCTATTTGAATGTAAAAAATACATCAATCTATCTAATGAGGATCATTGAATGAATGGATTCTTTGATGGGAAGATTACTAGTATAAATAGTATAAGGTCCCAAACCACACTTTCTAACACAAAAACTCAAGTTATCACCACAAGAAGGCTCGCATCACCTAGAGAGAGAGAAAGAGAGAAGTGGTTTGAAGATCTTAGACAAATAAAAAACTTAAAGATCAAGGTCTTCAATTCAAGGTTCCTCTTTCTTAAAAGAGGTTTTCATACTATCATGCATCAAGGTACATATACACTTATTTTGTATAGTCGAAATTCATATAGTTTTCATGTATAGAATTAAAACCTTAACGACTTTTAGTTTATGTTCTGCAAAATTTTCTATCAGTATCCGCATTGGGTATTGTGCCCTCACATTCCTGCTAAGTCAATGGTATGTGGGGTTCTAGGTTTAATGGGGAATTAACCCTTTAGTTGGGGTTAGCTGGCTTGGTCTCCACGCCATTACGACCTACCGACCTGGGATCTATCTGTGGGTTTGGGCTTTACTTGTAGAAAGCCAACTTTGGGTTGGGATGGGTAGGCCCATTGAGCAAAGTCTTGGGTTGAGCTATTGTCATCAGAATACAACCTTAATTTTTTTTTAATAATTTCAACAAAAAAAATTAATTGAATGAATGATATTATTGAAAACCATATTTCACAAATCACTGTACAAAACAATCAAATAAGAAAAAAAAAATGATCTAACAAAAATGAGGATGAATGTCATATTATTAATGGTGTTGGTGAAAATACTAGAAGAATTATATTTTATTGATAAATAATGCAAAGAAAATGAGATACAAATAGATTAGGCTGAAGCATGGATATCTCGTTTTCTTTAAGGAGATCAAGCCCATTGCGATAGGAAGAACCCAAATACCGATGCAACAATTACGAAACTATGACTTGTCCCTTCCAAGATACAACAACTCGACCACTAGTCGTATAGTTTAGGTCAACTCTGCATATGATGGTGAACCCAAAGCTCTACCAAGAAAAAATACCATTCTTTGGCTAGTAATCTCTCAAGTATAAAAAATAGTTGGTCTAGAAAAGAGTAGATGAGATGAACAATTTATAAGCCACTAGGACCTTGCAAATTAGACAAAAAAATAATGACCATTAAACTAGGAAAAAGGGAGGGGGTCCAAAAACCTCCAAATATTAACTCACCACCAAGCCCATGACCTTTCAATTAATCTCTATTCATGAACAAAACAAAAGGTCACCAAAAAAAATAAAAATAAATAAAAGATATTAAAATGGTCCAACAATCCCCCACTCATTTTAATATCAACAAGGACAAGAGAGATTATCAAACAAAGATAGACTGATATGCATCATAAAGGTGTTCTTTGCATTGAATCTTCATTAGTGAAGTAGCAACCTCTACTCCAACGTCAGTAGTGGTATCAGATTTGAACTTTGACTATTTAGGGGAAATAAAGTATTGCTGCTCACACATAATGATCCAGGTGCTAACATGAGCTTTTAATAGCCAGTACATTATGGTCTTGTGTCAGTTGTCATGAGCATATTTGAGAATAAGCCTTGTTCTCATAGAAAGCGGCCCCACTTCCATGCTTACATAGGTGAAATTTGTCAAAGATGTTCCTGTAATTTACACACCTCACTCAACAAGAGCTACAAAATTTCATTAAAAGTATAAAAACTCAACCCTCTAACATTACAGGACAAATGCACTTACATCATAGAGATAGACAACAAAATATTAAGGAGTGCATTTTTTACAACCACCATATGATTCGTTCTTCACATTAAATCTTACAGTATCTCTAGTCCTTGGGTTGGGTGTCCTCATACATGGTTTATGATTTTATAGGCTTTAAACGCATCCTCCTCAATGTATTCCAGACCCTATCTCTCGCCAAGGCCTTGGTTACACTACTAAAAAAAGCACTTTTTGCGACCGCTATAAACTGTCGCAAATAATAATAAAAAATAGCAAAAGACCTTTTGCGCTAGCCCATGCGATGGCAAATGGGGGTTGTGAATGTAGGGGTGGCAAATACTTTTTACGACGGTAAAGCAGCGGTCGCAAATTATTTGCAATTGCCTAAACTACTTATGGCGACCGTTATTTTGCCGTCCAAAAAAAAAAAAAAAACGCTAACATGATTTTTGGCGACCATCTTGTTACTGTCGCAAAAAAGAAGAAAAAAAGGAAACATATAAGTGTAACGTTAAGCACTCTAGGAATAGCAATGACAAGAATTCAGACAGTATAGCATTGCAATTTAATCAAGCATTCCATTCGAGTCTCAAAATCAAAGCCATATGTGAAAGTTATTACAACTAAAAACTTGTGAAAAGTTCTTTTATGAAAAAAATACAATCCAGATAGAATGCTAGTAAAGTCAAAATCTACAATGCTGGTGTTCACCATTGTACAAGGTACTGGTCGAGCTCCAATTTGTTACCATTGAGATAAATGTTCCTCAAATCCAAGCTTGCACTTAATCAATACACATTATGAGGGGGAATAGATCAGAACACAAAGTATCCAATTTCAAGATCTTTTTTTAGATATAAAGCCTCAAGCAGAGCATGGAAAAGGAAAAGATTGCAAAGAAATTATGAAAATCAAAATAGATAGCCAGAACACAACCCAGGTGCCATTTACAATTTCAAACACTATATACATACCTATAAAATAACTACCAATTTTTATCCTGAATGCAAGATTTTTGCATATGTCATTCTATAGCAATGATATTAACATCAGTATATTTTTTGATCACATGTTGAGCATATTATAATGAACATCTTAAACTACTAAATTGATAAAACTCAACCCAGTACTCCCAAAACATACCAGCCCACATATACCTAAATCAACCCACAACAACCAGCCCAAACATCAACTCAAAAAATCTGACCCAACTTTTAAAAACACAAGCTGATTGAGCCCAAACCACACCAGCAATAATAATAATATTTTTTTGTTCTTTCCTTGAACTATATCAGTCATGAGTTGCTATCATCCATATTATGCTCATCCTTCAAGTAAAGTTAGTCCAGTCAAAGTTCCTAACAGATTTAATCTAATCCCAAATTGAATCCAAGACGGATTATAAGAACTTTCTAAAAATCAACAAGAAATCACTCCATAAAGCAGTCCAAAGAGTTAGAAATTCATAACCAGAATGCAAATATTAGGTTCACTGTAGCTTTTGACATTTAGAATGGCATGCTAGTTATATAGGAGGTTGAACAAGATTGTCATCAATGGTCACCCTCAAAGTGCTAATGTGAGATATATTGTTCACTAAGTAGCGCATTCTTACATTTTGGATAGTTGATGAACAAAGAAAAAAACAAACAACTGCTAAATCTTACGGTTGATATACCTACCTTCTCCATTTGTTCATCATTTTTGGAAAAAGCTATGGATGTTCAAGATCATATTCCATAAGATCAAACGATGAAGGCTATGTGTAGATTTTGGCTCTGCACAAAGCTCACTTGGTTAACCTTCACTTTCTTGATTTCTTCGGTCTGTGTGTGGCCACTGGTAACCTAAGCGAGAAAGTTAAAGCAGCTAATTGTCTATAAAGCCCCAAAACATTTGCCCACAATTTGGCTCATGGTGGCCACCCACACACAGTGACGATCATACCCACACTGTTGATGGAGCCTCCAACTGAGCCAATAGGGACCAAGTATTAGTGTTGCACCCAAAATGCCAATCAGAGAAATGTATTTTGGACAATGTTATAACCAATCTTATCATTTAATTAATAAAATGACAAGTGTATTCATCATCATATTTACTTGTGTCTAATTGTTTTCATGATAAATCCATAGAATTAATGTTGAAAATAAATGTTCTTAAGAATTAAGAATGTGAGACATATACTTGGTACTTTGTTACTCTTAAAGGCTCCTCCTTGTCACAGGATTACTGAGCGTAGTAATTCAAATAAGCTAGCACATGTTATGCTTGCTCAATTACGAGAGTGGCTAGTCTCAAAATTAATGTAGACAAATGTGTCATATTTGATGTTCTATACAGATATTAGGCCATATGACTAGATTCTAAACCAAGGCATTTATAAGGATGTTGCTAATAGCACGATTTGCATATTTGTTGAGTGGAATCCACAAATTTACCATGGCTCCAGGCCCTATTTGCAAATTGAGAATTGAGAGCGGGAGAGCAAGACCATCCAAACAAACTTTGGGCCCTTGGCTGCACACAAATGCATTTAGGCTACAGGTACTTTTTCCAGCTCATAAGAAAATATATAGAACCGTCTAGTTTACAAGGTAAAAAGTCTATTTCCCATCATGTAGCACAAATAAAAAACACATCAAACTAGCCACATCGTTATTGCTCATACCCGCATTAGACACAAGAGTGAGACTTAAGGAACAATTAAAAAGAAAAGAGATCTAAATACCTTCTTTCTTTGGATGGCTGCCTTTCATGTATCTCATAAAACCTATTTTCAAGAGAGTTTTCATTATTAAAAAATAAAAATAAATAAAATAAATAAAAAAAACACAACAATAACTATCATTATTTGTATTTGTCAAATTTATACCAAGAACAAATAATGAGCAACCTTTGAGCCAAAAGATCATGATAATGCAAGACAAGTCCAACTGAATTTTAGATTATGTAAATTGTTATTAAGATCCTAGTTTTTATTTAGTGTGTTCTGCTTGTCATGCATTTTTTAGTTTAAGCCACATTTATAGTCATCAAGAAATGATATTAAAGTCTTATCTTATCATTCATTGATGACAAGAAGTCATAGAGGCAGCCTTGTTATTCTACTCTATCAAGTTAGTTATAATAAAAAATAAAAATTTCTTAGGGTCTCATCAAGCCTCAGCAGCGTTATCTTTTCTTTTCTTTTCTTTTTTTTCTTTTTTTTTCTCTTTAATCTATTGTGTGTACCAAACAAACCATCATGTCTCTTGGTCACTTTCTTCACTCTACCAAAGCCCTATTGCCAGTATCTCAAATGTTTTAAGTACTTGACTTTTTATCCTCTAGTTCATTAATTCTACTAGATCAATGAGCATTAAATGATAAATAGAAATTACTAACATAAAAGACTAATAATAATCCAAGTAGAAATTGATTGAAAGGGAAAAAAAAATTGAAACAACAAAAACAGAGGACAAACAAAAAAAATGGGCAAGAGAGCCCAAGGGAACATACCAATACCAATTGCAAAACAGATACCCAATACAACCTCCAACTTCCAATGAGACTATCTTACTAGCTGCCATACAATTGCAATGAAGAATATTAACGAAAAACTCATGCTATATTTGGATCAAGGATTTGTAGAGGAAAAATAAAGTGAAAATTATGATAATAATAATTTTAGCATCTTTTTACTCTATATTTTCTTTGTTCTTTTCCTTTCTCTTTACAAATCAATGAAAAATATTACAATCAAATGAAAGCCATAGATCACAATGTAAAAACATATGGAAAAAAGTACCTCCATCTTTGATATCATCTGTTCTGCGAACAAACACCACATGGAAATTTTTGATTTAATGTCAGAAAACAAGTTTCAAACAAAACTAATCTGAATATATAATCAATGTCGCTGGTAACTCGATGAGAAGAAAACCCTGGTGAATTTGAATGAAATTTACTTCTCAGATTTCATCCAAATGATCATTTAAAAAACATTTCTCAACGATCAAATCAAGCTTCAGCGCATCAGCAGAACAAACACGATAAGAATAAATGAATAAAAGATGAATTATACCTCTGACGAAGCAATGTCGTGAAGCTCCTCGAAGCCATTGATTTTCGCTTTGTACTCGCCACAGAAACTGATGATATCACTTTACATCTTGCATATATGCATTTGTATATATACATACGTACAGACAAAAAGAAAAATAAAATTAGATACATATAAAAACATACAAACAAAATCAGAGAGAGAGAGATTACAAGCAAGTGGATTTGTTACGAGCTAAAATATTTCTCAATGTTGAACCAAAAAATGCCTCATTCAATCATGATACATGGCATGGATATATATATATATAGAGAGAGTAGCGAAGAGCAGAGATGAGAGCTAGATTACAAAGAGAGACAGAGAGTTGAATCGATTAATGTTTTAATTTACACATTACAAATTAATCGATAAAGATGTGTCAAACATTACAGAGAGAGTTGAATCGGTGAAGATGTGTCAAATATTACAGAGAGAAACAAAGAAGTGTTTAGGCCTGTCGATTATGTATCTCGATTATGAATCAATTGAAATCTTCAAATCTTCATCAACAATCGATCAAAATCTTCAAATCTTCATCAAAGTGAGAGTCGAGCGAGAGAGACAGTGAGATTCGAGTGAAAGAGTCGAGCGAGAGAGAGATTTTGAGAGAGAGAGTTTAGATTTGGGAAATAACAAAAAAATGGGGGGGACATAGGTCAAGTTTACGTGATTTGGATTTTTATTTATTTATTTATTGGGAGGTTAAGAACACGGTTGGGTCAAGTAAAATCAGAATTTGATGGAAAACGTGATTTTTTGGGATGGTTAAATAATTTGTCGTAAAAAAATTGACGCAAAAAGCCATGTTTCCAGTAGTGTTAACGGATCGACAAGATTATCACAAGATTTTACATAATTCACAGTTATGATGTCGTTACTCAAATAAGATCTCACATTACTGCGTTTTCTTTGAATAGATCTAGATTTAACATTATAAAAATGGTTGTTCACTCTACCAATAGCAGCAGTGCTATCACAACGAATTAACACAGGAGGAATTGATTTTTACCAAAAAGGGATTTCATGTAAAAAAATCTCTCAACCAATTCACATCCTCACATGCTGAAGATAACACTATAAGCTCAGCTTTTATTGTGAAATTAGCAATTATAGTCTATTTTTTAGACTTCCAATATATAGTACCACCACCCAAGGTAAAAATAAAACCCGAGGTAGAGAGAGAGAGAGAGAGAGAGAGAGAGAGAGAGAGAGAGAGAGAATCACTTGATAAAGTGTTCCAATTGGTATCACTATGTCCCTTAAGTACCGTAGGATACTTGTTATAAAACGAACCATAATTTTTTGTACCAGATAAATATCTCATAATTCTTCCCATGGCTAGCCAATGATCTCGACTTGGCTTGCTAGTAAATCTGTTAAGTACTCCAACAACATATACAATGTTAGGTCTAGTACAGTCAGTAGCATATCTTAAACTACCAATCATGCTAGCATATTCCTTTTGATTAATCATTTCTTTTTCATTTGTTACAACAGATAAATGTATGCTTGCATCAAAAGGAGTAGCAACATTTTTGTAGTCTAGAAAGTTATATTTCTTTAAAATTTCTCAACATAATGCGACTGATCAAGAAAAATGCCATCATTAGCTTTGATAATTTTAATTCCCAAAATAAAATTAGTTTCACCAAGATCTTTAATATCAAAGTGACTATTAAGCATATTTTTAATCTCATTTATAATATGCAAATTAGAGCCAAAGATAAGCAGATCATCCACATATAGACTAATAATCACATGTGCATTCTCACAAGTTTTATAATAGATACTCTTATCACATTCATTAGTCTTATAGTCATTCTCAAGTATGCAGGAATCAAATTTCGCATGTCATTGTTTAGGAGCTTGTTTTAAACTATAAAGGGCTTTAGTTAACTTACACACCTTGCTTTCTTGGTTAGGCTCTCAAAGCCCTCTGATTGGTCCATGTAAACCTCCTCATCTAAATCTCCTTTTAAAAATGCTATTTTCACATCCATTTGATGAATTTTTAAATCATGAATTGCAGCCACTGCTATCAACAATCTAATGGATGTAACTATAGTAACCGGAGAAAAAGTACCAAAGAAATCAAGATCAACTTGTTGCTTAAAACCTTTAGCGACAAGCCTTGCTTTATATTTATCTATAGTTCTATCCAGTTTAAGTTTTTCATGAAAGACCCATTTACACCCAATAGTTTTACAACCTGAAGGTAAATCCACTAGCTTCCATGTTTTATTTGAAAGTTATGAATCTATCTCATCATTTACAACCTCTCTCCAGAAAATAGCATCAAATGATGATAAAGCTCCTTGTACCGTAAAAGGAATTTCTTCCACATTGTAAAAGTAATAGTCAAGGTCAAAATCTTTTTCAATTCTAGCTCGTTTACTCCTTGGTTGGATTTGAGAATTTTCTTGTTCTTGAAAAACTTGAGATGGAGTAGAAGAGTTAGGCATGGATAAAATATTTTTATAAATTATTTGACCCCCACTATTTCTAGATTTTAAAGGAAAATTATTGTCATGAAAAATAGAATCACTTGATTAAAAAATAATATTATTTTCCATATCAAAAAATCTATAAGTTGTACTATGTAGCGCGTGCCTAAGAAAAGCACAAGTGGTAGCTTGTTCATCCAATTTAGGTCGTTTAAAATCTGCAAGCCTCACAAAAACTAAACAACTCCAAACCCTCAAACAATCTAATTTTGGTTTATGCCTCCGCCACAACTCATAAGGTACAATTTTAGTCTTTTTGTGTGGCACTCTATTTATCACATGGCAAGTTGTCAAAATAGCCTTGTCCCAAAGATTTGAGGGACCACCTGAATCAATAAGCATAAAATTCATCAAGTCAATTAACGTTCTATTTTTTTTTTTAAAGCTACGCCATTAGATGAAGGTGAATATGGTGGAATAGTCTCATGAATAATTCCCAATGACTGAACATAAGAGTTGAATATAAGAGATTCATACTCCCAGCCTCTATCACTTCTAATTCTCTTAATCTTTTTGCCAAATTGATTTTCCACTTCAAGAAGGAATTCTTTAAATTTCTCAAAAGCATCACTTTTATTTTTTAATAAATATACGTTTGTGTATTTTGAAAAATCATCAATAAAAGTGATAAAATATTGGTTACCACCATAAGTTAAAATTCCTTCAAACTCCCACAAATCAGTATGAAATAATTCTAGCAATCAGTATTTTTTTCAACACTTTTATGAGGCCTTTTAGTAATTTTTTCTTTACTGCAAACTTCACATTTCTCAATTTTTTTTTTTGTCACTTTAGGAATTAATCTTAAACTACTCATGATTCCCATATATTAGAAGATGACATATAAACTAAATTGGTAGATGGTTTATTAATCTTAACATTCAATTTGAACATCCCATCACAAGCATAACCCTTACCCACAAAAATACCCTTCTTAGTAATCACATATTGATCAGATTCCATAGTTTGCTTAAAGCTAGCCTTATTCAACAAATAACTTGACATCAAATTTTTCCTCATGGATGATGTATAAAACACACATTTTAAAGTAAGCACACGTCTAGAGGTGAACTTAAGGTCAACCTCACTACTCCCAATTATCTTGGTTTGACTAGAGTCACATAGTATAATTGTTTTCTCATCATTAAAGGGAGTATACACCTTGAACCAAGCTTTAACACAACAAACATGTCTATTAGCACCAGAATCTGCCCACCAATCGTCCACATAATTAACCATGCAAATGTTTTAATCATCGCCACAAATGGCTCCTCGATAATGTTGCCTTTGGGGCAGGTGCACGTTTTCGGAATTTACAAGTTCAAGCAATATGTCTACTTTTACCACAGACAAAGCATGTAAAATTTTGTAGAGTTGGTGGACCTTCGTTCTTATTTGGATTAATTCATTTATTGTGAGATTTACCATAATTCTTCATATTCTTTTTATAAGGTTTCAAATAAGCATTCTTGGAATTGTGACATTTGGGTAAGTTATTATTTGCTAAAACAAAGTTTACCTTTGTAGTGGAATTGTCATTACCCTCTTGTGTTATTAATGCATCTTGGCCTCTAGCCTCCTCTTCAACTCAGATGCGAGTGATCAATGCCTCTAAGGAAGTCTTCTTTTGTTTATGGTGCATGCTCTTTTGGAATTCTCTCCAAGATGGCGATAAATTATCAACAAGTCCTGCAATTATCAAATTGTTACCAATCTTGATGCTTTTAGATCTTACTTCTGCAACTATCAATTGGAAATTTTGTGCTTGCTCCACAGCAAATTTTTCATCCACCATTTGGAAGCGAAAAAATCAGCTCGCTGCATACTTTTTTGTTCCTGCCTCTTTAGTATCATACTAGTCTGTATAGCTTTCCAAATTTTCTTTGCAGAAGTGTAAGTGGTATCATAGTAATCATAAAATTGATCAGCAAGACAATTTAAGAGAGAAAAATGACATTTATACTCATTTGTATTGTATAAACCCACTTTTACTTCATGTGCCTCGTAGTCTTCATCATTCATCTCCTCGGTTGGGATTTTGTTTGAGTTCTTCTCGGTAAGAACATAAGCAACTTTCAAAAGACTAAGGTAAAAAAGAACTTTTCATTTCCACCTCTTAAAATGAACTCCCTTGAACTTGAAAGACTTGTTAAGATCTCCAATTCTGTTATTGGTTTTTTTTTTTTTTTTTTGGTACTTATTCCATTTTGATGTCCTTAAAATTGTTGGTGAAAATATTAGAAGAATTATATTTAATTGATAAATAATGCAAAGAAAATGAGATACAAATAGATCAGGCTAATGCATAGATATCTCATTTTCTTTAATCAGACCAAGCCCACTGCGGTAGGAAGAATCCAAATACCGATACAGCAGTCACTAAACTATGACTTGTCCCAGCCACTTGTCGTACAGTTCAGGCCAACTTTGCACAAGATGGTGAACCCAAAACTCTACAAAGAAAAAAAAACACCATTCTTTAGCTAGTAATCTCTCAAGTGTAAAAAATAGTTAGTCTGAAAAAGAGTAGATGAGAGGAACAATTTATAAACCACTAGGACCTTACAAATTACACCAAAAAATAATGACCATTAAACTAGAAAAAAGAGAGAGTCCCAAAACCTCCAAATATTAACTCACCACCATGACTTTCCAATTTCCATTCATAAACAAAACAAAAAGTCACCAAAAAATAAGATTCATGAACAAGACAAAAGGTCACCAAATAAATAAATAAAAGTTATTAAAATGGTCCAACAAATAGAATTAAACTTAAATAGAGATTGTGTGGGTAAAGTACAAGGTAATGTTGTGTGTATATATATATAGATAAGTTGACTCGGTTTATAGAAAGTTCGACAAAATTTAAGCTTCAGTGACAAACTTAGTGAACATTTAAAAATTAACCCTCCCAACTCAACCCAGTCATCTCATCTTCTCAAACAACATTAATTAGTTTATGTTGATTTTCGATAAATTCAAATTAAAGAGTTATATTTTTTTTACACGTACCTTGTATTAGATGAAAACATTGAGGCGTCGATTAGATGTCACCCCATACTTTTCGCAACATAAATGTTTTGTGATAAATAGAAAAGTGTTTATGATTTGAATGAATAAATTAAATTTTAGCATGCTATTGTTTGTATTCCTAATGAATTTGATACATATGCTACACATATTAGATGAAATTTTTTGACATGTTCATAGGGCAGCCATGACGTTACCCCACCTCAATCAACAATATTGGATAAAACACCAATATAAAAGTGATAGCCACATTATTTTCAACTTCTAAACCAATCACTTTAAATTAGCTACCACATACCAAATTCCTGCACTACTAAAAACTCTTAATATCTATAGGCTTCAAATGATAAGATAATGTTTTCTAAATGTCTAATATTGCTATTTTTACAATTTACAATTGATGCATATCTAGGGTTATAAACAATTTGAGTAATAGGTTAATTTTTTTTTTTTTTTTTTTTTTGAAACAGCGTAATAGGTTAATTTAAACTTCACTTAAAAATATAATGAGTTTCCAAACGTGTTTAAATTTGATTTATTTACCTTTCTATCAAATGAACGTTAATTGAACTGATCTGAGTAATTTGATTTTTATGGCGCATAAAATTGAATCGATTAATCAATGTTAAGATAAATTTAAATTTAACTTATTTAAATAATAATATTAATATCAAGCGAAGTTTTTAAAAATAAAATGAAACTCATGTAACTTAATTGATTTCTATCAGCCATCCCCAAAACCATTTTGGTGTTTACCTCCTTTTTTTTTGTTTTTTTGTTATTTATTTATTTAGCTTTTGAAAACTGGTGAACGGTGATGAGTCCTCCATCGTTTAAAGATGATTTGTCCCACGATCTTAATTGCAGGTCGTTTTACATGACCACATCAAATACATGTGATGCATTTATTATTATAATTCATACGTATAGATATATCTATCTATATTACTTCCTCTGTCCCAAAATAATAGTTCTTTTTGAGAGATTCAACTTTTTTTAGTAGTACAATTATTGCATTTGAAAAAGTTGATTTTCCAAAATTATCCTTTTGATATTACATTTTTTGGAAATATCAATATCATAATTATACTTTTTATATTGTTTATTAATTTGAAAGAAGGGCAAAATAGGAAATTTATATTATTTTTGTACTTGATTTTTAAAAAGGGACTAATATTTTGGGACAATAAAAAATGAAATAAGAGACTAATATTTTGGGACGGAAGGAGTATATATTAAGCAAAAGGAGATTTTTAACCCCAAGCCTTGTGGGAGCTCCAATCTCTCAATCTAAATTTTCTGATTTTTTGATTTAAAAAAAAAAACCTTAGCATTTATTAACTTCTCCCAACCCCCAAGTTTTACCCTCATAATAACACTTTAATGTATTAAGAACAAGCATAAAAAAATTCTTTGAAATCCAACACATATGAATTTCTTGAAAAGTCCCAACACATATAATTATTATCCCTCATAATAACACTTTGATACATTAAGAACAAGCATAAAAAAAATTTCTTGAAAAGTCCAACACATATGATTATTATCAAAATATTAAACTTTAATATAATATAATAAAAAAAAGAAGACATTTAATTCCTTGAAAAATCTAACACATATGATTATTATCAAAATATTAAACTTTAATATAATATAAAAAAGGAAAAAAAGAAGACATTTAAATATAAAAAAAAATATTTAAAAATCGCAATTCAAATATATATTGTGGGAGCTCCAATCTCTCAATCTAAATTTTCTGATTTTTTTATTTAAAAAAAAAAAAACCTTAGCATTTATTAACTTTTCCCAACCCTCAAGTTTTACCTTCATAATAACACCTTAATGTATTAAGAACAAACATAAAAAAAATTCTTTGAAATCTAACACGTTTGAATTTCTTGAAAAGTCCCAACACATATAATTATTATCTCTTATAATAACACTTTAATAAATTAAGAACAA
The DNA here is from genome assembly GCA_025200525.1 of Camellia lanceoleosa. Classification (NCBI taxonomy): domain Eukaryota; kingdom Viridiplantae; phylum Streptophyta; class Magnoliopsida; order Ericales; family Theaceae; genus Camellia; species Camellia lanceoleosa. Next base: position 85,286,326 of record CM045769.1, read on the forward strand.
GCATAAAAAATTTTCTTGAAAAGTCCAACACATATGATTATTATCAAAATATTAAATTTTAATATAATATAAATAAAAAAAAGAAGACATTTAATTCCTTGAAAAGTATAAGACATATGATTATTATCAAAATATTAAACTTTAATATAATATAAAAAAGGAAAAAAAGAAGACATTTAAATAAAAAAAACATTTAAAAATCGCAATTTAAATATATAGATAATTGTAAATATATTAAGGAAAATGAGGTTTCTAAACCCCAAGCCTTGTGGGAGCTCCAATGTCTCAATCTTAATTTTTTGAATTTTTGATTTTAAAAAAAAAAAAAACTCAGCATTTATTGATTTGGTCAAAATCTCCTGATCAGTATTTATTAACTTTTTTCAATCCACATGCTTGCATTTATTGATTTGGTCAAAATCCCTTATTAGCATTTAAAATCCTCTCATACAAATAATTATAGATATAGCCCGTGCATAGTTACTGTAGTTGTTTTTTTAATTTCTTCCGTACACTATGATTAGTAATAAGATTGTTAAATTATTTTTATAAAAAATCTTAAAAAACATAATTTATATATTAAAAAAATATAAATATCTATAATTATTCCGTGCATAGCACGGGTGATAGGCTAGTACTATATATTAAGCAAAATAGGGTTTTTAACCCCAAGCCTTGTGAGAGCTCCAATCTCCCAATCTAAATTTCTTGATTTTTTGATTTTTAAAAAAAAAATCTTAGCATTTATTAACTTCTCCCAACTTTCAAGTCTTACCATCATAATAACACTTTAATGCATTAAGAACAAGTATAAAAAAAATCTTTGAAATTCAACACAAATGAATTTCTTGAAAAGTCTCAACACATATGATTATTATCCCTCATAATAATACTTTAATGCATTAAGAGCAAGTATAAAAAAAAACAACAATGCTACATACCTCTAAAAACACACACCTCTAAACACACCTCTAATGAGGTGGAAAAGGAAGAAAAAAAAAAAAAAAATCAAGACACATGATTGGTTGTGGCAGTGGTGGAACCCACTGCCACATCATTAGTGGTACCTCTAACTAGAGGTCCCAAGCATTTTTCAAAAAAAAATTCTTAAAAAGTCCAACACATATAATTATTATCAAAATATTAAACTTTAATATAATATAATAATAAAAAAAGACATTTAATCCCTTGAAATGTTCAACACATGATTATTATCAAAATATTAAACTTTAATATAATGTAAAAAAGAAAAAAATAAATAAGACATTTAAAAATCACAATTCACATATATAGATAATTGTAAACACAATCCGTGCATAGCACATATGATATGCTAGTATTATATATACCTGTATGTTCTCTCTCTCTCTCTCTCTCTCTCTCTCTGGAAACTTGGATTTGTAATTTTTTTCTTGGGATACTTACATGTAGGTCCTAATAAATGGATTTATTGTTTAATAGGTTCTATGAAAAAAAAATTGTTATAAAAAAAAGTCACTAATTATAAATTTTAACGACAATTTATAAAAATCATAACAAAAAAAAGTCATTAATTGTCAATTTTTAGCGACGTATGTAAAATATTATCACAAAAAAATTATTGTTAGCGATAATTTTATCAAAATTTATTTTCAATAGAACTTGATGGGAATTAAGTTTAATTATTAGGACCTATTAGTAGTTTACCCTTTTTTCTTTTTGATAAAAATTTAGTTGAGATAGTTAATAAAATAAAATATTATATTCAAATCATAATTATTTTATTTTATTTTTCATAATAATCAAATCAACTATAAAAAAAAATAAAATAAAATTTAACTATCATTTCAAACATAACATTTTAGTCACACTAAAATAATTAAATAATAAAAAATGAGCAAGGATCCTCTAGAATTTTTTTTTTCCTAAAATTTTCTAGAGTAGTGTATTGTATGGTTGAGATTTAATGATAAGTCATATTAATTTTTTAACATTAAATCTCAACCACACAATACATCACTTTAAAAAACTTTTAAAAAAAAAAAATTCTAGAGAAAGCGTGACCCATTTGATGAGAAGATGGTGATTTACCGGCTGCCGAGTGGCCACCACTAGACTTTGAGTCACTCACATCACAGCTTCCTACTGTTCTTCTCTTCCAAATCAACATTTGATCATTTGTTCCTCTCTCTCTCTCTCTCTCTTATATAAAGTAACTCTACCCTCCTCCACAACAACTCACCACCACCACCACCACTCTCTCTCTCTCTCTCTCCCTCTCTCACCTCTCCCTTTCCTACTATTCCCATCTCTTTCTCTTTCTTATCTCTCAATAACTCAACATAAGTGCATGCTGTGTGAAGAGCTCTCCACTTCCTCTTCTTCAACCATGCTATCCAGTCACCGGCTTCAGATTTTGACACTTGTTCTTCTTCTTCTTCTACTCATACTCTTATCCTCATCATCATCAATCCAATCATACAATACCATCTCTGCTGAAACCCCAAGTTCCACTTCCACACGCTATGACCTTCTTCCTAGAATCCGCCACGGCCCACCTCTGCCGCCACCGCCATCACCACTTGACCATGACAGCGAGATTGATCCAAGATATGGTGTAGAGAAGAGACTAGTCCCCTCTGGCCCAAACCCTCTTCACAATTGAACCTAACCCCATCTCTCCTGTGTTTGGTTGGGGATTTAGGAAAGGATTTGGAAAAATAAAAGAAAAATGTGTGTTAAACTAATTGATATGTAGGTATATTTTATTCATATTTTATTTTCTTTTTTTATTTCTCTTTCCAAATCCATCTTCAAATCCCCCAACCAAATATAGCGTAAATCTCCCAATTTTTTTCTCTCTAAATTTGGCAACAACTCTCTCTCTACCATTTCACGTTGACCTTCTCTTTCCTTTTCAACATCCGATGGTTACAGTACCCACCAAAAGGCAGCCAAGAACTTGGTCACTCTGATCAAATTATGGATAAGTATACCAACATCGAAAATCTTGATTACTGAAGTCACCGATATGAAACAAAAATGTTCGCATAACATTTTTTTTTCTCGCATCGGTAATTTTGATAATTTAAAATTTTCAGTGTTTGTAGCACTGTTGTTCTTTTTTTTACAAGAGCTTGTTATTTCCATTCTTGTTTTTGATCTTGCATGTCTAGTTCCCAAGTGATACAGTGGAGGGAAAGCTAGTGGAATCAGCAAAAACAAGCTTGGAAATATAGGAGCAGGAGTATAATTATCTTTATTGTTTTGTTTTGTATTGTTCAATTTTAGGTTGGGAGGTGGGAGTCAAGAGAAGTCCATGAGTTTCATTAATTTTGGAGCTGTTTTAGTAAGAAGCCAATTCAATGGGTTGGCTTTATTACGGTGCCAAAATTGTCCCCTATGCAATGCCTCTGTACTCCGTGCCTCTGTATTTTTCGTTTGTTTCATCAATAAAGAAATCATTGCCGTTCAAAAAAAATATATATATATTCATGTATAGTTCTTGCTGTTTGTATCAATGAAATATTATTTGATGTTTTGGCAAGGTAGAGTTGCTTTCTTCATCCCTTGATTTATTTCATTTTTTGTGTTAGTATTTTTGTTTTTTTTGTTTTTGGGAGAATAAAAAATGAATAGTAGAAAAAATAATTTCAAAATAATGATAGTGTAAGTCTTTTTTGGATAAATTTATGCATCAATCACTTATACTATTATCATTTTAAAATTGTTGTCTCCACTCTAATTTTTTGGAATTCTCCCTTTTTTTTCCTTTTCTTATTTGCATTATTTTTTTTTATTTTATTAAAATGGATCAATTGTTACGTCATTTGTATAATGTGAATCAAATCTAGGTAAGAAATTGATATAGGAGCCAATTTCTAGACTTGTTTGTAAGACTTAATAATGTGTAAAAAGATAATTATTAACTGATGATTAGAGAAGGTAAAAGAGAGAGATTTATCTTAAATAATTTAATAGATTTTATTACTAAATTTAAAAACTAAGTCTAATATTTAAGTTAGAATAACAGTACACATCTACATGATCTAAGATTTCGCCAATTTTGATATGCCATAACACATTAATTTGGAAAGAATTGAATTATGTAGGATGATATTAATTTTTCAAATGACGTCATTTTTTTTTTTTTTTTTTTGGGTACAACAAAAAATAAACAAAGGCTAGGCTCTTTCTCTACAGAGCCCTATCATAGCTCCTAATCTCGGATGGTGGTTCATTAACCACCAGAATTTCTTCAGGTTGCGCAGCTCCAAGTTTAGCCAAAGCATCTGCATATAGATTCCCCTCCTTAAAAACACGTTGTATAGTGCATTCACATCCTCTAAAGATATTCTTAGCATCTTCTAGCAGACCTTTGAATGGAAATTTGTTGGCTACGTCTTCTTCCATTAGTTGCACCACCTGTTGTGCATCAGTTTCAATGATCACCCTATGCATTCCTTTTTGAAGTATCACCATTAATCCCTTGTAAAGAGCCCATAACTCTACCTCGAAACTTGTGCCAATTTCAATCTTGCCATAGCAACCACATACCCAGTTGCCTCTGTCATCTCTGAAGATTCCTCCAAAGCCTCCTCCACCTTCTACCCTTCTGCTACCATCAACATTTAACTTGATTTTTCCTGCAGTGGTAGAACCTAATTAATCAATCTAATAGCAGGCCTTGGATCCATAATAGAAAAATTAAAAGCCAAATCAATATTTCTAGAGTAATCAAGAATAAATTTGATACTGTCATGATAGTTAGGTGATATGTTATGAAAGATAAATGAGTTCTTGTTTTTCCAAATTTTCCATAACGTCACAATGAACATAGAGGACTATGTGGCATGATCATTAAAATGATTCTTGTTTTTGGAATTTGAAAAAAGCCATTCTTTCCAAGTCTTCCTGTTCATATCCATATAGCACTTTCTGCCACATAATGCCAACCACACTTCTTTAGCTTTGTAGCAATCTGTAAACATATGTTGCATATCCTCCACCCCACAGTATCTAGGACAATTTGGATTAGAGGTGAAACCCCCTTTTTATCCTCATTTGGTTTGTTAGCAGCTTTCTATGCAAGACCAGCCACATAAAACTTTTAAGTTTTTGAGGCAGTCTCAAATTTCAGATCTAGCACCAATTTTCCTCGCACCTTTGATTACCACTGATTAAATCATAGGCAGAGGCCACTAAGAACTCTCCACACTGAGTTCCTTTACAATTTGGACTATTCGAGACAATGTTAAGAGGAGGTCAATTCTTCCAGATAATAGTGGCAATGTTAGGAGGTAACATCAAAGTAATTTTTCTCACATCCCACCCTCCTTGGTCATTCAAAAACTCAGCCACAATTCCAAAACCCTCTGTAAATATATGGTTGGACTGGTGTGTGTTAGACATTTCATCCTAAGGATTTGTCCTTACACCACTAGTCCTTCCAAATATCTACCAAGGCACCATTGCCAATTTTCCACTTATTTCATTTTCAAGATATGCTTGGTTTGAAGGATGCTTCTCCACACAAAGAAAACATTCTTCTTTTAGGCCAGTTATAAAAGGGAGTTATTCAAGTACTTGTTTCTAAGAATATTACACCACAAACCTTCCTCTTTTTTCAAGAGTTTCCAACCAAGTTTAGAAAGTAGCGCTAGATTTTGGTCTCTAGCTTTCTTTATACCAAGCCCATCATCATTTTTAGACTTGCAAACCTTGTCCCATTAACTAGGTGAACTTTCTTTCTCTCTGGGGTATCACCCTACAATAAATTTCTATTAAGTCTATCAATCTCATCACATATTTTTTTTTTTTTTTGGGAAAGCAGTAGTTTGCATAGTGTATGTAGGGATGGTAGAACTCACAACTTGAATAAGAGTAGTCCTACCAGTCATATAAAGCACTTTAGTTTTCCACCCAACCAATTTCTTTTGCATTTTCTCAAGGATATGATTGAAATACCCTCTATTAACTCTTCCATGCATAAAAGGGACCCCAAATATTTCCCTAACTCATAAGTTAAGGAAATACCACACTTAGCACTCAAATCTCTAGTCACTCTTCTATCAATATTAGAGGACACAAACACCTTGGATTTTTTACATTGATTTTAAGTCCAAAATCTCACAGAATTCCTCCATAGTGGTCATGATTGTGCTGTAATTTCTCATATCAGCTTTTCCAAAAAGCTAATTCATTAGCAAAATATAAATGGGTTAGGCATGGACCCCCTCTAAAGGTTTTTATGCCTTTTCATTTCTTCTTTGCAGCTTTAAAACTGATCATGTTAGAAAGTCTTTTCATGCACAACACAAACAAATAGAGAGATAGAGGATCTTACTGCCTCAACCCCCTCTCAGGTTTAAACTCCTCCAAGGGTTCCCCATTCCATAAAATAGTCGTGCTCACAGTAGTCACACAACACATAATCATCTTAATGAGGTTCTTATCAAACCCAAATTCATTAAGTGTTTGCTTCAAGAAAGCTCATGAAATATTGTCATAAGCCTTCTTCAAATTTATTTTGAGAATCATGCCTTCCACTTTCCAATTTAAGGTATGGATAATTTCCTGAGAGATAATAATCTTATCATTGGTGGATCTACCAGGCATAAAGCTACTTTGGTTAGGCTTCACAAGATTGCAAACTAACCAAAATTTTGCCTATGATCTTGTAAGTCACATTACACAAACTGATGGGTCTAAATTGTTTAATAGTCTTAGGGTTTTCTATTTTAGGAATAAGAGCAACAAGTGTTCTATTTATGGCAAAAGGTATGGTGTGGTTGACAAAATAATTCTTAATAAACTCACACACAGAAGGACCAATCACATGCCAATAAATGTGATAGAAAATAGCTTAGAAGCCATCTCTACCTGGGGCTTTGAAAGCCTTAATATTCTTCACCGCCCTCCAAACTTCCTCATTAGTGACATCATTCACAAGTTACTATTCTCATCACTACTAACAGTGTGAGTAGCCAGATTATTCCAATGATTCAAAGTGATGATAGAACTCTAAGTAAACAAGTTAGTAAAGTAATTAGACACAATTGGCTTCAGATCTTCAGGCCTTTCAACCCAAACACCATTCTCACCTTTCAAAACATCAATCTTCGTTTTCCTCCTTTTAGTCAATGTGAGAAGATAGAAGAATTTGGTGCTTCTATCACCTTGGGTAATCCACTTAGATCTATATTTCTGAAACCAAAGAAGTTCCTCTTGGTAGAGAACTTTATTATACTGTTTAATAAGATCCATCTCTAACACATGGAGGTTATGGGAAGAGATATTTGTTTGGGATTTTGAATGCCTTCAATCCTCCCAAGCAACCATCTTTTCCTATGAAAGATGTTGCCAAAAACCTCTTTAATCCAATTACTGGCCTTATGAGCTAGATTATCTAACTTAGTCAACAGAGAATCTTGGTTATTAGATCAATTATCTTCCATCACTGTTTAGAACTCTTCATGCGAGATCCAAGTAGCCTCAAACTTGGAAAGCTTACAAGAAGGGTTGTAAGGGGACTTACCTTGGGCAAATATCATCATTGGGGAGTGGTCAGAGTAGGTTCATGGAAGATTTCTAACCAGTCCTTCAGGGAAGCTAGTTTTCCACTCGCTATTATACATGGCTTAGTCCAGTCTTACTATTGTGTTGGCCCATCATTATCTGTTGTTTGTCCAGGTCAGTCACGAGCCAAAACATCCCAAATCCATAAGGTTGCACCAATTCATCTTATCAGCAAAAGTTTTGGTTCTCCTCTAATCTTGGCTACTATGGATGTTACCTGCAAGACTTCTCTTTTCATCTTAGCTAGCAAAGTCATGGCTCAGAGGTGTTTTCAACATTGTTCTCCAAAATTTTCCACAGATTCTCCCTCTTATTACTAATAGGGCTAGCATAAACAACTCAAAAAAGCCACTCAGGGTACTCCTGTTTAGTAATCTTAGCTGTTATTAGTTGTGAGCTTGCTTCTATTACTCTAACATTGACAGAATTTGGGTTCCAAAGCATCCAAATACCCTCACTCTGGCCAATAAGGTCAACATGGGCTGAGGTCGTGAATCCCATTTGATTGAAGAACATACCCATTAAAGCTAGATTCACTTTAGTTTCAATAAAAACTAACATATCCGGTTTATGAATATGTACTAATTCACGCAATTTTCTTTTAAAATTTTTGTTTCCCACACCCTTACAATTCTAGATTAGCAAATCCATGTGAGTATTCAGCAATCCCCAAATGCCCCTTTGCTGTCTTTAGGTTGTCCTCCATCAATTGTGTTTCCATTATCAATATCATATGCCTTTCCTATCCCACTTCGATCTATCTCCATGGTTGAATCCTTATTTTTGCTTCCTCTATCCACCATTTTGAGGTGATGAGGTGAAATGGTTCTTTCTCTAGAGTGAGATACATTGTGACTCTGTGCTAATTCACTTTGTGATATTTCATTAGATAGTTTTCTCCTTCATCTTCCATCTTTGTGTGGTGGTTCTCTAGTTTTGGTATGGGGGTTTGCTTATTTCAAAGGTATGGTTTCTGCGGTAATGGATGTAGGAGTGGCTGTGTTTGTGGATGAGATTGATATTGGTGTGTGAACCACTTTAGTACTGTTTGAACTCTGATGGCGTATCTGGGGATTCTAAACCTCCTTCTTTCCCAATCTAATTTCTTCTTTCTTTTTGTCCTTGGCTATATCAGCTAGCCCGCTTAAGATACTCCTCTTCTCATTTGGGCTTTTATTGGTCTCGTACTTAAAGCCCAACTTTGCTTTACTTTTACTCGTTTGGCCATATTCTTTAGTTTCGTGGGTCTGGTCTTTTGACCGCTCACTATTCTCTCTTAGAATTTCATATCTATTTCCCATTTAGGCTTTGCATTCTCTATTATTCATCTGGACTTTGGGCTTCCTTATTTGGTTTGTAACTTTTATCTAGGGCCCATATTAGGTTTGGCTTATTTCAGCATCTCTCATTGCTTGATCTGGGCTTGGGCCTTTGCTTGTTGGGCTCCACCATCTTCTCTATGTCTTTTCTAGTTTGTTCTTGGGTCTGTTTCTCCACCATTCGATGATGGGCGATCGTTGCAAACTTCTTTTCGATGACTTACCCTGCCACAAGAAAAATAGAGTGAGTGTAGGTGTTCATATTCAACTCCATAAGTATACTTACTGATGGTGAGGTCGAAAATCAGTGGCTTCCAAAGATCTATTTCAACACACACTCGAGCATATTTCCCTCGAGCTACCATGGTTATGTTGATGTCAACCTTCAATGAGACTATCAGTGATTTGGCTGTATGGTATAAGACTTTCTCATTGTAGTATTCTATGGGTAAATTAGGGAATCTAACCCAAATCGCAGTTGTATCTTCCTCAGCATCATCAAATTTAAATCTTGTTGCCACTTCCTCACTGTCACATAATGGTCCATTATAATCCAAGGACCACCTGTATAAACCCTGGTGTAATCATCCATCATGTTAAATTTCATTATGAAAAGCCCATTACCAATGTCCAGAGTTTCAAAATCCACTTGTAAACTCCAGATTTTTGTCATTTTCGCCATGAATAATTTGTACCCTATGTTTTTCCCAAGTAATCTCACAATCAAACACTTTTTCCACGGCTCCCTTATCTGTTTCAAAAGTATCGAAGGGAGTTTGATAATGGGAATTCCTCTCCTTTTAGCACTTTCATCTTGTATTCCTTCTACCATTGTTGTGTTGGTGGTATTATCCTCCTCATCTAAGAAAATCTCTTACACATTGCATTCAAAATTCTTTTCGTTCACAATCTCATTAAACCTAGATCATAGAAGAGCTTGTTTAAAAGAACGATTCCCTTTGCTCCTTATAGTAGGATTCATGCAATCTAGGTTTATCTCTTCCATCTATTCTTGTTTCTATCCTTTAGATCTTCTTCAAAGCAATCTAGGCCGAAACAGTTTGCACTATATTTTTTTCGTTCCAATTGTGGCTTAGCCATTGTTTCATCCTTTGGATCCGAGATTCTCTTGATTTTTTTTTTTAATTGTTTTTTCTTTTTTGCTTCGAATCAAGTGATCTTCCTCATTCGTCAAGCATCCTTTCTCCAGTCGTGGCTCTCCTGAGTGCGAAATCTCAATAACAGTCATATTTTCTCTCTCTAGAGTGCGAAATCCATTACTGATAGCTTCGAAGGTTCCCCAGTCACTGTTCCAAATGATGTCATTTTCAGATAGCAAATATCAGCATTACAACAAATTTAATCTATATATATATTCACAAAGAATCAATGGTTTATGATCATCGTAATCATTGTAGGTGGCCTACATTCAACTAATTTTAAATTTACAACATACAATTATTTTTAAGGTAAGATTCAAAATACATTTTTATAGTTTGTAAAATTTTTGAGTAAGGGTTTTTTGGGGTTTGCTTATTTAGTACACTTTTTGAATTTTTATGAAAAGATATGCAGAAAAGTAGAGAGATGATGTGATATGAATAAGTGCACTTATTTAGATCATCCCTAAACAACCCCTAAATATGTATATATATATTGCAAATGTGCCATTTGATACTCTACATGCATTTAACAATTGCTTGCACTAGGAGTTGAGTGTTTTTTTCAAATTCAAATCTAACTTGAGAGTATTACTCGTGCTTGTGAGGCTCATCACGAGTTTCATTTTGATAATTTGAATAGTTATTTTGTAAGGGCCTCTCTCAATATATATATCATTTATGAAAAAAATTAGAAAGATTCGCTAATTGTAATTTCTTCATTTTATTACATTTATATTGAAAAAAAAAATGAATGACAAATATATTTATACACAAAAAATCTTACAAAATTAATAGTTAACTTGTGGTGGATTTCATGGGCCTGACAATTATCTCAAGTTTAAGTTCAAAGCCCAACCAACTATGGTATTTCTATTTATTACTTCTAAAATTTGACAATTTAATGGGTGTAACAAACTTCATTTATTATCATTTTATTAGCAATTTTAATTAACATCAAAATGCAGTGGCCCTCCAATAGATGTAGAATTGTGAATGGATTTCTTGATTCCCACCAATATCATTTGTTGTGCGAAGAGTTTCAAGAAAATTTAATTATATCAAAATAATTGATAATTGCAAAAATATAATAAAAGAAATATAAAATTGTTGAAAAGTCTAACTTAAGGATTGTATAAATTATTAGGTTCAGTGGATATTTTTTGTTAATAAGAGTTCCACCCTTTGTAAAAATAGTTTGGTGAGAAATCCTTCTGTTGGCTTTGAAGGACATTTTATTTTTAATTTTACCACTTAATTTATCTATTGACTTTTTTTATCTGTTGACTTTTAATTGACTATCTATTCAAATTTATATCTGTTTATTCAAATTATTTTCTATCTGTTCAAATTTTTTGACTATCTGTTCAAATTTATATCTATTTGTTAAAAAAAATTTCCTATCTATTCAAAAGCTATTGGTCTCTCTCTCTCTCTCTCTCTCTCTAAAATCTGTGAATTTCTCTCTCTATTTGTTTAAAACATGTCCTAATTTTTCCTATTTGTTGAAATCTATTTGTTTAAACTTGAACAAATCCAATACAAATTTTTTTAAACCTATCTGCTCAATTTTTGTCTAAATATTTTTTTTAATCAATTGTAATGTGTTTCATCAACAACAACAACAACAACAACAATAACAACAACAAAAACAATCAACAATAAAATAAATAAATAAAAATCCATCAATCTTCTTCTGCAATGATCAAACACATACACATCAAAATAAAAAGATTAATAATAATAATAATAATAATAATAATAATAATAATAATAACAAAAATCATAGAAAGTCTAAAATCACAAATCTATGACTTGTTGAACTCTTTTTAGATCCAGAGCTTTAAGGATGTGAGCCATTGTTGTGTCTGGAATAGAGAGATCATAGAGAGAGAGAGAGAGAGAGAGAGAGAGAAGTTTTTGTTGTTTATGAATCCAACACTGTTGGTTATGAATCTCACCACCAATATAATAGGAAATAAACAAATAAATTGCTGCAATCAAGTCCATTAGAAATATCAATAATTGAAAATATGAAGTCAGATCATAAATTATAACGAGAAAACAAATATCACATCATTAATTAGTTACAGACAATCACTTTTTCTATTTGGAAAATTAGAATGATGAACAAGTGAGTGATGAGAGATGAAGAGAGTAGTTACCGGGGTTGGAGATGAACACATGCTATCACCGGAGAGAAGAGAGACAAGAAATGAGAGCTTTTGTGGCCACTGAATTGAAATGTAGAGAAAGAGCATCACCACAACCCCAAAACACCTCTTCCACCTCTAACTTCGCCTCTAACACCAGGCTTGAAATTACAAATATGTCACTACCATTACAGATCCACATCAAGTACAGTGACAACGGGGTACTCGAACTGGTGGACTACATTCTTCAGCTGGTTCTTGAATCTTCCGACAATACTAGCACTGATCTTTCGGCGAAGTTGGAGAACAAGTTGGCCTTGTAACCCCCCGAAATAATAACAATAGATACATTCATAACCCTCAACCGATACCTTGTAATACTCAATAGATAGACGAAAGCTCATAAGATTCAGTCATTCATTAGAGACAATATTACCATAACATTCTATCTTTCATTAATTTCTTCAATGTAATAGAAAGAAGATATCACATGCATTGATACATTCATTAACCTTAAGCTATGAATCTATAGCGTGTGACAGATACACATAAAACAAGAAAAGAAAAGAGAAGTTCATGCCCTAATGGCTACATATTTCCAAGATGATATTTGGTTACAACAAAAGTGCATAACAAATAAAATCCCTAGGCTTGTACAAAAGATTTACAACACAAAAATAAATGAGTTGTCAGCTCCAAGATCCTCCCAAGCTGAGTCCTTGGTAGAGGAATACTATCAGCACTTGAAAGTTGGTTTCTACATAGGGTGAGCCAAAGCCTAGTATAGATTAATTTAATATACTATATGAGACTTAACAAGGTCATATGGTGAATTCACATGAATGTCAATTACCAAAACGATGCTTTTTCCTTTTCAAACAATGCAATGCCATGTCTATAAACCAATTCATAAACCATTACTTTCAAAATAGAAAGCAAGGCAGTGGATACACACACTGGGAATCTTTAGGTATATGTCTGCCAGTAGGCTATACAAGCATTACCAAAGCCATTTTATCAATCCTAACCGGAAAGATCAACACCTAACCACACAGGTTTCTGAACGTTTACCATGGACACACATGCCAACATAATATAAACCACAACCAAACCCCCTAACCAGATTCTCTAAGGTATTCATCCATTTTTCTTAAAAATAATACCTTTTCAATGAGGGATGCATGAGTGAATAGTTTTAGTTAACCTAGTCTTCATGCAATTTCTACAACAATCAAAGCTTTCCTCCACCGTTAGCCCAAAACAAATATCTCTATACAAAAGATAAATTCAAGAGAGAGATCTAAATATAGCATTTCAATACTTGGAGTAATAATACATGTTCAACTCCACTTCTAACCTAACAGATATTATTACAATATTATTTCAAATCTCAACAATTCCCTCATCATTCATTCAAATCATTGATGCTTAAAGATTTCAAAATACCTCCAAACAGATATGCTTTTCAACATTTCACATTTTAAAAGCAATTTCCCAAATTTTCGATACCAAACCATTCCAATATCATTTCCAAGGAAAACCCCTCTTTTATAATCCAATCCTTTTAATGGCTCAGAGTCTCCCAGGTATTATAAAAAGGGTCACTAACCTTCAGTGGTCTATAGATATTATTAATCATACAGTAGCTGCTCAGGGTGATACTATTACTGGAATGTAACAAACTGTCAGGGCAACTACTATCCACCCATAACCAGTTAATCATCCAGGTTTGGATCTACTTCTGCCAATTGAGAACTTTCCAGGTTTTGGTCAACTAAAAGAACTGGCCCAGGCTCCTGTTGCTAGAGCTCCAATACATCCAATCGAGGGACTCTTTCCCCTAGATATCGCCGAATTTGATCCAGTCATGCTGAAATAGCCAAGTTAGAGAAGTTGTTCAAAAAAAAATCCTAGGGAATCAATTACATTCCTGATATAAAGGATGGATACATGGAAGCAGCTATCAAATTATCAAAAAGATTAAAAAGGCCACATATTGACCAGATTGACAGATCGAATGACCCTATGGTACATATCCATTTATTCTCAAATATTCTCAAACCTATGGGTTTGACTTGCCCCCAAAAGTTGTCTTTGTTTGGAAGGACTTAGTTGGGAATTGCTGCAACTTGGTATGCTAAGCTAGAGGATATGGTAAAGCAAAATTAGAAGGAATTGGCTGAGATATTGATTGCTCAGTACTTCTATAACACACTGATTGAGGTGACCAATCGGGATTTGGAAGCCACACGCCAGGAGCCAAAGGAAAGCTTTGTCAAATTCATAGTAAGATGGAGGGCTAAGGCAGTCATGATGACCAACAGGCCCTCAAAGAAGTATCATATCTGAATAGTTGTAAGGAACCTTCATAGCAAGATGTTACAATAGATGATAGTTCTCTTACTCTTTACTTTCAAAGATCTCCACGAGATAGAAATTCAGATTGAAGATGCTATGAAACGGAGGATCATTATAGATGAGAAATGACCTGTAAGAAAGGCTTTTGTTCGTGGTTCCAATGTTACTAGCAGAAATAACACAGTTACAAAACCTTCAGAAGTTAGCACAGTCATCACCTCTGCAAAAACGACCAATCCCTTTGCCGATGCCACCTCACAACCGTACAATCAGAACCGATTCTCGAGCCTTAATTTCTATCTACTCTATATGACTCCAACCCCAAGACCTAAAGTACTGGTGGAAAAAAGGCCATCTCAAACTTCCTGATCCTCGACCTCTTCCTGCCCACTTCCACCTAGGCATGATGTGACCGTTACATTTGTCTCTATCATGAGATTTAGGACCTCATAGATCGTAAAATCATAGCTCCCCCACAAGGCCCACCACAAAGGCCAAATGTCATTACTAACCCGTTGCCTACCCATGATCGAGTTTTTCCATCTCCCCGTCTTAACCTTATCTATACATTCTCTGATGTCTTTAACCCCAACATATACATCACCTCTTTTTACTTACCCAAACCTGAAGTTTACATTCCTGATGGTGCTAATCTATGCATGATGGATGCACCTTAATCCCAAAAATCCTATGATGGCAACAGAGGTGCCAGTAATAAAAATTGAGAATTTGTCAGGGTATGATCCCAGCAGATACATAATATCGGTCGTTTATCCAAAACTGAAGGTTGTTTTACCTAGTGCATTTTCCATTAATGTCATTAGGAAGGATGTACTTGAACAAGGGCTGAATGACTTAGCCGATTTGGAAGAAAACTTGGATAACCTTCATTTCTTCAAAGAATAGAGCCTGGAAGATGTACAAATTGAATGGTGGAACTCAAAGATGTACAAATTGAATGGTGGAACCCAAACAATTTGGCCAATGTCCACGGATGGGCAAGTAGTGAGGAAGATTCAGAAACCGGAGGAAGTGATGAGGAAACAAGGAAAATAACACAAGCCACTAAAGAGGAAAGAAAAGGAAAGTGAAATCAGTAAAACTAGAGCAAGTAATAATCCAGAAAAGTCCAAAATAGAGAAGACAAAAAGAGAAGTGCCAGGAGGAGAAGTTGAGAGGGTAGTCCTCGAATCCAAGAACACTGGGCTAACTAGTTCAATGGAGGAAGAAAAAACATGAGAGTAAACCGAGCACGGATACATTCGAGAAAGAGAGAGATCTTTGCAAAAATCCAATCAACATCACATTACCAGCCAAAGGAGATGATTGCAATGTAGGAATGATACATGTTGAGCTGGATGATTGCCTATCTATAAATGAAGGGTAATGGTAGGAAGACAATGATCTATACTTCACCCATACCGATGAAGGTTAGGGAAGCAATGCGCTAAACGACACTTGGTACACTAAAGAGATTGATCATCTAACTAGAAGCGGGCGTTTCTTTAACCCCTCACACCTAGATCAAGGCGAGCCATCTGGAAAGGATGTGGAGAAAGGGAAAGAAAAAGAAGAAGAAGATCTGGTCCCTAAATAGTTGAAGAAGATCCAAGCCAACATCTCAATTAGGGAATTGCTTATGGCGTTACGAGAACACCGACAGGCTACGCTCACAGCGTTAAGCAAAGCTAAGTTGTCTATTAATACTACACCAAACTAGCTAGTGCCATTGATTAGGCCAACTAGGCCCATTCCATCTATGATTTCTTGGATAAGAAACTCCCTCTAAAAGGATCAGAGCACAACAAACCCTTGTATGTGTCTCTGGAATGCCAAAAAAAGTGGATCCCTGTAGTTCTAATTGACACTGGGTCAGTTATAAATGTTTGCCCTTCGCATACTGTTTATGCAATAAGGTTGAGGCTAGCAGACTTTGCACCAACAAATAGGCTGATCCGAGCATATCATAACACCAGCCCAAAGGTTATGGGCACTATTAAAATACATATTTTGGCAGGACGATTTGAGCATGAAACTGAGTTCCAAGCCATGGATGTGCCAGCTACTTTCAATTTGTTATTAGGCAGGCCTTGGTTACATCAAATGAAACTCGTTTCTTCCGCAATGCATCAACTGGTCAAATACTCGCATGCCAGAGGGGTCACCACTGTCTTTGGGAATTTATTCATCTATCCTCCACCCAAGGTGAAAACTCCAGTATTGGAGTAGATCATGAAGAAGAATAAGTTTTTTTTTTTTCTGGATTCACTTTAGTTGTGGCTCGGTTAGTCCAAACTATCATGGTAGATGAAGACATCATGTACTTGAGTGCCCAGTCAGTCTACTTTATGAGAAAATCAGGACATATCTCGGGGATGGGACTTGGAATGACTGGAAGAAAGGTGTGGGATCACCTTTTTGGGGTTACCAAGTGCACCCAACAATTCAGACTCTCAATCGCCTAATCTAGTCTCACTAGTACAATGTGAAACATAAAATGAGATTGTGTCACTAGTAATAATTGTATCATTGCTATCTAAGACATTCAAATATAGATTGTGTCGTAAATTTTGGTTATGCTCGTATTTCATTCACTTGTGAAAAGGGGTTTTCTTGAGTAAAATCCGCAGCATAAGAATTATCTACACCCCAAAATGAATAACACAACCTCTATCCATTGGCATTCAAACAAATACCTCACTTAAGAACTTAGTCTCATGTTATAGAAACATATATGGTAAGGAACACATACATACAATATGCTAAAGCTCGAAATGTTCACCTAGTACTTCAGGGCGAGTCATGATATATGCAGATAGGTGTATGCATGATCATATATACAAGTTCCCAATACAATAGATATAGACCATGTCCCTAGGAATCCAGATTGCTAAGATGTAGTATGAGTATCACAACAATGTATGGATTTGCGCATGTATTCATCTTTGAAGATAACACATCATATTAAAGTGGATGGTCGGACTCAAATACATAGAAAAGTGGATGCAATATACTGGCATGATAAAGAAAAACATGATGTAATATCGAAAGTAGATAAATAAAATGGTTAGAAAGACGTGGGGTTGAAAGATTATTACAACAATTTGAATAGGAAAAATGGGAGGAAAAGAAATTATTACAGTAGTGAATCGATTCAGCCTAGCTACTGCTAAACCTAATAAATCACACTAAATAATGAAAAGAAGCAACCAAAGGGCTCCAGTACTGTTTAGCGAAGCATTTCCCAGAAACTATCTATTCTATTCTTGAAAAAATGACTGGCCAGACACTAGATGAGCCTACCGAAGTAGAAATGAGCCGGCCGAATTCCTTTTCTAGCTGGGGATTAGGTTAGTGCAAAATCTCAGGATAGTGGCCAGGTGGGGCTTCCTGGGTGGTTCTCACATCTGTCACCCCTTTTGTTGACAGGGATCATCTGGAGAGGAGATGGATGGGCCAAAGCCCTCAACAACAACATAAACAAATATATACAACAAATATTTTGTATAAAAAACAAATTAAATGGATTAAAATCAAAACAAATTCAAGCCCAAGAAATAGATAGGAACCTACATCTTATCTTTGTGAATGTTGGCAAGTTAATACCCAAATCCATGCTATTAAGTGAAGAGTGTAGATTACTGCAAATCATTTTTTAGTGGAAGCTTGGCTTAACAAAGCAAGAGATTCATCAAATTCATTGAAAATCTCTCATCTAGTTATAGAACAAGGATGACAACACCCCTATCTATGTTCACAAATGATTGAGAAGGGAGGTTTCAACTTCCTTTGACCCAAAATCTCTTGTTTTACTTCCAAAATGCTCAATTAAAAGGAAAAGAACAACAATTGTCATCGCCAAATCCCATAGATCACTCAAGCAGTCCCATGAAAGAACCCCTAACACTCATTTTCATTGTGCCAAGGGTCGAAACACATGGATTGACTCACTTGAGAGATAGAATAGATGAAGATTAGTGGTGTAATAGGGAGAAAAGTTATTCTACTTATTGAACTTGTGGATGGATAGCTAAAATTACTCCCAAACACATCCACAAGGATTCAAAATATACAAGAGCTACATGGTTAAAGCTATGAAAAGCAAAAAAACACTAGAAATAGCTATCAACTCAATGGATATGGTGTTAACTGAGAGTGATGTTAACTACCAGGCCACGCAAGGGACGATATTAATCAGAGGGTACGCCTTTCACACTTAGCACGTGTCAGTGCAATTGCAACAATATAAGCATTATACCACAAGGGCAAATGCAAGAAAAACACAACAAAGATAGGGACAAGCCTCCCTTTCGGTGGGTTCTGCTGGATAATCCTATTTTAGCACACGGTAGGAATGACAACCACATACCACTAGATTACCACTGCACACTTCTAAACACCCTTCTTCCAATATGCTGCTGAGGTTCACTTGGCCAGCTGAAAACTTGGTTGGTTAAATAAATAATTGATCAGCCTGTTCAATCGGGTTTTTATAGGGTTAGAACAGTCATTTCACAATTTCAAAAGTTTATAAAAAGGTGTGAGCATCCACTTTCTTTCACTTTCGTTTGAAAACATCTCTCCAACTCTCTAAACTCATTTATAAGCATTACCCATGGCTGATGATGATCTTTTTCCTTTTCCATTCAACTTTCCCATCGGTTTCGATAAACTGAACACGCCATCAGGCAGTGACACCTCCTTTAGAAACATGGTGATAGAGGCGTTTATTACGGCCATGACAGATGGCTATGATCCTAAGATTGCTTACATCATCACCCATGCGATGAGGCATGGACTAGGACGCGCTCACGAGGGTGTTAGTAGTAGCCGGCAGGTAGTGGTTGACTAGCCTGCACAGACTCGAGCCCATGGAGGAGGACATTACCATGGTCCTGGATAGGCTCCTTATGAGCGACATGGCTTGGGCCTCCGAGGTCAATGAGGATATCGGCAAGGCCGAGTTTCAGTAGCTCCACATATTCTAGATGTCCACCCCGAGGTTTGGTTGCTTCCAAGAACTGATCATTTCCTCCTGAATGGTTCCTATACAACTTTGTCCATTTCTCTCTGGCTGACTCTTCCTTTCTTTCTTTTTTTTTTTTTTTTGTAGGAAGCTACTATGCCTACGATGATTGTTATTAGTAGCGGTGATGATGATGACGATGCACCTTACGGACTCCTTAATTATTCCCCTACAAGCAGTAGTGTCTTTGGCAGTAGGGGCAGTGGTGATGATGATACCCCTAGGGATATGGGTTCTCCTCTACTTATTGGGATAATGGCTCCAGTCGCCTAGCCTTATCTCAGCTTATACTTCACTTTTCACGTTTTTCCATTTCTTTTCTTGTATAGCTTGTAAGAACTTTGAATGTAGCATCCTCAACTGTCGTAGAACATTTTGTAACCACTTTTGTAACCAACTTGTGTCCTTCATGGCCCATATATATAACAAATATCTTTTACTTATGAATGACTTCCGACTTCATGCTTTGCCTGCTCCGCTTTCCTTCTGGTGGCCCATACTAATGCTAAACAGGTCTTTTCCAGAGGGGTGTAACCGATTTCGTATTCCAACATCTTCTTGCTCAAATAGTATATTGTCTTTTCCACTTTCTCCTCTAATTCTTGTGTAGCATATAGCCCATAGTAGATTCAGTCACTGACAGGTACAAGATCAATGGTTTTCTTGGCTCAGGGGGTGACAACACGGGCGAATTTTGTAGATATTGCTTGATTTGTTCAAAAGTGTGATTGCATCGATCATCCAATTGGAATTTCTTTCATTTCTTCAGCAAGCCAAACGTAGTTCACAAGTGGAAGCTAATTTAGAAATAAACCTTCTTATGAATTGCACTTTCCCTAGAAAGCCTCGTACCTCCTTTTTAGTCATTGGTGGGGGCATTTCCAAGATGGCCTTGATTTTGGATAGGTCCACTTTTATTCCACGTTGCGTGATTAAGAACCCCAACATTTTTCCTATAGTCACCCCGAAAGTACATTTTTGCGGATTTAGCCTTAACTTGTATTCTCGAATTCTTTCAAAGAACCTTCTCAATGCCTCATAATGACCCTCTCATTCATTGGACTTCACAATCATATCATCTACGTACACTTCAACCTCCTTATGAATCATCTCATGCAATATGGTGGTTGCTACTCTTTGGTAAGTGGCTTCAGTATTTTTCAACCCAAATGGCATAACCCGATAATAGTAGATTCCCTATTAGGTAATGAATGATGTATTCTCTCTGTCCTTAGGTGCCATGGAGATTATACCTTGAAAATTCATCCATGAACGAAAGCAGGGCATGACCCGCAGTGAAGCCTACCAATTCATCAATGTGTGGCAGTAGGAAATCATCATTGGGGCTGACTTTGTTCAATCTCTAAATCAATGCAAACTCAAATTCTGCCATCCTTTTTTAGAACTGGTACGATATTCGCCAACCACGCCGGATACTCTAACACAATCAAAAACCCTACATTGATCATCTTAGTAACCTCTTCCTTAATCTTCAATGCGCAATCCAACCAAATTCTGCAGAGCTTCTACTTGACAGGCCTAGCTTAGGGATCAAGAGAGATCCCGTGTTGGATGATCTCGGGATCGATTCCAAGCATGTCTTCATAGGACTACGCGAACACATCTTTAAATTCTTTTAACAGTGGGACCAATCGCTCACATTTCTTTAAAGATGGAGTGGAACCAATTTGGACCAAGCGAGAATCCTCCTCAATACTCACATTAATCGAAACAATCTCATCTAACAAAGGTTTTGTACGCCTCTCTTCCTCTAAATTAATCAAAATTTTCAAAACTTGAGGAATTTCTATCTCTTTGTTTCCATCAAAATTTTGAAAATCTTGGTCAATGCAATAAATTAAAGGCATAGAAAAGTAAGCACAATCTACATGATTCTCATTCAATAGGTCTGGCTCAGTAAATACAGTGGACCCAAAAGAAACGGAAAAGACGACCAGGACAAGACAGTGGTATCTGCGTTATCAATCCCAGAACCACCCGACTCAAAACTACCACAAGAACCCAAGTCTGACTCCGACTCTATAGACTTGGTGGAATCAAACTCAGACTCACTATCAGATTCAGACTCCACTATACAATCCTTCTCAAGTCGCCTAGTCAAATGAGGTGCCTTAGATGCATCCAAGATGAGATCACTCCAATCCACGAACAATCCGTCCCCGATCATGAAAATATGGATATCCTCAAAACCCTGTAATTCGATGCTAGTCTCACGATTAACCAGTGTCAACTCCACTTTGTTTCCCTTCATTTTGCTAGACAGTTGCTCCTGCCCTAATCCATTCCACTTCCAAAGTCTGCTCCCTTGTCCTCATTTTTAGACAGCTGGTGGTCAAAGAAAACCTCAAATCCGAGGAGATGCTTCTTTGTCTTGGGGTTCACCTGTGGTTCAGGAAAACCACAAAAGGAGAAATCATCTCATTCCCTAATATAAAAAAAAAAAAAACCATTCAAGGTTTCCCGTATTGGTTTGTGCTTCAATTCATACTACTTGCCGACCCTCTTAGCTTTAGCCCTTTTTCTTACCTTATCCCCCTTCTTCTTCAAATCATCTTTCATGGGTCCGTACCTTAACCCAAAAGAATGAGGATTATGGGTAACTTCCTCTGTTGCAGCAATATCTTTCCTTTCACACCTCCTAAGTCTTATCCCTGGGATGTGTCCTAACTTGCTCGTGAAGTAGATTGACTGAGCACTTAGATACATCCCATCTTCATCTACCAAGATATTTTGAACTGACTAAGCCTCGGCTAAAGTGAATCTAGAAAGAAAAACATCTTCTTACCCATGATCTATCTCCAACACTAGAATTTTAACCTCGGGAGGAGGATGGATAGATGAATTTCCAAAGATAGTGGCGATCCCCCCAGAATGTAGTTATTTAACCAGTTGATGCACTGTGGAAGAGACAACTTTCATTTGATGTAACCAAGGCCTGTCTAATAACAAATTGAAGGTCACCAGTACATCCATGACATGGAACTCAGTTTTGCGCTCTGATGGTCCTACCAGAATCTATATTTTAACGGTGCCCATAACCTCCTGGCTAGTATTGTCATATGCTTGGATTAGCTTATTCGTTGGCACTAAGTCTACCAACTTCAACCCTATAGCGAAAGCGATGTGCAAAGGGCACACATTTATGGCTGACCCGATATCTATTAGAACCACAGGAACCCACTTTTTTCAACATTCCAAAAACACATACAAAAGCTTGTTGTGCTCTAATCCCTCTGGAGGAAGTTCTTTATCCAAGAAAGTCATAGATGGAATAGGCCCAGTTGGCGTGATCAATGACACTAACTGGTCTAGTGTAGTATCATTGGATAACTTGGCTTTGCTTAACGTTGTGAGCATGGCTTGTCGGTGTTCTTATGATGCCATAAGCAATCCCCAGATTGAGATGTTGGCTTGGATCTTCTTCAACTACTTAAGAACTAGATCTTCCACTTCTTCCTTTTCCTTTTCTTTTCCTTTCTCAACATTCTTTCATGACAGCTCGCCTTGTTCTAAGTGTGAGGGCTTAAAGAAACACCCGCTTCTAGTTAGATGATCGATCTTTTTAGAATACCAGGTATCATCTGGCTCATTGCTTCCCCAACCTTCATCGATATGGGGGAAGTGTAAATCATTGTCTTCCCATCATTCCTCTTCATTTATAGATAGACAATCATTCGGCTCCACATGCATTATTCCTACATTGCAATCATTTCCTTTTAGTTGGTAAGGTGATGTTGACCGAAGTTCTCAAAAATCTCCCTTCTTCTCAAATATGCCCATGTTTGGGTAGCTTTTTTCTTTTCTTCTTCACCTGTCGGACCAGTCAACTCAATATTCTCGTGTTCGAGAACTACACTCTCAACTTCTCCTCCTGGCACTTCTTTTCCAGTCTCCTCTATTTCAGGCTTTCTTAGCTTATTGTTTTCTCTGATTCCACTACTTTCACCTTGGTTTTCCTTTCCCTTCACTTTTCTAGTGGCTTGTGCTATTTCCCTTGTTTCCTCATTGCTTCCTTATGCTTTGAATCTTCCCCATCGCTTGTCTATGCATGGACACTAGCCCAATTGTTCAGGTTTCGCCAGTCAATTTGCATATCTCCCAGGCTCCATTCTTCGAAGAAATAAAGATTGTCCAAGTCTTTTTCTAAATCAGCCAAACCATCCAGCCCTTGTTCGAATACATCCTCCCTAATGACATTAATGGCATATACATCAGGCAAAGCAACCTTTGGTTTTGGATGACCAACTAGTACAATATATTTGCTGGGATTATATCCTAACGAATCCCTAATTTCTGTGATTGGTGCCTCTGTCGTCACCATAGGATTTTTGGGTTCCAACAAAGGGTGAGTCACATCCATCACATAAAGATTAATGCTCTCTGGAATGTGGACTTCAGGTTTGGGTAAATGGGAATGGATAATGTATATGGTGGGGTCAAAGGCGGGGGATAGTGTATAGATGAGGTTAAAGCGAGCAGGTGGTAGGACTCAATCATTGGTTGGCAAAGGGTTGGTGGTGAAATTTGGCCTTTGTGGTGGGAATTGTGGGGAAACTATGATTTTATGGTCTATAAGGTCCTGGATCTCATGATGGAGATGAATGCAGCGGTTAGTTTCATGGCCTTGTTGCTAGTGAAAGGCATACTACTTGGATGCATCATACCTAGTTAGAAGCGGGTCAGAAAGAGGCCGAGGGCCGGGCAGTTTGAGATGGCCTTTTTCCACTAGTGTTTTCAGGGCTCGGGTTAAAGTTATATGGAGTGGGTGAAAATCACGGTTCGGGAAACGGTTCTGATTATAGGACTATGGGATGGCATCAATAAAGGGATTAGCTGTTTTTGTGGAGGTAGTGACAGTACTAACTTCCGGAGGTTTCACGGCTATGTTACTGCTAGTGATATTGGAACCACGAGCAAAAGTCTTTATCACAGGTTCTTTCTCATCTACAATGATTCCCTGTGTCATAGCATCTTCAATCTAAACTCCTATCTCAAGCAGATCTTTGAAGGTGAAGAGTATGAGAACTATCATCTTTTGTAACATTTAGCCATGAAGGTTCCTTACCACGATCAGGATCTGATCCTTCTCTAAGGGCCTACTAGTCACCATGGCTGCTTTGGCCCTCCATCTTGCTATAAATTCAACGAAGCTATCCTTCGGCTCCTAATGTGTGGCTTCCAAATCCCGAGTGGTCACCTCAATATGTGTTATAGGAGTACTAAGTAATGAATGTCTTGGCCAACTTTTTCCAATTTTGCTTCACCTTGTCTTCCAATTTGGCATACCAAGTCACAATAATTCTCGACGATGTCCTTTCAAACAGAGACAACTTCTAGAGGTGTGCCAGGCCCATAGGTTTCAGAACATCTAAGAACAAACGAATATGTACCATAGGGTCCCCTGATCTGTCAAACCGGTCAACATGTGGCAATTTGAACCTTTCTGGCAATTTGACAGCTGCCTATGTGTATCCATCCTCTACATCAGAAATAAAATTAATCCCCTGGGATTTTTTGAACAACTGTTCTAACGTAGCTATCTTTAGCAGAGCCAGATCAAATTCAGCAATTTTAAGGGGAAAGAGGCCCTCAACTGGATATACCAGGGCTCTAGTAGCAGGAACTTGTGCCAGTTCTTCTGGTTGACCAAACCCTAGGAAATTCTCAATGGGCAGAGGTAGGTCCAAACCTGGATGGTTAACTGGCTATGGATGGGCAACAGTTGGCCCGGCTATTTATTGCATTCCGACAATGGTGTCACCCTAAGCAGCTACTGTAAGGTTAATAGCATCCATGGACAGTTGAAGGTTGGCAATCATTTCTGCGATATCTGGGAGATTGTGAGCCATTAAAAGAACTAGGGAATGGCTTATTGGGGTACTAAATAGAGGAGATCTAAAGGGTGACTGACGTAAGATCTGAAAAGGAGATTAGGGATGAACCAACTGTGCTTGTCTGACCCTTCTTCTGGATACTAATAGAAGTAACACCAACACTAGTTGACCTTGAACAAGATCTTTAATTTTGCAGAGTCCACGAACACGAATCCACAAGGTTTTAGGGGTGTCAAAACTTTCTAAAGCTATGATGAACCAATTACCTAGCAAAAGAAAAACAAACAAAGAAAACAGAAGATACATCAAACAAAAATCTGGCAGCAATTCGTCTCACAACATATATATCAAATATGAATCCGGCAACATTTCAGCTCAATCTGTACCACTGGCCATTGTATATCCCAACAAACTATTTTGTTCTCAACCCACCCACTGATGTATCTAAGCCACTGATATGAACAACTAGCCCCCTGTATTGGATCCTACATATAGCACATAGCAAATAAGGTGAACCAAAACACCTCTATGGGGGCTTGAGATATCCTGTCCTGGTTAAGATGAACTAGGGCTTCACTATATCAAACAATTGGTATCACTGAATCATAGACATGGGAGAGCATTTTATCCTATTTGTGGAAGTTGCTAGAGCTAAGTATATGAACTAGACCAATCTAGTCAAAAGGAGTACCTCAGCAAGACACCTGTTATACCTACCCTACCTAACCCCTAAATAAAAGGAGGATCAAATGATACGTTAGTAGTCCAAATCCGAGGCTTGTATTTCCACTATACAAATCCCACGTCAGGCAAGTTGTCCAAGATGTTAGATGAAAAATACAGTGACTTAAGTGCACCATGCATGAAAATGCAATGAATATACATATGAAGATAAAATCCACATTATGAAGTTTGAGTCATGTTATCTTTATCTCCCCAGTAGAGCTGCCAGAAATTGTGGGATCGCCTTTTTGGGGTTACCAAGTGCGCCCAACAGTTTGGACTCCCGATCTCTTGATCTAGTCTCACTAGTGCAATGTGAAATAGAAAATGAGAGTCTAAATCTGGCAACTTTTATAGAAAATCCATTTTTATTGCAAAATATTGCCAGAAATGGAATACATCACCAGATTTTAGAGTCACTACCTAATCTTTTGGGAAAATTATGAAACCCATGACTCGTGCCAAAGGCCATTGTCCGTCATAACCAAAGTGTCTCAGCTCAAGAATATAGGTATGAGAGGGGAAGGTCATTAATTGAGCACCCCACTCACCCAATCAAAGATCTGCCTCTATTAAGTCATAACGTGGCTTTTATAATCATTGTAAATCCATATTCTAATTATTAATATTGCTATCATTATTATCTAAGGCAATCAAATATAGATTGTTCATAAATTTCGGTTATGCTCTAGTTTCATGCACTTTTGAAAAGGGATTTTCTTGGGTAAAATCTACCACATAAGAATCATCTATATCCCAAAATGAATAACAAAACCTCCATCCACTGGCATTCAAATAGATATCTCACTTAAGCACTTAACCTCATGTTATAGCAACAGACATGGTAAGGAACACACATATGCAATATGCTAAAACTCAAAATACTCACTTAGTACTCTAAAGCGAGTCATGATATATGCCAATAGGTAAAGATATGCATGATCCTATATAGTGCTCCAAAGTTCCTAATGCAATACATACAAACCATGTCCCTAGGAGTCTGGATTACTGAGATGTAGTATGAGTATCATCACAATGTATGGATTTGCGCACATATTCATCTTTCAAGATGACATATCATATTAAAATAGATGTTTCAGACTCAAATGCATGGAAGAGTGGATGCAATATATCGGCATGATAAAGAAAACACGATGCAATACCAAAAACAGATAAATAAAAGGGTTAGAAAGATATGGGATTGGAAGATTATTACAACAATTCAAATAGGAAAAAGGAAAGGAAAAGAAATAGTTACAATAATGAATCAATTTAGCCTAGCTGTTGCATAACCTAACAAATCATACTAAATAATGAGAAGAAGTAACCTACGGGCCCCAGTACTACTTAATCAATTCAGCCTAACTGTTGCTAAACCTAACAAATCATACTAAATAATGAGAAGAAACAACCTAGGGGCCCCAGTATTGCTTAGGGGAGCATTCCCCAGAAATTGTCTGTTCTGTTCTTGGGGCAAATGACCAGCCATACACTAGACAAATCCGCTGAAGTAGAAATGAGCTGACCAAATTCCCTTTTTGGCTAGGAATTAGGTCAGTGCAGAATCTTAGGACAGTGGCCAGGGGGGCTTTCTAAGTGGTTCTCACATCTTTCACCCCTTCTGTTGATAGGGATCATTCAGCGAGGAGATGGATGGGCCAAAGCCATCAATAACAACATAAACAAATATATACAATAGATATTTTGCCCAAAAAAAAAAAAACAAATTAAATAGATTAAAATCAAAACAAATTCAAGCCCAAGAAATAGATAGGAACCTACATCTTCTCTTTGTGAATAAGGGTAAGTTAATACCCAAATTAATGTTATTAAGTGGAAAGCATAGATTAATGCAAATCATTTCTTGGCAGAATCTTGGCTTAACAAAGCAAGAGATGCATCAAATTCATTGAAAACCTCTCATCTAGTCATGGAACAAGGATGATAACACCCCTTTCTGTGTTCACAATTTGTAATGGCTTAGGTTGAGATTTGATCCTTATTCTTTTTCGTATAAAGATGGTAGTGTTAAAAAAGGTTTTCTGTAATAGGTTGGACTTAACCTGAAAATTTTGTAAGCATAAAAGTTGGATTTTTCAAAACTTAAGATTTTGAAAATAATTTTTAGTGATAATTATTTCTTATACAGTAATACTCTAATTTGATTTTATGGGATTTTTTTACAAGGCATTAACCACTTTACTTCAACATCAAACTTAGAAATTTTAGTCAAAAAATTATTTTTGTACTAAAATAGGAGGGGATCACCTTTTTGATTTAATTGGATTTTGATTGTTTTTTTTTTGTAATTTTCTTTGAATCCAAATACAGGTTATTTCTTTTTTTACATTGTAAACTTAAGTAAATGAAATATAAATGTAAAAGGCTAAATGAAATAAGGTTGATGTGCAAAGAGTGCCTTAGGAGTTGAGCTGTGTGGCTAGGGTGACCTCTTGAGCGGTGTAATGGTCACTCGAGCGAAGATGCCAGGCTCCTAGTATTTTCACTGTAGACTTGCAAAACTTCTCGAAGATTGTGTTCACCGCTCGAGCAGTGAAATGTTCGCTCAAGTGGTATGTTCAAGTTCAGCAAGTATAAAACCTATTTTTTGCTCATTTTCTCTCATTTTTCTCTCTTTTCTCTCTCTCACCCCCTCATGTCCAAAAACCCTAGCCCTCAAACCTTTGATTTCACCATATTTTACTAAGGACCCATCATAGATCTTACAAGATTAGTGAAGGAGAAGTGAAGGTCACAATCTTGATTGGTTGGATTGCGATTTCGTGAAAGTTTTTGCTTGGGTCTTCCTTTTTAGCTCTCATCCTTGAGGTAGGGGGTTCTTTTAACCATAAATATTTATGATTTGATGTGATTTGGTGACATTTTGTGGTTTTGAGTTGATTATTAGATAGGAAACTCTAATGGTATGTTTTTTGTGTACAAGTGGGGTTTTCACTCAAATTTTTAGAAGTGTGCTGAATGTTTTGGTACATTGATAGATAATAATTGGTGATTTGAGGATTTAACAAAAAAAATTAGGAAAACCTCCAATTTTCTTGAAAACCCTAGATTTGAGATTTTTAAATGAAAAGAGGGTTTGAGCTTGGTGATTTATGTTGAAATTTTACTTGATATTCCTTGAACATATGTACGTGGGATGAATTATGAATTTTGATAATATTATTAAGGATTCATGGAAGAGAATTGTATGAAGACTTTGGAATGTCAGAAGGATGCAAAATAATATCTTGCATGGGATTGTTGTTGGTAATGAGAATGACTTGGATTCATGAAAATGGAGAATATTTCACTAATTCTGCTTGTTAATTTCTTATGCAACTAAATTATGCTTTGGGTAAATTAGAATATTTGGAAACTCATGCATTGCATTGCATTCACATGGTTTTTGGTTTAAATGTAGAGTAATTTAAAGGTGTGTGTGTGTGGTTTCAGAAATGCGTTATGTGTGTGTGTGGTTTCAGAAATGGGTTGTGTGTGTTAAGGTGCCCAATTGCCCTCTTGTGCTCGGAGGCCGAAAAATGTGGGGATGTTATTGGTATGTTAGTAAAGGTGCCCAATTGCCCTTCTGTGCTAAGTGCCGGTAAATGTAGAGTAAAGGTTGAAATGATTGATGGGTGTCCAATTGCCCCTCCATACTCAGTGGCCAAAAAATGTGGAGATGTTTTAAAAATGAAACGGGTGTCTAATTGCCCCTCCGTGCTTGGTGACCAGTAAATGTGGAGGTTTTCAAAAAGCAAGAGGTGCCCACTTGCCCTACTGTGCTTAGTGGCCGGTAAATATGGAGGTTTTCAAAATGCAAGAGGTGCCCACTTGCCCTACTGTGCTTAGTGGCCGGTGAATGTAGGGAGTGTTTGAGATATGTAATGTGGAGTTTATTACAAAATGAAAGTTCTTGGTTATGACAATGGTTAATGAGTTTGGTCAAACATGGGTTACAAATTATGCATTTCACAATTTAGTTTCCAAACAAAATTAAGTCGTATGAATGGCATGACATTGCATGAGCATAAACATATTGAACATACATATATGTTGTTAAGTTTATTTCCTACTGGGCGTAAAAGCTCACTCCCTTTTTATGGGCTAGATATCCTAAAATTACAGGTGATGAAGTTGAACCATGATATCGTTGAAAAGTGAATGGAATTCAACAGGGAGCATTGAAGCTTCTTTGATATTGTTTTCCTACAGCTATCGAGCTTATTTGTCGAGTTAAGACTTTATTTGCTAAAATCAAGGACCTTAGCCTTGAAAAGTGAAAGCCCTTATGGCAATTTTGATGTATATTTTTGTTTTACATTGTATTGTAAATTATCACAATGATCTTGAAAAGGAATCTATAAGAATGTGATAGATTTCAGTTTATAGAATTGTTTACGTTTATTTTATTGTTTATATGAATGTCATGAAATTGGATAATAATAATGGATTGGTAACAAATAACATGGTGTAAATATCGAGACATTACACAAATGATTGAGAAGGGAGGTTTCAACTTCCTTTGACCCAAAATCTCTTGTTTTACTTCCAAAATGCTCAATGAAAAGGAAGAGAACAACATTTGTCATCACCAAATCCAATGGATCACTCAAGCAGCCCTATGAAACAACCCCTAACACTTATTTTCATTGAGCCAAGGTTCGAAACACATGGATTGACATACTTGAGAGATAGGATAGATGAGGATGAGTGGTGTAATAGGAAGGAGAGTTATTCTACTTATTGAACTTGTGGATGGATGGCTAAAATTACTTCCGAACACATCCACAAGGATCTAAAATATACAAGAGCAACATGGTTAAAGCTATGAAAAGCCAAAAAAAAACAAAAGAAATAGCTATCAACTCAATGGATAGGTGGCTAAGGTTATTCCCTCCACATCCATGAGGACTTGCAACAATCACATAATGAAAATAAAGCTTAGAACAACAGAAATGGAGATAGAAAAGTGACTTAGATTATGAGAAAATCACCTCTTGAGAGGATAGGCCACTTTGATTCACAAACTCCCTCTTTAACTCCCTTAATTCACTTTGGATAGATTGTTTAATGTCCAAGAGTCTTAGCAAGCTGCTTAGGATCAAGCTTTCATGGAGTTCTGATGTCCAAAGTTGAGAAGGTGGTAAGTAGGAGGTGTGGTTGAGAGGAGAGAAAGAGAGAGAGAGAGAGAGAGAGGCAAGAGACTTTTAGAGCTTTTGGAAACAGTTTCTAACCTCTTGAAAAGAGCTATCGAGCTCTTATATATAGGACCCAAGTCAGAAATTTCTGAGATATTTGTGCTAGGTAAGCCAAACAAGATGAAATTCTCAAAAAATGCTCTGCACCCAGAACATTTAGCCAGTCGAGCTTCCTGGTGACCAGTCGAGTGTTTTTGTGGCTAACCATAAAATGGTGTCCGGCCAATCAATGGGCGCATCATTAGATCAACAGGAGAAGGTTAGCCTGAATTGAAGGGAGAAACAAGTATTTTAGAGGATTTCACCCTTTTCATTCACTTCCACTATATTCTTTGTTTAGTTTGTTTAAAAGAATACCATATTTAGGATTTTGAAAATGTAAGCCTTAGAGCATTGCAGTAGCATCTGGAGTTACACCCACAAAAACTCGATTTGAAAGAGGTTCCATTTTGGTTGAAAAATATTTTGTCAAAAATAGGTCACTAGAGGGTTTAAAGCTTGATCCTTAGAACTCCTGCTATGAAACTCGCAAAGATTAACACCTCTTGTTTTCATCATTAGAAGCTCAAAAGGAAGTGCCCAAGTCTCAAGGCTAGTAAAAACCGAGGTGTCTAAAGAAGGGTATTGCTGCGATGGAGGAAGTTACCCATTATCCTCATTCATTTGGGTTAGGATACATACCTACGAATGTTGATTGGAAGAATAAGGGGGATGAGGTGAGAGAAAGGGTCAAAGCCAAAAGGACCGACAAGCAATAAGAATTGAAATACAAATCGATCCGGGGAACCTTGAATGGTCGCTTTATCAGAGAGGGAGATAATTTCCCAATTTGTGGCTTTCCTGAACCATAGATGAACCCTGAGACAAAGGGACGTCTCCCTAGATTTGAGCTTTTCTTTGACCACTGGCTATTTGAGAGTGAGGATAATGAAGCAAACTTCGGAAATGGCATGGACCAGAACAGGGGTAACTGTCTCGGCAAAGTGGAGGGAGATGAAGTAGAGTTGGCACTGGCTAATCATGAAACTAGCACTGGGTTATGGGGTTTTAAGGATGTCAGTATTTTTGTGATCAGGGAAGGACCATCTACAAACTACAATGACCACATCCTAGATGCATTTAAGGCACCTTGTTTGACCTGGCAACTCGAAAGGGGTTGTATCATGGAGTCTGAATCTGATAGTGAGTCCGAGTCTAATTCTATTAAGTCTATAGAGTTAGAGTCAGACTCAGGTTCCTCTGGTAGTTCTAAGTTGGGTGGCTCTGGGGTTGATGACCCAGATACCACTATCTTGCCCCGGTTGTCTTTTCATTTTCTTTTGAGTCCACTGTATTTGCTGAGCTAGACTTGATGAATGAGAATCATGTGGATTGTGCTTACTTTTTTGTGCCTTTAATTTATTGCATTGACTAAGATGGATGAGATTGTTTCGATTAAAGTAGGTACTAAGGAGGATTCTCACTTTGTCCAAATTGGTTTCACGCTATCTTCAGAGGAACGCAAACAATTAGTCACTTTGTTAAAAGAATTTAAAGATGTTTTTGTGTGGTCTTATGAAGACGTGCCTGAAATCGATCCTAAGATTGTCCAGCACAGGATCCCTCTTGATCTCCAGGCCAAACCTATTAAGTAGAAACTTTGTAGAATTCGACCAGATTGGACATTGAAGATCAAGGAAGAGGTCACCAAGCAAATTAACCCTGGGTTTTTTATTATGTCAAAATATCCTACATGGTTGGCGAACATCGTACCAATTGTAAAGAAGGATGGTAGGATTCAAGTTTGTGTTGATTTCAGATATTTGAATAACGCCAACCCTAAAGATGATTTCCCGCTGCCACACATTGATGAATTGGTAGACTTCGTTATAGGTCATGCTCTATTTTCATTCATGGATGGGTTTTTAGGGTATGATCTGATCTCCATGGCACCTAAGGACCAAGAAAATATAGCATTCACTACTTAGTGGGGGACTTACTCCTATCGGGTTATGCCATTTGGGTTAAAAAATGTCGGAGCCACCTACCAAAGAGCATCAATAACCATATTGCATGATGTGATTCATAAGGAGGTTAAAGTGTATGTGGATGATATGATTGTCAAGTCTAAGGAACGAGAAAGCCACTATAAGGCATTAAGAAGGTTCTTTGAAAGAATTCGAAAGTATAACTTAAGGCTAAACCCACAAAAATATACTTTTGGGGTGACTGCAAGAAAGATGTTGGGGTTTTTAATCACACAATATGGAATCGAGGTCGACCCATCCAAAATCAAGGCCATCTTAAAAATGCCCCCACCAATGACTAAAAAAGAGGTGCAAGGCTTTCTAGGGAAAGTGTAATTCATAAGAAGGTTTATGTCCAAATTAGCCTCTACTTGTGAACTACTATTTGGCTTGCTGAAGAAAATGAAGAAGTTCCAATAGGATGATCGATACAATTACGCTTTTGAGCAAATCAAACAATATCTATAGAATCCACCTGTATTATCACCCCTTGAACCAAGGAAACCATTGATTTTGTACCTGTCAGTGACTGAGTCTACTATGGGCTGCATACTAGCATAAGAATTGGAGGAGAAAGTAAAGGAGGCAATATATTATCTGAGCAAGAAGATGTTGGAATACAAAATCCATTACACCCCTTTGGTAAAGGCTTGTCTAGCCTTGGTGTGGGCTACCAGAAAGTTAAGGCACTACCCGTTAGCATACTTAGTATCCCTGGTTTCAAGGTTAGATGCCATCAAATATCTCTTTGAGAAACCAACGCTTACCAGTAAGCTAACTCGATAGTTGCTTTTGCTTTTCGAGTTCAACCTTTGAGATGTCACTCGCAAATTTGTCAAAGGGAGAGCCGTAGCAAAGTTCTTGGCAAACCACCCGATTGATGGAGAAGAGGACGGGGAGTTCGAATTCCCAGATGAAGAGATCCTACAATTAGAAGAGGACACTTAGAACTTGTATTTTGACGGTGCTGTCAATCAATATAGATACGGGATAGGAGTGTTGCTCATAGCACCTAACGATTCCCATGTACCTCTGGCCGTCAACCTCTAGTTTAAAGTATCCAACAATCAGGCAAAGTATGAGGCATGCATAGCTGGATTGGAAACTGCCTTGGAACTAGAGGCAATAAGATTGGATATGATTGGAAATTCTAACCTGGTTGTGTCTCAAACCAATGGAGATTGGAAAGTGAAGCAAGAGAAAATGAAAGTCTATCATCAGACCCTCGATACGTTGATCCAGAGGTTCGAATGATTGATATTTATACACTTGGTGAGGAGAACAATAGGTTTGCTGATGCTTTGGCAACCTTCGCTTCAATGGTGGACATACCAATTGGCGTGAGGATGTGTCCGATTATCATAGAGCAGAGATATACACCGGTATACGAGATGATTTCCATGACAAAAGAAGCCCAAGATGAAGGTCCTTGGTACCTTGACATTTGAAATTTTCTAGAGAAAGAAGTATACCCTCAAGGGGCAAATGCTAAGGATAACAGGGGGATACGGCATCTGGCTGCTCAATTCATTATCTGTAGAGACAAGTTAGAAGAGGTCACCTAGGAATGCAAAAATTATGCGTGGAGGAAGATGATGTGAAGCACATCATCGAATCCATCAATGGAAAGAAATGTGGGACTCATATGAATGGCATAATGTTAGCAAGGATATTACTAGCTAACTATGGAAAATAATTGTGTCAGCTTTGTCCGGCGATCCCACAAGTGTCAGATTCACGCCAATCGCATGAACATCCTGCAATCAAAATTGTACAACATGAGTTTGTTGAGGCCTTTTTCAGTCTGGAGAATTGACGTCATTAGGGCAATAACACCAAAAAGGTCGAATGGAGACGAGTTTATCCTAGTGGCAATCTATTACTTTACCAAGTAGGTGGAGGCACAGTCATATTCAGTGTTCGAGGCGTCGCACATGGCCAAGTTTATAAGGAACAACATCATCTATAGGTATGGGGTTCCAAATGAGATTGTTTCGAACAACGGTTCAAACTTCAAGAGAGAAGTGATTGATCTGCTCGAGAAATATAATGTGGCCTCTCACAAGTCATCAACCTATAGGCCACAAACCAATGGAGTCATTGAAGCAACAAACAAAAATATCAAGAACATCTTATGAAAAATAGTGGAAACATAAAAAGATTAGTTGAATAAGCTGCCTTTTGCATTGTGGGGCTATAGGACCTCGATTCGGACATCTACTGGGATAACCCCTTATTCTCTGGTCTATGGAATGAAGACAGTGCTACCAATTGAGGTAGAGGTATCTTCGCTAAGGATTATGGTTGAATGTCTGATAGCGGAGGCTGATTAGCAATAGAATCGCTTTAAAGAGCTGTTTTTATTTGATGAGAGAAGATTGAAGGCCCTATACCATGTACAGGGGTATCAGCGTAGGATTGCTCGAGTGTTCAACAATAAGGTTAAGTCTAGGAATTTGAATAAGGAAGATCTAGTGTTGAAAGAAAGCCAAACTCCAATTTATGATCCTAGGGGCAAGTTCAAACCTAATTAGACTGGTTCTTACATTATCATGTCAATTTGGTCAGGAGGAGCGGTCATCCTGATGGATCTAGATAGGCTAGGGTTTTCACAACCAATCAACATGGACAAGATAAAGAAATACTATCCCTGAAAGGCTCACTGGGCCAAAAACCCAAAAGGGCAACCCATACAAAAGTTAGAGCAAGAAAAAGGAAAATGAATAAAGCAAAGCTCACAAGGTTGAAAACCTGAAAGGACTGCTTTGGAAAAAATTAAAGCGCAAAAGGAGAGAGTGAATACTCGAGTGAATGCTAACCATGAACTATGTAAGGACTGATTCCTATTCCTAGGATACATAGGCAACTTTATTCTAAAATTCGACCCCAACCGTTTACAGCTCGGTTGTCTTGTCTATGGTCGATCGATTCATTTTTACTCCAATCCAGATCTAGTTATCTAGCGCTGCTTTTCTATGATAAATAGAGTTGCAAGGTAGAACCGATTGGTGACACAATAATGGAAGAGATGTAGAGAGTCCTGTCAGAAAAGTTGATTCAAGGTTATGCAGTTCGTAGGTTGATTTCGAGTATGTTAAGTAATGGATGATTGCGAAAATGTGTTCATTTTTTTAAACAAAATTGACTTACTTTCTCAAACATCTTTTGGCAAAATGAACCCTTCATCAGGTTTGAGAGGAAGCTTTTCAATACCCACAATCTTTCTTACATGATTTTAAAACAAAAGTGGAACAAACATGCTTAGCCCACTTCCATATTAATTAAAGTATTTTGCATCATAAAAGCTAAGGTCAAAGCAATAAACTAGGGGCACAGTCGAGCCAAGTCCATGGCCCTCTCTTCGCAAGAACAAAAGATTCCGCTACCAAGGATGCGCCCACCTGTGCCTCCTCCTTGAGCCAAAGCAGGCACTTGCTAGAAAGGGTGTAACTGAAGACATTGGTAGAAGCTAGGAGCTCCCTCATCCTCTAGGCAGTTGCATATCGATGAAGGTGCTTAGCCCAAAGTGGAAATGAATCTAGATACTCAATCTTATCAGCAAGGCTGGTCTGATCGTGTCCAAACTGTCACCTGAATCAGAAAGGGAAATAAAAAAAGCAATGTGTCAAGCCGATCAATTGCACACCCTGTTGGTGGAACATATTGTACGTCATTGGAGACAAGTCTAACGAGGGACAGTGCCAAATAATGTCTGCTACAGCCCTGCTGCACATCTAGTTATATCACAAGCTCTCTGAAAGAAAATCCACTGTCTGAGTTTGGAAAAAGTAGTTCCTAGCTGAGTATCGAGCATAGGGGTCCACTACTTTCAGTTTGTCCATCAACCATACCTAGGAAGGGATGAAAAACAAGAGAGATTAAAGAATAAAGAGATATACGTTGAGTGTGAAAAGTAAGAAAGGAAAGAATGGAGTGAAGAGGGCCATAGTGATGCAAAAAATATAAAGTAAGAAAGGGTGGGACACAGTACCTGAAGAAATAGTGGACTTCCTGCAAACTAAAAAGTCTATTGCCTGTGGAATGAATCTAAACCTATCAAAGTCTTAGTTAATGCTAAACCCATGCAATTTTGGCCCTCTCGGAGTAGTTGGGCCACCTCGATAACCTTGATACTCATCCTATTACCACTAAGGGCAAACATGAGACTAGGCATATGCAAAGTGCATGTTGACAATGCCCTCGCCAAATAGGATCACTCCTATCTCCAACAACAGAGAATTGATGAATCAATCTGAACATGTTCAAACCCTCATCATGAGCCAAGGATTGAGCGCCATTCAAAGACAGACCACACATCTAAGCTAAGGCGTGAGCATGGCCGAAATAGGGCTGAGGCATGATTTCTTCATCCTAGGAAAGCTCCATCAATGCCCGAAATTCTTCAATAGTTAGACATAGCTCCTATATGCCAAAATGGAAGACATGGGTAATTGGGTCCTAGCAGCGAACCTCCGCCTGAAGGAAAAGAAGATGGAGTGAAGTGCA
The DNA here is from genome assembly GCA_025200525.1 of Camellia lanceoleosa. Taxonomy (NCBI): domain Eukaryota; kingdom Viridiplantae; phylum Streptophyta; class Magnoliopsida; order Ericales; family Theaceae; genus Camellia; species Camellia lanceoleosa. The sequence continues at coordinate 85,324,187 of CM045769.1, forward strand.
ACTCAAATAAGAAAGGGCATTGAGGCCAAATCTCAAAAAATTCAGTTTATCAGTGCCATCCAAAGAGGCCATCAAATCTTGGAGCCTAGCCATAATAAAACCTCCATTTGTAGAAGAAACTCCTTAATTTTTTTACTACTGGGTGAAGAAGCAGTCGTGAGCCACCTTTTAAAGAGATAAGGTTGCATGAGTGCTTGACAATTGTAACCCATTATCTGGCCAGAACCTTTGACCGGCCAGCCACGATTGGCTCAACTGACCAAATTGTGACCGGTCAACCTTCAAAATTGTAGAAACAATGTAGTTTTGTAGTCTAGTATATAGATTTTGTTTCAGGTCTTGTTTTGAGTCTTTTCCATCCTAATAGGTGTAAATGGGTGTGTATAGGTGATTTTTGCTATGTTATGTGTTTATCGAATAATGTTTTGTGTTTTGGTTAGTCGTGGGCTCAATATCAGATTCAAAACACATCCAAGTACAACCATTCTCAATTTCAAAATCAAAATAACTCTTATGTGCTCAAATACAATGCCATGCATGCTTAAGATATTTGAGATGGTCCAAAAACAAAAGTGTTTCTTTCATTACTTTCCCGACCAAAAGTGCTACAAAAGTTATTTTAAAAAAAGAAAACAAACACCTATCTAAAGCTCTACATGATTTTCTAACTACAAAGAAATATATATACAAAAAGAGAAATACACAAGAAGAGAATCAGGGTTGGCTTGCCCTCTTCGTTTGCTGCGTCAGCGGAACCCTGGTATCGTCCTCATCGACACCGCTACCCTCAGCCACAATGACTGCCTCACCATTGGCCTTAACAACTACCTCGCCAACAATCTCACCCCCGCCATCTCTATCAGAGTTGCTCCCACTCTCACTACCACTAGCATCGTCTCTAGAGCCATCACCAGAACCACTACCGCTCCTACTACCCTCCTTCTCATCATCTTCATCATCTTCATCATCGCCATTAGCCCCACTGCCGAAGACACTACTACCTGCAAAGGAATAATCAAGGGGTCTGTAAGGTGTGTCATCATTGTCATCATCACTGCTAATGACGATCACCTCGGGCAAAGTAGCTCAATCCTACAACAAAGAATAAGTGTCAGTAAAAGAAAAGTGGAAATCATTGCATGGGAACCATTCAGGAGGAAATGATTAATTCAGGAGGTAACCAAACCTCGTGATAGATGTAGGGAATATGCGGAGCTACCAAAGCTTGATTGTGTCTGCGTCCTCATTGACCTCAGAGGCCCAAGCCATGTCACTTGTAAGGAGCCTGTCCAGGACTGTAGTAACGTTCCCGCTCATGGGCCTGAGTCCGCACAGGCTCGCCAATCACTACCTGTCTGCTACTACTAGCACCCCCGTAAGGGTATCCTAATTCATGCCATGGGTAATGATGTAAACAAGCTTCAGGTCAATGCAATTTGTTATAGCTGTGATGAGAGCCTCTGCTACCATGTTTTCGAAGGAGGTATCACTGTTTGATGGTGTATTTGGTTCGTCAAATCCAATGGGAGAGTTGGAAGGAAATGGAAAGAGATCATCATCAGCTATGGGTGGTGATCAGAAGGAGTTTCAGAGGATTGGGGAGGTGTTTTCGGATGGAAGTGAAAGGAAGTTGGATGGTTGTGCCTTTTTATAAACTTTCAAATATGTGAAATGACTGTTCTAGCCTTGTAAAAACCTGATAGGGTCGGCCGATCACTCCTTTATTCAACCGACCAAGTTTTCAGCCGGCCAAGTGAGCATCAACAACATATTGGGAAAAAGGTATTTAGAAATGTGCAATGGTTATCCAGTTGTGTATCATTGATATCCCTGTCGTGCTCTAAGAAGAATTATCCAGCAGAACTCGTGGAAAGGAAGGTTTGTCCCTGTCTTTGTTGTGTTTTTCTTACATTTGCCTTAGTGGCGTAATGTTTCTATTGCTACAATCGCTCTCCACACGTACGATGTGTGTAAGGCATAAAACCTCGATTAATACAACCCCCTACGTGGGTTGGCGATTAACACCACCCTCGGTTAATACTACCCCATGTGGGGTTGGCAGATAACACCACCCTCCAGTTAATACGGTACAAGTTGGCAGTTAACACCACCTCCGATTAGTACCACCCCTTGTGCGGGTTGGCGGTTAACACTACCCTCGGTTAATACCACCCCCTACGCAAATTGGCAGTTAACACCACCCTCGGTTAATACCGTCCTCTACATAGGTTGGCGGTTAACACTACCCTCGATTAATACCGCCCCTATGCGGATTGGCAATTAACATAACCCTAGGTTAATACTGCCCCCTACGAGGTTGGTAGTTACACCACGTCCAGGTAATACTGCCCCCAACGGGTGGCAGTTAATACCACCTCTGGTTAATACCACCCCTTTTGCGGGTTAGCGGTTAACACCACCCTCGGTTAATACCACCCCCTGCGGGATTGTCGGTTAACACCACCTTCGGTTAATACCCCCTGCACAGGTTGGCAGTTAACACTACCCTTGCTTAATACCGTAGGTGTGCGGGTGGGCAGTTAACACCACCTCTGGTTAATACCGCCCCCCTACGGATTGGCAGTTAACACCACCCTCGGTTAATACCGCCCCCTACAAGCTTGGAGGCTAACACCACCTCTGGTTAATACCACCCTTTGCGGGCGGTAGTTAATACCACCTCCGGTTAATACCGCCCCCTATGTGGGTTGGCAGTTAACAACACCCTTGGTTAATACCGCCCTCTATGGGGTTGGTGATTAACACCACCTCCGATTAGTACCGCCTCCTACGTAGGTTAGCAGTTAATACCACCCCTTGCGAGGTCAGCGATTAACACCACATTCGGTTAATATCACCCCCTGCGCGGGTTAGTAGTTAACACCACCCTCAATTAATACTGCCCCCCTGCGGGGTTGGCCGTTAATACCACCTCCGGTTAATACCACCTCCTGTGGGGTTGGTGGTTAACACCACCCTCTGATTAATACTGCCCCCTGCAATGTTGGTGGTTAACACCACCCTCAGTTAATACCACCCCTTACAAGGTTAGCACTTGACACCATCTTTTCTTTCTTCATGTCACAGCATGTTTAGAGCGTGTTTTGGAGTTCCTTGTTGCTGTGATTGTCTGTCATATGTGATTTTGGCTATGGCTATCCTTTTCTCTTTCCCTCTCATGTCATGGCACGGGTGGGGTCATTACATTTCTATCATGTGGAGTATGCTAGTATGCGGTGCATTGTTCTTTATATTTTTCATAGTTGTTAGTTTGCTTTGCATGCCATTTGCATGAGGTCCTCCTCTTTCTTTTGCCATCTTCGCAGCTTTATCTATTGTTCCATCTTGTCACCCTCTAGGATGTTCACATCATCAAGCTTTTCAAAACTCCAGCAATGAGATACTCGTAAGCCCAATTATCAAATCATGGCAGTGCGTGCCGCATAAGCCCACCTTTTCAAAATGTGTTTCGAGCATGGCACTGATATTTTGTCCCTAAACTATGCTGGTTTGATTCCTTGCAAAAGGGTACATAGGCAACCCTTGGGTTCAACCAAATTTTATCTACATGTTGTTTGTTTGCCTAAGTCTTACGGCCTTGTCAAAAAGGGTAATCTTTGGGCTTTGACAATTACTCATGTCATGAAATGACACACCGAACTCTGTCAAAGAAGGACAACTGTAGACACCCCATTTTTTACAAGCCTTGAGACTTTGGCGCTTCCCTTTGAGTTCCTGATAATGAAAACGAGAGGTGTTAATTTTTGCAAGTTCCATGGCAGGAGGTCTAAGGATTGAGCTTTAAATCCTCCAACGACCAATTTTGCACAAAATGTTTCTCAACCAACATGGAAACCTCTTTCAAAATCAGTGCTAGTGGTGCAAACTCCAGACATTACTACAATGTTCTGAGGCTCATATTTTCAAAATCAAAGTGTTGTATTCTTTTAAACAATTTGAGCAAAGAATATAGTGAAAGTGAATGGAAATGATGAAATCCTCTAAAATACCTATTTCTCGCTTAAAGTCAGACTAACCTGCTCTTGTTGATCTGACGATGTGCCCAATGGCTGACTGAACACCATATGATGGCCAGCCACAAAAGCACTCATCCAATCACCAAGAAGCTTAGTCGGCTAAATGTTTCGGGTACAAAGCATTTTCATGGATTTCAGCTTTTTTTTACTTACCTACCACAAATATATCAGATATTTGTGACTGAAGCTCTATATATAAAGCTTGCCGACTCTTTTCAAATGTTAGAAAAAAAAAAAAAAAAACTTGCCCAAGGGGATAACAAGGCTTGAGAGCTCCCTCTCCTTCTTTCCTTGCCTCCCACCTACCACCTTCAACTTTAACACTAAATTGTCCATTAAAGCTTGATCCTAAGCTTTAGACAAAAGACTTTTGGACATTAAAGGGTGCACCTAAGAGTTCTTGAGGGACCTCAAAGAGAGTTTGTGAACAAAAAGAACTTATCCTCTTAAAGAGGTGAATCCTTTGCTTCTTTGATCATCCCCTCCTATTTTTTCTTTGGTTTTAACTTTATTCTCCATTATATGATTGTTGTAAGTCCCTATGGATGTGGAGGGAGTAACCTTAGCCACCCATCCATTGAGTTGATAGTCATTTCTCTAATTTATTGCTTTCCTTAGCTTTAAATTCTTAGTTGTTATATATTTTTTTGATCCTTTTGAATAAGATAGGGAGTAGTTTTAACCATCCATTACACTCATTATCCTCACTTATTCTATCTCTCAAGTCTGTTAACGCATGTGGTTCCACCCCTTACTCTATCACCATGAGTGCTAGGGGTTGTTCCATGGGATTGCTTGAGTGATCCATGGGATTTGATGTGGATAAGTGGTGCCTCTCCTTTTTCATTGTGTTTTTTTTTTTTTTAGAAGTAAAACAAGAGATTTGTGCGCATAGAAAAGGATGTTATCATCCTTGTTCTATGACTAGATGAGGAGATTTTTGATGAATTTAATGAATCTCTTGTTTTAGTAGGCAAAGCTTCTACCAAGAAATGATTTGCATTAATCTATGCTCTCCACTTAATAGCATGGATTTGGATATTAATTTATCCTTATTCACAAAGAGAAGATATAGGTTCCTATTCCTTTCTTAGGTTTGAATTTGTTTTTGATTTTGATCCACTTAATCATTGATTTATTGTAAAATATCGGTTGTATATACCTGTTTTACAATTATTGAGGGTTTTGCCTATCTGCCTTTTCCCTGAGTGATCCCTGTCAACAAAGGAGGCAGAGGGGTTGAGCATTCCCTAGAAGGTGTCCTTTTAGCTTCTATCGTGGAATTCTACACTAACCTATTCCCCAACCGGAGGAGAAATTTGACTAGCCGCTCCTTGTGTGGCCGACTCACTTTGTGTCTAGCCGGTCATTCCCCCCTAAGAACAGAACATATAATTTCTGGGAAATGCTCCCCTGGATAGTTCTGGAGCTCCTGGATTATTTCTTTTTATTTTTTTTTATTTGTTCCTTATGCTTTGTTAGATTCAACAGTATTTAAGCTAAATCGATCTATTATTGTAATAATCTCTCTTTCTCTCTCTCTCTCTCTCTTATTTTTGTTATTTAAATTATTGTAATAATCTTGAAACCCCACATCTTTCTAATCCTTTCATTTACCCACTTTTGGTATTGCATCATGTTTTCTTTATCATGCTTGTATATTGTATTCACTTTTCATGCATTTGGGTCTGAGTTGTCCACATTAGTGGGATTTACTATCTCCAAAAATGAATACGCGCATAAATCCATGTCTTGAGATGATACTCATACCGCATCCTAGCATCCGAACTCCTAGTTGCACATTATGAATGCACTGCATTAGAAATCTGCATATAGGATCATGCGTGTCTATATATAGTTGGGACTTGCCTCGGAGTACTAGGTGAGCATTTTGAGTTTTAGCATATTGCATGTGTACATTCCTTATCATATCTATTGCTATATCATGTGGCTAAGTGCTTAAGTGAGATATCTACTTGAATGCTAGTGGATGGAGGCTGTGTTATTTATTTTGAAGTGTAGATGATTCTTATGCTACGGATTTTATCCAAGAAAACCCTTTTCAAAAAGAATGAAGTCAAAGCATAACCAAAATTAACGATTTAATGTATATTTGCATGCCTCAGATAGTAATGGTAGTATTATTAATAATCAAAATATGGATATACACTGATTATAAAAATCACATTATGACTTAGTAGAGGCCGATCTGTGATTGGGTGAGTGGGGTGCTCAATTAGTGACTTTCTTCTTTCATACCTAAGCTCTCGAGCTAAGACACTTTGGTTATGATGGACGGTGGCATTTGGTACGAGTCACGAGTTTCATAATTTCTCCAAAAGATTAAGTGGCGACTTTAAAATCTAGTGATGTAGTCTTATCTCTGGCAATATTTTGCAATAAAATGGATTTTCTATGGAAGTTACCAGATTTGGACTCTCATTTTCTAGTCCACATTGCACTAGTGATATCAGATCAGGAGTCGGGAGTCTGAACTGTCGAGCACACGTGGTAACCCCAAAAGGCATCCCATAAGTATCTCCGGTAAACTTTTTAAATTTTAGCTAAAAGATACTTTCCTTTTTTTCTTTTGGTGCCAAAAAAGAAAAAAAGGTTATCCATCTTTTTAAATATAATCTCCAACATTTTATAGAAAAAATAGGTCAAAAATCTATCCCAAAGGAATATGAGGCGTTAGATCCAACGTAAAATATTGTTTGGTGATAAGGACACAACAAAAAAGATTATCTATAGTGGCCTGGGTTGAGACCCTACCCTTTTATACTCTTCAATTTGGAGTTTGGTATATATTATTATTGTTTGTACTCCTTTCGGTCTTATTATTGATTGGCAGTTGTTGTTTGAAGGGTTTTGTTTTGTTTGGAACAGGTTGGGATTTAGTATTTCTAGGAAAATTTTGTATGTTCATTCATGAGTTTGCCTGAGCAGTGTTTTCTTCGCTCGAGTGGTCATTTGTTTCTTCTAAAATTTGTGTTTGTAGTTTGAATTTCTGGGAGTATGCTATTCTTCGCTCGAGCAGTCTCTTTGTAAGTCTGAATTTCTATAAGGGGCTCATTCTTCGCTAGAGCGATGATTAGTTTGCTCAAGCAATCCGTTCTACAAGGTTAAAGTTCTAGGAGTTTGGTTTCTCTGCTCGAGCCATGTTTTGGTTGCTTAAACGACATGTTGTGTCTAACGCTCAAGCTGCGTTTTGGTCACTTGAGCGGTCTGAGTGTATAAAGTTGGGGAAAAAATATATTTTCTTTCACTTTTTGATTTCTCTCTCTCTAAAAAGTCTCCAGACCCAATTTTTTCACTCTCCCTCTCTCTTTCTCTAATTCTTACCTAAGCATCCCTCTACACTTAAACCTACTACTCTCACCACCTTGGTGTTTTGGAATAAAAGATATAGCTTGGAGTGGGAATCATTTTAATCTGAAAGGTTCTAGTTTTCGCCTCTGTCAACTTTTAGGTTTTGTTCATCTCTCTTTCTACTATTGAGGTAAGGACTTCTTTAATATCTCTACATGATTTTTAACCTCGTTATATGCTCTTGAGTGTAATAGTATTTGGGGTTATTTGGGGTGGATTTGCTTAGATATAGGTCTGGATTTGGGATTATAAAAAGAGGGGGTTTTATTGGAAATGATATTGGAATGGTTTGGTATCAAAAATTTGGGAAGTTTCTTTTAAAATGTGAAATGTTGAAAAAAAGTATCTGCTTGGGGATATTTGGAAATCTCTAGCATCCATGATTTGAATGAATAATAAGGGAATTGTTGAGATTTGAAATGATATTGTAATAAAATCTATTGGGTTGGAAGTGGAATTGAACATGTATTGTTACTCTAAGTGTTGAAATTCTATATTTATATCTCTCTCTTGACTTTATCTTTTGTATAGAAATATTTGTTTTGGGCTATCAGTGGAAGAAAGTTTTGATTGTTGTAGAAATTGTATGAAGACTAGGTTAACTAAAATTATTCACTCATGCATCCCTCATTGAACATTGTTTCATGTTTGTGCATTGAAAATGTATTATTTTTAAGAAAAATGAGTGAATACCTTGGAGAATCTAGTTAAGGGATTTTGTTCTGGTTTATGTTGTGTTGGCCTATATGTCTATGGTGAAAGTCCAAAAACCCGCGAGGTTAGGTGTTGTTCCTTCCAGTTAGTACTGGTAAAATAGATTTGGTAGTGCTTGTAAAGCCTACTAGCAGACACATACCTAGAGATTCCCAAAGTGTATATCCATTGCCTTATTTTCTATTTTGAAAGTAATGGTTTATGAATTGGTTTATAGACATAGCATTGCATTGTTGAAGAAGGAAAATGCATCGTTTTGGTAATTAGCTGTAGACACTCCATTTTGACTAGCCTTAAAACATAGGCACGTTCTTCCAAACACCCGATGATGAAAATTGGAATGTGCTATTTTACGAATTTCTTAGCAAAAAAGTCAGGTTTAAGCTTTGATTCCAATCTTACACCCATTTAGGCCAAATTATTTTAGACCTATTCAAAATATTTTCCTAAATTTTTTTCTTTTTCGAAAAATTTAGCAGTTTTGGAAAATTAGCTCTCACACCACATGACAAGCCACATGGTTTTGAGATACCACATGGTAAGCCATGTGTTTTTGAAATACCACATGGCTAGCCATGTGTTTTGGGTGTTTTGAAAGTCTATAAATACCACTTCATTTTGTTGTTTGAAAGAAGAAAAAGAGAAAAAGGGAAAAATAATATTGAGAAAGAAAATTTTGTTGTTTGCAAAGAGGAAAAAAAGGGAGAATTTTGGAAAATTTTTGTTTCACAAAGTCTTGAGAAGAAAAAATCTTGGAAAAATAATTTTTGTTTCAACAAATCTTAAACCTTTCTTTCCACTGATATATACCACTCAAAATTTCATTAAAGCTTAACCTTGCAACTTGTTGTTGAGAGCTCAAAGCATACTCCATAACCGTGTTCAATTAGAAAATTCAAATTTTCCTCCAAATGTGAGTTTTTGCACTTTTCTCATTTATTTTCTTTTTTATTTCTCTTATCTTTAAATATATAATACAACATAGTAGAAATGGTTAGCTGATTTATCTGATGTAATTTCTTTATTTTCTTGCATTGTTTTTACTGCTTTAAATATGTAATTTTTTTATTTTAATAATAATGTAAGACGGAAGCATCACATAAATTTAATAAACTAACAAGTTAAATAAACTAAATAAAATATTTTAAATAAGAACAAATAAGTAAATTAAGCTCACAATATTAACTTACAATTGGTTACTGGAAGTAATCAGAAAATGCAGAATTGTTTACTAGAAGTAACTGGAAAATACAGCTTCTACTTGCATTCTTCGAAATTGAATTTTTAAAACAAACTTAAAATTTTATAGAGACTGAGAGAAATTGCGAAAGAAAATTGTAAATTCCTTCTTTTTTCCTTCTGCCTTGGTCTTGACTGAGAAGCCTCTTTTATAGGCAAAATGGATAACTGTTGAGCTTGTGAAACTTGGAACTATGATGCCCGTGAATGGAGCTGTGAGGCTTGTGACTTCAAAAGTTGGAAAATACTGTAAAACTTGTGACTTCTAAAAAGCTTGAAAATAAGAGGTACATAGGTGCAGAGAGCATCTTTCCGTGACCAAGAACTTTCTTACTCTTTCTTTCTTTCTTTTTTTACTTGCAGTGAAGGAACGTGACTACACAGTTGACTGAAGGGGAATCAGTGTATATATCAACAACTTTTCTCAAAGTAAGAGTAGTGACTGAAGCTGATTTATACATATATAGAATCCAATGGCTGACTGTTTAAGCATATGGGTCCTGAGCATCTTAAAACTGGGGCCCATAAGGATCATTATTGGTTGAAGCTTCAGAGGAACTAGATTCTCCAGAGGTTTCATCTCCAACCTGTGACTTGGCTTGGGCCATTAATAGCTTGGCCATCTGGATCAATTCATCACTGGATGACTTGGTCTTAGCTTTGGGCTTTGATTGAGTAGACTTGGATTTGGATGATTTAGGCTTGGAAGAGCTGGTTGTTGGGCTTCCAAGTCTGACTGGTGGAATTGGGCTTCCTTGAGTTCCTTGGGTGATAGAAGCAGTTGGGTTCCACTAAGCTTTGACCATGTAGGTGTTGGTGTGCATGGAAATTGACTGGGAATTCTTCTTGAACTTGATCAATTATGCGTTGGGGTTTAAAATTATCCCACCATTTAACAAAGTGTTGGCGAATAACCAGGTTATCAGAAATAGCATTTTGTCATTTAAATATCCAGGGGACTTTGTATTTGGATATAAAAATGAGTAACCAAGAATTGTTTTTGTTGTTGACTGAGTTTAAAAACAGAAGAGAAATAATTTACTTGTTCAATTAAAACAAAGGGGAAGATCTCAGGAATAGCACCATGCTGAGTCCACCATCGAAGAAACCAAGTGGGAAATTCTGACTTGAATTTATGGTCAAATTGGAGAAACCAGGAGTGACTGTATAACTCATTTTGATACAGGAGAACTTTAAACCAGGCATCCATGTAATCATAATAACTATATTGGGTTGTATGACCAGGTAAATCTCTGAGTTAAAAGGGAGGACCCCATTCATCAAGAGAAACTACATTGTGGATGTAAAGAGAATGGTAAACAATTTTACTAGTGTATGTACGATCATAGATGGGTTTAATGACTATTGACTGATGATGAAAGAGAATATCTTTGTAGTAGGTTATTGACTTTTTTGGATGGAGGGGAACAAAATGCCATCCAAGAGGGAAATGGGATTTAACTAGATCAAGAACATTATCAGATTAGTTAATTGAAATTTGACATAATCAGATTGGATTGATTTGACTGGGTTAGGAGGGTAAGGAATGAGTGACTAAGAAGAAAAAGCGAATGGATCTGAAGCAAGAGCGGATGTATAACTAGGTTTAGGGATATTACCAAGAACTTGGTAACGGTTGATAGTGTCAATAGGATGATATCTGGTGACTAGGTCAATAGGAGGAATAACAATGGATTTACTAGTTGGAACAATGGCTTTACTAGAAGACCTTGTCATCTGTAAGCAAATAAGGTGAATAGAATTAGCATCCACTGAGGATATCTAATTTGTTCATATGGAAATGAAGACAATTAGTATAATGAGCAAGTAAACTGCGACGACTGGTAATTTGATGAAATTGTATGAATTGTGCACGGCGAGCAGTTTTGCGAGCTGTCTTAAGGCAAGCAATACGGTAAGCAGTTTGGTAAACAAGTTTTCTATAATAGGTGACTTTTAGTTTATGGTAGGAAATAAAATGAGTGGCCATCCTTTATCCACTCTGTAAAAATTCGCAGGTAAGGAAATCTGAAATAGAATTTTGACGACCAGGTATATATTCAATATCAAAATACTTAAAATAGATTGCCACCGGACAAAAATATGTTTACTAACAATGTTTTGAACATCTTTTTCTAAAACATATTTAGCATTTTTACAATCAACACGTAATAAAAAATTTTGGTTTAAAATATCATCTTGAAATTTACTAATGCACAAAACAATAGATAAAATTTCTTGTGTAATAGTACTATAATTCTTTTGTGCTTTATTCCAGACACCAGAATGAAAACGAACGATTTGTTCATATGACTGAGGAGTGATTTTCTGAAGAAGGATACCTCCATAACCAAAATCAGAGGCATCAGTTTGAATAATTTTGAAAGAATTTTCAATAGGAATACCAACACAGAGCACAGTCTTGACATATTTTTTGACTTGTTGAACAATAGTAGTATGTGTAGAAGACCAAGGTGGAGGATTATCTTTTAACCGATCAAATAGGGGCTGAAAATTTTTCCTAAGGTCCTTATAAAATTCAGAAATGTAATTTACGGAACCTAAAAATTGTTGTAATTGGGTTTTATCCAAGATTTCGTCAGGGAACTTGGAAGCAAATTCAATAGACCTACTGATAGGAAGAATAGTACTTTGGTGAATATCATAACCTAAGAATCGAACTTTAGTTTGGAAATGTTTAATTTTAGGAGCAAAGATGACTAAACCATTATATTTGATAATATGGAAAAAGGAATTAAGATGTTTCTAATGTTCATCAAGTAACTTAGAGAAAATGAGGATATCATCGATATAGACTATGGAAAAATGACTAAAGGGATTAAAAATTTCATTCATAATATTTTGAAATTCACTAGGAGCATTTTTTAATCCAAAGGGCATGACATTCCATTCGTAATGACCAAAAGGGTAGTAAAGGCAGTTTTATAATGGTCATTAGGATGAATTTGTATTTGCCAAAATCCACTTTTTAGATCGAATTTACTAAAAATGACAGCTTGACTAAGTCTTTTAATTAAATCTTTTTTATTAGGGATTGGATATCAGATCCATTCTAAAACCTTGTTTAGCGGTTTATAATTAATGACTAATCGAGGAACACCTCGTTCAAGTTTAGCATTTTTATTAACATAAATGGCAGGGCAAGACCAAGGCGACTTACTTTTACTAATAATATTATTTTTTAGTAGTTTGTTAATTTCTGTTTTGCACATTTCTATTAATTCATGATTCATTTGGATAGGTCGAGACTTGGTAGGAATTTGTTTTTCATTAAATTTTTTAATATAAGGAAGTGTTACTACATGTTTTTTCCTATGCCAAAAAGTACTAGGCAAAGTAAAACAAACGGTATTTGCTAATTGGTTTTTAAATCCATCAATTTTAGATATAAGAATGGGATTAGTTAATCAAGATTCAATTCGTTTGTAATTTACTTCTTCTTTGATAAATTTGAGTTGTTTGGTTAATCGATTAATAGATTGAGAAATTGAACACTCTTTTAATTGATTTAATTCTTTAATCTCAGGTGGAGATAGAAATTTAAAAGTGATAGTGTGACCAAAAGCTTGTGTAGTTATTCCTTTAGGATTAGTAGTGAAAGGATATAATAAAAAGATAAATGGTGTACCTAAAATGACTTTATCAGTTAGGTTTTGAACTAACACAAAAGATGTTTTGAAACAAATATTATTTTGACAAATATGTACCTTTGGTAATTTATATTTGATATGCATTTGACTTTCATTGGAAGAACTTAATTATTTAGTAGACTTATGATAATATTTGGTAGGAATTAATCCTTCTTGAATACAATTTAAATCGGCGCCGGTATCAATTAATGCGATGACTTCTATTTCAAAATCATTAATAACTAATTTGACTTTCGAATGCCATTTCTGAATATTAATTCGATTAATTAGATTAATGTGATTACTATCATGATCACTATTATGTAGAGTAGTTCTATTATCAAAGATGACTTTGTTTGGATCGGGTTCAGAACTAGATTAAGATTCTGATTTAGAGGATGATTTATTGGATTGTTGGAAATCATTGAGGCTTTTGTTGTTTTTTAATAGAGCAATGTCTTCTTCTAAGGTCTTGTCTTTAGCTTTTAATTCTTGAATAGTTAGTTTAATATGGTGAATTTCATTTTATAGATCTTGTAAGGTGACTTCTTTATGTTTTTCTTTTTTAAATCAGTCTAAAGTTTTAGTTAAACTAATGATTGGTTTATCATGTTTAGGTTCTTATCTTTATTGGTCAATAAGGATTTCAACTTATTAGTATATTATATTTTTAATTCAGGATTTTCTAATTGACTAATTAATTCAATGGGAGCAGTTTCTTCTTGTTGAGATTTACTAAGAACAGTGACTGTTTTAGAACAAGTATCATTACATCCTAATTCAATTTCATTGTCAGTATTATCAATAGGAGAATAATAGGAAGAAGTATTGCTGGAGGGAATATCATCGCTAGACGAATGACTAGATTGAACAGGAGTTTGATTTGGAGTAGTGGCTAATTTAAATATGTCAAGTATTTGTTATTGATTTTCATCAGTAATCTGTAATTGGTTAAGTTTAGCTTTAAGTTTTTCTTTTACTTTGCATTTATTGGAATAATGACCCTTTCGTCACAATTATAACAAGTAACATCTGGTTTAGGTTTTGACTTTTGAGATTAATTAGATTTCTTATGATAATTTTTCATTTTGGGTTTAGTATAATATTTATCAGTTGATTTAGAAGGGTAATATTTCTTTTTATATTTAGTGGAGTATTTATAAGAAGATTTCTTTTTATTATTTTTACTTCGAGAAGGTGCTATGGGAGGTAAGCCATATTGTTCACAGAAGTTACCTAATTCATATTTAGCTTTATGTTTGTCTTTAGCAGCTTTTTGACTAAGTTTCAGATCGACGCACATTTTTAGTCCTTCCTTTTGAATTGTGCTAATTATATCACTACAGGTTAAGTGATCATATTCTATAATACCAATGGGTTGACTAAGAACATCGCGAATTTTATGGGCAAAAAGACTTGGTAATCTATTAATAATTTTTTTTTTCCAAAATGACTTAGTACAATCATCTTGAAGCATTACTCTAGAGGTAAAAACATCTTTACACCATCTAAAATCACTTAGAGTAGGGCAAGTTAAGTTACTGAGTTGATCGTGGATACGAGAATGAATATCAGTTGGCGTACCTATAAAATGTTTTACTATGGTATATATTAAAGTATTAATACCATCAGGTATAGTAGAACTTATTTCTTTGTCAAAGATAGGAAAACCATTATCATCCATTTGAACAGCATGTTGAATAGATTCTCGTTGATCAGAAGTGAGATATTTATCCCACCAAGATTTGAGCATACCAATAAATCTAATAGTAATTAACATAACAATTTCAAGTTGAGTATAATCAGGATAATTAGTAAGGTAACTGTTTGCAACCACGGATAAATGATTGAGTTTCTGGAGAATTTGATGTTCAATAAGACCATCTATATTCCATTCATATAATTTTTTAGCAGAAACGAAAAATTGATTGTTAATATTGGTTTCTTCAAATTGGAGATGAGAGGTGTAGGTTTAGTGTACTAATTTTTGGTAAGAGTGGTAGGATTAACTTTAGGGTGTGTGATTCTATTAAGATTAGAAGGTTGAAATTATTGTGCTAACTTAGTGATTTCATTATCGCTAGACGTATTTAAATGACTAGGAAATTTTAGTGGAGGTTACTGTGTTAGGACAGTAATTCCTTTGCTTGTAATAGATATAGAGATTTTATTAAATAATTTTTCAATGGCTTCAACTGTAGTATTATCTTGAGTAGCTAAGTTTAATCGCTTTCTAGTACTAGGAAGATTAATAAGAGGTTTATCTAAAGGTTTACTTGTAGAAGTATGACTAGTGGAGTAATCCTCAAAAATAGTTTCGAGTTTATCTAGTTGTTTACCAATAGTTTTTAAACATTGATTGGTATAATTATTTTGCTCAATGACTTTTTTAATTTCAGATTCTTCACTAGGGAGTTTAAAAGGAGAAGCATGAACAATGGTGCCTTTATGTTCAATCAGAATGGTTTCTAAAGGAGGGTGACTAGATGAAACAGAAGTAGTAGGGAAAGTTTTCCATTTAGTTTTTGTAATAACGTTTACTTTTTGATAATAATTTTCTAATTAAGGTCTGGAGTAAAAGGTTTACTTAAAGTTAACAATTGTGGGTTGAAAGGAGGAACAACTTCAAAATTAGTTTGAGTAGGTGAATTTTGAGATATAGTATCTTCTTCTTGAAGATGTGTGTGAGTAGAGTAAACTGGTTCACTAATTTGAGAAGTAGAGGAATTATCAATTCCTTTTAATTTACTATGTGTATGTTGGGTTTGTGAAGAAGGCTCACAAAGGTGTAGTTTTCTATCTCTTCTAGTAAACAAAAGGGGTACTGAAGATTTCATCTTCATTAGTTTCAGTAAGTAAACTAGAGGTACTATGGCGAGAGGATTGACTATAGGGTCTATTAAATCTAATATGAACAGAACCATCATTTTGTTGAATATTTTGAATATCATGACTGGTAGAAGATTGTTGATTTTGGGAATAATTTTTATTGACTGTAATCCAATCATCAGGAAGAATAATAATTTTCCAGCAAATCATTTTTGGAACAGAAATATTAGTTTCAGTAGTGCTACCTTGGATTAATAGGGTTCTATCTTTGGGACTTTTAGTTAAAGCTTGAACGTTTAAATTAGTCTTAATACACTTGTAATAAATTCGATAGATTAGAGCAATGTTATGACTACTTTCTAACATATGAGTATATTCACCAAATAATTGAATATTTAAGTGTTAAAGCTTTTAATATATGGGGATCTCATCTTAAAGTAAAATCTGAAAAACAATTAAAATGTACTAGACCTTTATGCAGACCAGATTCCATCATTCCCATGACACTAGCATGGTAATTAATAAAACAAGTATCACGTAAACATAAAAGGACAGAAGTATTTGTACCTTGTTGGGTTAATGGGTTGATTCCTACCTGGATTAATCCTAAATGGATAAAATTATGACCAACTTTGAGATGTTTTCTAATTTACTCTTTGGATAATAATTGACAAGTTTCTCTAATTTTTGTTAAAGCATAAACTTGTTCAACAGTTTCGACTTGTAAATCAACATTAAAGGTGGATTGTAAAAAACTAGTTTTGTAAATTTCATTAGTTTTGATTTTAGGAATATTCTAACTTGAATGAATTTTAACATCTTGATATTCATGTTCTTCTTCATTAATTAGTACATTCGTACTAGGGATAGGAGCTAGAGTTGTAGATCTAGAGCTAACTGAAGAGTTACTTCTGAATAATCGACTCATTTTGTAACGAATTGAATCAAATTGAATTTATATTTTAATCTCAATTGAGGACTTATTTTAAATTATTAAACTTCATTCATTTTGGACCCAATTGATTGAATCGTGATTCGTTAGTAACCATGTAATATTGTTGTGGTTTTATTATTATTATTTAATTACCATAAAAGAGTTGTGAATATTTATGGTGTGTTCCATTAAACGAAATATATTTTGTGGTGAGAAAATATTATATTTACTTTTGTCATTAAAGATGTTGAAATGTATTTTTAATTGATATATATATATATATATATATGTATATATAGTTAGATATTTGTTTAGGAAATATCTATAAAAGTGACCAAATGGAATATTTTGTACAACTTTTGAGAATTCTTGGAGTTCTTGCCAAGAAGAAAGAAGAGAAAAGGGTTCCAATGTTAGTTTTTCTTGGGTCTGATCTAGTGTAAGTCATTTTTGACTCCTAGTGCTTTGGATTAAAACGTAGAGGAAAAGGCGTCGTTTGACTCCAAAAAAATTTAATTTCTGTTGCCGAAAAATTTGAAAGCTTCTTGGCTTGAGGTAGGGATTTTTCCTACACTTCTTTATGTACTTTTACTTGATTATATGGAGCTTAGAGTTGTATATAATTTAATTAGAATTTTTGAAAATTTTGTGATTTATTTGTTTAAAAGGGAAATTTTGAGAAAAACAAAGAGTTGATGCCCAAATTGCGAAAGTGTAAACTTGGAATATGTTTGTAAGGTTATGAAAGAGCTATGTTTTAAATTTGAACAAAGACGGACTTCGACTCGATCGGTTTTGAAATTTTTACCAATTTGTGACCAAAAGAGCATTTTTAAAGAAAACAAAGGAATTTCATTTAACTTTTGGAGCTTTTGATCAAAATAGGATGTCATAGTTGAATAATTCTTGGAGAATGAGTTTGGAAAGAAAATGATATTTTCTTAGGCATTAACGATATTATTTTGCTTAATGTATTTGTTGGAATAAAACCGACACGGTTAGAAATGGACCTTGAGAGGTTACTGGACATGATTGTGATATGAAAACTAGTGTAGTTGTTCATATTTGATGAGATGTAGAATAGATTGTATTTATTAGAATTTTTAGAATTTAATTGTTTAAAAATCTGTTTAGAAATATCTGTTTTGGGCAATCGGTGGAGGATAGCCATAATTGTTGTAGAAATGCATGAGACTTAGTTAAATTGAACCACATTCCTTATTTGTTGCATTGGACATTGCATTACATTCATTTCATTAGAAATGTATCTGTTTTTTAGAAATGTTTAGAAATGTATCTGTTTGCGAAAAGATGAATACTTGGTGAATCTGCATAGGGGGTATAGAACCACGTGGTTAGGCGTCGAGCCTTCCAGTTTACTAGTAAAAATGATAGTGGTAGTGCATTAGGGCCTACTTGCAGACACTCACCTAGAGATTCACAGAGCTTGTATTCATGTAATAGTTGTGGTTTAAAATGGAAATGGCTTTAAATCTATTGTGGTATCTCAGCATTGCATGCTTTATAAAAAAAAAGAGATAAACTGTTTTATCATGAGCATGGCATGAGCATACTCTTCTTTAGTCTTGTCATGGTCCATATGTTGTGTAGTATATCTCTACTAGGCTGTGGCTCACCCTATAAGGGAAACCATTTCAGGTACAAGTGCTATGCCTCCGTCAAGGCATTGACTTAAGAGGACTCGGAGCTGAGGCTTCATTTTTGTTTTATGGTTATTTGTTGAATGTAAGCCCATGACTGTATTTGCGTTGAGTTGAAACTCCATTTTGTATAACCAAGAATGTTCTTGGATAAATTTGTAAGCCTGTAGGGTACTTATTATCTGTTTGGCTTCCATTTCATACTTGTTGTAAAATGCATGCTTGGGATTGGAACTGAGGCATTGAGATGTGAACAGCATATATTTGGCATTTGGGATTTAATGAAAATGGATGTATGGAATAGTTAATTATATATATGTGTTTGTCTATTAGGTAGGTTTTGTTGCATAAATAGATATACCCTACCCAATTTCCGGAGCGTTACACATTTTAATTCTATAAAATTAAATCCAAATTTTCAAAATTCGTTTATAACTTATCATGTTTTCTCATACTGTGTGTTCACGGATACCCTTTCCGGGAATCCCTATATCCTTCGACTGCCTAAACCTAAAGACTTACACTAGATTGGGACGAAAGGTGGGTGACTACTGACAAAGTGGAATACAAAGATAAGTTAAGCAAGAATGAGGAGACTGGAGTTTAATTAAATAGAGATGAAATAAGGAAATTAAACAGAAAGAATAACACACTAACAACTTGGCTCTCATACCAAAGAGACGGAAGCAGCACATAAATTTAATAAACTAACAAGTTAAATAAACTAAATAAAATATTTTTAAATAAGAACAGATAAGTATAAATAATATATTAATTATATTATGTTGTATATTATTATACTATAATAACAATATATATTTTTCATGCAATGGTGGATGAAACTGCCACACACACACACACTTCTCTCAAATATATGTATATTTAAACCAAACCAAACCAAACCTTAAGTCCTGTCAAATGGGATCAGCTGTATCAATTTTTCCTCTCCACTATGCTCTATCCTTCTTCTTTCTATCCCATTCTTTTACTTGCTTTCTTTATTTGTACATAAACATCATATTTTGCTTTTAATCATACCCATCATTTTCATGCATGTTTCATGTATCTTGATTCGACTAAGTTTGCATCTATGGTTTTAATCAATTCTTATGTGATTGTGTGATAACCCCATCATGTAATAATTTATATTTAATTAATGACAGAGATTTAAATTTTAATTGTCTACTATTCTAATTTAATTTGGAAATTATGAAAATTTTGGAGACTAATTCCTATACGATTCTATTGAAGATTTATTTGGAATTAGGAATCGAAAGCCTAATTGGCTCAAGAAAAAATAAGTAATGGGTCGAATTATTTTAATTTTGAGTATCGGACCATTTGAAAATTTAATTAAATATTCGACTCAGATTTGTAAAATTGAGATTTGATTAATTTGATCCGAATTGGAGTTAATTACGTCATGAGGAGCGGGAATTAAGATTATTACGAATTAAATTATTTATGAGGTATTTAATTTGAGTATGTAATTTATTGACGGGGACCTTGAGTTTGACCTGAAATTGAGGGCCTTACTGATGTGAGAAATCACAATTGATTATGGAAATATGCTTAATTTGATATTTGGAGCTTTTGGAAGTTTGATTAAAAAATCTGATTCAAATTGATAAATTTAAATATAATTAATTGGACTCTCATGGAAGTCAAATTAGGTTAATGAAATTAAGTGGGACTTGTGATTAGTCCTGATTTATTTAATTATGTGGTTGTTGTGGAATTGCATGTCTAAGGATGTGAATTACAAGGATTTGAAGTTATATCTGTTGATTGTAGAAAAATCTATTGAAATTACAGCTTTAAACGGAAAATGGAGGACCTTAGAGGTATCAGAAGACAAAACCAATTAAATATTTATGATCAGCATGATTTTTAGAGCCTAGTATGAAGTTTTGTAAAAATCTGATTTAGAATAAATTAAATTGATTTTATTAAATATTATATCTTTTATATATATATCTAAGTTTATAGGCCTTAGTTGAGATAGACTCAACAAAGAAGATATTTTGGGAGAGAAAGGCAACAAAAGAAAGGAAAAGAAAAATCTAGAGAGAAGCAAGAGAGAAGCAAGAAAAAGCTCAAGATTGAAGAAGAAACATAGGAAATTTAAGGAATTGAAGTAGAATTCAAGAGATTGACTCAAGCTATGTAGAAATCAACTTAACTTCTTGGAATTAACCTATTATTTGTTTGAATTCAAGAATCAAGATGAAGATTAAACACCTAATTGAGTTAGGGTTTTGAAGTCTAAGTTTAAATGGGCTCTCTTTATGGAATTGACCTTTGATTCTTTGGATTTGCTACATTTAAGAGTCAATTTCCTTAAAGTTGCTTGACTTGAGAAATTGAGCCCTAATCTTTAGCTTTTGAATGGTTTGAGATCATATAATCATATACAAAATGAAGATCTATGTGAATTTGGAAGAAGAAGTTTTGAAAAAAGTTTGAAAAAGAACTAAAACAAGGATTTTGATCTTTCTTGCTTGAAGATTCATTGTATTTTTGATGTTTTGATTTAGAAAACAACCATAATCTCATGTTTTCTATTAGTTTTACATGTTTTTGAGTGATTTAAGTTGAAACCTAACTTGGAAAATGGAAGATCAAGTGATAGAACCAACAGATATTTTCAGTAGCAGGATTTTGCCTAGAATTGAACGTGCGGTGGGTTTTCTTGTATGTGTGGAAGTCTATTTCCAGCAACCACTTTTCATTCTGAAATAATTGCACGTGCGGTGGCATGTGCAATTCTGGTCCCGCACGTGCCCGCGTGTGCAATTCTAGTCTCATACGTGCGGCACCCTTATTTCAACCCAACTTTAAATAGGCATATATCTCTCATCCGGATTCCGTTTTAAGTAATTGTTTAGCCTAAATTCAAGCCCTGGAAGTCTAGTTTCTAACGGTGTGGTCTCACATCTAAATTCTCAATACACAAATAGATATGCTCAAATTAGTGAAGGTTGTTCACTTTTTTTCTAACCTTTTCATGATATTTCTTCTCCTAACCTAGTTTCCTTTCATTTCTTTCTATTTTCCTAGACACGGATTATGACCCATGGGGACTAATGAGTTTAGAACCAACATAAATAAATGGGTTAAGGAGCAAAGTAAGGGATCGGTTTATTTGATTAAGAAAATATTAAGAGAAGTAAATTTGATCAAGAGAGTAATTCTATATTTCGATATGTTGTGCTATGCGCATTGTGATTGCAAGTCAAGATTCGAGGACCAGTCAACCATTTCTGGAAACCACTGTAAGTAATAATATTGTAAAGATATGTTCACTTATATTTATTTTGATACATAAATGTGGTGATGTTCTGAAATTATGTTTTATGCAAATCAATGAGTTTTAAGAACTGTGATATGGAATATGGATATGAAATGTGAATTGTTTAAGCTATGATAAGTGGGCCCAAGGAGAGATAGAGACATGTCGATGTTCTATCTACTCAATGATAAGATACGTTTGGACCTGAGGTCATTCCGAACAGCTATTAACATGTGATTGGGTCCGAGGCTGTTTTGTATTATTAAGTGTGGGCCCGAGACCGTTTTGTATCATATGTGGGCCTGAGGTTGTTCTGATAAATGTTGGGCCTGAGCCCGTTTTGTGGACCCGAGGTCATTCTGTAAATGTGATTTAAGAAAAGTATGAATTTCTATTATTATGCTTGCTATGTTGTTGGGCTCATTCATTTAAACCTCTTTACTGTATTATTACTCATTGAGTTTTGCTCACTCCGTATTATATATATATAGGTGATCAATCTAGAGACCAATCTTAGGTTAGCCTTAAGAGTCCTTTTGTGCACCTGTTATGCCAAGTCTCTAAGATGGAGCTTTTGCCCTTTTGAGATCCTCTGTGTAAAGTCTGCCCTTTTTGCAAGCCACCCAAGATGCGCCTTTTTGTCAAGCCTTTAACTTTGTATCGTTAGAATTTTGTATTTTCTTGAGTCTTATGTATATGTGTGTGACATATAAGATTTGTATATGAATATAAATTATTAGTGTGTCTAAATATTTTAATTATTCTAGTTATTATGTATGCACAAACTCAATGGACATTATTATTTGTTTTGCTTCCGTTTAGGCCCTGATATGATTTGAATATTTTGAAATTTTGTTTTTGAGGCCGAAGGTAATTTAGTGTTACTGACCGGTCATGATCCAAATTTTTACGGGTGGGTTTGTGTTGTGACAGATTGTGTGCGCTACCTCATATTCTTGAGATGATTCACATGTCATATATTAGAAGCCGAATCTTTAATTGCATCTCATGAGTGAATTGCATTAAGATTCGTATATAAGATCATGCATGTTTTACTAACTTTGTTTTGTAACTGTTCGCGGGACATCAGTACATATGTAAGTTTTTATGCTTTAGTATCCCGCTTGTGTATATTTTTCTTATTATGTTTAGCATCCTATTATGTGGCTACTTGCGTACTTGATATAACTGTATGAATGCCCGTGGATGGAGGTTGTGTCACTTAATTTGGAATGATGTTGATTTTCATGTTTGTAAACTCAATTTCTTTGAGTTGTACATCTTCAAAACTCTTTTAAAATACATGAAATCAGATGTTCAAAAATGAATGGTATAATCTATACTTATTTGCTTCACGTAATAAATTTTAGGATTTATTAAATAATCAAAATATGAACATATAAAGTAAATAAAAATCATATCATAGTTCAATAGAGGCCGATCTTTGATCGGGTGAGCTGAGGTGCTCAATTAATGACCTTCCTCTCTCATACCTAAGGTTCCGACCCAAGCACCCTTGGTTGCAATTAACAGTGGCATTGGCACGAGTCACGAGTTTCTTAATTTTCCTACAATATTAGGTGGCGACTCTAAGATATGGTCATGCAATTCATTTTTGGCAATGGTTTTGCACTAAAATGGATTTTCTATAAAAATTTTCGAATTTGGACTCTCATCTATGTTTCACATTGCACTCGTGAGACTAGATCAAAGAAATCGAGAGTTCGAACTGTTTAGTGCGCTCGGGTTCCGCTCCGGCGATGCAACAATCAAGAACTAGGGGACAGTCGAGTCAGGTTTTTTGTCTTTCTCCTGTATTCTCGAAAGTCTTTATTTACACTGTCAATCACTCATTGGAAAGTGCGTAATAATTGTCTCCAACAATGTAAATAAAACCCTTCAATCGGCTAATTGTTCGGACAGTTAACCGGCGGTGTCTTTTTGTTTTGAATCTTGTTTTACTACATTGCACCCGCGATATTCTAAACCATGCCCACAATTGTTCTACTTTGTCGCGCCTGCTGTCACGACCCAAACCCGCCCCTATAGGTTTAGGTCGTAATCGGCCAGTAATCCAAGATTACCAAAGGCCTTCCTATACAAATCAAAATAATCGGGGCTAGCAGAAGCTTATAACATAAATACAACAAATAGTCCATTGAGCTGTGAATCTATATAAACAAACTCAGATGCATATAACATTAATTTACCCACTGAACAATACATACAAATATCATGTACAAAACCTTCCATCATCATATATACATGTTATCAAAACTTCCACAACGAAAGCACAAAACTTGCCAATGGTCTTCTAGACCTAGCCTTAACTCAAAGGCACCAAAACTCCATAGACGTCAAACGGTGGCTTGACTGACGGTGTTCACCTAGGCTTGACCTTCTTGTCGTTCACCTATATATATATATATACACATAGTGAGCTAAAAGCCCAGTGAATAACATTAAAGTAAAGGGGGTAAGTAAATGAATTCCATACATGTCATATATATAAAATAGATCATAACAAATCAGTCTCATATCTGAACATAATAATGGTACATCCAAAAGAACATATCATAATGTCTTCCTACTAGAGTAATCGGTTCCGGATACCGATTAAACATATATCACCACTTTGTCAAGTGGCTAACAAAATCTCGTAATCACATTTATGTCATGGACCCGCATTAACATGCTGTTCCCCATGACTTGGGACTATTCTTTGGATGTCATAATAGATTAAAAAATGGGACATTAATTCACGAAAGCAAATATCATTCCAAAACATAACTTGTCCAATAGCATTTCAAATATAATACATATGAACATATCTTTACAGAAATGTTACTCATAGTGCTTGGTTGGAACCTTAACGGCTCAACCTGCAAAAATATAACCAAGCATAACAAAACACATTCATTCACTTCGTTCAGTCGGTTCACTCGTTACATATCCATTACAGCGTTCTTATTCCTTCTTTAATTTCTTTCATGCGCATGTTATGCATATGGATGTGTATTACATGTGAAAACCATGTAAATGAAGACCCGAAAGTTAGAAAAACGGAAAGAAAACAAAACTGGAAAAACTGCCCTGTTGGCCGCATGTACGATGGCATGGCCGCTTGTGCAATGGCCTTGGCCGCACGAGCAGTGATTAAGCATAATGCATTTTGAGCCAAAATAAGCTTGGTCGCTCGTGCGGTGGCCTAGGCCGCTCAAGCGGTCTAGGTGAAAACCAATTTGAAAATTCATCTTAACTTGGAACTTCCTTATGCACAAATCCAATGTCAATGTGATAAAAATCAAGGCCCAAAACTCATAAAAACATGTTGAATAAACAATTTCTAACTTCAAACAAAACCATAATTTCAAATCAAACAAAATTTTCATGTAGAACAAATCAAACCCTTGAATTGAAATGTAAAACCACAAAACTTGCATTCTTGAGTTTCAAAACCTCAACCCCATGGAGTTTCCTTTCCATTTGAAAACTTAGAGCATCTCCAATGGTTGTTGCTATAATACCATTGCTATTGCTATAATTTGGCAATGAATAATGCTATTTTGTCAAATTATAGCAATGGTGCTCCAATGGTCACTGGCTATTTTGGCAATTCTCAACCAATTTTCCCTCCAAGTTTGTAAGTGTTGTTTGGATATAGGTTTTTTTTGTGATTTTATTTTTGTTTATTTTTTGTCTTTTATGACATTTTTTAAACTATTTGTAAAAAAATATATATATTTATATTATTCCCGACTAGACAAATATAAAAAATGAAAAAAATTAGAAAAATTAGAAAAAAAAATATATATAATTCAATTTGAAAAATTAAGTTTGAAAAATTACTTGGTTTTCTACTATATCAATTTTGTTTTTTCAACTGAATTTGGAGCCACAAATATGTTCATATTTGCTGATGTGGCATATTTGACAATTGCTATTTTACTTGCCAAATTTGAGAATAGATATGGCATATGCCATCTTTGGCAAGTAAAATAGCAAGCCATTGAAGACCCACTTTTTATCACTATTGATAAATTTTAACTTTGGCAAGTGTTTTGAGAGCTCCATTGGAGATGCTTTTAGGCAAGAAAACAAATGATTGAACAAGAAGGATGCCATGTATGCCAAATCTTGAACTATGTCTTACAATTTCTCTCTTTAAACTCATTTGAGTTCTAAACAACAATTTACACCACTCAATTCTTTGATTCAACTTAGATGCAAGAGATGAGAGATGGATTCTTACCTTAAATGGTCAATTTGGTGAAGATTTTGGCCTAGTTTCCCTTGCTCTTTTTCTTCATTCTTCTTTCTTCCTTGAGTTCTCTCTCTCTCTCTCTCTCTCTCTCTCTCTCTCTCTCTCTTTGAGATTTTTATTTTGTTGAGTCTAACAACTAAGGCTCATAAATATCTATATCTATAATATTCAATTAAATCTAATTAATTCATTCTGAATCGAATTTTTACAAAACTTCTCATTAAGTCTTAAAAATCATGCTGATCACAAATTATGTCGTTAGTTTTGGTTTCTGGCGCCTCTAAGACCTTCAATTTTCAGTTTAAAGTTGTAATTGCAATAGTTTTTCTACAATCAACAGATATAAATTCAAATCCTTCTAATTCACAAGCAATTTCTCATCAACACATAATCAATTAGCACATAACAATACAATTAGATGATTATTTCATCAAATACATGTCTGGGTCGTTACACCCACGGTGTTTATAGTCACGCCCGCGATGAAGTTTTGTGTCCTTTCTATTCTAGAAAGTGTTAATAGGTCGGTTTAGGTTTGTTTTTGCTTGGTTTTTCTTTGATTGAGTCTTTTTTTTTTTTTTTTCTTTTTGTTTGGTCAGTTATAGGCTCAATGTCCAATTTAGAACTCATTGAAATTCATTCATTCTCATATTCAAGTTCAAGAAAAATGTTTTCA
Organism: Camellia lanceoleosa; assembly: GCA_025200525.1. Taxonomy (NCBI): domain Eukaryota; kingdom Viridiplantae; phylum Streptophyta; class Magnoliopsida; order Ericales; family Theaceae; genus Camellia; species Camellia lanceoleosa. The sequence continues at coordinate 85,350,855 of CM045769.1, forward strand.
TACTTAAGTGATGTGCCATTCACGCAATAGTATGCCAAAAACGAAACTCATTTTCAAGGTAAAGCCCTCTATTACAACATTATAAAAATAAAACAAAATAAAAAAACAAAGAGAAAAGTTTAAAGCATTGGTGCTCATTTCTAAGCAAAAACAGAAAACAAAAAAAAATAAATAAAAAAATTTTAAAAAAAGGAAAAAAAAAAGAACAAAAGAAAAATTGAAAATAAAAAATACAGAGAGGGTCTTTTTCTCGGTTTCCCGCAGTAGCCCGACGGCGATCATTACGAACCAGCTTCATTTGTAGGCAGCTTCGTTGCTTAACTCTACCTTCAATTGCCTCACCACATCTTTGCTCTTGGGAAGCCCTTGAGGACTCTATTTCAGCATTTGCAAAGCTCCCAAAAGAGATTACTCCCCACCGGCCGTCAAAAGCATTTCGAATCGGGCTGCAGAGGTTGCCTATTGTTTTATCTCATTGTTTTCCTTTTTCAAGTTGCTAATATCTTTTCAAACATCCTTGTACATATACTAGAGTAGAGAGAGTTGGGCATTTAACCGATGTATTTCACTCGTCTTACCCTCAACTGGCGGGACAAATTGGAGACCGTAGTCACGGTCTCCATGCAAGACTTCAATGTGTAGCGATTGGTATCGATGTCAGATTGCCTTACCATTAGTTGCTCGACTAACAGCACATGAAAGCAGAAAACATAGGCAGGGACAGGGGCACTCTGTCGAGGCTGAAAGGAGCTGGCTTCAACATTCTCAATCGAGAAAGTGTTAAGGTCATGGAAGAGAGTGAGAGGACGTCGAGAGGAGAGGCCATGTCAGGGGAGAATAATGTCGAGAAGAGAGGTTGTAGAGTAATGGCAGAGAGAGTTGATTTTGCAGTTTTCCACTATGTCTCTCACATGCCTCAGTTTAAGAAGAAGATGGTTACACTGTTAAATTTGGAGAATATAGACGAAAAACTTAACAAATTACAAATAAATTTTACTTTTTATTTGTCTTTGTAAGTAATATTGGACAAAAAGTAGGATGTGTTTGATTTATGGATTTAGGAAGAAATTTAATATATATATATATATAAAAGAAGCTAAGGCCTCTTTTGGGGTTATCGCTTGTTCAAAAAAATCAAAACATTCATTCACATTATTCTTTCTACTTTTTTACACGTTTTTCATAAAAAATTAAAATAGGTACTTCCAAACACCCTCTAGGTGAAATGTGAATGAAATACCTTAACCTTTACACACTTTTGTTTCTTTTAAGGATTATTTACATGGAACTCCTGAACTATTGAAAAATATCAATTTGATTTTCTAAACTATAAAACCGTTAAATATATCTCTTACACTATTGAGAAGTATCACTTTAATTCCTAAACTATAAAAACGAACCAATTGGACCCCTTAATAGAAAATGTCAAAATGAAACACATCAATAGTTTATGGGTCTATTTATATACTTTTATAATTTAAAAAGTATAGCGATACATTTCAATAGTTTACAGGATCCATTTACGCTTTTATAATTCAGAAAGTCAAAGTAATATTTTTTTAATAGTTTAGAGAGTCCTCATATGAATAATCTTTCTTTTAATTTACAAATTCTGTTGAAATTTATAATTCAAATACAATAAATACAACCAAAAAAATAGAGCATTACTATTAAAGATTAAAATAAAAATTAGATCCAATTTTCAAATCTAATGATGTGACAATCAATTAAAATATTAAAAATAACACTATCTCTCGTATCTTCTTTAATCATTAACTAATCATATCATTTCCATATCATTGGAACAATGAGTTATATTATTTTTCAAAAAAATAAAATAAAAGGTTAAATTACGCTTACACCTTCTAAAGGTTTGGATTTAATATATATCACCTTCTGATGTTTGGAAAATTACACTAACTCCCTGTCATTGTAATTATTTAGACGAAATGAAAATATTGAACTCATACACTCTATCTTTTGGGTAAACTACCAATAGGTCCTGATAGTTAGACTTAATTTCCATCAAGTCCTATTGAAAATAAGTTTTGGTAAAATTGTTGCTAAAAATAATTTTTTTTGTAACAATTTTTTACATACGTCGCTAAAAATTGACAATTAGCGTCTTTTTTTGTCATAATTTTTATAAATTGTCGCTAAAACTTATAATTAGTGACGTTTTTTATGACAATTTTTTTCTATAGGACCTATTAGACAATAAGTCAACTTATTAGGATCTACACGTAAATACCTCCTATCTTTTCTTACTTTATTTTGTTTTTTTTTTCTTTGTTTTTTTTTTTTTAATGTAATTTTATCTATTTTCTATTAAGAATTGTTACTTTTTATATAAGTAGAAAATTTGTAAAATAAGATTATTAATTAGAAGAGTAAGCATGTAGGGCTTGTTTGGTTTATTTTTGGGAGAGTTGTTTTTGAAAAAAATTTGGAAGAGTTGTTTTAGAAATTTTTTTGGTTTGTTTGGTTGTATATTTGGAAAGTAATTTTGGAGTTTGGGAGTTTGGGATGATTTGATATTTTATTGTAATTCAATAGATGTGTTTGAGAGAAAAAGTGATTGAGAATGAGAGCGGAGAAAGAAAAAGTGATTGATTGATGTGTAAAAGAGAGAAAATGATTTTGAAAATTTTTTGAAAAAAATTCAAACCAAATAATTTTAAAATTTTATCTTTCTAAAACTCAAATCAAACATACCCGTAATTTTTAAAATGTCAAAAATTAAAAAATTAAAAAATTTTAAAAAAATTAAAAAAAAAAATTTATAAAAATTTTGATCAAAGAAAATGCTTCCACCGACAATAATGTTTCCGCGTCGTGGGTACTGAAGGATTATTCTGTAAACCGTGAGATCTTTGTCCCTAGCTCGCTCTCTCTCTCTCTAACACACACTATTCGGATCTATATACACATATGCTTATATAGGCCTTTGGAATTCGAAGCTTGAAGGGAAATAATTCTGCACCTGAACACACTGTAGAAAGTAGTGATCAGTGTACGGAAATGGCGATTCGTCGTCCATCTACTCTGTTTACTGTGATCCTCTTATTGCCGATGCTCCTCAACGTGGTCGTTCACTGCAAAACCCTCAAAAGAGACGGTCCTTCTCACTTCTCTTCGCTTCACTTCCATCCATTCATGTCCGGTTTTTGTATATTCGCTGAAAAATTGTCAATCATTTTCATTCAATCGGGTTGCTTATCTCTTGCTTGTGATTATAATTGAGCCAATTTTGCCCAAAAGTTTTGAAGGTCATGGTTTGTAGCTGATTTTCAAGTGTTTATATTTTTTTAATTGATTAGATTGAACCTCAAATTCAAAGTCTCTACTTCCATAAATTATAGTTAGATAATCGAAAATAGCTTGAGTATTGGCAGAGATTGTTCCTTGTTTAATCTGCTAAGTCAGCTGTGACTGAATCTTTGCTTGTTTTCTGGTAATTTTTTAATTGTAGATTGTTATATGATCCATTTAATAAAATCTCTTTGGCTGGATATACATGATATGCATATATTTAATTCTTCTACGAGAATGGAGTCTAAATTGGTGTTTGGCATTATGATTGTAGTGAAAGCTTTAAATGAAATTAAGGCTTCTTTGGGATGGAGGGTTGTCTATTCATGGGTTGGAGATGACCCTTGTGGAGATGGTGATTTACCACCGTGGTCTGGAGTCACATGCTCAACTCAGGGCGATTATAGAGTAGTTACAGAATTGTAAGCATTACCTTTATTGACTCTGATTCTTTGTGATTGTGTTATGTTTATGTACAAATACAAGAATTTTTTGTCACCATCTTCCAAAACTTGGGGAGAAAAGCATATATCAATGCCGTTAAGTTTACTTGTGTGGAAAAGTATTCTTTGCCTACCAAAACTTGGACAGGGAAAGAATTCTTTATCACTGCATGGTTCAATTTTTTTGTACATGCTATATGCCACCCAACTATTTATAGGATGGAACTAAAATGGTGTGAATGAAAGGGCAAGTGAAATGAAAGGAATTGTGAGACACAACTTGGATGATGACATGGCTTATCAACCATGGTTGCAACTTGCAACAAGTTTTAAGGAAACACTTTAAGATGGTGATATGGAATTCAAGCATCGTATACATATATTGACCACATTTTTCTTTTTGCAGGGAAGTTTACGCAGTGTCAATCGTGGGGCCTTTCCCTGTTGCCGTGACCAATCTGTTGGATCTTACTAGGCTGTCAGATTCGTCTCCCTCTTTGTCTTCTTACTATAGTTTGTTGTGCACTTTCTCATTTTCTTGTAAGAGTTAGATGTAGTCATTCTTCTAATAATAAAATCTGCATTACAGTTTTTGAATTGCCAACTTTTACTGATAGCAAAGTTAGATTTGTAGTTTTTTTTTTTTTGTTTAAATGAAATCCTCATACTTTATATGTAGGTCTAGAGGCATAACCCCAACAATGGGGACAAGGGAGAAAAAAGAGAGTAGGGGTGCCATAGCATTGTTTCTAACCAAATTTGTTTGACTTGCAAGACATTGCATACAAAAAGTTACTCATATTATGCTTTTCCTGTGTCTAGTAAACGAATTTCTAGTTAAGTGTAAATTATGAAAATATTAAGTTGGAATGGTTATTGTCATGGATTATAAATTTATGGTCTATAATGGAAGTGAAAAGATGTGATCTCCTCTTTCATTTCCCTTTTATAGGAATGCAAATAATGACTAGACCTTTGTTCTAACACCTTCAAATGTTCTTTTTCTTTGAATGTCTGAATTTACATTATCTTTTTCTTGTGGCAGGGATCTTCACAACAATAAGTTAACTGGACCAATTCCTCCTCAAATTGGGCGTTTGAAGCGTCTTAAAATACTGTATGGTTTCTTGGTTGATTTATATTGGTGGCCTGAACATCGCTTTTTTTATTTACATAAATCGTCATAAGTTGATTAATATTGTTATTTACACATTCGTTCAATTTCACATTGTAAATATTTAGTAAAAGGATGTCATCTCTTTACCATGTCACACAATGAGGTAGATACAAGGGACAAGACTTCGTGACAATTTACAATAGGATAAAACTTTGTGACAAAACTATTTCTTGTCTTGTTCTATTGGTGATTCTTTATGTTGGTAGTGTGAGGCGGTTCTATCAATACATTCCACAACTTCCCTCCCTGTGTGGAGCATTCTACATTATATGGGTTGGATTCATAGTTGCACGGAGTGGGGGCGGGGGTTGGGGCTGGGGCAAGGGTGGGACCAAGGGAGCAAGAGCCTTATTGAAGGAGAGGTTGGGAGCGGGGGCAAGGGAAAGAATGAGGCCCTCATAGGAGTTTCCTGCTTCCAAAGGGTCCTTGAAGGAAATTTTGAAATTTTTATATAGTTGGGTCACAATAAAGATGTAATTATAAACCATTTGTATACAATTTTTTGAAAGTTGTAGGGTGTTAAAGGTTGTATATGGCTGTAGGGTTAGAGTTTTGTAATGTTTGTTGTTTATTTTTGGGTATGGTTTTAGTTTAGAAGGGCTTTTCCCCCTAGTTATTGTTTCAATAAAGCATGCTTGTCAATAAGTAATTTTGTTTGTTAAATAAGTTGGTAATGCCATTGGGAGATTAGGCTTGTGTGGTATATGGGCATTTTCATTTAACAACAATTGCACTGAAGCTGTTAATCTCCAAGATCAAAACAACTTGCTAGTGGCTATGCTATTAGATGTAAGCTAGAGCAGAGCTAGAGTTTCGCTAAATCTCAAAGTGCATTGTGTTATTCCTACTCTCTATTATGAATACTATGTGCTTATGATAGGTCTTCATAACATTTTGTTATGACCTTCTAGAAAAGTAGTACTTATAGGGGGATGCTAATGAACTGTATCATACGTCATGTTAGCCTTCTCCCCAAATTAAGTGGAAAAGAGATGCCCTATTCAGATTAGTAACTACTTTTTTATCTGTATTCTTAACCATCGTCTTCATTCCCTACTATGTATGGATCCATAAGCATGAGGGCCATCTCTCTTTTGCTTGCTCTCAATTTTTGGGGGGAAAAAAAGTTTCACTCTCTCTTAGATTTTAGATTGATTTGTGTTTGGGTGCAACCAATCATGTTTTTGCTGTAAAGATAGGAAGATGGAGATTTTCCTGATGATTTTGTGGGTTGTGGGCCCTATGTCAATGGCATGGGTGTGAACATGTTTTGGACTGATGTATAGGACAACCACGGTTCACCATTGAAGATGAAATGGATTTCTGGCATCTAAGAGGCTCTGATACCAATTACCTACATTGATACCTATGTTACTTGGAATGTGGATTGTTCCGGTACGTGGAAGGGGAATGGAAACGGGAACGTGATACGCCACATGCTCTAAAATGCGGTACGATAAGGGTAGATTAGTATATATTACATTTAAGAATTTAAGGTACTTCTAGAATAATTTTCTTTTAACTATTAGGCATCCAATAATTTTCTTTTTTAATTTTATTGTTAATGTTTTTGTCTTGTTAAAACTTAACTCATTTTAGATTTTAGTTCATTACATTACATTTGATTTTTTTTTTTTTTTTCTCCTAAATTGACATTTAAGGGAATATATTGGAAAAAACTTTTGTGATCACCTTGGATCACTAAATTTACTGTTTTAGAACGGAAGTATACCATCTTTCGGAATGTGTGTACCAATACGTAATTCGCTAGGGTATTAGCGTTTTTGGTAAAGGTTGGTAGTCCTTGAAATGCAACATGCATATTAGAATGTCACTAGCTACTAATGTGTAGTTTAGTTTGCTGCAAAGCTTCCGGTACACTAGATTACCTTTTCACACTGACACACACACACACACACAGCATTTATGGAGTTTTGTTGCAATAGATAGAGGGCAGAGTGGAAGAAACCAATTTGATACCATATTAAGAGAACTAAATTTAATACCCCTCCAATCATATACAGAGAAGTAAATTTTATGGGATTTTCCACTGAATTTGGGAAGACGGGTGATGCTACCATCCTTGTTTTGTGTTAGCTAAAGAACCCAAGGGACTTGAACGCCTGATATCAATGTTGAGATTGAGGTACCGATTTGATTCCATGTGGCCTACAAGACTGGTGGTTGAGCTTACCTTTTGAGAGGTGAAAGTGCGAGACAAGAGCCTGTTTGGTGCAGCTTATTAAGTTTGCTTATGTTTCTTTTTTATTTTGGTAATATGTTCTAGAATGTTTGGTACAGCTTCTACTTATAGTTTATGAGGCAAAAATAGCTTTAAATAAACTGAAAAAAGCTGAATATCGTGAAGTTGGGGGAAGGATGCCTTTAGCTTGCTTTTTGATTGTCAGCTTTCAACTAACAAAAAGTTGCACCACACAAGTCCAGAGGCGGCCCTTGAGAAGAAAGGTTCAAGCTTTTGATTTTTTGAAGCTTTTGTTTAAAATAATATAATATATTTAAGATTGTACAAACAATTAAAACCTACTAAATGGGGAAAAAAAGAAAAGAAAAGAAAAAACAAAGGTAGCACTATATATGTTAGTCCTTTTCCGTCACCCATATTTTTGCACCATATATGCTACACTAATTTTAATTTTATTTTATGTGGTGCTAAGTGCAATCTACTTTCCCAATTGAAATAAAGTCGAATTCCCTTTTTTCCAGCATGGAATAAAAAACATTCCTCTTTCACTGAGATTTCTAATCTTTGTGTTTTTATTTTTTGGTTTCATTATGTACAATGAATAATCTACAACCTTAGAGGAATTAGAGAGGATTCGGGGAAGAGAGAAGAAGATAATGGAAGTAACAAATCCCTACGGGAGTTGGCCAGAAACATGTTAGTTGGGAGAAATTGTTGTTGGGAGCTTTCAGTTGTTTCCTTGGTTTCTTGGACTTCGTGTTTATCCATGTACACTGGAGATGGAGGTGATTCTATATCCAATTCCGGTTAATTTAGTGTCAAATCTTATTATGAGACCCTCTTGGGTCATGGGATTTCCTTGGAGGGAGGTGTGGAACACAGAGGCCCTTGTGAAAGTGGCTTTTTTTGTTTGGTGCATATCACATGGAAGGATCCTTACTATTGATAATCTAATTAGGAGGCAACTGCATGTTAAGTTGCTGTTACTTGTGAAACATGACGAGGAAACAATGAGTCATCATCTCATCCATTATGAGGTGGTGCAGGAGTTGTGATCTTGAATGAATCCTTTGTATATTTGGAGTTTTTGGGTGTTCCATAGAAAGGTGGAGGAGCTTCTTTGCTCTTGGTGAGGAGTTTGGTTGGGAGTGAGTATGATGGCTTGGTGTTTGGTCCCTTTGGCTCTTATGTGGTTAGTTTGAGGTGAATAGAATAAATAAAATAACTTTTAAGGGCAAATAATGTTTTGAGAATCAATAGTAAATTTTGTCTATTTTGTGTTGCTGGTTTTTGGGACGGTTAATCAGTTTTTGGAAAACTTTTGGATTTTGTAGAGACATTTGAATAGGTCATACAGTCACACCCCGTAGAGACTGTTTAATAATATTATACATATAAAAAAAAGAAAAAGAAAAAAGAGGAAACCTTGTTAAAGTGATGCTCATTTCTATTTTTTCTGATTATGCATTTTTCTTTTCTTGTTCCTTCTCAGTAATTTAAGGTGGAATAAACTGCAAGATGCCATTCCTCCTGAAATAGGTGAACTGAAGAGTCTAACACATCTGTGAGTATTTCAACATTTTTCAAGGTTATTAATTTTGTTGATAAAATTTCATATTATTTGTTCTATGTAATAAACAAATGATTTACTAAAACTTCTTCAGATACCTGAGTTTCAATAATTTCAAAGGAGAAATCCCCAAAGAGCTAGCAAATCTTCCTGAGCTACGTTATCTCTATCTACATGAAAATCGTTTTATTGGGCGAATTCCTACAGAATTGGGCACTCTACAACATTTGAGACATTTGTAATGTATCAAATTTTATTCTCTTCAATATTTGTATAGTTTGCCATTTGTATCTTATTCCAGACTGGAAAACCGTGTCTTTCTTTATAGGGATGTTGGTAACAATCATTTGGTGGGAACTATAAGGGAACTAATACGTATAGAGGGATGCTTTCCATCTCTTCGCAACCTGTTAAGTCTTTTTCAGTGAATTTTGAACTACTTAAATGCTATTTTGCAGTATAAAAACTTTTTTGATTGCTTTGTAAATGTAATACACAGTTATCTGAATAATAACTACCTTACGGGCGGAATCCCAGCGCAGCTAGCAAACTTAATAAATCTGGAAATCCTGTAAGCATTTCATTCATGCTAATTGTGTTAAGAGTGTTATCACTTGTCATCTTTCTGGATTTCTGTTGGTTGTCACTGCCCTTGACACTGTCAAATCGATTGCTGTGTTGGTTACAGGCATTTATCCTACAACAAAATGTCTGGAATAATACCATCTGGAATTGCTCATATCCCCAAATTAACTTACCTGTAAGTTGTTTTCGATTTTCCTGTTCATTCTATGGGGATTATGTGTTTATTTTAGGAAATTTTAATTTTCCAATTGTATCTGGTGGATTTGCCTACTTCTAAGAGCAATAGACACTGATCTGGCAATCCGGAGTTTGAAGTGGGAACATGCACCACAACGTTGGTGACCTGATTTTATGATTGAAATAGTGTCACATATAGCCCTAAAGGACAAGCACAACTCAAGTGGTCAGTAGATTGTTACCACTAGATTTTCCCCTGTAACTTTCTACTTTAGGTTTGCCATTTGCTCAATGTCTATAGCATCGGGTTTGCTGAATAACTATTTGAACAAGTTTATTAGTAGCACCAAAGTTGAGTTGATTCTTGCTCTGTGCATTGCTTCTGAATTCATCCTTTTAGTTTGTTTAGTTCATTGACATCTGAGACCAATGTTTGGTTTTCATTAAGAATATATCTTAGTCAATATGACATGACCTTTTGTTTTTTTTGCATCCCTTTTATTTTCTTCCTTTCTTTCTTTCTATGAGTTGAAAAATGGTGTGAGGCATTAAAGAAAAATTGTATTTGATTAACTCTCAAAACATTTCTGGGTTTTGCATGTTTGTGCTTGTGTAACTTGGAAATTTCTGCAGGTACCTGGATCACAATCAATTTACCGGGAGAATTCCCGATGCTTTCTACAAGCACCCCTTCCTAAAAGAAATGTGAGTTTTTTTGTATTTTATTTTTCACTCACAATTATCCGACAGTAGGTCAAGATTAAATATAACATGTTGTCACAGGTATATTGAAGGAAATGCTTTCAAGCCCGGTGTAAACCCAATTGGCATCCACAATGTCCTTGAAGCATCTGACACTGAATTTCTGTTTTAGTTAAAGCATCAATCTATTCTTTACCTGTAGCGATATTGTTTTTGCTTTTGTTTTTGTTTTTGCTTAAAACAATTGTTCCGTATACAGAATGAATGAACGAAGTTCTATTCATTGTAGTTCAGGCAGCTACTACCTGATCACTTACTATTTATTAAGTTCCTAAACGAGCTGTTCTCTATTGTATATAGTTTCAAGTTATAATCAACTCCTTTCTTGGGTCATTTTACGGCTAAAATATTTCTAACTTACTTCCCGGGGAAATGTTTTTTTTTTTGATTGAAGGCAATTATCATGAACTAACCATGGTTAATAATCAGGCAATGGTGGTGTGGTATTGTATAGACCGAAAAAAAGGATATCTATTTCTTTTCCGGGAATGCCAATGGGGCGCGTACACAAATTGATGTAATTTTATGACAAAATTTCATGACATTAAATACAACGTAATTTTATCATAAATTAACGTGATTAAATGTTCAAAATTTTGTGATTGATCTTATAAAACTTTGTAGTTTAGTTATAATATTTTTTGTTATATTAATTTGTGGTGATATTACGCATTTTGTAGAGTGTCTCTATTTACACACTACATTTGGTCTCAAGGCATATCATTACTCAGTTTATACCTTTAATAATTTGAAAAAACATATAACTTGTTTGGTTTTGGTTTTCAGAAAATTCTATTTTTTTATTTTTCGTATTTTAATGTTTTCAATGAATTTTTTTAATGTTTTAGCAATTTTTTTTAAAAAAATTTTAGACACCTAATATAAATACACTTAAAAAGTATAATATTTGTGAAAAATATTTTTAAAAATTAAAAAATATACAAAAATACGAAAATTGTACTGAATTTTTATTTTTTTTTTTGTTGTATTTTTTGGTATTTAGTGTATTTTTTAAATATTTTTTTCATAAATATTATACTTTTTCAGTATATTTATGTTGGGTGTGTCTAAAAATTTTTTAAAAAAAAATTTGTTTAAAACATTAAAAAAAATCATTGAAAATATTAAAATATGGAAAATAACAGGATAAAATTTTTGAAAAACTGTTTTCTAAAATTCAGAACAAAGCAAGCTGTATTTTTTTTCAAATTATTAAATGTGTGAACTAAATAATGGTGTGCCTTAAAACTAAATGTGGTGGGTAAATAGAGACACCCATTTTGTAGTTGATGTTACAAAATTTTATGATAAAATTATATCAATTTGTGGGAAGGTACAAATATGGTGTGCACCGTAAGGAAACGTGCACCAGGCACCAGAGTTTTCCTTGTTTTTGGCTAAAAAATTTAACAATGAAAAGAACAAAAAAAAAAAAGTTTCGAAGACTCAATTTTCTCAATTTAAAAAAAAAAAAAAAAAAGAAGCTAAATTGTCAATAAGTCTTAATAGTTAAACTTAATTTTTATCAAGTCCTATTGAAAATAAGTTTTAGTACAATCATCGTTAAAAATAATTTTTTATGACATTTTTTTTTACATATGTCGCGAAAAATTAATAATTAAAAGACTTTTTTGTTATGATTTTTATAAATTGTCACTAAAACTTATAATTAGTGACTTTTGTGATGAATTTTTCAGACTATCGTTGAAGGTTAAAAATTAAGGCTTTTTTGTGATGATTTTTTTTAAACCGTCGCTAAAACTTATAATTAGTGACATTTTTTGTGATATTTATTAAACTGTCGTTGAAAATTAACAATTATTGACTTTTTTGAAAAATATCATTAATTATCATAGGATCTATTAAATAATAAATCTACTTTGTAGGACCTATATGTAAGTCCCCTAAAAAAAATGATTTTAGCATGTAAATAAACTCATTAGTATTTTTAGCACCAATGTTATCCTAAAAATTGAAAACAAGCTTAACTTCCCATAACAAATATATATATAGAATTTACAACGGGCAGTAGCACTTTCAACACCAACTTCATGCCAAAAAAAGCAAAATATATATGCTAGGGTGGTAGGCCCACATTTTTTTTTATTTTTTAATTAAAATTTATTATTATTATTTTAATTTTAAGGTAGTGTTGGTTTGATAGAAGAAAAATATAGTAAATTTATTTGGTAGAGGTTAAAAAAGAATTATTTTATTTTATTTTAATTCAATGACATTTAGATTTTGTTTCAATTAATTAAATATTATTTGAGATTATTATGTTGAAAAAGATTTTCTTTTTTGGAAACCATTACATCCACAACTAATCTATATAAATATTTAAAAGGAAATTAGTCTAAGGTCCCTCTTCCATTTTTAGTAAAGTAAGAGATCCACAATATTATTTTATGATGTCTAAGGTCCTTCATCCCCACACCCAATACAGCACAGAGAAATTTGACTCTTTCAACCATTACACTCAATTTCTGACAAAGAGAGAGAGAAGACGCGCGAGAGAGTGAACCGAAATAGTACTAATTGTGTGTGAGAGAGAGAGAGAGAGCACAATCTGCCAAGGACAGTGGAGAGGGTACAGATGTGGAAGGGTTTGGGGTCCTGATCATGATCATGGAGGGGCTTCTTGGTGTAGATGATGTAAACAGAAGTCTCTGATGATGGTTGTGGTTGTGGATTAGAAGTGTTCGCCATAGTTGCTGTGATCGAAGAACAAGACCAGATTAAGAGCAACAATGATGAAACCAACAAGGCATTTCTTCTTATCTGCATTATGGTTTTTGCCTATATGTGTGTGTGTTTGTGTGTATTCAGATATAGAAGAGGGCTTGAACGGATAAATGAGGGTTTGTCAAGAGTGAATTTGATTTGGTAATGGATTTTGATACAACAAGATTGCGTTTGGAGGGAGTCAAATGCTATTTATCTACTATTTCACCATTTTTAAGACCAAAAATTGTAGAGCTCCCAAAATTTTATCAATTTTCTCTAGTTTGTTGTTATCTTACGGTCCAGAGAAAATTGGTCAAAATAAAAATGGTGGTTGTTCAATTTTTTCTGATATGTTGTTTGAATGTCCAGAGAAAATTAATCGAAATGAAAATGATGGTTGTTCAATTTTCTTTAGTTTGTTATTGTCTAAATGTCTTAAAGTCCAGATAAAATTGTTTAGAATGAAAACGGTGGTTGTTCAATTTTCTCTAGATAAAGCCACACAAACCCACACAAATTTTCTCTGCATAGAGTCACACAAAGCAACACAAATTTTCTCTATACAATTTTCTCTAGATAGAGCCACACAAAGCCACACAAATTTTCTCTAACACAATTTTCTCTAGATAGAGTCATACAAAGCCATTCACTAACACAATTTTCTGCAGATAGAGCCACACAAAGCCACACAAATTCTAATGGTATGTGAGTTTAGAAAGAATTTCTCTTCCATTCTTTCTGTATTATTTCTATTTTAATTTTTAAAATTGAAGTTTTTCTTCAATCTAGCTATCTATGGAGTCTCTTTTCTGCATTTTAATCTCTTGAAATGTAAACTAAATTGTAGACATCAACAATTTCTTTGATTCAAACCAGAGAAAATTTAAATTTCTCTGAGTTCAAACCAGAGAAAATTCAACAAAAGAGAAAATTACCGAAAGAAATTGAAATTTCTTTGAGTTCAAATCAGAGAGATTCAGAGAAAATTGAATGCTTTGAATTTTCTCTGTTTTAAATCCAAAGAATTTCTGAACTTCCCAAAAAATTCAAACTTTTGGGATTGTATGAGGGTTTTAAGCTTTTTAGAGTGACATTTACAATATGATCATCATTAAGAAGCAAGTCATGAACTTCATTCCATTGTTGGTGAAATTTACTTATCTGGTTAAGTGTTATATTGTGATATCCATTGCTTTTAGTGTTTTGAATCTCTTACAGTCTCGAGATAATTGGTCAAAATGAAAATGGTATTTGTTCAATTTTCTTTGGGTTATTGTTGTGTGAATGTCTTACAGTTCAGGGAAAATTGGTCAAAATAAAAACGGTGGTTGTTTAATTTTCTCTGGTTTGATAAAAAACACAGAAAAAATTATGAGCAAACCAGAAAAAATTGGTCAAAACATAGAGAAATTCTTTGGTAAGTTCAGAGTTTGGGAGGTCCAGAGAAATTCTCTGGGAAGTACAGAGAAAATCTTTGATAAGTGCAGAGAAATTCTCTGAGAAGTCTAGAGAAATTCTCTTGGTCGAATTTCCTCTAGATCGATTTTGAGGGACCTTAGACATTATGAAAATATTAGGTATCCTTTACGCTATAAAATCTTAATACAAATGACCTTAAAAAAAAATCCCCAATATTTAATTTATTTGTTACTAGCTTGTTTAAAAAATATGTTTTTATTCCATTAATTTATGGGGATTTTTTTCAAAAATTCTATTTCTAATAATTATATACTAATTAGTCCAAGTTAATTTCTTACAACACATTTAGTCCTCCAACCATTCATTATAATTATCTTAGTCTAAATTATGGCTATTATTATTATTATTATTATTATTATTATCTTTTTGTAATGTTAGCTATAATAAAATGATTATTTAATTAATATTAATTTATTTATAATTAGAGATATGAACTCTAATAGTTGAATTTATTAATTAACGGAATAAGTTGATTACTTAGAGATGCAAGGGAGATTAAGAGGGTTGATGAAGCAAAAAAACAATTAATTAGCATTTAAGTTGAGAAAAACGTTTGAATATAAGTCGTGGTGGGGGAGGAAGACTCATTCATATACCGTGAAATGCACGGTTTTTTTGTTTTTTAAATAAAATATTTGATAGTACCATGTGTGTTATAAAAGAGTTAAAATTAAAATTAAAATTAAAGTATGATTTTAATTATTTATTTTGATAATATTGGCACTATCGTTCTGTAAAATTGTTACTTGAATACTTATATATATTAATTTTAGTTAAATTATTTGTGTATTTTGATAATTTTAATTTTATTGTATTATAAAAGTATAATTATCATATAACAATTTTGTATGATATATATTAAATTATAAAGTAGTAAAATAAATACTCATTTTGATATTTAAAATAACAGTTAAATTAGAAGAAAAATTAGTAACATAAAATTAAAAGTAATTCTAACTATTTAATTTTATTTTATATTCATATAAAAAATAAAAATATTGTAGTTGGATTACATATAATGATTTTATATAATATAAATACATATTAAATTATAAGATTATAAAATAAATATTCTTAATTGAATTAAAATATTAACTATATAAAATAAATTTAACAATGACTAACCAAGAAAGAATTACATAATAACATCTAAATCCAAAATGAAAAAGAAATGAAAACATTCAAACGGTAGATACATCTCAGTGTGAAGTGATTAATAATTTGTAATATGATGTCAAAACATAAAATAACTTACTGTTCAACAATTGAAAAAGTAATTCAAGCAGTAAATCTAAACTTTAGAAATTTCTTGAGAATATCATTATTGTACATGTTTTTTCTTGCTGTGAATTGTGATTATATAAAATAGTATAGGAAATGAAACATAATTTCATATATAAAATCACTATAAAATTTAAACGATAAATTCATAATATAGAATTAGTATTAGGTATAGAATAATGCATGAAAAAATAAGAAGAAAAAAGGCAATTTAGCATAAAAAAAATTCCTAATATCCCTGAAAGAATTAAGAAGAAAAACATGAAATCCATAATTGGTGTTAGGTTTGTGGATTATCTCAATTTATGATGAAAAACATATAGAAAAGAAATATTTAACAAATAGAATTCATATAAAATAGGTAAAGATAGTATAATTTAAATTAGGTTTAGGTTTGTGTAGAATTCTACATATAATTAAAAAAAAATATATTCTAAGGTGACTGTCTTAGAAAAAAATAAATCCTTATAATGTGCCACATAAGTATAGAAAAAATAATACTTTTAATAATATATATATATATATATATATATTAGTAGGTGACCCGTGCGATGCACGAAAATTTATTTTTAAAATAAAAAATTAATTTTGAGTCTTAATACTTTATGCGTAAAAAATTTTAACAATTAAAAGTCAAATAAAAAAGATTTGTTAATTATTGATGAAAGTTTTTGTCATTATGTGTAATGTTATGTAAAAGGCTCATAAAAATAATTTCTTTCAAAATTATAATAGAAAAAAGTGTATTCTCAATCTAAAATCGGATACTCAATTGTGTTAATCAAATTTATCAAAAATTATGAATTTCACATATTTCAAAATATTTTTTAAAAAAATAAATAAAAACAACGAAAAATTTTATAATATACAAATTTTGGCTTGGTTGTAACTCATAGTATATTATATTATGATATGCGTTACAAAAGAATAATATTAATTTTAATAATTTTGACCTTATCCTTTATAAAACTGTTAATCGAATATTTATGTATAATAAATTTAGTTAAATTATTTATTTATTTTAATAATTTTAGTTCAATTTTATTATAAAAGTGTAATTATTATATAATGATTTTATATGATATATATATATATATATCAAATTATAAGGTAGTAAATAAACACTCATTTTGATATTAAAAATAATTGTTAAATTATAAAAAGAATTAGTAATATTAAACTAAAATTGATTCTAATTATTTAATTTTATTTTTATATTTATATTTATTTGAAAAATAAAATTATGTATAAATAGATCTACACAAATTTTATTTAAAAGATTAAATACAAATATTGTGATTGGATTAAGAAACAAATACACAAATTAACTATGTAGAATATTGATTTTTTCTTTAATTTTCTTTTTGAATTATTCATACATATTGTTATAGGTATATAAAATTTAAATTAAATATAATTTTTTTGTAATAAATAATTTTATGTTAAATAAAAAATTAAATATAAATTAATATTAAGACATCAATAATATAGACAAAAAATAAAAGATATAAAAGAAAATTAATTTGATCAGTGCGATGTACATAATTAAGCACATTTTATTTTATTTTATTTATTTATTTTTATACCGAGATAATTATTTTTTAAATATCATAATAATTAAATTAAAATATCAACTATACAAAAGAAATCTGATGACGATAAAACTGAATGCATGGTAAAAGATATATAGAAAATAAATATTTCTCCATATAAAATTGTTTATTATATTTGTAGTTAATAGTGAAGTTTTTTGATATGACACGTTGACACGACACAAATTGGACATGGATTGAAAATGACATGATACGATAACACAAAATAACAAAAATATAAATTAAATAAATATATATAATAATTTTAAATTATATTAAATAATAACACAAAAAAGAAACATTCATTTGATAATTTTAACCTTTCGTGCTAATTACAACATGAACGGGACACGGATCAAAAAATGACATGACATAATAACACGAAATAATAAACATATAAATATATAACACAAAAATAAAAATTAAATTAATATACATATTTATATATAATAATTTTGAATTATATTAATATATAACACAAAAAGAAACATTCATTTTATAATTTTAACATTTCATGCTACAAAAATATAACTTAAATAAATATATACAATAAATTTATATGATATTAAATTATAGGTTTGAGCAGTAAACAAAACTAAAGGAATTCGCAGAAAAAAAACAAAAAGAGGAGTGAAAACCCACAACTTTATATAGAATATATATTTGCATTAAAAAAATATAAAAAAATAAACCTAGAAACAAATAGAGAGAAAGAAAGGGGGTGGATTTATAGGGAAGAGAGACACTTTGTCGATGTTCGAATAAGAAATTCAAAAATCGAACAATACAGATATTTGAGAGATTGGTTATGGAGATGTGTTTCGGAGACAGATAGAGAGAGATCAAGAGGAGTTTGGGCGGTGGTAGAGGAAGTGAGAGAGGGAATCCAACAATATATATAAGTTTTCTGATAATATAAAATGATATAGTGAATATTTTTAAAAGGGTAAATTATACAAATAGTCTCTGTAATTTAAGCGATGTGTCAATTTGGTCAATCTTATTTCAATTTGCTTGATTTTGCCTCCTAATTTAATGGATTGTGTCATTTTAGTCCAATAAATAACGGTTGTTAAGTTTGGTGGACGGAAAGTTAAATTATGTGTGAATTTGGACCCTATAGTTTACATAATGTGTCAATTTGGTCCCTGTGAAAATAAGCAAATTAAAACAACAGGAACCAAATTGACACATTGTGTGGACTTTCTGTCCACCAAACTTAACAACCATTATTTATTGGGTTAAAACGACACAATTTGTTAAATTAAGGGACAAAATCGAGCAAATTGAAATACCATGGACTAAATTGACACATTGTGTAAACTATAGGGACTATTTACATAATTTACCCATTTTAAAATATAATCAGTGAGTTGTAATTGTATAGAATGATATGGAGAAGATTTTCAAAGTATAATCCATTTAGGATTTGTAGTTAGATTTTATGTAAAACTTTGAATTGGATTTTTGAGTTTGTCTGGGTTTGTGAAAAGAGAGAAGTATTGTGTAATTGAAATTGTGATTTGTGTGGGTTTGTTTAAAAAAGATAAAAATTTATAAAAAAATAAAAAAATAATATAAAAAAAATATAGGCTAACGCAGCTCTCTTAGAAAAAAATAAACTCATATAATATGTCACCTAAGTATGAAAAAATGCTATTTTTTCAATAATATATATATATATATATTAGGACTTTTATATAAATGGAATATAAAAAAGTGAATAACGTGGGCCAATTTTTTTGCCCTTGTCAGGTAGTATTCTAAAAATATAAGTACAGAACTCCGCTTACATGCTATATATTAGATTAGATTACACACTATTTTAAGCAGGTGGTTAAAAGTCTTTTTTTAAATTTTAATCTACTTGTTTCCTCATAAAAAGAGAAAAAAAAATTAAAAAATTAAAAAAGAAAATTAAAAAGTCAACTTTTAACTATTTTTCGAAAACACCCCTACATTAAATTTGGTACATAACATAATTTAATAGTTAGAAAAGATTACGTAACATTCTTCTTGTTTTAAATTAATTATGTAGTGAATAATTTTACGAATAAAACATGTTAACACATATTAGGTAGTCAAGAGATAAAGAATAACTTATTTAATACGCATTTATAATGTCATATAATGCTTTGAAAATAAAGAATAATTTTTTATTTTGATTTTCATGACCTTATGTTCTTTGTCTTAATGCTTTATGAAACTTTGATATATTGTATAGGGTGGAGAATTAAAAGTCTGACCTTGAAGTGATTGGGAAATAATTTACATTATCAAATCAATAGTTCTAAATCCATTACAAACTAAATAATTCATCATAGTAAATTGTAATAGATTCGAAATTGATAAAAATAAGATAATTAAGTAGATAAGGTATAATAGTTATAGTTAATTACATTGCTTATCCATTAAAAAAAAATAAAAAAAACAAAAGATAAGTTTAAAAAGGGATAAAATGATAAAGTTATAGATATGGATAGATATGTAGAAGTTTTGTTTTAGTATAACAGATATCGCTGTAAATTAGGATGATCAGATCATAGTATTTAATTTCATTCTCTCTACTTTCTTCTTGAATTGTTTTTTTGTTCTCTGCTAAGAAAATTTGGAAACATGGATTTGAGAGTAGCAATAATATTGTATTGTGTTATTCAGTCATTGTTTTCTGTGTCACTCTCTTCTATAGAAGAAGTGAAAGTGAAAGTTCAAGGAGTGACCTCTATCGCTAAAACAGACGATAATTTTGTATGTGCAACGTTGGATTGGTGGCCTGCGAATAAGTGTGATTACAATCAGTGTCCATGGCAGGAGGCTGGAATCCTGAATCTGGTATTTTTCTCTCCATATTATTCCGAAAAATGTTTAGTAGCCCGAATTTGTGTGGCTTGAATGGCTCGAATGTATCAAAACGATATTATTTTACACCCAAAACAACATCGTTTTGGGTGTTTCGAGCCATTCGAGTCAAGAAAATTCGGACTAGCTAACATTGTTTATTATTCCACTTTCAAATTTACTTGAAAAAAAATAAAAAATAAAATAAGCTTTGATTGTTGCAGGATTTGGATAACAAGATTCTAGCCAATGCTATCAAAGGTAAATAAATTAATATGTTTTTGCATTCATGTGTTGAGTTTGTCTATAAATGTTTTTTTTATTGATTTGTGTTAGTGATTATTGCTATCAAGCATGTTCATGCTGTGTTTTATGAATATCAAACTACAAGTTTACAATAAAAACACGAAAAATAATTTAATGCTAGATTAGTTATTAGCAAGAAGCAGTTAAAGTATCCCAGACCAGGCCAGTTTTCGGGTTAAATATATATATATATATATATAAAATTAATGTATTGGAAATCAGAGAAAGTGATCGTAGGAACAAGCATATTTCTATTACAGATATAACATCATCATATTACATTTTATTTACACCATAACTGCATTAGAAACATATTTGAGTATTTACACCATAACTGCATTAGAAACATATTTGAGTATTTAATGGTAAATTTTATTTTCACATACCATTTACTCGTAGGGCATTTGATTGATAGGATTAAAGTATGAGATTGAGATTATTAATCCGTGAGCCAAATAATCGTATGTTTGTTTTGAAATTTTGTTTCAGGATTATTAATCCAACAAATTTGTAAGATTATTAATAATGGTATAGAGGTGAGATTATATATCCTGAGTTGAGAAATAAAATAAAAAGACTCTTTTACCCTTGACCAAAAATTAAAACACTTATTATTTTTATATAATTTTATATTTTAGAAGGCTAAAAATAATTTTTAAAAATTTTAAAATATTTTTTGATATTTATTTTATCAAATTAGTTTTTGAAAAAAAATTAAAAAAACAAACCAAACATGGCCTTTGTATTTGTATTTTTATTTTTATTTTGCATTTATTTATTTACTTATAATTTTTTTCAAAACTATGTTTATGAAGAAATTTTGATAAAGTAAAGATTGTGAAGAAATATTGATGGAGGGTAAGATTGGAAAAAAATATAAATATAGTTGTAATTCTACATTCATATATTTTCTTATCCAATACAAATCAAACAATGAATAAGAAGATAGTTTATCTTACTAATCCAATCGGATAAAAAGACAAAATTAAAAACTTATTATTTTTATATAATTTTATATTTTAGAAGGCTAAAAATAATTTTTAAAAATTTAAAAATATTTTTTGATATTTAATTTATCAAATTAGTTTATATTTTTTGAAAAAAAAATTAAAAAAACAAACCAAACATGGCCTTTGTATTTTGTATTTTTATTTTGCATTTATTTAGTTACTTATAATTTTTTTCAAAACTATGTTTATGAAGAAATTTTGATAAAGTAAAAATTGTGAAGAAACATTGATGGAGGATAAGATTGGAAAAGAAGATAAATATAATTATAATTCTACATTCATATCTTATGAATCAAACATGGCCTCTGTGAACATCCCTCTATATTCAACACTTAATAAATTATAATTTTGTCACTCCACACACAAGTACACATAATTATTCCAAGTATATCCTTTTATGATAAAAAATTTATAAGTGTACACACACCCTTTTTACATACACTCATTCAATCATAGAGTTACTCATTCGTATAAGAAATTCTTTCAGACATCCATTGACCTCCATAGTTGAAAAGCAGTCAATCAATGCCCAAAATTTACAGCCTGAATTGAATTGACAGTTTATTGTGAAAATTGCAGCATTCAAGACTCTTCGAATCAGAGTGGGAGGTTCACTGCAGGATCAGGTTGTGTACGAAGTTGGAAAAGCAGTCAATAAATGCCCAAAATTTAAGAAGACACAAGGTGGCTTGTTTGGATTTAGCCAAGGTTGCCTCCCTATGAAGAAATGGGATAATCTCAATCACCTATTCACACAAACTGGGTACCCTACCCTACCCCACCCTTGTCACACTAATAACACTATATTCATTTCACTTTTACTTTTTCTGAACAACTAATAGTATTTGGGAAAACTATTTGTAACATTTCATGACCATCTTTGCAGAGCTATAGTAACATTTGGGTTGAATGCTCTATCTGGGAGGAACAAATCTGAGAACGATGGCTCTCTTTGGATAGGCGATTGGGATGATCAAAACGCCCGCGATCTCATGAATTATACCATCTCAAAGGGATACAAGATTGACTCATATGAACTTGGTAACCAAATAAATTAGAATTTCTATGTTACCTACCGTCGTGAATTATGAACTGACTTGGTTTTTTTTTGCTAGGAAATGAGTTGTGTGGAACTGGGGTTGCTGCAAGATTAGATTCTTCCCAGTATGGAAAAGACATTATTGCCCTCAAGGAGCTTGTGAAAGAATTGTACCCAGACGAAGACACGCAGCCGAAGATCTTAGGACCAGCAGGCTTCTATAATGAGAAATGGTTTAATGACTTTCTTCAGGTTACAGGACCAGGTGTTGTTGATGGCTTAACCCACCATATCTACAACCTTGGTGCAGGTATACATAAGTACTTAAAATTTAGCACTTGATAATCAAACATGTTTCAATTATAATGATTTTTTGAGTTTGCAAATGAATATATTTGGTCATGTAGGTGTTGATTCTGACCTAATCTACAAGGTTCAAGATCCATATTTTCTTGACCAAATAGCTCAGACATACAAAGATGTTTCAACAAGTATCAACTTGTTTGGCCCATGGGCAGGGGCATGGGTTGGGGAAGCTGGTGGAGCTTACAACAGTGGTGGCAAAGATGTATCACATACCTTTGCTGATGGATTCTGGTCACAATTTTATTCTCTCTCATGCAAATATAATAGTGTTGCATTTACATATATGTGCTATATCAAACATAGAATTAGGTAAATAAACTTTGAGTGAAACAGGTATTTGGATCAATTGGGCATGACATCAACCTTCAACCATAAGGTTTTCTGCAGACAGGCATTGATTGGAGGAAATTATGGCCTTCTCAACACTACAACATTTATCCCTAATCCGGATTATTACGGGTTAGTCAATATTGAGATTTTCTAATACCCTTTACTATTTAAT
This sequence comes from Camellia lanceoleosa, assembly GCA_025200525.1. Classification (NCBI taxonomy): domain Eukaryota; kingdom Viridiplantae; phylum Streptophyta; class Magnoliopsida; order Ericales; family Theaceae; genus Camellia; species Camellia lanceoleosa. The sequence continues at coordinate 85,374,224 of CM045769.1, forward strand.
AAAGCTGAAATTATCATTTTGACACATTTATTCTATATTAATGTTTGGTTGGCTCTTCTACAGTGCTCTTCTGTGGCATCGCTTAATGGGAAAGATTGTACTTCAGACCACTTATGACAGTTCCCCTTATCTACGAGTATATTCTCATTGTTCAAAGAAAGAAGTAAGCGAAATATTCTTAACCTTTTTTAGCTTAATTTCTCTTTCTTCTCAATAATATATCATTTAGCTATCACTTCATTAATTAAATTCATTTACTCTATTTTATCTCAGTCGGGCATTTCACTGCTTCTAATCAACATGTCAAATTCTACTACCTTTGAAGTTTCGGTTGCTGATGACTTGAACTTCTATCCTGACAACTATGATGATAACCAACAACAACTCCACAGGGAAGAGTACCACTTGACTCCAAAGGATGGCAATATTCAAAGTGATGTGTTGATGTTAAATGGTGTCCCGTTGGTGCTCACAGAGTCAAAGGATATACCAGCTATGTATCCAGTGCTCGTGCATGCTTCAAACCCTATCAGTGTTGCACCTGATTCTATTGTTTTTGCAACTCTTAAAGATTTCAAAGCACCAGCTTGTTCTTAGGAATTTTTCTTTATGTCACGTTATTAGAGATCTTTGATTTATTTATTTATTTATTGGGTACATATTTACAAATGGTAATAATGGGATTCTCTTCTTTTGTCTCATTTTGTCACATTAATCCTTTCTATCAAATATATATACTAGTCACCATAAAAAAGTATGCTTATAACCAAATTTAGTAATGGGTTTACACTAAGTTTAAATTTATAACTTTTTTTTTCCCCTTATCGACAAAAGAAGTAATATGTTATTAGATAAATAAAATATTATAAGAAGGAAAGTAAAGCATGAATAAACATAAATTTGGGAATGGTTGAATCTAGAGCCTTCCTAGATGTCTATTTATTTATTTGATCAACAAAGAAAAATTTCATTAAAAAATCCAATTAAAGGTACAAAGAAAGTAGAATGTACAATGAGAGAATCAGAGTGTAAAAACTCTCCTACTGCTGTAATTTGTATCCACACAACTAAACCCTTAGCTTCACGATTTAGAACTAAAAACGAAGTTAAGAAGATCTTAAATTAGTGCCAGACTCTCCTTATTGATGAATATGCTGAGAATGGTATTGCTTCAACTCGATTTTTATGATGTTGGGATTTTATGAAGAGAGAGATATTTGTTTTGATAAGTGTTATGACTTTATTAATCAGAAAGCAACGGAGTTAGGCATGGAAGCCCCAAAATTGGGTGATTATTTTGGAAGGACTTGTCCATTTCAGAAGACATTGTTGGATAGCTGTCCTGTTTTTTTTTTTTTACTGGACTGTTCCATTGAAGCTTTTTGGTGATTGTCTTGAGTTTGGGTGCGTAGTTGTGTTTGGGTGTAATCATTTTATTGTTTTGGTAGTGTTGTCCTGCCAACTTAGTTTGGCTTGATTTGGGATTCTTTCTTAATTTGCTTAGTGTTTATTTTAACTTGATTAGAATGAATTGTCAGTGTCATGACTAGAATCCGCTCCTAAAAATTTGGATCATAACCGGCTTATTTATGGTCTCAGACAGAAATCCAATCATATTTAATTATATAGGGCTAGAAGCGGAAGTAGAAATATATTATTTATCCAATGAGTTTATGTATAAATGGCATAAACAAAACTTCTTATATATTAATGACTCACACTCATACATACATAATAAGATTCCATATGTCCAAGATCTTTCTTACATCGTTATCATATAAAACCAGAACTTATATATATACAAAGTCAAAAATGACCAAAAAAAGAAGACAGAAATTCAAAGAACAAAAGGAACAAAAGCTTCGCTCGTGAAGCGCTCATGACAGACTTCACAAAACTTGGTATCCTTCACAGGTTCACTAAGGTTGGGGCTGTGAATAAAATAAGAGTAAAGGGTTATGTAAATAAGTTCTATTAAGTGACATAAGCATTTCCATATCATAAACAATTCGTAACGGAACGACCTCAGGTCCAACAGATAACAGATGTACACAACATAATTGATTATACCTTAACGGAATGACCTTGGGTCCAATCATTTACAGCTGTATTCGGTTAACTTATAATAGATAATTAGACTTATCAAATATTCAGAACGACCTTGGGCCCATCTTGTCAGATATTTGAAATAACCTTGGGCCAATTCAGTTATATAAAATGACCTTAGGTTCATCATACACATTCGTCTCATATCAATCGTATTTACAGATATCATGTTGATAAGACAGATAGGAACTCATTCAGTTCAGAAAACATAACATAGTAGGATATACAGAAAATAGAGTAATTAAGAAAATGTCTTTACTAAGATATTATTTACAGTGATTCGATTGTTGACTTGTCCTTGCAGATGGCCCTACAAAATTCATAAACACATACACATATTAGGTCATATTGCTTATTTGAATCGTTCTCTAATATATTCAATTCTCTTAGACTTTTTTTTTACTCTTTAATTCATGTAGGATGTTCAATTCATGCCTAAGAATGCCGAGGAGGGAATGAGAATGAATATTTGATTAGAATATGTCTTTTCAAAATATACTGAAATAGGGCACTTCGCTCGAGTGTAACATTGGTCGCTCGAGCAGACCCCTTGGTTTGTAAAAGTACTGGATGGTCTGAATCTAGGCTCGATGTTCACTCGAGCCAAGGTGCAAAATAAAAGGCAGTTGCTTGAGCGATGACTTGGTCATTTGAGCCAACTGCAATTGTCTACAAAAATACTGGATGCATGAAATGTGCGCTTGAGCAACGAATTGTTCGCTTGAGTGGTGAGGCAGAAATATGGAAATTGCATAACAGAGTTGAGCTTCAAAGCTTGTATTTTCAAATCAATTTTTTGCACGACTTGACAAAACTTTGAAAATACTTCGAAAATATTCCAAAAACATGAATACAAAGCCAATTTGCAAGAATAAAAGTCCAAACCCCCAAGAATTCAAAGTCAAACGTTCATGCATGTATCAATCGTTTCCATACTCTTTTCCAAAGCTTCAGAAATATGCAATTCATTTCAAAAACCTGGTAAATAATGGAATTAAGCTCTAAAACTTCATAATTCATGAATGCATGTAGAAAATAGCTTCGAAACTTAACATGTAAACATAATCATGCTCCAAAAATGGTGAAACTCAACAAAACTATGCATGTATGTATGAATTGACTCTAAATTCAACAATCTTAGCTCAATTCTTGTACTTAATCACATAATCCTCTTGAATTCATATATTTGATGGTGTAAACTTATGAAATAAGGTATAAACACTTACTTATAATCTTCAAGAACACTAACTCTGGCAAGAACTTGAGTTGTTCTACCCAATTCTCCAATTTCTTTGTCAAATTTCAAGTCTTCTAGCCTTTTCTCTCTCTAGAACTTGATTCTCTCTCTCTAAAGAGCTCTCCCCTCAGATTTTTTAGTTCAATTATGATTAAGGGAGCCCAAACTCCTAATTATACCATATATATATATATACATGTGGGTCAAATTAGGAGATTAATTAAGGTTTAAGTTTAACTAATCACACTTAATTCTAAATGATTTAATCTAATTAATTTAGATTGAATCAAATTTTAATCAAACTTTCTAATAGGCTCTAAAAATTATGTTGATCACAATAAACTAACCAATTTCGGTTTCTAATGTCATTAAGACCTTCAATTTTCATATCACAAAGGGAATCATAACAGATTTTCCTACGATCAACAAATATATAGTCAAAACCACATCAATGACATAACTATCATTCAAATTCACACTTAATACATAAGGACATGCACAATTAAAGAATTGAAAGCATAATACATGGCGAGTTTGTCACAGTCTTCCCCCATTTAAGAAGCTTGGTCCTCCAAACTTGTGTTACATCGAGTTGGAAACAACTCGAGGTACCTTTGCCTTATTTTGTCTTCTTTTTCCTAAGTCGCTTCCATGCTGTAGTGTTCCTTCCATTCTACTTTTACCATAGGGATTTCTTTATTCCGTAACTATTTCACTTAAGGTCAATAATCTAAATCGGTTTCTCTTCATACTCTATATTCTCATCGAGGGCTATTGGGTGATGATCAATAACATGGAATAGATCTCGGAGATAGCCCCTTTACATCTACACATAAAACACATTGTGCATTTGTTCCATTCCTGGTGATAAAGCAACTCGGTATGCAACCAGACGAAACCTTTCCAAAATCTGAAACGGCCCAATGTACGAGGTGATAATTTACTTTTCTTCCCAAATCTCAATTGACCCTTCATCAAAATTACCCTTATGAACACATGGTCACTTGTTTCATACTCAAGAGCCCTTATTCTATGATTTGTATAACTCTTTTGTCGGCTTTGTGTTGTTTTAAGCTTTTGCTGAATGACTTTAATCTTTTCAGTGGTTGTTTGCACAATTTTAGGTTCAAGCAAGACCCTATCCTTAACTTTAGTCCAACATATCAGAGATCTACATTTCTTTCTGTATGAGGCTTTATATGGTGCCATGCCAATGCTAGAGTAGAAACTATTGTTGTATGCAAATTTCGCCAATGGGCAAATAAGTTTCCCAACTTCCCTGAAAGTCTAGAGCGCACATTTGGAGCATATCCTCTAAAGTATGAATAGTTCTTTTTGATTGCTGTAGATGCCCCCGAACGTCCCGGGAGGGAAATCCCGTTCTGTTCATTTGGGTTCACTACAGTTCGGACTCAAATTGTCACGGTTCTTAATCTGAACCAAAGAGTCCAAATCCGGCAAATCGTTTTGAGAAAACAGATTTTTAGAAAAGGAGTGCCAAACATGGACTGTTTTGCCAGATACAGAGTTGCCACCTAAATATTTTATTTTGGGGGAATTTAGGAAACCCTGACTCGGTGCCAAAGGCCACGTGTCCGTCATCACCAAAGTTGCCTCGGCTCAGGAGCTTGGGTACGATTTGGGAAGGTCAGCTATGAGCACCCCCTCTCGCCCGATCCGAAGATCGGCCTCTACTAGCAATGATATCTTGTTTTGAAAAAATTATGCGTTCTTATTCTGGTTATTAGCCTAGATTTACTACGTGATGCGCACAGCAAACAAGTATAGACTAAGTCGCCTAAATTGGAACAAAACATTTCATGTTTGTTTATTTTGAAAATGGTTTGCTACTCGCAAGTAGACTAAAATATAGGTTTTGCCACCCTCGAGTGGGCTTAAAACTCACAGTTTTGATGCATTATTCCAATTTAGGTAATTCAACCTCCATCCACAGGTATTCAAGCAGTTATATCACATAAGCAGCTAGCCTCATGGTAATCATGCTATCATGGCAACACTCACACGCATACGGTATGCTAAAGCATAAAAAGCTCACCTAGTACTCCAAGCCAAAACAGAAACTAGTTAGTAATCAATATGTATGATCCTAGTTCATGTTAAGATGGCTAATGCAACACATGCAAGATGCAACTACAATAGGCTCGGCTATCCTAAAGATGGCATGTGAAATGCTGCAATTAACAAGTACTCAATTTGGAATTGAAATACAAATGCAGTTAGCATGATGTACCGAGCCCGGTGCATGTAAGACAAATATATGGATGCACGCATGCATAGCATAAGGTATGCTAATTTAAATATGCCCTAGTCTACCATCATAAGCGGGTAAATAAAAGGAAAGAAAGAAGCGGGGGTTGGAAGACATACACACACTCACACACACTTATTACACAATTGCCCTTACTCGAAGGGATCAAAAAAATATACAGGCCAAATAACAAATCAACTATCCTAGCTAATTAATTATTACAGGCCCTTTTATTAATTAACAAATTAATTACAAAATAAAATGTGAAGCCTAAAGAGACTGCCATAGCTCTACCTCGGAATGCGCGAATGATGCATGTTTGACTTGCCTTGCCCAGAAATTCGTTGCCATAGCACTGTTGTCTCTGTTTTCACTGCCTAGCTCCTCTGAAAACTACACAAATCTCAGGACAGATTCTATGCACACTGTGGAACACCACCGGCTGGGAGGAATGGCCACCGGCCACTGATAAAGCTATCGGCCATTCATTGATGGCCAGTCGGCACTAGAGATAGCAGTACGCCAAAACTTCTGCAAATCGGTTTGGCAACAGAGGGCAAGCAGTGTATGGCATGGAATTTCAAGCAAATGTAAGCATGGCCACACTCCCTATCATGCAATGGACTCAAGAGAGCATGGCCCTCGACTCTCGGGCCATCAATTATGCATGATGGTCTAAGAGGCCAAGTTTGCCATTTAATGTAAATGCATGCAACAATCAAATGAAAGCTAACGCCTTATCATGTTGAGATCAAAGGTATCGCCGACCGAGGATTAAGACGTGTTTCGTCACTTTGAGTACGAACACTTCTCAATCCTCATGCTTAGTTTGACACCCCAAACCAAGCAATGCAATGCAAGTATGCAAATATGGCTCAAAAAATGTAACATGAGGCTAAGGTGCAAAATGTGCCAAATGCAATGCAAACTAGACATGCAAGCTAAATTAATGCAATATGAACATGCCAACTATGCAACAAGCATATGAGATGCGACTAGTTAAACACTATGTAGACATGCAAGTATGATGCAATGCAAGCGTGAAACCAAGGCAATGCAACATGATCATGCAATGGTAGACCTAAACTACAAAGGGGTAGACCTCAGCCCACCCCAAAACAATGGCCAAAAGTGCCCAAAATGGTGGACAAAAGCTCAAGCAAGCATGTTTACCAATAGGCCCAAGACAAAGACCATTCCACTATAACCACCCCAAACACTTATGGCATGAACTTTTAATACAAAACAGAGTTTTATCATGCAAAATGAGCCCCCAAAACCCATTGTTATGGCATCTTAAAGCTTCAAAACATAGTCATGCACAATGATCCATTCCTAGACATGAAAGACCCATTCTTCAAGGCATGAAAGTGATGATAAATGTAAGCATACAAGCATGGATTAGGGACTGAAATGGCATATGAAATGACTCCAAAGCATTGAAACAACCCAACTAAGGCATGCTCAAGACTCACATCCTCAAGGTTCACAAGCCCAAATACAAAGAGGCTAAACTAAACATGGCAAATATGGTCAAAACAGCACCCAACAGACCTCAAGCATGGTAAGACATGGCTAAGAACTTCATAAAGTTAGGCCAAAATATGAGGGCATGGTGGGCTACATGTATGATGCATTTCTAGGCTAAATAAGGGAATACAAAGCAAGTATATTAAGCATGCAAAGGGGTATGGATCCGACCAAAAAAGAGGCATAATATGACCCAACAACACTTAAAAACCTCTGAAATGAAGCCAAGAACAACTAATCATGTATGCTACCCTTATGAGCCAAAAATAAGAACAAAAGAGAGACAAAAGAAGAGGGGTGTACCTCCCCTATGCAAGACCTCAAAACCCCTTCTTCACCACTAAAAATCCACTGGATTTCAGTGGTGAGAAGGCCAATACACAAAGGTAACCAAAGCTCAAAAAAAGAAAGCACAAAAAGGGCCAAATAAGGCCTAAGAGGGAGAGATCGACCCCTAACACCAAAACAACCTTAATGAAGTATCTCAAGCATGAAAATACAAGACTTTTTTCAGTTATACACAAATTCTAAAATAGTAAGAAAGATAGGCAAAAATCTAGTGCAAGATTGGGGAATCTAAAGTAAGTGTGTTACCCTTGAAGAAGCCTTGAAGAACAGCAAGGCCAGCCACCTTCCTCTGGTCAAAATCAGTCCAAAACCTCAAGAACAAACCCTTAATGCCTCTCAAAGTCGAAGTATGGTGTAATAGTGTGTGTTTATATGCAAAACTAAGGATAAAATGCACTTTAAAGCCCTTAAGTACACACAAATGATGAGAGAGAGGGAGATATAGAGAGAGAGTGTATATATCAGATGTATATATGTATATTGCCCTGGTTTTTTTGCTCAACCCTTCACATGGAGGAGGAGAGGCTCTATATATAGACAAAACAAAGGTTTGAAGCTTCTCAAAGAAGCTAAACAAAAAAGGGTCAAAGGGGGCAAGGGAGGCAAGGTTTCCTGAGGAAGCTAGGACACCTAGCAAGCTTCTTGAGGAAGTTTTGAAAAAGGTTCAAGCTTTCCCAAGAAGCTAGACCAAAAGGGTGCAAAAGGGGCAAAACAGCCACATGTATGCCCTGGGACAGGTTTGGTGCATTCCAGCTAGCACAGCTGGCATGCACCATGCCTGAAAAAGGCAAAAAGGTGCTACCGGCCAGAAAAGGGAGTCAAAGGCCAAAAGGATGGCCGGCCGGCCACACTAAGTGCCGACCGGCCAATGGTATAATTCACCAATGGCTGGTAGCCTCAAAACATGGCCAGTGGCCTCAAGCCAAGGCCGGTGGGTGCCAGGGGTAGCTAACAAGCTACTCTATACCCTCAGAAGCAAAAACACAAGTGTTTGGTGCAAAACCAAACACAGAACAATCGAGTTGAGAGGTCCTGAGGCAAGGCGCGTAGCCGAGACCTCCGGGAACTCAAAACAAAACACAAATATGGATGATCACCGAGTGTTCAAACGGTGACGTCCAAGTCTTGGGGACAGTCAAAAATGGGGTGTCTACAATTGCCTATCAGTTTGTGGATGAAATGCGGTATTAAGTCTCAATTCCATTCCCATTGCTCTTTGAAGACTTTTCCAGAATCTAGACACAAATTTTGGATCTCTGTTCGAAACAATGGATATTAGTACCCCATGTAAACGAACAATTTCATCAATATAAATTGTAGACAATCTATAAGCATCATAACTAGTCCTTACAGGTAGAAAATGTCTAGATTTAGTCAACCTTCCACAATAACCTAAATAGAGTTCATACCTCTTGGTGTCCAAGGTAGACCAACAACGAAGTCTATGGTTATGTGCTCCTATTTCCATTCCGGAATAGGGAGAGATTAAAGTAATCCTGCCAACTTTTGATGTTCAGCTTTGACTTGCTGACATTGAAGGCACTTAGACACATATTATGCAATTTTCCTTCTTCATGCTAGGCCACTAATATCTTTGCTTCAAATCTCAATACATTTTGTTATTGCTCAGATGTATTGCAAATTTGGATTTGTGAGCTTTTTCCATAAGCACATGCACAATGAAAGAATTAAAAGCATAACACGTGATGGGATTATCACAGTTAGAACCAGGTGGTTCTCTATGTAAATATGTGTGCAAAATAAATGTATATATATATATATCATAATAAATGAATAAATAAATTTAGAAAATAATTTAATAAATTAAAATCTGAATTCTTTAGTTGAGACTTATGTTGGACATAATCTTCTTAAAACAAATTTCGTCCATGCTCCGGTGCTTCGAGATTTACCAGTGTCTACTTCACAGGATGTAACGACTATACTTGAAATTACAGCACTACAATTTCAAGCATGGTGAACCAAACAAGTGCTGCAACTCTCTTTTTCTCATAGACTCTTCCTAGAAATCTAAATTGTAGAGATATGCAGGAACATAGGAGAGCGAAGAACAAGAAAGGAAGAAACGAAAAAAGGAATTAAATGAATGAGATTGTTCAAATGGGAAGGTTATTTATAGCCAAAATGGTGATTGTTCGGAGAAGAATTCATGGCTGTTTGGAATGGCAGGAAATGCGTGACCGGAAAATGCAACTAATCAGAAACGAAGTGACTAGATGTTTGAAGTGGATGTCTTTAGAGCTATCCTTTTCTTTTTTTGAGCTTCATTCATCTTCTAATCTTATATTGAGTTCATGTGTCATAAGTGAACCCAACAATTCATCTAAGTAGAGTTTGATAAGATCTTTAGCTTCTTGTATGGCAATTAGTTTTGGCTCCAAACTCTTTTGTAGTGACCTAGGAGTCTTTCTCACCATTTCAACATTTGTGTATGATTTTCCAAGAGATTTCAAAGTATTTATAATATTTGTGAACCTTGTAAACATATTAGATATAGACTCATCAAAATTCATTTTGAACAACTCATATTTATGAAATAGCAAGTTGATTTTTTATTCCTTAACCTAATTGATTCCTTCACATGTTACTTCTAATCTAGCCCATTTCTCTTTGGCAGATTCACGAGTACAAATCCTATTAAATTTATTTGCATCAAGAGCACAATAAAGTATGTTCATAGCTTTAGCATTCAATTGAATAGCTTTTCTAGTTATTTGCACTCCATCCATTTTCTTCCTTAGGCACATTTTTTCATCGACAATCTTGGTAGGTACAGATGGGCCTTTAACAATAACTTTCCATAACTCATAATCTATAACTTGAATGTATATAGTCATTCATGCCTTCCAGTAATTATAATTCACGCCACTAAATAAAGGTGATCTGTTGTTGGACTGGCCTTCAGCAAGGGAAGTGCCTATAATGGTTATCGATCATGATCAAACTCTAAGACGATTAACTTAAGACTAGATCCGAGATTTGATACCAATAATTATCCCATAAATGACAACCAAAGATGGGGTGAATTAGTTTTTTCAAATAATTAAAGCAATAATGAAAACTAATGTAATTTGAGTGTACTCAGAAATAAAAGCAAAGATATAGAACTGATTAATCAAGCTATAATTGATGAATAAGCAATGCAAACAATCATATAGGAAAATATAAGCAGAGATGAGAGAAAAGAGAAGAGATATCAACACCACGATTTATAGTGGTTCAGCTTAAACCAAGTCTACATATACTCTCCAAATATCCTTCTTGGAAATTTCTCCACTATCTTCAAATAGCATTACAACTCTTAGCTTCACAAGTGCTAGTGAATTTTTACAAGTGATCAACCCCCCTGATCACTCCAGCCAATTAGTTTTGAATCCAGTACCAAGTTATACTTAACCCAAGTGATTTTATCCCAAAAATCACTCTAGTAGTAGTACAAAGAAGGGGTGCAAATCTTTTACAATAAAAGTTCAACTCTCAATAAAATTCTCACTCAAAAGTATATATCCTAAAAAAGAACACAACAAAGAGCTTTCTCAATATAACATGGATCTTTTATTGAATATTACCAATGTATCTATTGCTTCTTCTGTGTCTTTCAACTGAAGCTAGAATTCTTCTTTTTATAGTTTAAAAAATATAATGGTTGGAGTTTCAAAAAACTAGCTGTTAGAATTGATTTCATTTGAATGAAGAATTCGAAAATCAATTCCTTTTGTTATATCTTCTATATTGAACCTTCTGTATGAGAGCATTTTGAATTTTGAATTTATGTTTCTTCAATTAATCCCATAGTCCATGCTTTCTTTTCTCATGCATATCTTTAGTTTAAAATAACATACCAGAGAAATCTTCAAATTCAAATTATGGCTCTAAGCTTCTTTTCTTGAATATTAGCACATTGTAATTTGTTTTGGAAAAATTCTAAACAAATCTCTTTAATTCTACAATCTTTTCTTGCAAAACCAATCTAATTTAATCAAAATTTCATTTTCATTTCAAATCCTTCAATATATTTTTGAATTCAAACTCTTCATGCCTAATTTATGTTTGAATAATCTTCTCTGCAGAATACTTTGAGCTAACTTTCTGTGTTAAGCTGACTGCCGCAATTCTAAAAATTTCCTTTGCAATCCAATAAGCTCTAACCTAACTCATTCTAGATTGAGTTGACTCCTTCATTTCTGGTTTGATTATAATTTAGTAATATAAACTTTGACCTTGCTCCTCTTTCTTCATGAGCTAACTCGAAAGAAACTTGAGAATATTATTCGAATTAATTCTATAAATCAAACAAATTTTAATCAAATTTAAATTTAACAATAATTTATCAAAAGCACATTCATCTATGCTTTGTTAGCATCAAAATTAATTATATAATCAGTTGAAAACATTGGGGCTAACATCATATTCTAGTTGGAAGGAATTAAATCCATGAGAATCAATGGACGCAAATGATCTGCATTTGTATCTATCTTATGCTTGGTTGGGGTATGATCAACTATTATTGTTGTTGTGATTTTGGTATGTACATGATTGGGCTTGGACAAAGGTGGCAACATAGTTGGGATGTTCCTCTTAAACTATGATGCAATCGATCCTAGATGTTCCCATTGTACTCCTTAGTTCTTGATTTTAATAGTACTACTTTCTATTGTTGATCAAAAAATTAAAAAAAAAAATGTAAGTACCCCAATGCCATTTTTTTTTTAATTTGAAGATGTATAAGGGTATTTTTCTTCTTAAAAATGGACTTACTCTCCAAATAGGGGTGGCTATATTTGCACTCCAAAAATTAGGTTGGGCACTGTAGACACCCCATTTTTGACTGCCCTTAAGACTTGGGCACTACTGATGGTTTACTTGTTGGAGAAAGGTGTGCGAAGGCAGGTTCGATTTCTTGAAGGAGAGAGGCAAATCTCAACTTCATACCCCATTGTGGACCAAAATTATTTTTGATGGTTTTATACCTTAAAACCCTCTCTTTCAAAACATTTTGAAATAAAATTCCCACGATGTTCCGACGCCGCATTTCGTAAATGTTGCTTTTCGGTAAACCGAGCAAGGACAAAGGGGAGATGAATGAAAGAGAGATGAAATCTTTGAAAAATCTTTCAAAACACCTTACTTAGGGGTTTGAAGTTGAAGAAAAGAGGAGAAGAGGGAAGAAAACTAGTTTGGGAGAAGTTCAGCATGAATCCGTGTAGGAGAAAGACGAGCGGTCATCGCTAAAACAAGCTCATCTGTCTATACACTTGGAGTTGAGCTATGAGGCCACCATCGTTGAAAAGAAGACTTATGGGGCTTCATTTTGCACTCAAGAATCTCTCAAATCCAAGTCCAGGTGGGGGAGATATGGTTGGTTGAAATAGGGGATCAGTCTGGTTGGATCGAATCTGCGCGGCTTCACCAAAAAAGGCATAACTTTTTCCACAGGAGGAATTTTAATGCAAGGTTTGCGCCATTGGAAAGCTAACTTCCGGGGCTTCAATCTGGACTTCCACCGGCACTTTTTGACCTCATTAGCCACCCATCGGCACTCTATTTATCTGACCGGCACAAAAGATTGACTACCGCCAAAAGTGCCCGTAACTCAGATTTTGATGATATTTATCATCCAAATTGCTATACACTGTACCAGATATTTTCAATCGGGATATTTCAACCAAAAGCTCTTATTTTGATATATATAGAGCCTTATATCTCATATTGGATAGGTTAGAACAAAAAAGCAAGTTTTGGGAGCTTCTCACTCTACAAGATCCCTCTCTCTCTACACTTCCAAGTTCCAAACCTCTCAAATCCTTGGCCATTTCTTCATCACTACCAAGCACCACCATCACCACTCCATTTCCAGCAGCAAGGAGGGGTTTTTCAAAGGCTTAGAAGCAATATTCCTTGGTCCAAGAGGTAGCAAAGAAGTGATCTTCAAGGGTAAGACCATTTTTCCTCTTTTGTAGCACTTTTTTGCACCATTGCTTAGGCCTATTTGCTTACTGTTTTAGGCTCCGACCCTAACTGAAAGGGTCATTTTTTTTAAGCCATTCTTCATGTTTGTTTAAGGGCTCAACCCTGTTTGAGCCCCCTATTTGGTACTTGCTTCAATACCCTCTTAAATACCATAATCTTGTATGATATTTATAGCCTATGTGTGATCTGTTTTTGAGCATGACATAAACTGTGAGTTTGCTTATTTTGAGCCCCTCTACACCATTGTAGAAGGGCTCAACACTGTTGGGGGCCTCCATGTAGCACTTACCATTATACCCCTCTTTGGCCCCCATTTTTGCATGCTTTGTTGGCCCGTCTTGATTCTGTTTTTAGGCCATCATCAGAACTTAAAATGGCCATATTTGACCTTATTGGCATATCTCATTAAGGGTCTTTGGCTGTTTGGTGAATGCTTTGTATACCTCATGTTATAGCCTCTTGTTGGCCTATTTCTTGCATTGCATTTTGAGCATATTTGTATACTGTTTTGGGGCTTGTCATCTACTGTGAGTAGTCATATTTTTGGTCTCTCATCAGTGTTGTAGAAGGGTCTTTTTCCATTCGGGCTTTGCATCTACCACTTGCTTCATGACCTCCCTTGCGGAGCCATTTTTTGTATGCCATTTTAGTCCTACTCGTGATTGCTGTTTGGCCATGTTTTGTACTGTAAAAATTCTTTTCTCGGGGCTGCCTTGCTTCTGTATTTTCATGTCATGTCCAAATTATGCATGTATTGTATAGCTGTAAGCCATTTCGTGCACTTGTCTTCGCATTTCGGGATCGTTTCATGCATCGGGTTCCATTTCGCCATGATTCAGGGCTGTTTTGCCCCTCATTTTGCCACTGATTTTTGCATGTTTGCATATCATATTCCATGTCTTTGCCATGTCTCATTAGAGTGGCATTTCGGTGCCTGAGGGCCCTTCATCGGTTTGCGTGCACGCATGCACGCATCTCGAGGTGTCTTGTTTTCATCTAATGGCCTCTCATGTGAGTGCGGCTGAGGTCCACTCATGTTGGTGTAAGTCCATTATGCATTGTGTATGTCATGTTTCAATGCGTTGTGCATGTTATGTTGTTGGCATTGTGTGTGCCATGTAGTTGCATTGCATGTTTGTATGTTTGCTTGCATGTTTAGGTTGCATGTGCATTGTTGTGCATTGCCTTGCCTCTTGATCAACCATGATTGAGGTTGGGTCCCTTGTATGTTTTGTGTGCATTACATTTGATATTAAAATGCACACTTGACTCTTTGGCCATCATGCATGGAAATGTGTGATTGGTGGCCCGAGAATCGAGGCACATCTTCCTTTGAGTCACAAACATGATAAGGAATGTGTTTGGTGCATACATTGCTTGAATTGAGCTGCCATGCAGATTTTGCCCTCTGCTGCTGTGAGTTGCAGGTTCTGCAGGAATTCATTGCCGGCCGGCAATGTTTAGTGCCGACCGACAATCAATTATCAGCCGATGGATGAATTCTGTGCCGATGGCCACATGTAGCGTTCGGTGGCTATTATTAGCCGTGATGATCCCAGATCCAGGAAGTAGTTCTCGAGACTTTGGCGCTTCTCGAAGGCGAAGGTGGAAAACAGAGGCAGTCTAGGCATGGCAGTGTAATTCCGAGCAAGACCCAAGCACGTGCTGCATTTGGCTCTCCTCCCGGGGCGGTTTACTGTTTTTCTTAGTTTAGTTAGTTTGTCAACTAATTAGGCAATTTGTAATAGTTAATTAGCTTGCGTAGTTAATTATTTGTATTATTCTTTTGGTCCCTCCGAACGAGGCCAAATCTGTAATAAGTGTGGGTGAGTGGTGTGTATGTCTTCCAACCCCCATTTCTTTCTCCCTTTTATTTACCTGCTTATGATGGTAGATTGGGACACGTTTATTTTAGCATACCTTATGCAATGCATGCATGCATCCATGCATTTGTTGACATGCACCGGGCTCGGTACATCATACAAACCGCATTGTATCTTCAATTTCCAACTTGAATACGTGCACCGAATGATTGCATTTCACATGCCATGTTTAGGGTTAGCCGAGCCTATCCTAATCACATTCTGTATGCGATGCATTAGTCACTTAACATGAACTAGGTCATGTATGTTTGCTAACTAGTTTCTTGTTTTGGCACGGAGTACGATGTAAGTATTTATGCTTTAGCATATCGCATGCGTGTGGATGTTAATATAACAGTATGCTTACCATGCGGCTAAGTGCTTATATGAGATAAACTGTTAGAATGCCTGTGGGTGGAGGTTGGATTGCTTGAGTTGGGAAAACTCATTGAAATCCGTGTTTTAGCCTACTTGCGAGTAGCAAATTCCAAAGCATTTTCAAAACGAACGGATATGCAATGTTTGTTTCCAAATTAGGCGATCTACTCTATACTTGTTTGCTGTACGCATAACATAGTAATTCTAGGCTAATAATTGGAATAAGAGCATGTAATGTTTTCAAAATCGGATATCACGGTTAGTAGAGGCCGGTCTTCGGACCGGGCGAAAGGGGGTGCTCATAGCTGACCTTCCCCGATCGTACCCAAGCTCCCGAGCCAAGACTACTTTGGTGATGACGGACACGTGGCCTTCGGCACCGAGTCAGGGTTTCCTAAATTTCCCATTTTAAAAAAAATATTTAGGTGGCGACTCTGTAATCTGGCAAAGCAGTCCATGTTTGGCACTACTTTTCAAAAAATCTGTTTTTCTTCAAAACGATTTGCCAGAGTTGGACTCTTTGGTTCAGATTTAGAACCGCAACAAACAAACAGGGAGTCCGAACTGTAGTAGCGAGGTCCCCCGCGGGCGCGTCTACAGTTTCTGGCGACTCTGCTGGGGATTTAGAGAGCTTGACTCGAACTCGTGATATCCTGTTTTGACTACACTTATGTGTTTCTTTGCATTGCATGTGCATTGGTGCGCCTAGGATACCGTGTTGGCCATCTGCTATTCCTGAGCGGTTTGCCGGAGGCTTGTCTTGTCAAGGCATGTCCATAAGGCTGACCGGTTGCAGGCTCTGCCAGTATGGGAACACAAACCCCGGTTTTACCGGGGCACCCTTTTCGACCATTCGACCTAGTGCATATCGAAATCCATAGTGACCATTCCAAATTAGGACAGGTTGCTTACCCGATATAGGTTGTTTGAAACCGCTGCGTGCGTAGTGAAACCCTAGCTCTTGACAAAAATAGGACAGGGAAACCCTACCCCAACATAGGGGTGTTTTGGCTCTCTTTACTTGCTATGTGCTTTGAAAGTGTATCTCTCAGGAGTGCATATACCGGTTGCAAGTCTGTATCAGCCCCGAGGGCACCAATGTCGATTTTGAGAATCGATTATATCTGCAGTATCGATTCGATTTTGGGGCGATGATTTGGGAACAAAGGATGACGATGTGAGTACATGTTGCTCGCTATGCTTATATCCGCTCCAGTGAAATTGAGCTAAGATCTTTGTCGGTTTCTTTGCTAGGTAGTCCCGAACTATAGCTTCAGAAGGCTCCACTATCCCCGAGGTTCATCGGACTTGTGCTGATAGACTTTGTTAGGTGAGACATCCGATTCAAAGGCAACCAGTGTTCCTTCGCTAAGGCAAGGCAGATATCCGATCCGTTAGTCACCAGTCACATCACCTCTGTTCGGATCCGCAGCTTTCAGTTAATATGTAGGAGGAGGTGCGCCAACTCCAAGAGGCCATGCAAATCTTGCCGCCGGCGAAGTTTACCACACGCCAAGCAGAGGTTCTGGCTCAACAAGCGGGCTTACTCACTAAGCTTCAAAGAAGAATAAAGAACCCCAACAAGGCGGGCGTCGCCGCCCAGCTCCACCCCGACCAATGGTTCCAATACCCAGAGAGGCAGCTCGCGTCCAGGAAAGTACGGATGTTCCGACATGGCCAGTCCCACTGCCAATCCCACCTCAGTTGTCCAAAGCACCGGCTAATCCAGTGGACACGCCCTTTGAATTTAAGGTTGACCCAACTGCACTTAAGGTCAATAAACTGGAGGAGTTGTTCAGACGAGCACATGGAGTGAACCCCATCCCGGATTTAGAGGACGGGTATATTGAATCTGCAGTTACCTTGCCGGAGCAGTTTAAAATGCCGCATATCGATCGCTTTGACGGCTCTGGAGACCCAAGGGTGCACCTCCACCTGTTTTCCGATATCTTGAAGCCAATGGGTTTGACCACAGCTCAGAAGTTGTCTCTCTTTGGCCGAACCATGTCTGGGATAGCCGCAATCTGGCATGCAAAATTGAAGGACTCTGTGAAACGGAACTGGGAAGAGCTGGCTGAGGCCTTTATTGCTCAATACTCCTACAACACACAGATCGAGGTCACAACTCGTGATCTCGAAGCCACCCGCCAAGAACTAAAGGAGGGTTTCTCAGAGTTCGTGACGAGATGGAGATCAAAGGCCTCAATGATGACTACAAGGCCTTCTGACAAAGACCAGATAAGGATGGTTGTGCGCAACCTCCAACCCAGGATGATGCAAAAAATGATAGCCTTACCCTTTCCTACCTTTGCGGACCTACACGAGATAGGGGTACAGATCGAGGACGCTATGAAGCAGGGCCTTGTTGACCAGGAGAAAGAGCAGCCTAGGAGGGCATTTACCCACAGTTCGAATGCGACCACCAGTAGTGACACAGCTGCTATAACTTCAGACATGGGCATGGTCACCACCTCCACACAAAAAATGACCACCCCACTCACCGGTGCATCCGAAACTAGCTCACAAATGGCCAAATACCCACCTCAGGGCCAAAGGGTGTTTATCCCACTGTACATGTCTCTGCCAATGGCCCTGAGGGTCCTGATCAAAAAGGTGTATCTAAAGCCACTGGAGCCACAACCATTACCAAAGAAACCCGCTCCCTCACATAACCCAAATTGACCATCAGGTTTTCATCGAAGTCAGCCATGACATCGACGCAGGTGCTTCGTCACGAGATCCAAAACCTCATTGACAGCCGGACGATAGCTCTACCTTCAGACCCCAATGACCAAGTACCTCATCCACATCTCAACCTAATCCATACAATACCATCCACCTTTGACCCCAGCATATACATCACCCCGGCCCATCTACCCAAACCAGAGGTGTTTATCCCGGAAAGCATGGACTTATGCATGATGGGTGCATCTGAACCCCAATCATCTCAAACCTGTGAACCCACTACTTCTGAGTTGCTGAAAATGATCGAAGATCTTCAGAGAACTGTGGCAGATTTAGCCTTTGGGGTTTTGGCCCCATCATCGACCACATCACGTACCAGGGAGTTCATGTCTAAAGGCTCCCCAACCTTGGAACAGGTTGCATTGGAAGAAGGCCAAGCCCTTGGCAAAATAGAGGCAGGTGGTAAGAACAAGGTAGGGGCAGGCATTGGCCCCCATGAACACCTTCGGTGGGATGTTGAGGCTTTGAAAGCTGAAGGACTGAACAAAGAGCAAGTCCTTGCGGTTGTTACAGAGGCTGTGGATGACACTTTCGCCACTCAAGTTGAGGGCAGTTTGAATCAAGGGGTGAGCCGGGAGAAGGGCCTTTATACCAGGAATGTTCCTTTCAACTCTAGCGCCGTACTCGGAAGAGACCAGCAAACCCAGTCAGCACCTGTCAATCCCTTTGCTGGTGCATCCAGCAAAAAGCCACAAACCTCAAAATACCCACCTCGGGGCCAGAGGGTGTTTACCCCACTGTACATGTCACTATCAGCGGCCTTGAGGGTCCTAATAAAAAAGGGGCACCTGAAACCCCTAGAGCTACGGCCATTGCCAAATAAACTCCCTCCCTCCCATGATTCGACCAAGTACTGTGCCTTCCATCAACAAGTCGGCCACGGCACTGATAGTTGTTACCGTCTTTGCCATGAAGTACAAGATCTGATTGATAACAAGGTCATCGTCGCGCCAGAACCTGCAAAATCTATCGGTGCTAGATCAGTGAACTTGGGGGATAATGTGATGTGATCAAGAGATGAACCATCTGTGGGCGGCGTTCAGTTTACTTCAGATGTGGTGGATGGCATGCACTGTTTTGAGCAATGTACAAATGCTGTCAATTTTGCTTTCTGACTTGGGTATGGAGTCAGTCTTGTCTTTTTGTATTGAGTCAGTCCTTTCATACTGAGTCAGTTGGGTCTGTCTTGTTGTATCGAGTCAGTCCTGTTTTGTTAGAGTCGGGTGATTCCGGGGGTGTTACCTCGCGCATCACCATTTTGTTTTGCGTTTGTCTTTTCAGTTTTTGAGTCTGCTTACGCCTTGGAGCCGAGTTACACGGAAGATCTGAATGAAACAATGATGATTTTACGCCTCACGTTTGCTTCGCGTGTGCCAGTTGTGCGAAATTCCAAATGAGATGGCGATGTTGACTAGAAGCTGTGTCTTTTCTGTGCCTTGAATTCATTGCATCGACCTAAGTTTTCTAAAAGCTTTTTGAACACTGCGGTGAAAACGAAGAGGAAGGAATGCCTCGGGGTTTGTAAAAATTTGATCAATTTGAGAGAAAGAGAGCGTGCTAAGCCCTTAATGATTGAGATCATGCTTGTTAGTGTGAGTATGAGAAGGACCCTAGCTTTGATCCAGATTGGTTCTACATCTTGACGGCGATTTGTCGCTTTCTTAAAAACTTTCAAAAAATGTTTTGCGCGGTCCTGCGAAGACATGTGTGGAATCGCTCTTGAGATTGTGCAGCTTAGGATCGCTCTCGGCCTCGAGACTCAACCCTTTTGCTTTCAAACCTTGAACTTGGATTCAGAACGTTCAAAGGACAATCATGATATGAGGCCTGTGTGGCCAGATTTGAAGTAGCCCTCGAACAAGAGGCACCAAAGTCAGATCAAGAGGATCAGATGTTGTCAAAAGAAGCTTGCAAAGCTAGATCAAAAGCACTCCTCGAACTAGGGGCAAAAAACATATCCGATGTGCTCGAAGAGCCAAAGGTGGATCTTTCTGCAAATCAATACAACAGCCACTCTCCTGGATACAGAGGGCTTCAATCTCAAAACCATTTGGCATGGACTTGTTACACTTTTACCCTTTGAGAGGCTCGCTGGGCCGAAAACCTGGAAGGGCGACCCAGGCAAAAGTTAGAGCAAATAAAAAAAAAAAAATACAAAATACAAAAAAAAAAAAATACAAAAATACAAAAAAGCAAAAAAGCAAAAAAGGAGAAGAAAAAAAGAATGAAAAGACAAAAAAAAAAAAGAAAAAAAAGAGAAAAACAAAGCTCGCAAGGTTGAAAACCTGCAACGGGCGCCTTGGCAAAAGTTAGAGCATAAAAAGGAGAGGTTAAATACCCGAGTGTACCTTAACCCCGAACTACGTAAGGCTTGATTCCCATCTTTGGGATACGTAGGCAACTTCACTCTTAAGTCCAGCCGTAAAACAATTCAAATTCGACTATGTCCATGTGATGGTTTTGATCATCTTTGGCTTCTCCGTATCCGAGAGTCTGGTCGTGTTCGTCACTCAGAGGACTGACTACAATGTGCTGCGACATCATCCAAACAAGGGACAACTTTCCGTTGCTATTCAAAACGCCGCAGTATCATTTCAAACAAGGGGCAACTTTCCGTTGCCATGCAGCTCTCTTCAAACAAGGGGCAATTTTCCATTGCTATGGGTCCGAGGTTGTGCATCTCAAGAGCTGATTCCGTGCTTGTTGAACATTGGCCGTTTGCAAAATAGTTTTTGAGAATTTTTACTGAGGTTGACTAATTTTCTCGAAAATTGTTCCATCTTTTCCAAAAACCGGACCATTTCTTGGACCCAAAAAAAGGAAAATTTTTAGTGCTCATAGCCTGACTTGCATGATTTCAAATCAAAAATCGAACAAGCATGTTAATTTAACTCTCATATTGGTCAAAATTGTTTTAGTAGAAAACCAAAACAAAAAATGGTCAAAATGATGAGCTAGGGGTACAGTTGAGTCAGGTGTTCTGTCTTTCCCCCGTCGTCAACTACTCGCCAAGAAGGGCACTCTACCTACCAGAAGAGGGCACAACTGAAGCTAACAGCAAAAGGGCTGAAAGCTCTCTTACCCTCCAAGCAGCGAGGTATCAAGCCATGTGCGAAGCATAAATTGGAATGGGACAGGATGTTCCACTCCCTTATCTGGACATATCCAACCATGTCCAAACTCCCCAGCAGAGCATCGTCGACCGATGTCGGCTGCAGATTTGCTACACACCCAGTTGTAGCACAGCCTCTCTGTGGAAGAAACTCACTGTTGTAAACAAGAAGAAGAATCTGGCGGAATGCTAGGGGCAAGACCCCGCAACTTTCTATTTATCCATCAACCACCCAGGGGAGGGATTGAAAATGAGAGATTAAAGAATAGAGAGATGTGCGTTGAGAGAAAAAGTGAGAAAAGGGCTTTTTCGTGAAAAACAGAGCTTGAGGGCCGAGTGATGTGAGAATCACAAATGAGAAAGGGTGGGAAATAATACCCGGAGAAACTGGCTCCTCGTGCACTGAGAGGTCTCTCGTCATTGTAACACGTCTGTGTGTCGTGTCTTTTGTTTTGTTTGCCTCGATTCTTACTTTGAGTCGTTCCGAGCGTGTCTCGATGTTACCTATCGTTTTCCGTTGTTGAGTCTTTTTCGCTGTGTTCAGTTGTAGGCTCAATACCCGGTCAAGAACTCATTTTCTCAATTTCAAAAATGATTTGTTGTGTGCTCAGAGTGCTGTGCCATTCTCCACATTTGTGCAAAAAAGGAATTTGTTCTTTCAAAAACTGCAAGGTTTAACCCATGTCATGTGAGAATAGTAAAATCAGGATCTATCTGAAGCTATATAGGTTCCAGACTGCAAAGCAAAATAAAAGAGGGAAAATCGAAGCATCTGAGTGTGTTTCACCTCCAGCAAATTCCGTGAGATGTACCCCTTCAAGCCTTGTCAATGCTCCGAAGTATGGGTGTGCCTCTACCTCAAGCTCAAAATGTTTCTGCGGAAGTATCAACTCATGTCTCCGATGCGTAGCTCATTGTCAGTTTGCATGCACGAGTCGTATCCTTTTGGAATCTATTGTGACTCCTCCAAGAGGTAAATCGGAGGTTGCGTTTGAATTGGTCTCGTTAAGGCGTGTATTTCCTTATTCAACATTTTATTTCAAACACACTATTGAGATTGCATCGAATATGCATTGATTATTGTGCACAGAATGTGTATGCACACTTGTTCCACTTGCATTATGATGCATGTTCCAATTGCATTGTTATGCACCCACTTCATTTGCATTATGATGCACATCCCAGTCACATTGTTATGCACTCATTTCACTTGCGTTGTCATGCATGTTTCGCCTACATTCTGTCTACATAAATGAAGTCCCATGGCCAACAAATAAAGGCCATCTTGGTCTGGAACAATCCTTCAACTTTATACCTGAAAATGATTAATAACGTGATAATGTCCAGTAGGAATCCCATTGCTTCTAAACAATAACAATCAATAGATATGTATGATCATGAATGCATAGTTGATAATTAAATAAGAAGTATCATCGTTGTATATCAAAATAAACACACATAGATATACTTTTTCTAAAAGGATTCTTCTTTGACCAATCAAGAAAACATTTCTCACTTTTCAAATCACCTCGAATTATTCAAAAACTCTCCTTTACAACATTTACCTTTAAAAACCCTTACTCACACAATCAATTCTAATAATTTCATAGGTAATGGACTACGCTAAAGCTAACAACTACCATCAAGCCGAGCACCCATCATAATACAAAACTGGTTTAAATCTCAATATATAAATATTCAATAGCATATTTTGAATGCTAATTTTAGTATACACATTCATCAATAGGTATCTCAACAAATGTACTTGCATCAACAATAAAATCTGAAACACATCAACCGCCATGGTCTCACCAAGAATTGAGTCACAATCCCACTTTACCGTTGGCTAGATGGAAAGAACGAGCTACCTATGTAGAGCCCAGCCTGCTTTACCGGTTACTAGTTGAAAGGAACTCATTACCTTTATATACCACCACCTTCTTTACAGGTTGCCAACCAGGAAGAACGTGTTACCTTTATATAGCACAATTGCATTCCACAACACATGTTTCTTAAATTCCTTTCCATTATTCTCATTTAAGAATGTGATTTCACAATTAATCAACAACATAAAAGGTTTCATTCCAATATAATCTACATCAATCTTACAACAAGAAATACCATCATCCATCGATGGCCAAGGACAAAACCTCTAGGGAAAGAATGTCATCAATTCTCATAATCTCAATACCCTTCACCTTGCCTAAGTTAAATAAACATTTACATTATCCGATAACTTTTATAATTTAGTTGCATTAATCCCAATCATCACATAATTTAGATTCATGACAACCATTCATTTTATATCTCTCCCATTTTGCATTTTTGATTCCACAAATATGAATATAGTTCACTAAATCATTAGAAAAACACATCTAACTCATTTCTCAACCTATCATCATAACTAGGTTTCATAACCACTAATTAATCTTTCTTATTTTCATTTCTCACATCTAGTTCATATACTCAACATGATTTAAGGAATATTAACTTATCACTTTACCTCATTTCTAATAAATACTAAAGTGAAAATTAGGGCTTTATATTCAATCGAAATAAACATGTTTTATTATCTCCAAAATCTCTTAACCAACAATAAAAGCATTAGATTATATCTCAAAATCCAAAACCCTAACTCAATCTGCATGCCTTTTTGAGATCTCTACAAAAATAAAATCTTTTTCATGCAATAGGAGGTACCACATATCTATCTATATTAAAGTATTGAAAAGGAACAAAGAATCCCCACCTCAAGTATTTGGAAGAGAGAGAGAGAGAGAGAAGAAAACCCAAAATATCAACGTCACCGAATTTCGATTCAACCGGCCAAAACATAGCCTTGTAGTACTTGTTCATTTGATCCAATGAGCTAGTATCAAATACTCTAAAGATTTTTTATGGATCGAAGAATTTATAAGTTTTGTGTAAGAGTTTGGAGAGAAGGGAGAGAATGCATAAGAAAAATGAGTTTTGGGCCCTCAAATCTATCTAAAAGTAGTTTTATAGTGTGCTGAATTTGAATAGACCACTTGAGGAATCAAAGTTGCATTTGAGTGGTGATTGTGAGTTCTCAATATCTCTACTTTTTCGAATAGACCGCTTGAATGGTCAAAAGTGTGCTCGAGCGTTGAATTAATGCTTCTAGTATCTCAGCCAATTTGAAAACTAGAACTAGAAGGGTCTATGGGCCGCTCAAGCAGTAAAACTTACACTCGAGCAAACTACGTCCACAACTCAAATTCGTAAATTTCCAATAGGCATAACTCTGTCATTTGGACTCTGTTTTGGGTCGTTCTTGTGCCTAAATCGAAGCTCTCGAAATAAGCTTTCTAATGGTTCTAGCCTCACATCAAGATTTGAAGTGTGGATAGAGAAAATGATAATAAATGATTGAAACCTACACATCGGACAATTATCTAAATCAAAGTTTTTGGTTCAATCTTACTTAACCATCATGTTAATACATCAATCAAGGCTCTGAAAGTAAAACGTTAAGTCCAAATACATAAGTTCAAGTCAGTTTTGAGACTCGAGGCATTACAATCAAAGTGTTTTGGACACCCCATTCATCATCAGCCCCAATATTTCTTTCTAATTTAAATCAACAATAGACAATAAAGAAAATGTTCTCAAGTAGTTTTCTATAGATAAAATAAGTTTTCATTTCATGTTTATCATTTTTTGTTGTTTGGTTTACAAAATTTATTCAGAAATTCAGTACCAAAGAAATTACGTTTATTCAGAAAATTGTTTCCAAATAAAATTCATACAGTCCAGCAGTGTGTTTTTAAAATAATGGTCATTGTTTAGTATTTAATATTTGGACAAATTGTGTATGTTCGGCTTTATTTTTCTGAACATTTGTTTGACACTGAGTATCCGAAGAAATTTCATAAGTTCAGAATTATGTATCCGGACATATATAATATGTTCTCCACTGAGTATCCAGATGAAAATGATGCAACCAAATTTCTATTGTTCAAAACTGAGTGCCTCGAACATATTTCATTTGTTTAACACTGAGTATCCGAATAAACTTCACAGGTTCAGAATTAAGTTTACGAACATATATAATAGGTAGTAGACTTAGGGTGTAGAAAGTAGAATTTCTAGGATTTTTTTGTTTTTTTTATATTATTATTTTATTTTAGGGTTATAATAGGTATTATTTGTGGTGTCCAAACAAACAAATATTAGTTAAATTTTAAATTGGGGTGTTCCAAGTAATGGGATACCCAACCTAATTTTTGGGGTACATTTAGAGATATCCCCCACATAGGGCAGTGACTCTCACAGCTCGTTATTTTAGATGGAAAGAATAACGGTACATTTTGGTTTACAAACAACCTGAGGATTATATAATTATTTCCAAACAATAAGGAGACAATTCACACATGGCCCAAACCATATTGGAGTAAAGTGAAATTTTCCCTTAAATTTAATATGAACATAATGCTACAAAAATGCTAATATGATCCTAAAATTAATTTACTGACCACCCAATTAAATAGTAACCATCAAATATCACCATTGGTTAGTAAAATGGTAACAAATGATTGCCATTATTTTTATTATAACTGCTATATGCAACTAAAATATTTTATCAAAGGGTTTCAATTTTTTCAAATTGGTCATCTCAATTTGAGAGAGCATTTAGGTTTGGTGGACTCATTTTAGAGCCGACCTTGGTGATATGAACTATTACCTTTTTAAGACTCGTTGATTAGAATATTCGAACAAAAAATTAACATAATTGGACATTGATAGCTATATGTTTGAATTACATTTTTATTACAAAAAATGGATAACATTTTTTATATTATAATTCTCATCAATTTTTTTGTAATACAAATGGCCATCCAATTTGAGATTGTTTTAGATTGGTGGGCCATTTTGAAACCAAACTCGATGATCCGAACTATTCACTTTTTAGGAATAATTGAGTAGAATATTCATGTAAAAAATCAAGATGAATGAATATACTACTCAATTAGTCCTAAAAAGTGAACAGTTCGAGTGGACCCTATGTCTTTTTGGGTATAAGGCACGTTTCCACCCAATGTTGTACCAACTTGCATCCGAGAGTCGCCACTTAATTTTAAAGGGAATTAAGAAACCTTTAACGATGAAAACTAAGTATAAGACATGATCTGTCATAACCAACTAATCAAGGTACAGGAACTAAAGTACAAAAAAGAAAGGTCATTGAATGAAAGCACCCCATTTTGCTTAGTCCAAAAATTGGCCTCTACTAACTCTCTATTTTGTTATTTTAGTGATTAAAGGTTTCAAAAACTTCATTATTAACCCTATTACTAAACCTAAAACTAAGTAATAGAATAAGTAAATATCACTCAATTTAGACCTATTGAATATAACCACATATTTTCATAGAACGATCATATTTTTCATCAAAAACAACTTTTTAACCCTCAATGGCCATAAACAAGATCTAAACTAAGAAATATTCATAAAAACATCCAAAACACACAATTTTTCATAAAAAATCATATGGATTTGGATTATTGAAAATGATGCACCAAAGACAAGCACATGTCATGAAAAGAAGAGAAAACTCACTGAATTCCATTGCCAAGCATTTACCATGCATGATATAAATAAAACAAAACATGATGATCCTAAACATGCTACTAAACATACAAGTATGCAACCTAGGCCTGGTTTAAGGGTACTAATATGATTAATGCAAATAAGGCAAATAACAAATAAATAATGCTAAACTAATATGCATGATGTTTAAACCGAGCGTCAAACATGCAAATATGAAAACTACAATAACCTAAACCTGTTGTTTACATAACTCAAACAAAACATGAAAAACAAAGCAAAAAGCATGCAAAATTATGAGACTACATGATGAACATGCGAGGCTAGCACCCTAACATGGTTAAGTATTGAAACAAGAGACTAAAACTACTAAAATAAATTAGGGTAATTACAAAGACACCCCCTGGGGTTTGATTAAAATACGAATCACCCCTTGTGGTTCTGAAAGTTATATTTCACCCCTTCAGGTTTCTAATTTCATAACAAATTGCCCATTTTATTAATAAATCATAAAGTCAATTAACAATTTTTAATGATATTAGAAATACGTTTCAATTAATAATTTAGGTAATTTTATTATTGTATAGGAGAACAATTATGAATTTTATTTTTTCAATTAATTCTATTAAATAAAAAATTCTGACAATGGGGTATTTGTAATTTTACAAATCACAGAGGGCAATATGTACTTTAAACAAACCTCAGGGGGTGTATTTTGTAGAAAACACAAGAAAAGAGCAAGAAAAGGCGAGAAACAGTTTAGAATCCTTGCTTGAAGCTTCCATCAGGCTTCAGTTTTACCTTTGTTGTTTATTTCAAACCTTAGATGTAACGTCCAAAAAATATAATGATAAAATAATCTCATGATATTAATTATATAACAATACATTTCTGAATAAAGTATCCTTCTATTCGTATGATTCCATTGTACAAAAGATAACACATGCAGTTATACATTCATAAGTCCTATCCTTGAATCTATAGCATGTGCCATAAGTTAATTGTATGAAATAAAAGTTAAACATATATATAAATGCCCTAGTGGCTACAACTTTCCAAGACAGTGCTTGGTTACAACAAAAGCAAGTTTTAACTCAATACAGTTTAAGCTCTGGGCTTGTGCACACAAAAAAAATAAAAAAAATACAACAATAACAAAAGGAAGCTCTTGGCTCCAAGTCTTCCCAAGCTACGGCCTTGGTGGAGGCATATCATCGGCACCTGAAAATAGTTTTCCAAATAGGGTGAGGCAAAGCCCAACAGAGATACTCTAGCACAGTGTATGAATCTTAACAAAGCTATAAGGTGAATGCATATGCAATGCTCGTGCCAAAACATTTTATATCTCTTTTCAAAACCGTGCAATGCCAGGTTTATATCACAATTCATGAAATCATTTCCTTTACAATAGAAAATAGGGGAGTAGATACAGCTCTGGAAATCTCTAGGTACGTGTCTGTAAGTAGGCTATACAAGCACTACCAATTGTCATTTTTACCGGTTCTAACCGGAACGCTCAGCACCTAACTGTACGGGTTTCTGGAATTTCACCAAGGACACATAGGCCAACATAATACTACAACCACACTCCCTACCCAGATATACCAAGGTATTCACCTATTTTTCTTAAAACAATATACATTTCCAATGTGTTAAATATGCAACAATGCTCAATGCAAATGAATAAGAAATTAGTTTCAATTCTCCTAATTCTCTTACAATTTCTACAACAATCATAGCTATCCTCCACCGATAGTCCAAAACAGATATCTCTAAATAGATAGATAATTTCCAATAAAGATAAAATTTCCAAAATTTCAAGATGGGAATGATAATGCATATCCAACTCCACTACCATCATCATCATCATTCCAATTCCACAAAACCTATATAATTTCCATATCCTCTTTACAAAATCAAATATTCAGATTTTAGGGAAAAATTCCCTTTTCTTTATAAATAAACTCCAAGGATAAAAATCCACCATTTTATCACAACTCAACCACATTTACAAACCCACAATCATTTCCAAGAAACCATTTTTGAAAACCACTCTTTTGATTTCAAAACTAAAACCTTAGATTTATCCAAAAATCCCCAAATCACAATGTTGTTTAGAAAAGAAAATAACTAAGTTAAAAATCATACTAAAGTATGGAGAATCCCTATCTCAAGTTAGAAGACAAGCAAGAGCAAGGTTGAAACTTCAATGGAGTCGAAAATGGACTTTGCTCCGATCAAATGGAAGCTCTAGGTGAGCTCTACCCTTTTATCAAAGGGACTAGGGTGTAAAGATCAATGGATGGTAGTGCATTTGAAGGTAGAACATGAGTTCTAGAGAGAAAAGGTCAAGATTTAGGGTTTTGAAATGTTTAGAGAGAGGGAGACAGAGAGACAGAGAGATATATGAAAAAGTGACTCAAAAAGTGACTTTTCAGAACTCATATATGCGTAGATGCTCCAGTGACCAAAACATCGCTTGTGCAACCAGACACAAAAGTGAGACTGCTTGAGCAAACAAAGTGACTACTCGAGTGAAGAATACCACCTTTTAGTACTTTTGCAAGCCTGCAAAAGTACTTAGGGTTGGCAAAGACCGCTCAAGCACAAGAATGACCACTTGAGCGCAAGAAACACCGCTTGAGTGAAAAAACACCCTCACAGTATATTTGCAGACCTGCAAATATACTGGAAGTTCTCAAAGACTGCTCGAGCATATTGACCAAAATCTAGGCAACAGTTCTATTGAAAAACAAACTCCCGACCTATTCCAAATGGAATAAAGACATCCAAACAACCAAACTTAGTCAAGAATAAGGTGAATAAAAACAAGAACAACCAAATAAGACAAGGAATCTCTATCCAAAACAACAAACGAGTCGGGCCTAAATCGAAATCGTTATAACCTCCACCCTTAAGGAATTTCATCCCCAAAGTTTTAAAATCAACACAATAACTGCTACATTTACATCAACATAACAATGATCCATCCATTCTCATAACGACGATAAACAAAGTTTTGAATATTGAATATACAATTCACCCATTTTCCAAAACATATGCAATGTTTTACATTTAATGAAAATATTAAGATTTTCATTACAAGTTTCAAACATCAACAAAAAGGTCCGGATACTTCTCACGGACTTCCACCTCACGTTCCCAAGTCGCCTCCTCAACACCATGGTGTCGCCACAATACCTTTACTAATGGAATCATCTTGCTTCGCAAGACTTGGTCTCATGTATCTAAGTGTCATGACCCAAACTCTCCTCTATAGGTTCAGCAACGTAACCGGCCAGTAATCCTTGGATTACCGAACGCCTCTTGACAGATTAACATATAGTTAGGGGCTGCGGAAGCAAATATATAAAATATACATAGTCCATTAAGCTGTGCAGACATACATGAGACTAATGATTTTAAAACTTATATAAATTTACGAGTGATGTCAGAAGATATAACATTTACATATCACTCCTAGAAGTATAATATTAGAAATCTTGTCCAAAAACTTAACAAAACAACAAAGTCTAATACGGTTACAAAAATAGCCACAAAACTTGACTTCATCCGGAACCTCCTCAGGGGACACAAAAGTTGGTGGACAAAAACTGAAACATAGGCCGTCAACTCTGGGCCTGGTCACGTGCCGGCTCACCTACATACATAATATAAATCGTGAGCTAATGCCCAGTGAGTAATAACAGAGTAAAACTTTTAATGAATGATGCCCAGAACAGATTTCAAATCTTATAGCAAATCAGAATCATAATCAGGTAGCAAAACAAAGTCATAGTCTTATTCATATTCAAATCATGTGTGGTACATCCATTAGCATAAACATATCTCTTTGGTCAAGCTTATCAAGTTCCATATTGGAACTTCCGGTACCGGGTAACATATCTCATATAACGGCCACGGTATTGTTTCTCTTGGGCGAGGGCCTGTTCCACGGTATTATTTCCCCTAGGCGAGGGCTTGGGCCACGGTATTATCCCACAGGCTAGGGCCTCATAACCATAAGCCACAATATTGTGTCCCTTGGGCGAAGGCCTCTGATAAGGGTACCACAATTACGTTTCAAAGAAAATTTGGACAATTATTCATTCATTCAAAACATAGCATTTCAGAAAATCGATCATTTCATATCATCAGAAAATAATTCAAGTCAAACATAACTTTACAGAGTTATTACTCACAGATAACCGGTGGCTCCAATTAGACGAGTAGAGTAGGTAATTCACTTATCTTGAGGCGCGTGACCTACATAACATGACAGATGCATACGTTGAAACACACGCTCGAATTGTACATAACTTATGTCCTTTGTTCTTAGTGCATTTCTAGCCTTTAAACCCATTACGACATGTTAATCATGCCTTAGGAATGCCTAGGATGGAATGAAGATATGAAAATGCACTTAAAAATTTTGACTAAAGTATTGGTTGCTTGTTTTTCACGCTCAACGGACGTTCAATCTACGCTCGAGCGTAAGACTCAGACCCTCGCTCGAGCGTGACCTCTGTCGCTTGAGTGTGACCTCTGTCGCTCGAGTGTGCTACAAAACATATGAACTTCTGGGTACATGCATTTTACGCTCAAGTGGGCCTCAACTCGCTCGAGCAGAAGTGCACGCACTCAGAGTGCTCGCTCGAGCGTGAACTCTTATGCTCGAGCATGGATGCAAATTCTGGAATTTTCAGATTTGATCTTCAAGCTCAAACTCAGACTTAAAGCCTTCAAACATGATTTTTTTTGGCCTAAACTTAAGGAAATACATAGAAACTCTTAAAATAACATGAATGAAAGATTATTTCAAGAAATCATGGTCTAATGGCTTGCCAATTATGCAAAATTCTACTTAAAGTTTATGAATAATCCATGAACATGACATGCATGAATTTCTTTGACCTTAAGCTTCTCAAAATATGATCAAATGCTACAAAACAACTTGAAACTTGATGACTTCCCAAAATTAAGGTGAATTCAAGACATGCATGAGGGAGTTCTTGGAAATCATGCTCAATTTGTGAAGGAATAGACATGCATGCATGGTATGGCTTCACACCCTTCATTTCTAACTCAATTCTTGCATTATTCAACATAATCCTCTTGTGTTCATGCATTAGAGTCTAGATTTCAAGGCTTAAGGATAAAATTCTCACCTAGAGGCTTGAGTTCACAAGTGTTGGAGTTGTAACTCTTATATTCTCTTCAATTCCTCTAATTCTTGCTAGCTTGGCTTCAAATTGACTCCAATCTCCCCCTTCCCTCACTCTCACGGTTGTGTATGTGTATAGGCTCAAAAATATGTTTGACAATGAAGAAAAAGTTGAGTGGGGCTTATATAGAGCCTTATATAGGCTTCATTAATGTTGGTTTATTAAAACTAATCAAATGGGTATTAAATTAATCCAATTCATTCGTTCCAAATAGAATTTCAATTGATCCTACCATAAAATTCTAAAAATTCCAACTAACACATAAATCAAGTCAATTTAGGCCTTCAATTAAATGAAAGAAAACATGAAATATAGACACAAAATGATGCAATCCATGTGTAATTAACTCAAGGTTTCTTCTTAATTACTTGCTAGGCATAATTAATCATGAGTTAACATTAATCAAGGATTAGGGTTGTTACACTAAGACTCTAACCAGTCTCTCCTCATACGAGGCATCCTTATCTACCTCCAACTCTGTCTAATCCAATACATGCGACAGATCCGGCTAATACTTCCGAAGCATACAAATATGAAACACGTTATGAACCTTAGAAAGCTATAGCGGCAAAGCCAAATGATAAGCTACGTCCCCAATGCACTCTAGGATCTCAAAAGGCCCAATAAATCTAGGAGACAACTTCTCACTCTTCTCAAACCTCATCAAACCCCGTCTCAGTGATATCTTCAAGAAGACGTGATCTCCTACCTCAAAGGATAACAGTCTCCTCCTACGGTCAGCATAGCTCGTCTAACAACTCTAAGCCGAAACCAACCTCTTACAAATAAGTACAACCTCCTCTATTGTTTTCTGAACTAATTCAGGATCTAATATAGGTGCGTCACCCACCTCAACCCAACGTACAGGAGATCTACATGATCGACCATACAAGGCCTCAAAAGGTGTCATGCCAATACTCGTCTAAAAACTATTGTTGTAGGCAAACACCACTAAAGGTAAGTGTCTCTCCCACGACCTCTTAAAGTCAAGAACACAACCCCGAAGCATATCCTCTAGGATTTGAGTGGTACGCTCTGATCGCCCATCAGTCTGAGGATGATAAGCGGTGCTAAATGTCAATCTAGTACCCTAGGCATCCTGTAGGCTTTGCCACAATCAAGTCGTGAAACACAGATCTCTATCCAAAATGATAGTCACAGGGATCCCATGAAGTCGAACTTATGTCCATAACATAAAGGTCAGGAAGGTAATCTACCGAGTCACTTGTATGCATAGGTACAAAGTGTGTTGACTTAGTTAACTGATCAACTATCACCCACACGACATCATTACCCCGTTGAGTCCTAGGAGGAATCATAAAAAAATCCATCTTGACATGCTCCCATTTCCACTCAGCTATAGGTAAGGGTGGCAACAAACCCACTGGGCTTTGATGCTCGACCTTCTCTTGTTGACAAGTAAGGCACCTCGAAATAAACAATGCTACGTCTCTCTTCATCTCCCTCTGCCAAAACTGGCAACTAAGGTTGTGATACATCTTTGTACCTTCTGGATGTACCGCAAGGAGTGAATGGTGAAACTCTCGGAGTACTTCCTCTCTACAAGACTCCAACACGAAAAGATGGTCAAGATATCTAACACTCGAGTCAGAATACATGTTCAAGCCCTTTTCTACCTTTTCACTAGATATCTTCTCCCGGAGGGTTTCTACCTTGTGACCACTCCGTTGTGCTTCTATAACTCAGCTCACAAGCGTAGGTTATGCAATTATAGTAAACAAGGTTGTAGACTTAACAACCTCGCCAATAGTACCCAACATCTCCCATTCCCAGATAGCAATACTAACTACACTGTTGATGGACTTCCTACTCAAGGCATCGGCCATTATATTAGCTTACCCCATATGATAATGCAACTCAAAGTCGTTATTCTCCATGAACATCATCCACCTTCGCTGTCTCAGATTCAATTCAAATCTTTTTGTGAAAATGGATACTTCAGACTCTTGTAATCAGAAAAGACCTTAAACTTCTCACCATACAGATAATGTCTCCAAATCTTCAAGGCAAAGATCACTACTGCTAGCTCTAGGTCACGAGTA
The DNA here is from genome assembly GCA_025200525.1 of Camellia lanceoleosa. Lineage (NCBI taxonomy): Eukaryota > Viridiplantae > Streptophyta > Magnoliopsida > Ericales > Theaceae > Camellia > Camellia lanceoleosa. The sequence continues at coordinate 85,408,658 of CM045769.1, forward strand.
GGATAGTTTCTCTCTTGTGTTTTCAACTGACATGAGCCTTATGCCACCACTTTCCCCTCTTGCACCAAGACACAACCCAAACCTTCTCGAGACGTATCACAATACACTGAGTAGCCCAAACCCCTCTTTGGAATAATCAACACTGGAGCAGTGGTAAGTCTAACTTTTAAGCTCTTGAAATAACTTCTCACAAGTCTCACTCCACACAAACTTAATTCCCTACCTCGTTAGTCTAGTCAACGGTGAGGCCAACCTAGAGAAATCTTTCACAAAACAATGGTAATGCCCGGCTAACCCCAAGAAACTTCAGATCTCAAAGGCATTCTTAGGTTGTTCCCAATTTTGCACTGCCTCTATCTTGGAAGAATCTACAATCGCCCCATCCCCGGATACCACATGGCCTAAGAATTTCACCTCCTTCAGCCAAAACTCACACTTTCCAAACTTAGCATACAATGTGTGGGCTCTAAGCAACTCAAGGACAATCCGTAAGTGTTCCTCATCAGAGGGTGAGTAAATCAAGATGTCATCAACAAATACAACCACAAAACAGTCTAAGAACTCATAGAAGATTCGGTTCACCAAATCCATAAACAAGGTCGGTGCATTGGTTAGCCCAAAAGGCAACACTAGGAACTCATAATGGCCATACTACGTACGGAATGCCGTCTTTTGGATATCCTCCTCATTCACTCTCAATTAGTGATAACCCGATCTCAAGTCTATCTTAGAAAAGCAACAAGACCCATTCAACTGGTCAAACAAATCATCTATACGAGGCAGTGAGTACTTGTTCTTAATAGTTACCCAGTTTAGCTTCCAATAATTAATACAAAGTCGCAATGTGCCATCCTTCTTCTTGGTAAAGAGAGCCGATGCTCCCTAAAGTGAAGTACTAGGGCGGATAAAGCCCTTCTTTAATAATTCTTGGAGTTGAATCTTCAACTCACTCATCTATGTGGTTGAAAATCTATACGGTGCCATGAAAATGGTGCCGTGCCAGGCACTAAATAAATAGAGAACTCAATCTCACGGTGAGGTAGCAAACTAGTGAGATCCTAAGCAAAGACGTCCGGGTATTCACAAACTCTATTCGGCAACTCTTCTCGGATTACATTACTTTCAACACCCAAGAAAGTAACAAGAAGGAGACTAAGCTCGCCCCAACCACGCAAATCACACATTGGTAACAAGGCTCTATCCACTCGGCACTCAGTCCCCCAAGAAATAAAAAATAATCACCACTCGAGGAACACATCGTAACTCTCTAATGGTAACAGTCTATAATGGTCCGATAGGATGACAACCAATCCATGTCCAAAATGACGTCAAAACTCAACATATCAATCAACACAAAGGCAAAAGGAAATCAGCGACCAGTAACCTCTATCTCACAACCTCAACACCCTTGGTCCAACATAACCTCACCACTAACAGATGACTCTACCTTGAGTGGAGATGGTAACTGAGCCACTTCTAACCCCAATGCCGATACGAATGCAGACTAAATGAAAGAATGCGATGCGCCAATATCAATCAACACATTGGAAATAGAATTACATAACAAGAAGTTACCTCTCACTACCGAAGGTGCTGGCAACAAATCTGGCGTGGTAATAACATACACATGCCCTAAAGGTCTCTGTTCTACCTGCTTAGCCCTCGGAGCATAAGTCTAAAACACTAATTGAGCTGAAGAGGCTCCCTAATTGGCCCTTGAGGCCTGAGCTGAAGGTGAACGTTGATGGCTCTATGTCTGCCTCGAACCAGACACACCAGATGTGCCACCCAATTGAGGGCAAAACATCCTCACGTGCCCTGACTGCCTATACTGATAAGAGGTAGGTGGTTGCCCTCTCCCCTGACTCTTGCTTTGAGGACGAGCTGCAAACGACGCAGACTTTTGCCCTCCTCCACTCTGCGGGCAAACTATAGACTTGTGGCCCAGCTGACCAGACTTAAAGCAAGTGATCCCACTCTGACCACCTTTCCCTGATCCAGAACTCGGTATAGGAAAAGTGGATTTAGACTGTGCTTTCTAGGACTGTTGTGGGGTGGAACCGCTTTGTCTCTTGTTGTCCCAAGTCTCTCCCTAAACCTCTTGACTCCTCTGCCTGGAGTCCTTCATCCACTCCTCCTCTGACTGAACCATGGTCTCCAGATGAGCCGCCATCTCCACAAGGCGTCTGTAGTCCCTAATCATGGACCCAACCACTTTGAAAAGAAGCCCGATCCTCAACCTCTTCTCGAACTTAATGCAACGTCGTTCATTCGTCGCCATGAGTTCTGGTGCAAACCTCAACAAACTAGTAAAGGCAGCCTCAAACTCGACCATGAGTTTCAAAAATCGCTCTCTCAATTTCTCCTTAGCAGTGAGAGGCAAGAACTTTACCTAGAAGGCATTGACAAAGGCCTCCCAAGTCATCCCAATGTGCCTACGCACATACTTCTACCACTGACTCGCATCTTCTAAGTCACCTCAATCCTCGATGCCAAGCATCTCGAACGTCTTCACCATCTGTTCTAGTGGCTCCTTCAGATCCTCCAAAAACTCATCGAGATTAGACTGGAAGAACTCCATCTTCAGAAATGACGGCCCTATTTAGCCACATGAGTTTGGACTTGATTCTTAACTTTGAGAGTGTCCTTGGATTCTCGCAAAGCTCTGGCTATCTCATGGGCTAAAGCACCCATGGCTTGCTAACCCATTAACCTGACCAACCCTTTTTCCTGCACCAAAATATCATATGTTAATGATACCTCCTATCATTTAGGCTTGTTACCCCTGCCACCACCATGTATGTGTCTTGACATCCTAATGAAGGTAACACAAGAGATTAGCACATTTACAAATGTGCCGAAACTAACTCATTTGCGTCCTAATGAGGTAGACAACAATTAATGCACTCCACATAAGCACGTCGTCACATAAACATACATAGATTTCCTTTCTAGATAATGATCGTCTCGCAACAGTGCTAGAGTTCCAGTTAGAAATAGCAGTGATAAAGTGTTCTTTTAACAGGACTTCTAGAAACTCGTAGACCCAATCAATATCTTAGAAATTAAATTCCATACCTATCTAGTCACATAAGCATGTTATCACATAGCATACCAAGATATTAATTAAATAACAATACATTTTTTAATAAAGTATCCTTCCATTCATATGATTGCATTGTACAAAAAGTAACACATGCAGTTATACAATCATAAGTCCTATCCTTGAATCTATAACATGTGCCATAAGTTAATGGTATGAAATAAAAGTTAGATAGATATATAAATGCCCTAGTGCCTACAACTTTTCAAGATGGTACTTGGTTACAACAAAAGTGAGTTTTAACTCAATACAGTTTAAGCCCTAGGCTTAAAAAAAAATAATAATAATAATTTTACAATAGTAACAAAAGAAAGCTCTTGGCTCCAAGTCCTCCCAAGCTATGGCCTTGGCGGAGGCATATTATTGGCACTTGAAAATGGTTTTCCACATAGGGTGAGCCAAAGCCCAGTAGAGATACTCTAACACAGTGTATGAATCTTAACAAAGCTATAAGGTGAATGCATATGCAATGCTCGTGCCAAAACATTTTATATCTCTTTTCAAAATCATGCAATACCAGGTTTATATCACAATACATGATATCATTTCCTTTACAATAGAAAATAGGGGAGTGGGTACAACTCTGGGAATCTCTAGGTACATGTCTGCAAGTAGGCTATACAAACACTACCAATTGCCATTTTTACCGGCACTAACTGAAATGCTCGGAACCTAATTGTGCGGGTTTTTGGACTTTCATCAAGGACACATAGGCTAACATAATACCACAACCACACCCCCTACCCAAATTCACCAAAGTGAATCCCTTTTTTTCTCAAAACAATATACATTTCTAATGTGTTAAATATGCAACAATGCTCAATGAAAATAGATGAGAAATTAGTTTCAATTCCCTTAATTCTCATGCAATTTCTACAACAATCATAGTTATCCTTCACTGATAGCCCAAAGCAGAGAGATAATTTCTAATAAAGATAAAATTTTCAAAATTTCAAGGTAGGACTGATAATGCATATCCAATGCCACCATCATCATCTTCATTATCATTCTAATTCCACAAAACCTATATCATTTCCATATCCTATTTACAAAATCAAATATTCACATTTTAGGACAAAATCTCCTTTTCTATATAATTCAATTCCAAGGATAAAAATCCACCATTTTATCACAATCCAACCACATTTACAAACCCACAATCATTTCCAAGAAACCATTTTGAAAACCACTCTTTTGATTTCAAAATGAAAACCCTAGGTTTATCTAAAAATCACCAAATCACAATTTTGTTTAGAAAAGCAAATAACTAAGTTAAAAATCATACTAAAGTGTGGAGAATCCCTACCTCAAGTTTGAAGACAAGCCAGAGCAAGGTTAAAACTTCAATGGAGTCAAAAATGGGCTTTGCTTCGATCAAATAGAAGGTCTAGGTGAGTTCTACCTTTTTATCAAATGGACAAGGGCATGGAGATTAATGGATGATGGTGTATTTGAAGGTAGAAGATGAGTTCTAGAGAGAGAAGGTCTAGATTTAGGGTTTTGAAATGTTTAGAGAGAGAGATATGAAAAAGTAACTTTTCAGAATTGATATACGTGTAGACCGCTCGAGCGACTAAAACATCTCTCGAGTGACCAGACACAAAAGTGAGACTGCTCGAGCGAACAAAGTGATCGCTTGAGCGAAGAATACCACATTCCAGTACTTTTACAGGCTTGCAAAAGTACTGAGAGTTCGCAAAGACTGCTCCAACGCAAGAAGAACCGCTCTAGCCAAGACCACTCGAGCACAAGAAACACCGATCGAGCGAAAAAAACACCCTCCTAGTATATTTGTAGACCTACAAATATACTGGAAGTTCTCAAAGACCACTCGAGCGACCAAAGGACCGCTTGAGTGAACTGACCAAAATCTAAGCAACAGTTCTATTGAAAAACAAACTCCAGACCTATTCCAAAAGAAATAAAGACATCCAAACAACCAAACTTAATCAAGAATAAGATGAATAAGAATAAGAACAACCAAATAAAACAAGGAATTCCGGTCCAAAACAACAAACGGGTCAGGTCTAAACCGGAATCGTTATATTAGATGCATTTTAGGTTTGTTAAGAACTACTACAAGGGTTAAGAATCCCAGAGCTAAGGGTTTTGGATGAAGAGGTCAGATGTTTCTCTCTTAAAACACTCAACACTTATCCTAATAAAGTTGATCTCCCTCAAAGATGGGAGGAGATAGGGTATATATAGGTTGAGGGAGAAGGTTTTGGAATACTTTAGGTTATTCTAGGGTTTCCCGTCACTTTCTCCTTACGCCTCCCGAACAAGTCGAAGCAAAAATTCATTCAATATTGCTGATAGGTTGTGTTGTCGAACAAGCAACTTGCATAACTTGTGCAGTCGTGTGACCCATGCACAGTTGTACGAATCATGTATGGCCAAGCGTAAGGCCAGGTGTAACAATCCCAACCTCTAATTAACGTTAATCCGTGCTTAATTATGCCTAATAAGTAATCAAAATGAAATCTTGCATCATATGTTACCTCATATGTATTTATATTTGTTTAACGTAGAAAGATCTGTTCATGTTTTTGTTTTGGTTTGCGAATTGAAGGCCTTGTCGGCATCCGATTTAGAAATTGACTTGATTTATGTGTTATTTGGGATTTTTAGAATTTTATGGTAGGTTTAATTGAAATTCGGTTCGGAACGAATTAATTAGAATAAATTGTGATCATTGCTTAGATTAATGCAAGTTTAATTAATTCCTTAAACAAACCTATATAAGGCCACCCCTCAACATTTCTTATACACAATTTACACCCTCATTCCCTTATCTTTTGAGCTCAACGTGAGAGAGAGAGAGAGAGAGAGAGAGAGAAGGAAGATTGGATTCAACTAGAGGATTGAAGAAATTATGAGAACTTGGAAGTTTGGCATAGAAACAATTTGCTACCTAGCATTCAATTGAGAAGCCAAGGTAAGAACTCAACCCTCTAATTATGTAATTGAAATAGCTATTATTAACATTCATGTGAATTGGGAGATGAATTACAAGAATTGAGCTAGAATTAAGGGAATGAAGTTAAATCTTGCATTCAAGACCATTTAAACACAATTTCAGTTTTATTTCAAGGAATTCTGTCATGCATGTGTCTATCTTAGCTTGGTTTTGAGAATTCATCACATTTCTTACCTTTTGACCTAAATTGATCATGTTTTGGAAAGCTTGAGTTCAAAGTAATTCATGCATGTCATGTTTATGGCACATTCATAAATTTCAAGTTGGAGTTTTGGTCAATTGACAAACTTATGGGCCTTAATTTCATGAAATGATCTTTAATTCTCTATGTTTTTCAAGTTTAGACTTGTTTTCTCAAGTTTTGGGCCTAAAATGATGAGTTTTGAAGTGTTGAATTCAAGATTTGAAGCTTGGAGGTGAATCTGGAGATTCCAGAATTCGACCCCTCTGCTCGAGCATCAGATCTTACGTTCGAGCGACCACTCTGCAATCTTACACTTTCGCTAAAGCGACAAAAGTTGCGCTTGAGCGAGGGCATGAGTCTCACGCTCGAGCGAGCGTTGAGCGAGCATCGAGTGGAAAAATCAAGCAGCCAGCACTTTTGTAAAGTTTACAGACCGCTCGAGCGAAGGAATGTATGCTCGAGCGACCACTCGCATTTTGCATGTTTGCTTAAGCAAAGAAAGCTGCGCTCGAGCGAGACCCCTGTTTCCAGCATTTTTAACCAAGTATTTTCAAATGTATTTTTGCATCCTCATTTCATCCTAGGCATTCCTAGGCCAAGATTAAGGCATAATAATGAGGATAAATGTAAAAACACACCAAGATAAGAAAAAACCAAGTTAATGTTTTTTGGGTGTGTAATTCAGTATGTATTTGCTATGTACCTGTGTAGGTCACACACCACAAGATATCTAAATTGCCTATTTTGTTCGTTTACTTGGAGCCATCTGTTATCTGTGAGTAATAACTTAGTAAAGCTATATTCAAGTTAAATTATTTTCTGTATATGGAATAAGATCTGTTCTATGAAATGCTATGTTTTGTACTATGAATGATTATCCAACTCTGACAATATTGTGGCATTTATGTTGTAATTCAAGTATACTATCTGTACTCGGACTGGAGGTTCCTTATGGAACTAACAAGTTATCTGTACCTGGCTGGAAGTTCCTTTATGAACTGATAAGTTATCCGTTTCCAGTCCGGAGGTTCCTTTATGGAACTGACAAGTTATCCGTACCCGGCCGGAGGTTTCTCTATGGAACTGTATGATCTATGATGCTCTGTAAATCATTTTTTAGCGCTAACGGATGTACTATGTAAGAATAAGCATGAACTCTGAATTCTGTATATGTTCTGAACAAGAATATGAATGTGAATCTGTCTTCAATATGAACTCTGGTTTCTGAATTGGTTTTGGGACATCATTCATTTAACCCTTTACTCTGTCATTATTCATTGGGCTTTCACTCATTATCTATTATTTATATATATATATAGGTGATCAGGCGCGTGGCCAAGCTTAGTGATGACTGCCTAAAGAGTTTTGTGTTTGTCAGCCAACCTTTTGTGTCTTCCGAGGAGGTTCCGGATTAAGTCAAGTCTAATGGCCATGTTTTGCGAATGTTTAAGACTCTGTCTCTTTTAGTTTATGAACAAGTTTCTGTTTATATATATACATGGGATGACGTGTAAATACCATACCATCATGACGTCATAAGTATGCTTATCAAATTAAGATCATATGTTCCATGTATGTCTGCACAACTCGATGGACTATGTATGTTTTATATATTTGCTTTTGCAGCCTCTAATTATAAGTTATTTTATTTAGAGGCCTTCGGTAATCCAAGGATTACTGGTCGGTTACGGCCCTAAACCTATAAGGGTGGGTTTGGGTCATGACACCATGCCACCAAGTGCGGGTGCACATGCCCTCAATATATGCAAACCATGCATGCATGCACGCATAAGTATGTGGTTCTAGGCTCTTGGACCCTTCTTTCTCTTAAGTAAGTTTGACTTCCAGTTGACATTTTTGTGTAAAATAGGTCAATGTTTTGAAAATATTCATCAATTCGAGTTCATTCGGACTTCTCCCTGCCAGACCAAAAAGTTAGGTTTTGAATAAAAATGGGTTTAGGGGTAAAATGGTTATTTTTGCAAAAAGATGATTTTTGGCCAAAATACGATGATACAACAACTCATAACAATTTCAAATATTTCTAGAAATGAAGTAATTACCATTTCATTATCGGGAAGCTTTTACGTGCTTAAGCCTTAATGGTCAGTCAAAAATGGGGTATTTATAGTTGCCCATCTTAAACAGAACTCAAGTAGTCATATATGACGGGATTAAATGTCAAAGCCCCAAGACCAACCCATTTGACAAGGCCATAAGACTTAAAACAGTGCCATACATTCATGCAAGTGATCGAACCTATAGGTTGCCTACATATCCTCGTTGAAGGAATCAGATGAGTCTAGTTCAAGGGCAAGTGCTATGCAACAATTCATATGTGAGTGAATGTGTGCAACAAGCACTCAAAACATTCACCAAGCATGCAATTTCGAAAAAGGAGAGTGGACAATACTGCTAATACTCACCTTGTCGTGCCGAAGTTGTGCCAAGTTCCATCGCATTCCATTTTGAGTTTGCTAAGTGTACCGATTCTACAAATGTTTCAAAGAAAACAATTTCCAAAATGCACACCACAGTGTGATTAAAGTAATGCCAATATATGATATGCTAGTTCCATAAGTTTTAAATGACTTTTAGGTTGATTCTTTGTTCGTTGCCTTGCGATTCTAATCATGCTTGCTCCTTAAGATGTGTGGAGGGTTTAATAATGGTTATTGATTTTACTGCCTTGCAATTCCAATTTTGTTGCCTTGCGATCTAAATCATGCTCGCTCCTTATGAGACATGGGTTTTGGGTGCCTATTTTGTTGTCTTGTAATTCTGATTTTCGTTGCCTTATGATCTAAGTGAGTTCCTATTTTGTTGCCTTGCAATTCCAAGTTCGCTCCCTTACAATCTAAATCATGCTCACTCTTTATGAGTTATGAGTTAAAAGTCCCATCCACTCCTACTCCTTGCAAGGTGGGGGTTTGAGTTTAGTCCACTCTCGTTCCTTACAAGGTGGGGGTTTAATTCAAGTTATGTTTTCTCTTGGCGAGCTTTATATTCCAGATTTTCCAAGTATTGTTCGCCCTTGATGGACTTTATATGTGAAGTTTTTCCAAAAATGTAGCTTTTGTTCGCTCGACACGGACTTTATATATTAGGATTTTCAGGTTTTTCTAAAATTCTCCAAGTCTTTCCCAAGTATTTGTTCGCCTTAGAGGGGCTTTATATGCCAAGTTTTCCAGGCGTTTGTTCTCCCTAGGTGTTTATATTCCAAAATTTTCCAAGTGTTTGTTCGCCCCAAATAGGATTTGTATTCCAAGATTTGCCAAGTTGTTCCAATTTTTCCCAAAATTTTCCAAGTTTGACCAAGTGGTTCCAAGCCATGTGTGATTTATCAAAGATACTTTCTAGAAACGACTCATCTGGGGAGAATTTTAAAAGTCCTTTTCCATGCTTTATCAGGATGCCAAGTGAGTAGTATGCCAGTACGGTGCAATGCCAAAGCTCAAGCCACACTTGAAGTATGAATCTTGTTCTAGACATGCCATGATCTAGAAATTTCCATACACATGCTGAGATGCAAGAGAATTATAACTAAGCAAATAGAGAGTTAATGTAATCATGCCAACCAGAGTCCAAATATAAATCAAGCAAATAGGGGGGAAAGCAACTAGAGAAAATCTCAGTATCATCCTAGAAAAACTTTCAAAAGTGTAATCAAATCAGAATCATCATGTGAGCGAACTTGCTCAAATTAGAGAAAAGTGTTTATCAAATAACTTAGTAGATTGAGGGGAAGGTATGGCTCGTGCCACTTGCTTAGTTGATAGTTTATTCAAAGATGCTCATGCCTCTAGTCTTCAATCCTTGTTCATATTGCTCATGATTTTCAACATTCTATAAGCTCATGTGGTGGGAACCAGTGCTTTATAGATCGACAATGAAAGACACGCTATTATGCCCATCAGCTAGTCAAACCCATACTTCTGCTATGCACCAGAGTGTCAAGACCTTATCTGATCCTTAAAGTGATGATGGATTTCCCAATGATTATAGACTTGGTGCCCCTTGTGTAGATACTCTCAGCTTGTCTATGAATTTCCCATAAAAACTAGTTTTGAACTTCAAAACTTGCTGAGGCCCTTGTGGCTGAGTGGCATGTAGTCATGTCTTAGGGTGTGGTGAGTGGAAGGTTTGGGGTTTGAGCTAATGGATCAGCGACGACCTCTTTAAGTTGTAACCTAACTTTACTAACATACTAACATTCTATCTTTAACCAAAAAAAAAAAAAAAACAAGAACTTCATAATTTGAACATCAATTTATATTTGAAACATTAATCATTCCGTTCTATCAAACTTTGAGCCATGCGCATACTAACAAACTAATACTAACAAACATGTAAAGGATAGACTCAACAAGGGAAATTGACTTGACATACCTCAAACTGCACAAAATCGTTTCTAGCATTCTACAAGATTGATAGTCCTCCAACATGTCGGGTGTTGTCCTACTCTATCTTTCAAAATAATTGTACTTTGTCGATATAGTGCTTTCTCAATGGCGATTACCCCAATAGTTTGTAATGTGGTACCTTTGCATTATTTAACTTCGCTACCGCTCTTTTTTTGGTTTGATGCAAATTCCTTACTTTTCACTCATCTCACATCTCTCTTTTCTTTTGCGCACATACCCACATTTTTGGGGTTTTACATTGATTTCCAAGAAGACGTGTGGTATTGGTGGGAGTTTTACAAAAGCTTGGCACCGCAACAGTTGACAAGTTGTATGATTTTCAAGATGAAGGATTCTCCGCACTACAACAAAATTGAGTTTTTACGGCTCCACATTAACGACATACAGTAAATGCAAGCTGTGGTTTCTCACTTTTACGACTTACTTTTTTTGCATGTCGTAAATAATTTTTCAATCACGGCATGTCTATTGCGTAGGCCGTGAATACTAATAATGATGATTTTTTTACGACTTGCAATGTTAGCTGTAAATAATAAAACTTTCTACGGCGTGCATATAGCATGTTGTTAATACATCAATTATACACGATACGCGTACATCAGTCGTTAAAAATATTGAACATTTCACGATGCAAAATCAACTGTTAAAAATATTACACTTTTTATGACGCACAAAAAGCCAACTGTTAAAAAGCATACTTTTCACGATACACATATGTTAGCCGTTAAAAATATTTTACTTGTCATTTCTATCGTGAATAGTATGACTAAAATAAAAATAGGCTCCAAAATAAAAATTCTGAGAGCCAAAAACAAAAATTTAAAAGAAAAAAAAATCAAAAGCCTTCAGCCCTCATCTCTCTCTGCCGCACTATCTCTCCATCTCTATGTGCTTTCATCATCTCTGGACACCCCTTCTTCTTCTAGGGCTTCATCTTCGAAGAAGAAGAACGACCAGTTCTTTGTTGAGTACCAGAGCTTGTTAGATGATGATGGCTCTACCCCCTTGAGAGAATACGTCAAACCCAACTTCATTAGGCCTTTGCCTCCTTCTTCAGAGTCTGACCTTGTTCTTTCCTTCGAAATATACGATGTCGTCAATGCGTCTTATGTGATGGATGGTGGATTGGTGTCATCACCATAGTTCTCAACAATTCCAAGTTCGTAGTCACCTTCTAGAACCGTCCCGACGAGACTGAGTTTGGCTTTTCGGAGTTGCAAGTTCACCGGGAGTGGATCGACGACAAATGGGTCTGATCCAAAAAGCAGGTATGGATTTAGGGTCTTTGCTTTCTAGTGTTTTGGGGGTTTATGATATGCGCTTTGATTTTGGCTAATATATGATGCTAGGATTTGATTTCTAGGGTTTTTGACAGTGAGGAAGTTGATAAAATATCTTGAAACATCTGAGGCCAAACATGTTTTGATTTCTAGAGTGTTTTGGAATTTTAAAAAAATAAAAATAAAAATTCAACCAAAATAAGTTTTTGGAATTTTTTGCTCCAAAAACATGTTTTGAGAGACAAACCAAACATGCCCTTGACTATCTGCCTTTGTTGCAAACATGGATTGATTGGACAAGGACAAGAGAAAATTGAGTTAATGTTTTCCTGTGAATTTTGATGGGTCTATGAGAAGAAGATTTCAAGGGTTATTGAAATGTGGTTATTTTTGTATTAATTTGTAATAGCCCCCCTTTCTGCTCTAACTAGCTATGGGTTTTTCAAGTTTCTATAATTTATGTTGTCAGTTTTTATTTTATTATTATTTTAGATGTATTGCTCTATGGAAACATAGTACAACAAGGAATTTTGAATTGTGATTTTGATGATGTCTATGGTGTTTTCTTTGACTTACAGGTTGCTGCATATTCAAATGGCCATGTGAAAGCGTATGAGTTCCTAGATCCACTGGAACTAAATACTTGATGTGATCTTTGTAATTCTATACTATTACAACTCTGCTAATATAATTGTTTGTTACTTTTATTTTCTTATCAGCTGGAAAGCCAAGTCTATATTAGACCTTGCGGCATTGGTTTCTGTTAATTGCATGCTACTATAATGGCACAAAACCAAAACATTGGTTTGGATGGGGTTAGTCATAATTGTAAATTGTAGATATGTATTTTCTTGGCTTATCAGTTTTCACCATTTTAACCACTGCTCAATCTAATATATTAAAGTCCCAAACTAGAATTTAATAAATCATAATCAGAAGGATTCATCAACTAATGACAATGTGAAAATGTTAGAATAGATCATCAAACTTTTCCTGGCGCTATCTAAAGTCTAAACATGCTGATGTAACCCCCTACATACCATGGGAATAAATTATTACTTGTTCTACATCTTAAAATTCAATAAATGAAGGAAGGTCAGATGCTCAGTTTGGTTTTGTTTTTAATTTTCATAATCTGAAAATAGAAAGTTTATTTTGAATGTTTAGTCTCTTCTAGGTCTTTTCATATCTTGATTCTTTGAGAAATAAGAGCAAAGGAAATCAATTTGTCTTGAAAGTTGGAACAATTTTAGCTCTAGCAAATGGGGCTTTTTTTATCGTACTAATGTTAGTTGCTGAGCTGCTATAATTTTTATCAATCCTCATAGTGATTCTTTATTGATATGTGATTGGTTTCCTAACTGCCTAAGCCAAACTTAGATTTCTATGATCCTTCAAAATATTTTGTTTGATTTTTTTATATTTTATATTTTTTTATATAATTCATTGATTTATGTGACCAAAAAGTAGTCAACATGACTTTTATATGTTAGCTTTGTCAAGGTCTTCATTATTTTAAACTGTGTTGGTCTCTTGTATATCCACCTTGCATTATATGTTAGCTTTGTCGATTTTTTATATGGCCAGTGGCCACCAAGATTTTGTTTCTTAGCTTATTGACAAAACAGAATGAAACAAATGAAAATTAATAGCTATACCATGCAACTCTGTGTTTAAATCTCTTTTGTGCAGTTAAAATTTCATTAATCTGCAGGTTCACTACTTCTGGCCTCTCGATAGCATTAGAATAAAACAGTTTGATAATGTGTGGAATGAGGTTACAAGACAATCTAGAGGAAGGCTCACCTTTGATTCTATTCCTGACATGTTTGGGAGGTATACCTTGAAACGTAGTGCTTTTGTTGCTCTATTTAAGCAATCATGGCTTATGCTCATGCTCTGTTTTTTCCCTTATCAGATTCATGGCATTGTATCATGTCATTTCCATGGGTAAATGCACCCAAAATTTGCCACATGGTTGGTGATTTTCTTTTTACTTTATTTTTTCAATTTTTTGGTGTTTTCCTCTTGGCTCATTGTGAACCCCCCCTCTAAATTGTCAAAATTGTCATAAATCTATTTTGTCATTCTAATATCTCTTTTGCTAGGTCATAAGTGGACTTGAGGCCGGGACCTAATTCATAGTATTAATCATCTGGCCTACTTTTACTTGAATTTCATTGGAAATATTCAGCCAAAGGAAAAGTGAATCGTCAAAATTCCATTTACTTTTTATTGATTACTATTCGTTGTTAAATTTCTGGAAATTCATGCACTTTCACTCAATATATTCTGAAATCTAGTTGTCCAAAATAGAGTTAGGTAGATTGAGTATTGTGCAGAATTTATAGCTGAAGTGAAACTTTATATTGTTGAGATGTCTTATTACCATGACAACACAACTTCAGTCATTTAAATGTTTATTATAATGTCACTAAATGCCCTTTTTCTTCTTTATTTTTTTGTTGAGGAAACTTTTTTTTTCTGTTTAGGTTTCACCACAACTACTATTACTTTCATATTTTAGAGAGAGATTGAGTATGATTAAGGTAGAAGTATTATATCTTCATCATGTTGTGCTCTTGAGCCCTCACTGTGTAATATGTTAATAGTTGCCAAAGTATACTGCATATATGTAGAAACCTAGCTAAATATATGAATATAATGGATTATAACAATTTAGGTCAAACTCTGATTGGGTCAAGTCTCTTAAGAAGTATTAGCTAATTTTATTGATGCAAACTTCCTATCTCAGCGAGTCATTTTAACAAAGTCATTCAAAAATTTGCTTTTTTGGACGGACCTTTGTGTTGAGCCACAAGGGACCTAGATTAATTCTTGATGAGATTGTAAATATTAAAAAATCTTTTTATTTTCAAGGTCTTAAAAAATGATTTTATTTTCTAAACTGGATCCACTTCATGGTAGCTTTGATTCACTTACATCAGGATTACCTAGGAAGCTCAAATACAGTTACATATAGGACACATGGCACTGTCTTTTAAAAAAAAATAAAAATTAGGATATGGACAGCAAGAATATGAATTTTTTATTATATATTTTTATTTGCAATGTATATAAATCTATGAAGTATGGACATGGACACGGGACATAGACACGGCACAATATGGATATGCTGACACAATGATTTTTAAAAAATCATGACACGACACATTGGGGGACACATGAAAAAAAATGAATGAGATGGGTATTGACATTGTTTATTTGTGGAATGTTTGTGTTGATTCGGTTGTTAACAACAATATGGGAGTATGAGGAGACAAGTGAAGAACCTGAGCAAGCTAAAGAAAGTGAACAACAAGAAGTTGAAGAAGCTGAAGATAAAGAAACACTGGTAGATACATAACAGGAGCCTGAGCTTGTGCCTGAGCCTAAGGAGGAGGAAGTTCCACCATTGATATCAACTGACCAAACTGAGGATTTGTTGGTAAGTAACTGATTTGTTTGGCATATTCCTAATTTTTTTTTCTTTTTTCTTTTTTTAGTGACTTTTCTATTGAATTTTTGAAGTGTTTAAAATTGGCATTTGGAAGGAAATAAGCACGCCAACGACCTAAAGTTTTTTTTATGAAATTTTTATAGAAAAATGGACTTATAATCCCAGCCAAACAAAGCCAATTCTATTGGAATAGCTATAGGAATTGCTGGGACGGAGGTGTGTTTTTTCTTTATTTTCTTTAGGTTAGCATTGTTTGAAACTTGAAACTAATTTCTCTTCTCTTTCCAGGTTGCTAAGGAAGCTTCAGATATGGTGCTGGCTGATGATAATTTCAGTACAATAGTTGCTGCAATAAGTGAAAGGAGGTCTGTCTACAACAACATGAAGGCTTTCATCAGGTGCTTTCCCATCTTCCCCTCTAAGCAGTAACTGATCAAAGCATATAAAGAGAAAAGTAGAGGAAGATTTTGAATAGGTTGATTCAAGAATGAATGCCAAAAGCAAAATTATTTTTTTGTTTAAAATCTGTTGATTCTGTATGAATGCGAGGATTAAAGAAATCAACAGTTGGTTGATTCATACTGAATACCCAAAAGTTAAAAGAAAAAGACACACAAAATTTTAATCACCAAAAAACTGTTTTCACCATTACAATACTTGGTTTACATAGAAGAAACCAATCCTAAAATCAATCACTGCATTAAAATACTTGATAAAAAATGTTTCCTAAGGGAAAATCTACAATGATAGCATCAATCCATCTCAACCATAAAACTATGTCTTGAATCATTTATAAACATTTGCAGCTTTTTACACATCAAGAAAAGGGTAATTCATAATCCTGCTTGTAGCAGAAATGAACTTTCAATTGGGCTCATGTTGTGAATGGTTTTCACCCTATTGTAGGTACATGATCTCCTCAAATATAGGTGAGGTTGCCTCAATATTTTTAACAGCGGCATTAGGGGTCCCGGAAGGCCTAATCCCTGTCCAACCCTTGTGGGTCAACCTTGTCACAGATGGACCTCCTGCGACAGCCCTTGGATTCAATCCACCAGAAAGGGACGTCATGAAGAAACCCCCTTGCCAAAGTGATGACATGCTCATCAATTCTTGGACTTTATTTCGCTATCTGGTAAAAAGTTTGGAAAAACTGATTTCACATTGCAAAAACTCATTTCCATGAGATTGAAGTATAATAATCTGTATAATTAACAAATAGATTATGTGCAGGTGATTGGGCTATATGTTGGAATGGCAACTGTTGGTGTATTCATCATTTGGTACACATGGCTCATTCTTAGGTATTGACCTTAGCGGTGATGGGCACACATTGGTCACATTCTCTCGGCTTGCAAATTGGGGCCAATGCTTTTCTTGGGGAAATTTCACAGTTTCACCATTCACAGCTAGGAATCATTTATCTTTAAATGATTTGGTTTTGAGAGTAGTTCAATATTGTTGTGTTTTGACTAAAGTTTACTTTATTACTTTGTTGTCACTGCTACTGAAAGGGACAATTGTTGCACCCCTACATAAATTGGGTAAATCATCATGATGTTGCTTTTCTATGGATAGTCTTAGCATATGGTAGAAACTATTTTGTGGTGGTTTCACATTTTTTTTTTTTTTTTTTGTGGGGTATAGATTTCTCGCCAAAAAATATTCATTTATATTATAAATATGTATTGTTTTTAGGATTTATTTTCCCAATTTTATCTAGGTTGCCTTGTTAGAATATCATTAGCTTTGGTATCTTATGGTTGCAGGGGAAGCACTACAAGATGAGAGGATTAATGGAGGGGCATTCATAGGCACTGATGGTCTTCAATTTCCACACAAGATAATACCTGTAAGCTTTAATCTCACCATGTCATTGATGTCTATCTAAGCTGGATTTACTTGATGCCTATGCATGTCTTGCGCATTCCACATTGTATGAACTATGGTACTTAGAAAATAATCTAGAACATTTCTTCTTATCTTCGTTTCTTTAATTATTGTTATTATTGTTCTTATTCATTACACATTCATTCAACATAACATGTTTTTTGTTATAAAAAAAAAAAAACATGTTTGCTTCTCTCGTGGCATATTTGTTGATATTTTTCTTTCCAACTGATCTATAGATAAACTACAAATAATAATCTCATGCATTTGCTATAGTTCCTATAGTTCCTTATCTTATGTATTTGCTACTAAGTACTCTAGTAGAATTACATCACATTGTTCCAACAAGTGCCTAAAGCTACTAAAACTTCCCTAAATTTCTTCTATAATGGATTGAAAGTTTCTTTTTAAACTTGTAAATAATATAGACTCTAATTTGACTTGGACTCTTTATTTTGGAACTTATAATGGTAATGGATAAGACCTATACAAACCTAAACCTCATATACTCATTTCCCTCTAGAAACATTGCAACAAAATAGGCAACTTCATTAGAGGCATGAAAAAAAAGGTTTTGATTTATGTGGATTTTATTTGCATATATGTTGAGATTGTTGAGATTATTGAGATCTTTAATTTTTACTAATTTTTCATTATGACATTGCTTTTATGAGGCTATTGAATTATCTTATTAATTTTGGAAATGTTTTGTTGATGTTTTAAAATTTCTTAATCATTTCTTAATACCTCAAAAAATATTGTCCCCGAGTCGTTGGTTTTTGTACTGACGTGAAGTTTTCTTTGTCATGCAGACAAGAAATGCAACAGGGTTAGTTGCTCTAGCTATTGTTGCGGGTATAAGTGCCTTAACGCACACATTGGGCACCCTCGTCCATGTGATAGGAGTAAGTGGATTTGCTACAACTGCTATAGGAACTATTGTCGGTAGTTTTAGATAATCTATTAATAATTGTCGATATGTTTAGAAAGTTAGATATGTATAGTTTTGGATGGTTCAAACTTTTGTATAGTTTAGAACTTAAAGGACATAGTTTTCGAATGTTTGGAATGTATAGACAATTGTTAAATGTTTATGATTTAAGGATATAGTTTCTTTTTGATGTTTCAAATAATATTTTGGTGATTGATTGATGTTTTGTGATGCTTGTTTGTAATATTTGTTAGATTGTACAAAATTGATCAAATAGAACCTGTTGAATTTAAAAATAAAAAAAATTACATATTCTACAGCAAGCATAATTAGTCGTTGTATTACATATTTTACGGAGCGCAATCAGCGTCATTACTTGTCTTGTCAATTAATGGCATGCAAAAGTAGTTGTAGAAAAATTAACGACGATGCACAAAATCTTTCCTTAAATAGCTTTTAATGGCGTACCATAGTATATCGTAGAAAAAGTAACAACGATGTGCAAAATTTGCTGTTAAATAGTTTTTAACGGCGTACGAAGCATGTTGTTGAAAGTGAATAACTTTTCATGACTGATCATAATATGACGCGCAATGCATGTCGTAGAAGGGTTTTTATGGCGTGTATTGCGCGCTGTAAAAACTTTTTTTTGTTGTAGTGCCAATTGAGGCAACGGCAATGTTGGTCTTCTTCTGATGGTTGAAACTAAGTGCAATTTGAGAGACACGACAAAGACTCGATGTACTTAATTGAAGATAACATACCCACGACATGAATCAATAAAGCGATATAGCCACGACACAAGACAACATACCCACAACACGAGACAAGACATAACATCGAATGCCAAAGAAAGGAGAAAAAAATTCAATCTGAATGGTCATTCAATGTGCCCCTAGTTTTGCTTATGCTTCCTTATTATTCAAAACCGCTTTCAAAATTCAATTTTGTAAAAATTAAGTTTCATTATCTTTTGAGCTTGGTGAACTCATTTTGAGACCGACCTTATTGATCTGAACCTTCTTCTTTTAGGACCCATTGAGTAAAATATTCATGCAAAAAATAAGATGATTTGGCATTTGTAACTATATGTTTGAATCATATTTGTATTGTAAAAAATGGATCACTATTCTTGAAATTATAGTTATTGATATTTACTGATAGTTAAACATATAGTTATGATTCAAATATATAGTTACTGATATTTATGTATCTTTATTTTTTGTACGAATATTCTACCTAAGGAGTCTTTAAAAGTGAACTATTTAAATTATCAAGATCAGCCTCAAATGAGACCACTAAACTCAAATACTCTCTCTAGTTGGATGGCCAATTTAAGAGAATTCAAACCCAATTTTTTACATCAATAGACTACATGATTAATATAAATAGTGGTTGATGTCATAAGAATAGAAAAATAATAACTATTAATGGTCTTGAAATTTGATTTAAACAAATAACAAAGTGTGCCATTACATTTTATTTTGAGAGAATTATATGTAATTAGAACAGATAAAAAAATAAAATAAAATTATGGATCTAACTCAAAGTTGCACTTCCACAGATTTTGAGTTGCATCCCACTACATAAGGAGTTGGAACCCATGTTTTACAAACTTTTTTTTTTTTTTTTGGGGGGGGGGGGGGGGTCCTTCTATCCTATTATTCGCCTGTTATATTCTTATTTATTTGTCTAATGAAACATCTAGAGTGTGGAGCGCTATTGGACTTTTTCTTGATAGGATAAATTATAAATACACCTTCTTACATTTATTTAAAATATAATTTGTCCTCTGCAATTTTGAAAAATATATCTTCCCCCTTAAAATTTATAATTTCATAACAAATGATCTCTTTTATTAATAAATTATCAAATCAATTAATAATTTTTAATAATATCAAAAATATATTTCAATTAATAATTTCAGTAATTTTATTATTTATAGAAGAGCAGTTAGGAATTTTAATTTTTCAATTAATGCTATTACATAAATTTTTTTGATAAGGAGTATTTGTAATTTTTTAATTCATAGGAGGACATCCATATTTTAAGTAAAGTTCAAAGAATGTATTTGTAATTTACCCTTTTTAATATAATTTTAAGTTATTTTTATATCATAACTAATAAATAAA